>CAKKXW010000004.1:44276904-44289811 GCA_920937365.1 Sphaerophoria rueppellii
TGCAACTGCTTCAGACCAAAAACCAGCACTCAGTCCAGATTGCAACATCAAACATCTAGCCATGTCCATGAGAGTCCTATTCATCCTTTCGGCTAAACCATTTTGTTGTGGAGTATGAGGAATTGTCAACCTTCTTTGTATTC
Source organism: Sphaerophoria rueppellii (assembly GCA_920937365.1). NCBI lineage: Eukaryota > Metazoa > Arthropoda > Insecta > Diptera > Syrphidae > Sphaerophoria > Sphaerophoria rueppellii. The sequence goes on from CAKKXW010000004.1 coordinate 44,277,048, forward strand.
CTCTATCCTGAAAGATATTGATCAAAATTAGTATTGCAATACTCACCACCGTTGTCAGATTGCAAATATTTTATTTTTGCGCCAGTACGTCTTTCAACAAAGTTTTGATATAGCTTAAAAGCATCAAAAACGCCGCTCTTTTGATTTTTGTTATTAATCTCGGGAATTCCACCGACTTGAATCAGCTTTATGATATCTTTGCTGTTCAAATGACCCAACCTTTCATGCCACTTCGACAGTTCGGAGCAATCAGGTTGGACAACAATTTTTGCACAATCGGATTGTTGTCTTACGATATAGAGATCGCCTCTTCTATCGACAATCATCGAAATTTGCCCGACTTAAGCTTGAACTATAGCTACTTCCTCACCAAATTTGACTTTATGTCCTTTGTTTGTGAGTTTTGCTACTGAAATTAAATTGGTTCGCAAATCCGGTACAAACAAAGTATCCTTGAATTCGATTAAACGAGGACCTCTTTCGCCAGCAACAGTTAAATATACAACGCCTCTGCTTTTGACTTCGGCCGTTGCATTGCTAGCAAGGTTTAGTTTTGCTTTGGGCGATTCACACAATGATTTGAAGAGAACTTCATCACCACACAAATGCGATGTACAACCGCTATCCAGAATTTATTCCCGATTTGCATTTCCATTGCACATATAACTTTCGTTGACATTCGAATGATAATTCACCACATACGAGTCATCAGTATTATGTACAAATTGCTTGGACTTATTTTTGAAATATTCTGTTTTCTTGGTAGGACAAGCATTTGCCTTGTGCCCTAAGACACCACATTTAAAACATTTTACCCTTTTATCTGGGGGCTTATTCAATAATTCCCCACACTTATTTTGAGTTTTGAATCTCGAATTTCTTGCAGCCATTGCCACCACTGCACTTCCAGTAGTTTGTTTTCTGGCTTCACATTCTTCAATGATTTTAATTTTCAACGTTTCGGCATTAGGAACATCATCACGGGATTCAATCGCGCATCGAAAATTTTCGAAAGAAGGGAAGACTATAAAGTAGCATTATTGACAATAAGTCACCATTAATGTTCACTTCCATAGTTTCCAGCTTATCAACCGCATCGAAAAATTTTGCCAAATGCTCCTTTACATCTCCGTTATCATCCAACTTTTGAAGGACAAACTGTTCCAGGAGTGTTGCCTTCCTAGCCGGACCTTTTGAGGCATAAATCGACTCTAATTTGAGCCACACAGATCGTGATGTTTCACATAGACGAATTTGCTTCAATTCTGAAGGATGAATTGATAAAATGAGATCAGCTTTGGCCTTACGATCGTTCTTGCACCATTCTGCAATCGCAGGACTGCCTTCAGTGGGTTTAAGTAACGTACCTGTGACATAATCCCACAAATCATTTTTAACGAGTAGTGCTTCAACTTGCATCCTCCAAGTATCGTAATTATCTCTTGATAATAATTCCATTCGCGAGGAACTTAAAATAGAACCAGCCATTTTCTGTTCTGATCTTGAAATATTGTTTTCTTTCGATTCAATTCAAAAACTTCTTTTCAAACGAAATTTTTCAATAATTTTTCTTTAGTTCAATTGGAGTTTTTGTCCTGGGCCCATAACCTGATAAAACTTATGAAGGTTGCCAGTGAAAAAGTCTTCTTGAACAAGGTTTATTATTTATTCATTGAAGGTATTAGAACGAATGAAAAATATAAATTACAAAATCAAAAAAAAAATATTTATCAGAAACTATGATTTAGAAATAAGGTAAAGTAAATTATACTAAGGTACATATAATATAAACGTTAGTATTGCTAGGAACCAATCTTTAACAAAATTTATTTAATATTACAAGATAACAATATATCTGCAAAAAAAAAAAAAATACTAGCGTCTTAAACTAATCGAACCAAGACATGTAGTACCTACATATAACACATGTCGCTAATTCGTAATTGGTATGTCAGTTGACCAGCAACATTGTCGTGTCTGAAGTTTTATAAAATCTGTCATGGGCTACCCAACTGCAACTACCAACTCCAACTTCCGTTTGATGTCTCTCAGACTATAATTTGTACCCCGTTTAAGGCTCATTCAACCCCCTGCTTGATAAATTCCAAACGTGATTGTAGGAAACCTTTATTTAAGTAACGACGCCATAAAGTTCCATATTTTTACCAAGTGTCTTACTTAATTTAAAACTCTTCTGCAAAACTGAAAATGTAAAATGTACGATAGCTGCACAGAAAACAAATGATTTATTGCTTCCGTGACACCGTTGCAATTTTTCACTGCACTAGCTTAGAGCTCTGCTCGCATTTAATCCGAAAATAATACCAGAAAAGGTATTTGCAAAACTCTTCGAGACTTTTAACCTGTGAACAATGACATTCAATGAAGTCCAGCAGGTCCTGCAACGCCACGGTAAATTGAGAATTGAGTTCTCCAATTACATCACGTAGATGTAATGCACATTCCTTATACATCCAAGAGTTCAAGGAGGAGGCAGGAAACACAAAAAAGGATATGAATGCAGCCGTATAGACTTCACTTCTCCAAGCACAATTCGGGTTGCAAAGAGTTACTATGTTAACCATAAGCAAGTATTGCAAGTTGACCGATGCCAATAATTACAACACACCCCACTCACTCTTATTTATTCTCGTTTTTGTTCCTCGTTTGTGTCCTTGTACACAGAACTTGAATAAGTACCTGGGTGCAAGGACTTTGTGGATGGAACAAGAAATTTGCAGCCTGTAGCAGATTTCACTTCTTATTCTTAAGTAAGTTGAAAAAGGAAGAAGGAAATGGAACTCTTGTTGTTGGTAAAATTAACCCCACTGCTGAGGTCGAAACTCTTAAATGGTCAGCATGTACACAATACACACAACACATCCTCGTATGTTAAAGGCAGCAGTTGAGCTATAGAAAGGTTTCTGAAAAGAATAAAGCACGTTGAAGAACTCAAAAAAGGATTAAGGATTATAATATGTAGGTACAGTATAAAAATAAATGTATCCCAGGTGCCATTTGCACATTGGTGTGCGTGCATCGCTAAGATCCTGAAGACATGGGTTACGTAACACATGAAATGAAATGTCTCAACCATTTCTTTACTCAAGGATTCAGCAGAGCTGCTGAAATTTCTCTTTGCTATTTGAAATTACTGCAAGCTTTCTCCATACATATGGTCAGAAAACTGTTCACAAGTAAAACTCTTGAGATTTTGAAGCAGGGAATATTATCATCAAAGAGTATTTCGAGCGATCATGAGAAAAGGAAAGAAACAAAAGTGCATTAGCTCTCAATGTAATTTTCCCTGAAGATTTTTCCCTTGCCTGGGAAACTACACTTTTGGGAAAATGTCAACCACCGCTCGCAGTGCCATCTATTGAGTAATATCAGAATTAACGAGTTGAAGGTATCTGTTGAAAAAATGGATCGTTCTAGTTTTTCTCAATAGATGGCGCTGCGATCAATGTCGAAAAATCACACGGAGGATAGCGGAACTAAGGACTTAAATAAGCTTTCATAAATGACAACGTTATTTAAAAAATACATTTTTGAGAAAATTTGAACATTGCGATTTTTCTCCAGTGAACGCAGCGCTTTGACTTGACTTAGGTGGCGCATTCAAGTAGAAGAGAACCTCAGTTAACTTAGAGTGCAAAACTTGAGACAGACAGCTATAGGGACGGAGCTGGCTGATGGCCGAGATTGTTGGTTGAGGCCCACGCAATATAGCACCACCTTAAGCAAGTAAGTAATTCAACTAACAATGTTTCATTTAGTCTCCGAAGACATTAATGCCAACGTATATGCTTCAAATCTGTAAATGTACAGATAGACACTTTCGCATGCAATGCTTGAAAATTTGGTTAGGGTTCCAAGTTCGTTTCACACACGTTAAATGTTTCCCTTTTTAACTTAGAGATTGAATGATTGTGTAGCGTCTTTTGATCTAATGTAACATTTTCTTACTGCTCGATCATTAATCTTAAAATCACCGCATAGCAAAAACCCCCATCTCCGCATAACCTTTAAAGATAAATTTACCTTTTTTTTCAGTATCGGATGGATAGACTTATATTGAAGCCCAAACAATTTTTTTTGCATCATTCAAGGAGCGGAGGGCTCATCCAACACAATGGTATGTTTTTTTTTCAAACAGAATTCTTTGCCCACAAAAGGTTATAAAGAGAGTTACTCGCACACAAAAAAAACGTTTTGAAAGCATTTAAACTTGTAGCTTTAGTTTTACTTCAAATACACTCAACTTTGGCAGTCCCTGCCAGCCCAAAGAACGCTCCGTCGTCACCCTCAGACCTGTTAATCATTCTTTAAGGTTTTATAGGGACAGTCTTCTGAAAGCGACAGAAGGTAAAAATATTTTGAGTAAAAAGAGCATTTTCTAAAGGTCGAGGAGTTTGCCTTTTCATAGGTCGTTCAGTTTCAGTTTTTAATGCGACTTCAATCGGCCCCTTTAGAGATTACCCTCAAGAAATTGGAAAACACATTTTGCTGCAGTCATGATGGCATTGCAACTAACCTTATAGAGAACTCAAAAGCCAATTGAAGAAACTCAAGTTACTCAAGTTATCTTATGTGAATATCCATGGAGTCCATGAAGTAATCGTCACGAATAATTCGGGATGAATTACAGGGTGGTGTAAATAATTAACAGTATGCAGTACTACTTACATAAAGTCTAGTATCAACTTTCTTGACGTAAACAAACTTTTTAGGGGACATCTTACAGTTCAACGAACACCCTACACACCTATTCCTTCAAAGTACAGACGATTCTTTCTTTGCTTTATTGCTACCAGGGCCAGTGGAACTACTCCCCAACAAACTCTGTTGTTGTGTTGTACGTGCTAGACGAAGAAATGTCTTCCAGGCACGATTTCCATGTCTTATTAAAATGCTTTTTTTTCGTTTGCTGAAGCTATTCTGAGCTTAAAAATTTGAGGAAAATGCCATAAAACCAGTGATGTGAGTGAGTGTAAGGACTAAAACGTTCGCACTCTGTCTAATGCCCATTTGAGTCTGGGATAATACTTCCTATACCTATATCCAAGAAAAAAAAAATAAAATAAACAAAGCTGACTGTACCTATACATTTGATTTGTATCTAAAGCGTGGTTGGTATTTTAAATCCAGAGGCAAATATACAACATCACTTACCCAGCACCAAAGCCATAATGAGCCACAAGGCTCCAGCATGCACCATGACATTGTGGCACTAGCACTTACTCAGTGAATTTTGGTTTTAGTATGCGGAAGAGTCCCTCAGGCCTTAAAGTCTTTTTAACAATAAGACTGGAAGCTAGTCATCGTCGTCGGTCAGTTGAGTTGGGAACAAATAAGTTGATATACGACAACGACGACGAACACAGTTTATGTTCGTTTTGATGTGGATGTGTGTCCGACGCTCGGATACCAAAAGAACAGCTGAAGTAGAGTGTACAGAGAGTTCCCCACTCTTTGGACAATTCTGTGAAGGCCAATGCCTTACGGGCATTGCAAATGCTCCTGCATTAGATTTGGTTAACTCATGAGTGTAGGCACTTTGTAGCGCACTCGATGCCATGGTCCATGCCCATGCCATGACCGTGATCCATTTGGAATGCTGATTATGGAGCAGACGACTGTTCAGCCACCATAACAATTGTAGTCCACTGCGAGCGACGCTTGTAATGCAATGGCATATCCCGTAAGGTCTGACATGTTTCTTTTCATTGAAGCTAACAACGTAAGGAACGAAAATCGTTGGGGGTGTTTTTAGGCAAACGGTTTTTTTTTGTAAGATTAAAAAGGTCCTTCACATTGTTATTCCTAAAAAACTATAGGTTGCTTAGATCTGCGAGGTTAATATGTTTCTTGTTTGTGGAATTCAAATGCACATCATTTTTCAAAATAAAATAAATCCTTTCGGTATTTAAAATGTTGTCCAGTTATGAAAAAATATTTTTTTAAACTTTTGTTTTTCGGAGATGAAAAAACTTTTTTTTTTCTTAAATAAACGCAAACCAATAAATATATTTCAAGAACTTTATTGTCGGCTATAGAATTAAAATCAAAGCATTCATGTATGGAATTCCACTTCGTTATAATGGCCACCGCGGGCACGTTGTTCGATGACTCGTACATACATTTCTACCAGGGTTAGAGCGTTTGTTATAAAATTTCGGAGCACTTTTAGATGTAGATTTAAAACAAGAAGAAGATCTTTACTTTTCAAGGAAATTTCTTTAATAAAAGTGTATTTAGCTATATTCCTTTACAAAACATCTTTTGTGTAAAGCAAATTGTTGAAAATAACAATACTCTCGACCCTATAGACAAATCGTAGTTCGCACTGCTTTGCATTCTTGAAATTATTCCCCAGGCTTCGGACTACTTTCTTACTAGATAAATAACTGTGAAGTGTAAGGACACAAAGTACTTATGATTTATACTAGGTCGCCTCTAGGCAAAGATGCTCTGAATGCTTATGCACGTTCAAGAGAAAAGTCCCACGGAGAACAGTATGTCCGTTTATGAAGAAGGACAATTTCGTAACCGGAATAATCTAGAAAATAGAACTGGTGGACCAGTGGGCTGAATCGCTAGTCCTTTGCCAAATTGCAGGCCGAATTTGCGCTGAAAGGATGGTGGTCCCGGTTACTTATATTTATTATTGTTTTTCCTTTAAAACTATCGAACTATCACTACTTTTTATAGGGACCCTTTGTAGTCTTTCCACGAAATATTGTATATACCTTTCCCTATTTCACTTTCGCCTTAAAAGAATTTCGAATGACAACAATAAACCTTCTTAAATCCATGCCACATTCAGTCCTTACTTGACAAAACAATGGAAAGTTGCCTCACAATAACTTGTGTCATATCAGCAAGTCATCATGCGATTTAGTTGCTGCGTTTTCAACACAATAACCTCATTTTTCTGGTTTTCCCTTTTTTCAACATTTGTTTTGTGTTTTCATTTTTAAATCCGCAATACTCGTAAATAACAATTGCAATTGCGAGCAACAAACATTATTTCGTTTTCAGTCTTTCGCGAACACAATAAAAGCATCGCATCGCATCTTCATCACGAACGACAGATGCGACGGAACACCAATCATCTATTTTACTGCGCATAGGAGCATCATTGGTATTATTGGTAGAAGGGTAGGATGTAGGAATGGTGTCCGTGTCATTGCATTCAAGCATTCAAAAGAAGCCCCCTTTTGCAGTCCACTCAGTATGCAATAGAGAACCACATTGGATCCCCAGTGCTAGACAGACAGACATATTTAATTGTATTGTCGGTCCTGGTGTTGCTACAAACAGATGAATGACGACACGACTTTGGTTAGTTGGTTTGGTTAGATTACATTCATATCTGGCGTTTTGAGGTGCTAGTGCATAACAAATAATAACAAATGCCAGCCGCTTCAAATTCAGCTCTAGCTCCAGTTATTGTTTTCAGAGTATCAACGACCGCGCGCCGTGAGAGATGGTTGGGAAATGTCGACATTCATATTCATAACCTCAGTGGGGTAGAAAAGTCATCCATGCGTGACCTAAAAAGCTTTCAATCTTTTCATGCCACAATTCATTGTTTGACTTTTGCTTCGTATCATATACAATCGAATATTATCGCAATGCAAAAATCAAAGTTTCAAATTAAATAAGTGATGGAGTTCAAAAACCTTTTGTTTTCCTTTCACAGAATTTTTGAAAAGTGAACAACGGAAACACCGGTAACATTGTAAATTTAAGGCATAATCACTTTCTTTTTGATGAAGTTAGGGCCCCAAACTACTCCAATGTTTACTGCAATCGAGGCTTGTTTGGAGCATATGCCACCATTTCAGAGCAATAATGTTATAGTTGTAAAATAAATATGATACTTAGGTAATAACATAACTTCATATTGAAAAGTTCGGTTTGACTTAATTGTTAGTTTTGAGAACTCTTATTACAATGTTGGAAACTTAAATTACTTTTCGCTGTAAGAAGGCCTTCATCAAGTAATGAACGCTTGTTAAATAACACAAAACAAGGAACTAAAACGAAATTAAGCAGATCTCATTGCCCATACCTGGTGTAACCATTTTTAGTGAGCAAAAATCTTACAATCTGCACAATCTGTAAGATAAAGTTTAAAATGGCAATGAGTTGCCAGTCAAACTTGACAGCTCATTGCTCAATTCTTTACATAAAAACCAACCGTTCTCTTTGAAACCGTAAAAATCTAAAGCAAATCAAATGAAGAAGTAGCGCTTACAATTCGATCCATGATTAGATCAAAGTTGTTGTGAGGTTAAGTACGAGTTCATAAACTTTAAAATAGATGTAAAGGCGCAAAAGAGGCGGAACGAATCGAAAAAATCATGCAAATTTGCGCTGATGGAATTTCTCTTATTGATTTGCTTGTTTTCTAATAATTAACGTTGTTTTATTAGCACCTTAATGGATGGTTAAAATTAAGTTGAATTTATCAATCATATCTTTTGCTGTTGTTTTTAATGAAGCAATATAGCAAATACTTTTACTGAAGGATGATCCTTTGTGACGAAACTCATTTTTTGTTCTATGGATTCTCCAATAAGAAAAATATTGGTCGGTCGGAAATACACGTTTGCTTCATGATCCAACAAATCAAGTGATATCTATTTCCTTTTAGTTTTTCGAAACTTAACATTAGATTCTGTCAAATTATAAGCCACTGGAGCAATTTTAATTAAAATTAAAAAAACGATTTTTTTTTTAGGAAGTGGTGATTTAGTAGTTAACAAGAAATCCTCTTTTTAACTCAAGACACAAAATTAAGAACTGAATACCAAACTCCATTCCGTGCGCTGGCTGGTTGCCGAGATATTTGCATCCGAAGATATTCTTTTTATGGTACCACAATGAGCTAAGGTTCAACAAAAAAAAAAAAGGATTTTTTTTGAATATATCTCGGTAACCAGATCTCGCAGATAGTTTAAGTCTTCAGTTACTGATATAGGATGAACAGACCTTTGGTCTATTTCACCATGTGATGAAAGCTACCTGGTTAAATCGAGAGATCTGGCAATTTGAAATCGAAGGAAATATTCTCAAGGCAGAAAGTATAAGAAATTGCAATAAAATGTTTGCGATTAATTAACATTTTTGCCAATATCACGGTGTCTGTTACAAGGACTTCAAGAAACTCTTAGCCAAAGACCATATAACAAGCTTGTTATATATGTAGTCTTTGCCTTAACCCATTTAGATGTTTGTATGTGTATAGTTCGACCGCACCTCTCTTTTGATGTATTCGATGGGTTTTAGAAAAAAAAAGTCTCTGTCTACAATTTTGGCAAGGGGTGCCTATGATATCATGAAGAAATCGATTGCGCTGAATTCAACATATTTCATAGTTCTCATCATCATGATCTTACTGCTGAATACCAAACTCAATTCTGAGCCCTGGTTGCCGAGATTTTTGCATATATTCTTTTTATGGTATTACGATTGTCTAACGATCAAAACCAAAATAAAATTGTTTTTTGATCATAACTCGGTTACCAGACCTCGCAGATGGTTTTGATTGTCAGTGACTATTAGATTGCTAAGAGGCCTTTGTTTTTTAGCAGAAAACGTTGGCCATCACCATTCCGGGCAATCTTAGTTCGCTGGATGATTGCAAGTGTCCACTGTTTTGAGTATTCCTTGCTTTCTGATGTGTATCAGTAGATCCATGTTTCGTCAAGTGTCACAAAACGACACAGAGACTCACAATTTAAAAAAACCTTCGAGTATTGTTAAAAACCTTTTCACATCCGCAATTGCAATTTCAAAAATAACACGCAAGTATTTCCGCCATTTGTTAGAATTTCTTCGCTGAAATAAAATCTTACTTTTCGTCGAATTAACAAATAAAACAAAAACTATTCTAAAATTATTTCATTACGTGTCGCGTAGCCTCATTTAAAGAAACTACCACTTTTACTACTTCGACATCTTATTACACTATCAGACGTGAGTTGAATACCACAAAGCCACATCAATAAAGGGTCTACGTTCAACCCGATCTGAACTTGAATAAAAACTTCTTTTTACAAATGAAATCAGTAAAATCTTTGAAATAAACATTTACATCAACGTTAATAACGAAGACCAAGACACTCATTTCGAAGGGTCGACAATTATTATTTCATTTGCTGTTCGTGATGAATAATCTTATGTCGTTAAATCGGTTCCTTTTTTTATTAACTTGGATCATAACTTCTAATGATGCTTCTGAGAAATTTGATAAAAGTTTTGAGTGAATGAGTATTTTATAGTCGGGTTGGTAGACGTTAACAAGCAATAAAGATTAATCGTGATAAACTTTATCATTGCCTGTAAAAATGTGAGCCTCTTCATTTAATTAACACTTTCAGCAGTCATTTTTTTATTTCTTCAAGTTACAGAGTTTCTTTTATTTTTAGTTCTGCACTTACTCATCACTCAGATAAAATAGTGCGAATGTGGCCCTGTATAGAGCTTATAATAGCTATGGCAGACCTAGAGAGAAGCTGTTGCAAAATAATATGAAATAATTGATAAATGAAGCATTTCACTTAAGGTCTTGCTAAGGCCTCCTGTGTGCCACATTCCAACCTCTCTCTTCTTGCTTTACAGACTAAGCTGCCCCAAAAACACAATTGAGTTAAGACTTCCCTAAAAGTGTTTATCTTTGGCTAAACTTTTAAGCACAGACTATGTATACTCCAACGACTCAACAAAACATCAGGAAGAGTAACTTTCTTTCCTTGCAACAAGAAAATCGACTGAATCTCATTCCCCAAAGCACCTAGACACAGCTTCCTGTTGCAACATACTTTTCTTTTTCTCGTATAAAATTTTGATGAAGAAATTTTATTATTTCTCACTAAAGAGTGATTCTGATGCGCTCCGACATCATGTAATTCACTATCACGGCTGCCGCGGCTGAGGCATGCGTTTTTGTTTGCCTTTCACAGAGCAGACCTTAGAGCACATGCCTCCGTGAAGTAATTGGCATTTATAAACCTTTTGAAGAAAAAAAAAAATATCTGGCTCTTGCTTTACACCTTTTCGCTAGTGGCTGCTTCTAAATTTAGCACTGCATATGATGATGAATACGACGACGATGATGATGACTAGAACTAGAAAGCTGACGCGGACTTCTTGGTGCACGCTCAACCATGTAATGATGTAATTTTCTTGGACATGTCGCTCCTGGCTTATTTTCTTCTTTTTTTTCCTTGCGAAGCCGACACATTGCCATCTGAAGGCTTTTTCTCCTTTTTTCATCTTTATCTAATTACTGTGACCATAAATGGTTATGATCCGAGTATACGCTTCGCATCATGAGAACAAAGCATTCCATGCATATAAGACAAGACTATAGACTGCGTGCATCTTGTATGAAAAGGGCGATCCGCTCTGGAATTGTTTTTGTTCGCAGGGCTTTGTTAGTTGGTTATATATGTATGCAGGTTTTATTTTATGGAAAGGTGGCCTCAGGACAGGATATTTTCTCGATTAACCTTTAATGGACGCGTTGCTTAGGTACGCGTTTTACATGTTACCATATAAGAAAAAAATGTAGGTTCCCATATTTTGTGGGCGAGGAAAGGCGTTTAGAGGAAAATTGAATTCGCTCTACATGATAATGCCACAATGCATAAACTACAGGACATCATTTTTTATGTTAATTTTTTAAGTGAACCTTTTGACAGAGGATCAAATGTTTACATCAAGGCAAACGCTATGATCCTATGACTTTTGCATAGGAGGAGTTTTTGTTCCCTACAAAAGCGAATACTTAAATGTAATAATTACCTCATTAAAACAAGGCAACGTTAAATAAAACAAAAACAAAATTTCCTCTGAATTATCCGTGTTCTGCTTTTCATTTAGTTTACAGCCAGAAACCAACACAATGGTCAACTCAATTAATAAACAACACCATTAAGTAGCTACAAAATCATTTTGCTGCAAGAGCCAGAGTAGTTGGACAACAGTAACAAGCATTCATGGTCCATTGCGTTGCACTGAACATAAACAATGGTCGAATAATCCCGAAACTGCACTCTCGGATGTAATTAAGCGCGTCTAAAGGTGGCGCTCGTGTTGCAATTTTAAATAAAGCATTCTTTGGCGGTTTTCATTGAAACATCGAGCTCAAGGAGGGAGTTCTTTTGAGATCATCAATTCCACATTGCACATCAGGCACAATAAATAAGAAGTGGCTGCGATTGTATGGTAACCCTTCGCTCATGGCCTTCACATCAGAAGAGAAGATATGATACGCATACAGTTGCGATTTGCGCAGGAACCTTCCCAGCAAACATTTTCATTCAGAAATGAATCACAATAAAATCAAAAGAGTGAACAAATCGACCGAAAAAGAATACAGAAAAGAATCATTTTGAGTTTTTTTACTTGGGCTCTTAGACACCGATTTAAATCATTAAAGGAAATCATTTAGGATTTTAAAAGTCTTCATTTAAATGAACGTATATAATGTTCTATATATTCATTTAAATGATTACTTCATGAACCTTTTCTGAATCATAAAAATGATTCCAATATGATTAATTAAAATGAAGGTATATACTCAAAATTCCCTCACTTAAATGAATTATATTGGAATCATTTTTATGATTCAAAAAAGGTTCAAGAAGTAATCATTTAAATGAATGTATAGAACAATATATACGTTCATTTAAATGAAGAATTTTAAAATCCTAAATGATTCACTTTAATGATTCAAATCAGTATCC
>CAKKXW010000004.1:44293795-44309178 GCA_920937365.1 Sphaerophoria rueppellii
AAGCCGACACATTGCCATCTGAAGGCTTTTTCTCCTTTTTTCATCTTTATCTAATTACTGTGACCATAAATGGTTATGATCCGAGTATACGCTTCGCATCATGAGAACAAAGCATTCCATGCACATAAGGCAAGACTATAGACGGCGTGCATCTTGTATGAAAAGGGCGATCCGCTCTGGGATTGTTTTTGTTCGCAGGGCTTTGTTAGTTGGTTATATATGTATGCAGGTTTTATTTTATGGAAAGGTGGCCTCAGGACAGGATATTTTCTCGATTAACCTTTAATGGACGTTGCTTAGGTGCGCGTTTTACATGTTCCCATGTATGAAAAGAATAAAGGTTCTCCTACTTTGTGGGCGAGAAAAGACGTCTAGAGGAAAATTGAATTCTCTCTTCATGATTATGCCACAATGCATAAACTACAGGAGATCATTTTTTATGTTAATTTTTTAACCTTCTGACAGAGGATCAAATGTTTACATCAAGGCAAACGCTATGATCCTATGGCTTTTGCATAGGAGGAGTTTTTGTTCCCTACAAAAGCGAATACTTAAATGTTATAATTACCTCATTAAAACGTTAAATAAAACAAAAACAAAATTTTCTCTGAATTATCCGTGTTCTGCTTTTCATTTCGTCTACAGCCAGAAACCAACACAATGGTCAACTCAATTAATAAACATCACCATTAAGTAGCTACAAAATCATTTTGCTGCAAGAGCCAGAGGAGTTGGACAACAGTAACAAGCATTCATGGTCCATTGCGTTGCACTGAACATAAACAATGGTCGAATAATTCCGAAACTGCACTCTCGGATGTAATTAAGCGCGTCTAAAGGTGGCGCTCGTGTTGCATGTTTAAATAAAGCATTCTTTGGCGGTTTTCATTGAAACATCGAGCTCAAGGAGGGAGTTCTTTTGAGATCATCAATTCCACATTGCACATCAGGCACAATTATTAAGAAGTGGCTGCGATTGTATGGTAACCCTTCGCTCATGGCCTTCACATCAGAAGAGAAGATATGATACAGTTGCGATTTGCGCAGAGACTAAATTGGACCAGTATTCTCCAAACATCGAATCAGAAGTGCCATGAGAATGAAAATTAAATCCTCTATTGTTGGTACACATTTGTGATTGTTATGATTCGTTTAAGGCTCCGATGGAACTGGGCTACAATGGTTTAATTTCGAGGTGCCTAGTTAACTGCTGGAACATGCAAGTCAAATCTTTTTTTGAATATAAAAGTGGTCTAAATATAGAATCTAATGGGACATCATGTATTCGATTCACAATAAATTGAGATTAGATGTAACTGGAAACTTTTTAAATAATTCAGTGTCAGAGATTTTATGAATATGCAAGTGTAATCATTATATTACGTAAATGTGCTCACCCACTGAATGTCGCCGTATAGCTTGTCATCAGATTAAAATTTTCAAGCAGATTTTAAGAGATTTGCGTTCATAACGACAAATGCAGTTTTACCGCAAATAGCTACCAAACAGCATGTGGTGCAGGAGGCTTGTTTCTCATTTTTATAATATCTTGTAACCTCGTTCGTCGTGTATGGAAACTTCAACTCACCATCACGCGATATTTCGGAAAAATTATTTTACTCAACTCTCGGGAGCCGTCCTCCACACACATGAAACCTACTGAAGTATTTGCATCTTTTCGCATGGACCCAATCTGTGGGTGGTATATTTATGCACATTTTTTTTTTTTATTTTTGTTGTTTATAATAATTCACAGTGGATTTTCATTTAGCTCTTTAGCTGCTTTAGGAGCCAGCGAGCGCACCGGTATGCGAGGATTAGGAATATAACTTAAGTCTCGGTGCATTCGGTTGGTTATTTATGAGCAAGGTGGCATCATTGATGGCAGAAAATTCCACAATTCACACCAGAATGACATAAGTAGACCAAATGACATTCTAATAAATATTATACGGTTGTGAAAATCAGTATCTTATTTACGTTTTATTGGTTAAGCGGGAGTTTGTTGTTTGGGCTTTGGTTTGTTTACGAGGTTTCATGATGTGCAAACATAAGTTTAAGACTCAAGAAGATACATTAAAACAACATTCGCTTGAAGATTGAGGTCTATTTTCAATGCGACCGTCCAAAATTGGTTTTATGAGTTTCAACCTTAATGATAAGCCACGACTAGATGCCAAGCTTACAGGATAACTATTCCGCTGAAGAAAAAACGTTGATGCTGAAATAGAGGCACCACGAATTGTTATGACAAATGGTCTATAGAAATAGAATTCCTTATTAAACCCAAAAAACAACGTTAATCATTCTTGTGGTTCTCAAATAAAATGTACACACAAAATTAAATCTTATAAAAAGTTATTATCGCCATAATTAATTAAGTCACTTGTGACCCACCCTGTAAAATAGTCACAAAAAGGCTGGAGTGTGCTTTAAAAACTTGATGTCATGCTTTCGTGTAAGAGCAGTCATTATACTTAACATTTTGGTTTTATGTCCTGGAGTAAAAACTATTAACTTTCAGTATTTTTCGTCGGACAATAATAACAATAATAACAAACATATGATTAGATTTTTTAGATTAGATAGATTTTATTTATTACAAACATTAAGTTTACATAATATATAAACAAAATCTTTGAGCATGGCATTGCCGTCAGCCGATTGACAAAAATAAAATTTACATGTATTAAATCTCTTATTTTATTAGATACATTAATTTAAAAAAAAAACTGAATATCTTGTAATTAACATGACTATCTTTACGCAAGATTAATAGTCTTAATCTATTATTCTTTGTCGATATCTTAACGCAGCTTTGCAGTTCATAAATAATTTTGGGACGTTCGTCTCATTGAGGAGATCTATTATCTGGATAACCGATAAGATATTGGCACCCAGGTAATGTCTCCTGGTTTCAGCTAAGACCGGACACCGGCCTATGAAATGTATGGTATCCTCTCTCTCTTGCATGTTACATAGATCACAAATTATCAGTAGATCGTCTCTATGAGGCATGTAGTTAAGGCAAAGAAGTTCACCTCTTAATCTTCCCATCATGGATATTTCGTCAACACTGTATTCATCTCGCAAATAATTCCTTTCATTAAGATTATGGTTCAAACTGATGTAAAGGGTTCTATGAACTGCGCCTGTTGCTTCCATCACATATCCTTCTCTACACTTACGATCCACATTTGCTATTAGTTCGTAAAGCCTTGGTTTCTATTCGCTTAAGTCATCGCAATTGAGGTTAAGTTGCAGCCCGCACCATTGACTTAGTTCCTGCCATTCTTCCATCCAGTCTGTATTTCTCCTTATTATATGAAGTGCTACTATCTTTGGAAGTCTTTCATTAGACATATTGATGGCCTTAAGAATATAATCTATATGAAGCTAAAGGGTCCGTATAAACAGAGGTGGAAGTCCAGTTTCCAGCATGACCAGATAATTTGGGGCGTTGGACGGAATATAAAAGATTCTTTTTGTGGACGATGGCTTGGTTAAAAAGGTTTTATTTATTTAAAAACAAACTGTTTCGTCTCACAGATGTTGTATTATTCTTCTTTTTTAATGATTTTCTTATGCTCTATTTTTTAAGTCTGACATTGATTTAATAAAATATAATAAGCAGTAAGTTTAA
The DNA here is from genome assembly GCA_920937365.1 of Sphaerophoria rueppellii. Taxonomy (NCBI): domain Eukaryota; kingdom Metazoa; phylum Arthropoda; class Insecta; order Diptera; family Syrphidae; genus Sphaerophoria; species Sphaerophoria rueppellii. Next base: position 44,297,439 of record CAKKXW010000004.1, read on the forward strand.
ATTAAACAAGTAGTAGATAAGAAATGTATGAATGTGAGATATATGTATGCATCTTAGGATGGTATAAACACATATTTACATTTTAATATAATAATATCTCAGCAATTTTTCCACCGTTTCATACTGCTTGTAGCCCCACACCTGAGCCGAATATAACATGATGGCTTCTGAAACTGCTTCCAAGACTCGAAATTTGGCACTATGTCTAATATTTTTGTTCGAAAAATACCTGTTCCACGTGGCAGCGATTGCGGTCTTTGCCATTGCAAGCTTATCCTTAAAGTTGTTCTCCATGTCCAGGTTCTTAGTCATTAGTATCCCTAGGTACCAGTACTCGTTGACAACTTCGATTGTCCATTCCATTATACCACCATTTCTCACTGTTACGGTTACGCCCGCCCCCTTTCCTGAATATCATGACTTTTGACTTTTCTTAAATCACAGTCAAGTTCCATATTTTACAATAGTCACACAAGCGGTTTATCATTAATTGGAGAGATTCTGACGAGTATGCGAGAATGACAATATCATCGGCGAACCGAACATCAGTGCTTTGATAGTTTTTTCCGGCGTACTCAATACCACAAGTTAGGCATTCGACGAGATCTTCAATATAGAGGGCAAACAACGTTGGGCTTAGAGTACATCCTTGTCTAACTCCTGTGCAAGTGTGGAACCAATCTGACATCTCTTCGCCATTCCAGACAGCTGATTTTGTGCTGCTATAAAGATTTTGGATTATCCTTGCAAATCTCCAGGACATTTCCATGCGGTACAACCTGATAGCCTGATCTGAAACCAGCAAAGAATATGGAATAATGATTAAATTACCTTTTGAACTAAATTGAAAGGCGAATATGGATAAAAGAGTAAAGAATGCTAACGTAACACTTTTTATGTGTAACAAGGCACAAGGCAAGGTTTGGGAGAAAAGCGAAGTACTTAGATAGTAAAAAAGTGTATATTATATTCACCCTCGATACAGTGACGCTTAGAGAGGCAGACAAATATACAAAATTATTTAAGAAGAAAAGATTTGTTGGAAAACTAGCTGACCGGGTAAACGTTTTTTCATCTAAAAAAAAAAGGTCTAAGTTGCTTACTCTCTTCAACAATTCGCTGGGTGCGTTTGAAGAATTGAGAATTGCCGAACGGCAAAGTTGAGAAGCACTTTTTCATGACAGATTCATAATCTTGGAAGTTTATTCGGATAACAACTCGATAACCACACCTTACAGATAGTTTTTCTGATGGCTGATATCGAAAATAGTTATTTTTTGATTAAAACCTTATATCCGAGTGCTGACAAATATGAAAGGTAGTGCCCAGCCAAGTTCTAGCACTATCACCTATTTATAGGATGGAACTCAAGCACATTTTTAACGCCTTATAACTTTTGAGCCCATCGAGGCTCAAATTTGAATTACGTAGTAACTTCAATGAGACAAATACCCTGTCAAAAAATAAATTTTATAGAACCACTACTTCGTGAGATATTGAACAGTAAAAATTTCAAAAACCGTAATTGACTCACTGACTAACTCACTGATCATTAAAATTATGAAGCACTTCTAACAATAGTTAAAAAAAAATTTGGTACAAAGATAGGTTTTCCGGTGTATACAAAGAAAAAAATTGAAAATTCCAATTTGCTTATATAGGGGGCGTGGTATCCGCCCACTTTCTAAAACTGGTCGTAGGATCTTGAAATTCGGAATTCTAATAGGTTTTTGGTTAAATATAAGGTAAAATAAGTAAAATATTTTGGTTTCATTAAAGGGCGTGTTTCCGCCCACTATTTTAAAACGGTTGTAGGGTGTTGAAATGTGGAATTCTTGTAAGGCTTTTGTTGAACGTTGAATAACATGAACAATAAATAAGAAAAAATTCTATCTCCATTAAGGGGCGTGGTATTCGCCCTGGCAAGTTTTCATTTGATGCGTGATTACTGACATTTTAAAACTTGAACAGTGAACTTGTAAATTTTCATTCAAACTAACTTTGGGCTCAGTTTCTATTTTCGTTTAATATTGTTGTATTATCTTCTATGATTTAAAATATTCAATATCACACTTTTACTTGTTAAGAACTTGGCGTTCTTGTAGATCTCATTACTTTTGGTGGCTGAATTTTTAAACAGCGTTTTTCCTTTTTACATTTAATGTTTTTGTTCTGATAGTAAATTTACTTCATTTATCGATTTTCTATTAGGTAGTTTTCAAATAAAATCACTTAAGTTGAAGTCACATGCATTTCATTTCCTAGAACTGGGAAATATTTATATACAAAACTAAAATGGAGGAAAATCTGCAAAAGCTCCGCATTTAACGATGATTTAAATTCAATTTCGTGCTCATTCATTTCGATAACCCTCGCATTTGAGTAAAAGAAAAATATGTTTTCATGGAGATGGTTGAAACCATATAGCTTACTTACAGCATAGCATTTGGGAAGGATACTTCATGGGGATTTAGTACACTTATTGCGAAGCTGATATATCCTTTATGTTTACGAACTACGAATCTGTATTGTTCTTATTGCTAATTTTATGTGATTTTTATTAGCGAGTAGAATCTTTTTATGCGAGGTTTGTTTTTTTTTTTTTTAACTTTTTTATGGCAGTGGAGCTGAGGTATGGTTGAAAATGTTCCCTTTTTAGCGAAAATCATTCAAGAAATGAAATCATTAAAATTCAATTCAAAGAAATGAATCGGCATCTCAAGACATTCCCAAAGTGTTTGATGTATCCGCTATCGATCGATTTACATTAGTTTTTGTCAGTAAATTATCTCCCCTTTTGAATGGCCACCCATTCCGTCTGAATTAGACAACAAGTTCAAAACCTACAGCTACACCATGACGTAGTGCGTTCGAAATCCAACCGAAATCAAAAATTTATTTCAATTGAGCATTAATCATCTGTGCTTGTTGCAATGTTTATGTTGATCTCATGACTGCAGGCTACTTTAGGATTCCTATGAAAGAAAAAATCTTCTAGAACTGGAAATGGCACGAGAAGTGAATTCAAATAATAAAACTGTCGATTTGACTTCATTCGAATGTCAAGCAGGTAACTAAATAATGGCCCGCGCAGGACACGGAAAATGATTCATGAACGCATTCAGCTCGCTTTGAAGGAAAGGAAATATAAATAATACAGTCAAATGAGAGTCGTGGAGTTACAGTTGTTGCGGTCATATATAGTAAGTTTAGATGGGTTTGGTTTCTTGTTAAGTCATTTTGAGGCTTTGGTGATTGGTGATTCCTCACTCGGTCTTTCAAAGAAATGTAAACATTTTTATTGAAATTTAGAGGCTTGAAATCCAACAAATTAACCTTCTACCCGTGATTAATTTTTTATTTCGTATTTTATTTGCTTGAGTCTGGAGTATGGTATATCCAGGAGCTATAAAATTTTCTTAATCCTCGAAGTCGAATCATTATTTTTCTTATTTGTCGTTAACAATAGGGAAACGTATTGAGGCCTTTAATCCTTATACTATACAGACCTAAATAGCATTTACATAGGTTCGGGCCTTTTCCCGACTATTTATCTAAATGGAGTAGGACTCTGTAACGGAACCCGTGTTCCCCTATATCCAACCTTTTAATACCTTTCATTCTCTCAGTTCTACAGGACCCTAGGGCTTAGGAGCGGGCACATGTTAAAGAGTGTGTCCAGGCTACGACTGCGGCATGCTTGCGTAGATTTAGCTCATCAGCGGCGGTGGGGGTTTTCTTGCAGTCGCATCTCTAGACTTTGTTACATTTTTAACATTAAAAAATGTGCACGACTGGGTCGTACGAACTGCATGCTAAAACTAAATACTTATGATTACTTAAATTGCAAAAGGTAGTGTTAAAATAAGAGATATACTTTAAGCAATCAGAATTGCACTCTTACTTACAACTTACACTTAACTCAAACAAAAAATATATATAAAAATAATTAGAATTTATTAAATAAAATAAAATTTGGAAATGTACCTCGTATATACATTCCAAAAATTTAAATTCCGAGCAAATTCGAACCTTATTCTTGATTTATTGAATTTTTTTTGAAAATCGTCTGAGCCGTTTTTTTAAATTAATTTTTTATATATAAAATTTTTCAAAAATATCTTAAAATTAATTTGGGTATGCAGTTTTCAGTAGTGTCCGTAGCTTAGTGGTTAGGTGCTTGGCTGTTAAGCAGAACGTCGTGGGTTCGAATCCTACTCGGGCCCAAAGTTTTTATTTCATCTTTCACGGACACTGCCTCTTGCGAAGAACTGACAAAACTTCCAAGAGTATCATCTTTCATGAAAAAGTGCTTCTCAACTTTGCCGTTCGGAATCGGCGTAAAATTGTAGGTCCCCTCAATTCTTCACACGCACCTAGAGAATTGTTGATGAGAGTAAGCCACTAAGGCCTTGGCTCTCTTCAAGAGCTGTCGCGCCACTCTATTTATTTTGTTTTATGCAGTTTTCAAGACCATGTAAATATACATATTATACTCCAATTTGGATTTTTAAAATTGATCCGTTTTTGAGATACAGAATTTTGAAAAAAAAGTTAAAAATATTTTTTTAAAATCCAAAAAAAAATTGAAATTTTTTTGAATACAAAATATTATTTGAACAATATATACGTACTTCCGAAAAAAAACTTACGTTGATCAGACTTTCAGTTTTCGAGAAAATTTAATAACAAAAAAACGGTTCTATGGGTGGTACCGTTTTGGAGCAATACAAAAATTTTTTTCTTACATAAAACACAAGAATGTTTAAAAAAATTATACTCGAGGAAGTTTTAAAAAAATCGTTCGGGCCGTTTTTGTGAAGAAAAAAATTTTGGTTTTTGGCCAAAAAAATCGTATGTTGGCTACCCTAAATTTTGATCTTAAAACAAAAATAAAAAAATTTGGGATACGACTTTTTGCTCAAACTTCTAATTTTCAAATTTGAAGTCAATCGGACCAGTAGTTAAGCTTGTAGATGCCTGTAAACTTTCCGACAGACAGACAGACGGAATCGCCGGACCCACTTTGTTCGACTTCTCTCTCATCCTCATCTCAAAACTTTTTTTTTAAGAGTTCAATACTTGCCATATATTCTATATGTCGCAAGTAAAAAATATTCAACCCATAAAGGAACTTAAACAAAATTTTGTACAAAACTAAACAAACATTTTTAATTAATAAACCAAACAAAATTATCACAAAAAGTAGATAATAGTTCAAACAAAAAAATTAATGTACTAACAAAAAAGAATTAAATAATTTATATTAAAAAAATGTTTATAAAAATAATATTACACAAAAGTAAAGATAAATAATAAATTTAAAGTTCGCACAAAAAAAAACAACAGTTAATGATATTAAAATTTTAATTCTTCATTTCTTTTTTTCTTCTTGCTTTTCTTGTATATTTTTTTTGTTTCGTTTATTTTATAGTTCATTGGTTGTACATTTGTATGTTTATAATTGTGTTAATTTCACACACATTCACCTTTTTTTTTATTTGCAATATCAATTTTTTTTTTTTTTTCAGCCAAAGGCCTCAGTCGCCAGTGTGCCATGTGTCTGTAGTTCGTTACATATATGTGCGAAATACTGTGAAATGTCTGTGTTATTTGAACTCCATTTATTTATAGTCATTTTGTTTAGTTAGTTGACATTTGAGTTTTACTCTTGTATAGTATTGTATACTCTGAATACTCTTGCTTGAACCCTCCTGGTTTTTCAATCTTGAAGTATCGGGTTCTTTCAATAATCATCGAACTGTCATAGTCATCTGATTCAGTAAACTCAACATTTTTATCATGGTAAGGTATAAGGGGAAGGCGGGAGACTTGATCCACTTTATTGTTAAATCGTTCATTAAAATGTCCCTACTCATTTCAGCTAGATGCTGCATACATCTTTGCATAGGTACATTTATCTACTTCCAAATTAGCCTCATAAACTTTATGTACAGCCAAGTGATTTTTGCCAAATCCAAAATAAGTGGGAACATATATTTGGTTCATGACTTGACCACCTCCTATCTTCAACAAATCCACCCAGCTCCTAGGCTATATTGAGGCCTTAACAGCGATTGAAGAACATGCAAAACTCGTTGGTCTTGAAGTGAATGCGGACAAAGCAAAGTTCATGCTATCAACAAACAAAACAACATCTGTCCACCGCCTAGGACAAAACGTCACTATTGGAAGCAACAATTTCGAGGTAGTTAAGGAGTTCACATATACCTTGGAAAAAACATCAATCCCACAAGTGACACCTTAGAAGAATTACCCTATCGAACCACTGCTGCTTCGGTTTTGCAAAACAACTGGTTTCAAAACTCCTCACTCAAAAGACAAAGTGTCTGCTATACAAAACTTTGATTTTACCAGTCCTACTCTACGGTGCCGAGTACTGAACGGTTAGCAAAAAAGGGGAATTGATACTGGGCACTTTCGAAAGAAAAATTCTTCGACGGATTTTCGGTCCCGTATGCGACGCATGGCGAATGGAGAAGAAGGTTCAACCGTGAACTGTACGAGCTGTACTAATATGTGGATGTAGTCCGGAAGGCCAAGAAAAGCCGACTACGTTGGCTCGGCCACACAGAGCGAATAGACGACAACGCTCCAGCCAAGAAAGTCTTCTCATCCCAGCCCTCAGGTTCGAGACGTAAAGAAAGACCGAACCTACGATACGAGGACCAAGTGATTGCGGGTGCCAGAGCGCTTGGTTTCGGCAACTGGAGTGTGCATACGAGGGACCGTTCCTGATTGAAGGCTATAGTATCTCAAGCTGAGATCCAACATGGATTGGATGAAATTTCAAGCTTTACCACATACCTAAGTGTCTTACGTTGTGATAACCGCCCATACCCTCAGTGAAGCAGCGAAGGTATTCTTTTCTTCATGCAAGGAATATATAAATGCTGTTGAATTTATTTTTTTTCTTTGCAGGAAAAACAAGAAAGAATCATAATTATTGTCTCTTTAGTTTCTGAATATTTCGAATTGTGTGTACGTTGTTCCCTTTTTCCTTCCGCACGTGTATTCATTTTAAAATGCCAAAAGAAAAGTTTTGTAGTACCCCAAAGGGAGCAGAACATGGAATTGCGCCATTTTCTGCCATTTCCATGCAATCCCTCGGAAAAGTTAAACAAGAATGAGAGTGGGAACAGTTTCCAACTGTTAGCGCTTCAGGACATGAAATGAATAAATTGTTGGTTGTACCTTCGCCAAACGCATTCTTCATCGTAGTCGTCATCATCGTCGTCGTTGTTGGTAATATCCGCAAGAACAAGAATACACATTTAAGATTTAAGGCCCTAGCAGGATAAGAAGTCCTTTTTCTTCATTGACGTTTTGTTTTCTTTTTAATAAAAAATGAACAAGTCATCTTACGCAACACAAGAACAACAAGAATCTCGATGATGTTGGTACCTGATGGCAGGTAGGTGGTGCTTTAAAAATTTTCCGTCGCATCAGAAAACGTGTCCAGGGTATAATGGCTAGAATTTAGCTGCGGGGAATTCAGCATTCAGTGGTACAATTTGCGATTTATGAAAATTATGTTTGCACTTTTCTTCTAGGTACACAAAAGAGTGAGTTATGAATAGCACCTCTGCAATATGAATTCCCGAAGTACTTTCTTTCTATTTCCGGTGGAATAAAAATGAAACTCATTATTTCCAACAAATAAGTTAACTGTGTTTTTCTTCTCCCATTTAATTTGCACATTATAATTTGTAAGTTTTTGGCTTAAATGTCCAATTTTGTTAGCATACTTTTCCCCACTCCCTTTTGAGCCGAACACTGCAACAACTTGACACTGATTTCACTGGAGATTCCTTTCTAAAAACTTTACTTTAACTAGAATTCTTGAGGGAGAGAAAGTGTAAGAATAGAGATATTATTTCCCCCAAAAAAATGTCAAAACAATAACTCTTCCGAAGCAGCAGGAGAGCCAAAGTTAGTCCAGAAATTTGCCAAATTGGAGTAGGAGTACTTACTTCACACAATAAGGGCCAATTTTAATTAAAATTATACCCAACTCATCCCTGGAGGTATCATTAGCTGAGGAAGTTTTTGTTTCATTTTTTTGTCTGCACTAATCGCACAGTAGGCAAAGAGATTGAAAGAAAAAGTGGAGTGGAGTGAAAAGTTGCTTTGTTTAATCCCGAAAGCTAACAAGAAAGTCACACAGAAAAAATTCTTGTTGAAAGTTTTCGCCCCCTACACACATTCGGCAATAATGTATAATATTTGCTCTTAAATTCCTCATTAAATTCCAAACTTACTTTCAACTCCAACTTCGTCATGTCAAAAGTCCGTTAATCTTCTACAAAAAAATTAACTCAGGTCTCCACAGCTCGAATAAAGTAATTTGCTAATTTGCCAACATAACTTTTGTTGAACTGCACTTTGCATATAACTTGTGGTGTTAATCATAAAAATATCCCTCTTCATTTCGGGTATTGCAAAGAAGTAATAAATTTTTAAAGTAGGTTCTTGGTATCGGTGTAGTACCATGAAAACGTGCACTGCCACCTATTTACAAACAATTGGGCTTAGTGAACTTTTGCGAAGTAATTCATTGATGCAGGCAAAAGCGGTTTCCGGTTATATACGTTTATAATCTCGTCACGGGGAGTTGAAATAAGAGGAGCAAATATTGTAATTTTTTTTTTTTGGTGGACTTTTAATTTTTGTGCATAATTTGTGAAGAGCAACTGCAATTTTTAGCTGAGGCAAGTTTTTAATTGCAAGTTAATTGGTGTATGAGAAAAGTTTGAAAGCGAGTACTTTTGGTGGTTTTAAATATTTTTTGAAGTTGAACATTTGAAGTTTCTGATTTTTTAAAAGTATAAAAGGTTTTTCGAATAAGAACTTTGCAACTTTTTAAGATATTTCAAAACTTCATTATCAGCAAAACACTCGTGAATGTGACTCGACATCGTTCATATTCCCACCACGGGCACGTCTTTTCATTGAAACCATTTTTCGATGACTTGGCCATATATTCAGTGGTGTGCCATCAAGTCAAAGAGATAAACTCAATTAACTACGTTTCCGCTTTTTTAAATAGGTAAACGCTTCAATTTATCAATTTTCTTTCATTTTTTTTTTTCAGAAAAAAAAAGAAAAATTTAAATGATAATCAGAGCTCAATACCCGAGCCTCTCCGTAATTTCAAAGAGTGAACAAAATTTACTGACTGTTGAATAAGCACCGATTTATTAAATCGCCCTTGATTTGACCGATTATCAGAGAAAGATAAAACGAAACCGACAGACATCATTCATTGTAAGCTCTATTTTCTCCCAGCAATTCGCATCAAGCCAAATTAATCAATCGCGTGTCAGTTAACTATCACAGCTAAAAGACATAACCCTGCGCAGCCAATTCCATCTCATTTCCCGCAAGTTTGATGTACTCGCATGTCAAAATGTTAATCGCAGACCCGTCCAAAACTTTAACTGTCAAAAAGTATAAGTGTCTCATAATTCGGCGGCGTGGCGTTGCCATACAAGCTTAATAATTTCTTAATGACATAAAGTCAGCCCTCAGTGATTTAATGGCGTCGCGTCCTAGTTTTCTTCAAGAGTTCCGAGTTAAGAGCCAAACCCAACCACCCACGTGTGTGTTAGACATTATGATAGAAACACAGGAAATGCTCTTAATCTCCCCATTACATCCTATATCACAACACCAGCACGTCGTGGTCTTATGGCTTATGGGTATTTAAATTAAGCCGTACGTGTGAATTTATGTATTGAATTCAGGTGAGACAGAACGTTTTAAAATGTGAAGGTGAAAGGATAAGCGGATGCGGATGTGCGTGTAAGCCAACAACGTCTAATAAATTTCTAGGAAGAATATCAACCCTCATCGCGGCGCGGTGTTGTGTGTCAATTTACAATTTTTTGTATGTTGTACAAATTACAAGCACATTAACTCTGGTAACTGAATTCGAACGGTGAAATTTGAGCCATTTGTTTTTCTTTCCAGTTGTTGTTACCAGGAAATCTCTTTAATCAACGTTTTGTCATATTTAATTAAATTTCATGCTCACACCTATGCCAATACAATTCGAGTACAGAAGAAAAGTATAATTTATTCAAGGAGTGGCCAGGATCGTAAACACAAGTGATTTATGATGACTTTTATCTTGTCCACTTCGAAAAGTATCTACTTCCGTAATTTACACACATCATCGTCATAATTTTTGAACTCCTCAGAAATTTACATGTAAAATACACATATGGAGTTTATTACTTCTTTGAGTGGAGGCTGGTTTCATTTAATATTAAAAATATACACGAATATATCAGCAGGTGGTGCAAAGCATGGAGCTGCAAATGCATATAAAAGAGGTAAAAACCAAGTACATGGTGGCTCCACCTGCACCTTGCCAGGAGAGGAACACTTAGTAGAGTAAGGAGAGCATAAGTTTTAGGAAATGCGATTCTTCATCTACCTTGGGTCTAGCAACCGATATGAAAGAAAGAATAGGCGAGCAGCTGCCCTAATCCTACAGAAACTACTATAGCCGTTCAATGTTTTCTTAATCAAAAAATCTTACCATTATTTCGAAACGGTAGAGGGTTGTCTTTCAGTGCCCGCGTAGGGATCCAAGACTTGAATGCCTAGCCAAATGTATTCTGAACTCTATGCTTCGTGCGAGAACAGGGTTCTATGAAAAATAATTGGAACCGTCTGTGATGAAGGGTTATTCTAAAAACGATAAAATCATAAACTTCGAAGATATCAAATCTACCCCGAAGCAGACGTAAAAACAAAGCTTGTGCTTGGTAGCATTGAGCAAAAAGGAACCAGCCTTCGAAAGCTTTGAGGTGCAATTCATAAGAGCAGCAAGCTCTACAGATCAAATTAGAGCTTGTACGGTGCTGAACTGGAAATCGTTGGCTTATGATAGGGATCTGTGGAAAAATTTGCAGAAGGTGGCTCTGATCGAATCCTCGTGCATCATTTTGACTCTCTGTAGAAGTGTTACATACTAAAGTATACTGTATACTTCTGAAATCTGCACAGAAGATGCGTTTGTTCGTATTCTAGATTTGGGTAAATAATGGAACGAATTCCCCACAATTTATTTGTTTCCTAAATAGCAAACGCAAATTAATTTAAGTGAATTTAAGTTCCCTTGAATAAGGGAACAATCAAAATATAACTTCCAATCCAATTCCAATCCCATAAAGAAATCCAATTTCTTCGTCAATTTTACTTAAACAAAACTATCATCCCCTTATATCTTTTTATATAATATAATAATCCCACGCCTCTTTCCCCCCCAGATACCGCGCGAGCTGGGGTCCATTTTCACCGAGTACGATTTCAGTTACGGTTGTTAATCGTATCGGCACTTAATTTGAAATTATTTGGAATAAATAAATTAAAAAAGTGATGGCCATATAAATTTAAGAAAGATAAGAGTTTCGGACTGCTTAATGCAAGCAGGTAAAAAATAAAAAATAAATAGAGTGGCGCGACAGGTCTTGAAGAGCCAAGGCCTAAGTGGCTTACTCTCATTCAACAATTCTCTTGGTGCGTGTGAAGAATTGAGGGGACCTACAATTTTACGCCGATTCCGAACGGCAAAGTTGAGAAGCACTTTTTCATGACAGATGATACTCTTGGAAGTTTTGTCAGCTCTTCGCAAAAGGCAGTGTCCGTGAAAGATGAAATAAAAACTTTGGGCCTGAGTAGGATTCGAACCCACGACGTTCTGCTTAGC
>CAKKXW010000004.1:44309188-44320967 GCA_920937365.1 Sphaerophoria rueppellii
TTGTTTAAGAATTCTGGTCACATGGTGCAAGAATTTACAAAAGACATAAACAAACATAAAACAAATAGTACATTTTAACAAACAATAGATAAATATTGGGAAAAAATAAAAAATAAAAAATCCTTGAACTGTTCACAGAAGATTTGCGCATAAATGAAAAAAAGAAACAAAAAAAAGGTACAAAACTTTATAAATAGAAAAACAAAGTAATTTAAAGTTTTAAATTAAAATATTGCAAGAAATAAAAAAAAAACAAAAAAAAAATTTGAAATAAAAAAAAAAAATTCAAAACATGGAAAAAAAACAAAGAAAAAAAGTAAATACGCGTTTAGAAGACACTTGTCAAGTTCCTAAAAAATAAAAAATAAAAAAGGGTTATAAATAGATAACAAACAATTTTACATGATAAACAAAATACAAACAAATACAGAAAACATTTAAGAACGTGGTACACTGGTCTTAAGAATTTGTTTTAAAGTGTATTTATTGATATGAAAATCAAATAAGTTTTCGTTCGCATTCAAAAGTTTACTCATTCTTGTCAGTGGCTCATGCATTCCGTAGTTTGTTCTATGTTTATAGGAACTTTAATCAAACTATGAGAACGCAAAACATAATCTCCACCTCGATAATTAAAGAGGAGAGAATTTAGAATATCTGGAGCATCAGTGACACCAGTAATAATTTGATGAAGGAAAACAATATCATTATTTGTTCTCCTTTGACAAAGTTTTTGCATCTGGAAAAACGCAAGTCGATCATCATAAGAAGGGATATTATTGGGGTCAATCCACTGAAGCCCTTTAAATGCGAAACGTGTAAAATTGCGTTGAACTGATTCAAGTCTCTCAATATGTATCCCATAATGAGGAGACCAAACTTGTGATGCATATTCGAGATGGGGTCGAACTAAACTGTTATACAAGCTAAAGGAAACGTTAGGGTCAAGAAATTCCTTGGACCAAATCCTAACATTGAGTTAGCTTTGTTGACGATGTTGTTAATGTGTTCTGAAAAATCTAAATTGGATGTGAAAAGAACTCCTAAGTCCTTTACCTTAAAAACACGGGATATGATGTGTTGGGAGATAACATAATAATATGATGAAGGATTTCGCTTTTTTGAAATTGTCATTGTCTGACATTTTCCTGGATTAAGGTTTAAATTATTCTTTTCACACCAGACAACAAACCTATTAATATCATCTTGCAGTTGAACGCGATCTTCATTACATGAAATATTTTTGAAGATCTTCATATCATCAGCAAAGATAAGAATTTTACTATTTCGAACACTTAACGGAGCATCGTTAACAGCTAAAATAAATAAAAGGGGCCCTAGATGACTACCTTGTGGTACACCCGACTTGGCGATGAAAGGTTTTGAGTAAGAGTTTCTGAACTTTACTTGGTAAGATCTATTCTCAAGATAAGAAGAAATCCATTTGACGAATCCTGAAGGAAAGCCATATGAATTCAATCTTTAGCACATGAAATCAAATCCTAGTTTACTAATATCTCCAAACACTTTTGAACAAATCGAACAAATTGAAAACTGACTTTTGTTAATTTTCACAACTCCCCAATTCAAGGAAAAAACCATTTAATTCCCAGTTCAATGGTTCATCATCATCATCATCATATCGCTAGGAAGTAAAGAAAAATGCGGGCTGGCCCTCTTTGTTTGCTCTGGGATAACGTGCAAACAAAATAGTTCCTATGTTGTAAGTATGTCAATAAACTTGGGGGGCTCCCTTTGTTAGGCAGACCTCAAGAAAACACCCCCAGAGCACATTTTCCGCACCATGCAATCAATCTCCCTTTTCGTTTCACAAATGTTGCTTAAGAAACAATAAATACGCAAAAAAAAAATTGGAAAATTCTTCTGTTAATCCAATAAATTCACTTATGGACCCGGAAGGGGAGTTTTCTTTCATTTGCTTGTTCACTCCAAAGGATGAGTCATGAGTAGTTAGTAACGAAGGTCATGTGAAGGGATATGTGCTCTTATTGACTTAGATATTTTTATTGTCTTGACCATTCGACCCGGAAAATAGTCCAAGGGTGAGTTCTGCTTGAGCTGACTTCATGCTCCATGCATGTGAGCAAGTGCAAAACTCAACTGTATCCAAATCAAGTACCATCCTGGAGAGGACCAGTCTCTCATAAATTTTTGATGGATTGAATAGAAAATTCTCTCAGAATAAGCTCGGCCATTTCCAACATCCTTACAATGATAATCCAATTAGGTAATACTCACATCATCCATGCTCGAGGTTAATAGAATCCTACTTAACATTATTCCCCTAACGATGCGACAAAGCCTCTACTGATGGAAATTGGAAAATGCATCCTCATTTCAGCCCACATTTTGAACAAAAATCGTTGCATAATAGAATAAACACGAAAATACTATTTACAGCATGAAAAAGGAGGAAATATTAAAATTATGCAAGCAAATTGCATAATTTAATTACAAAACTGTAACATCATCATCCGTTTTGTGTGAATTTTCTGGTTTTTAGTGGCTGTTTCAGGACCTACACACAAAGCCCCCACGAAAGTATTGTCATGACATGTATATCATAATTCCAGCAAATATGCACGATGCATTTGAAAGCCAATTTAACTAGGCCTTTATGCAACTATAATAGACACGTCATAATAACAACTCTGTTTTCATTCAGAAAGGCCTACAACAAAGCCTCAGGATGCGATATTGATGTTGTGAGGTCCAGCGGAGCAGCGAGTTGTTTTAGAAAATAAAAAATGTACACGCTACAATGCGACATAGTTATTTAAATTTTACTCTGGGGTAAAGTCAATATTTATTCCTGGATATAATGTAAACGTCCATGGAACTTTAATAGTCATTGAGTGTAATTTTTCGGTGCGTAGGTTGGGAGGAGATTTTATTATTCCCCCAACATCGAATCGAGAATTCGTCATAAAATTGTTTGAGCTGTGTTTTCTAAAAAAAAAAAATTCATTAGAAAAAAATCGAAAAATACGAAAATGATACTCGTTTTGCGTTTTGGATACTAGTTTAGGAGATATTATGACGTTAGCAGACTTATAACGGGGCAATTGAATAAGGGATAGGCGATAAGGTCGTCGCCATTAATGCCATTGGGATTTGAATATCCGGCGAATAGGGTAGTGGTATGGCCCAGGGTAGCCATCATGGGGTCAGAGTTTTGCCCCTACGCCGAACCTCACCTCGTCACAATAACACGAAAGCATACCACTATTCTAGTCGCTAGTCGAGTCCATTAGAGACCGACTCCATCGTCCATTCGTGGATCAGCTGGCGTTTTTGAAGATCCTGCCGCCGAAGAGAAACTGTTCGTCGCCCACTATGATGAAGCTGTACTACAAACTAAACCCGTTTCTCTTACCAGTAAGAATCGAATTTTAAATCAGAATTAAAATAAATAATTAAAGGAAACTTAACAAATTATGTGAAATGTAAAAATAAATAAAGAAAATAAAATAATTTTAAACATTTCGATTAAAATGTGAAAATGTGCCTTTGAAATTAGTTTTTTTCATCAAACGCTGGGTTGCGTTATTCGCTATAATGGCGCGCCACCTACCGCTGAATTTAAAACCTAGCGGGCAAGCCTAGAACGAAAATGGTGGATGTCTTTGATTTCCCTTTAAGGGGTTCTTGCGTTCGATTTTTCAATTTTTATACTAACCAGCGTTACCACTTAACTGCTTTCAAAATAGATCTACTTCGATTTTGAAAATATTTTAAAACATACTTCCTACTTCGCATCTGTAGAGTACTTTATTTGGAAGTAGTCCTTAAAGTTATTACTCGTCCTGTGTTTTACTGGCACACTCGTATATTAACTTCAGTATGTTACATGGAAAACGTTAATCTCATTCGTGATTGGGTCATTTTGATCGAATGATCAAAACGCAACTTATAATCTAAGGTGTCCCTAAGAAATGTATTATTGGACATAAGACATTCAATAAAGATCTTTATAAGTATCCAAGTCGTTGCGTTGTTTATTTGATTTAATTTTCCTCTATACGGCATTCCTAATTTTTTTTTAGTATCTCAGAGAAAACTAGCTTCGTTTCCTCTATTTATATAAAAACGGATGTACATAAGTATGTTTGTACAAATTTACATGAATTTGCGGTCAGTGTTAATGTATCCCAATGTAACTATTTATAACTATTCCCAACTCATCTCTAGAAGGTGAGTTGATAGTGTTGATTCTGGTTTTAAAATCAGAAGGGAATTTTCTTTTTAGCAGAATCAAAATTGTGACGCAATGCATTAAGAATGCTTTTTTTTTCCAGATTGCCAATCAAAAACGCAATAAGAAAGTATTCGCCAATCCCAACTAAGACATGTTCAACATTCTTAACATTTAATAACTCAAACACATGCCCAAACCAAATTGGAAGACAAGAAAAACATCTGCGAACGTTGAATGAACGGAGTTCAGAATGGATAACAAATCTTCAGTACGCTTTTCAGGTAAGTCTTTTGAAGTAAAAGCATAAACCGCATCATTTACAATTGCTTAAAATAAAAATCAGCACAATGAATACAACTACTTGGTTATGGAGTACTTCCCTGGAGGATATTTGCTTAGTTTGATGAGTCGCAGTGGACCTTTCAACGAAGACTTGGCTCGGTTCTATCTGGCCGAGCTGACTCTTGCCATGCTTTCCATTGCATGGGTTGTGTCCATCGCGACATCAAACCGGTAAACACTCTGATCGCCCGCCATATGAAACTGGAAGATTTTGGAAATACCACTGACTGGGCATGTGTACAGATCCTCGCCTGTTGGAATAAAAAAAATGTTGAATAAGTTTCAGAAAATAAAGACTTTCCCGTTTATTTATCTAAAAGCATGAACTAGATATTGAATTGATAGTTATTCAGCGAATCTGGAAGCCGCAATTAGGAGAATATCAGGAGCTGGCTTACTTGGAATAGCTTGAAAAGTTCTTTATGGAGAGTGGAAAGGCTTATTTCAATTGTCTTTAAAAACTAACCTATCATATCAAGATCATTCTTGAATTTTTCCAATAAATTTAGAGCAACGAAAATTGTTGTTGTTTTGATCTAAAGAATAGAAAAATTTAACCTCAAAATACTTGTTTTTTTTTTTCTTGTTTGACAGGTCAACCAAACCTAACTAAAAAGCGTCTTTGGATGAATTCAACTATTTCCAACTATGACACATCAACCATATTTTGTTGACATAACAACTATAGTCAACTATCGTCAGCGAAAAAACGCACTTCAGAGATCTTTCCCGTGCAAAAATTGAAAACAGAAGTGTAGGAAAACTGAATAAATTAAACAAAGATCGAAAATTTAATTTTTTGCGTGGAATTTTTTGTTCCAGAATGGCTTATTGGTATCGAATGCAAAAATAGAAAGTTCCTGATGGAAAACTCTAGAGAAGCAAGATGTATTTTGAGAACCGAAATCAATCACTTTAATGGAATTTAAGGTGGCACTGGTTTTTTTAATTGGAAACATTGAAAACTTTTGATGGAAAGCACGAATAATATCAATAATTAAAATCATTTTTTTTTTGCATTGAATTCTGTTTGATTTTGTTTTTGCAACGAAATGTTGCATTCAATTTAATGATTTCGGTCTACGAAGCTTGGAAAAATTCATGTCGTTCTCTATTTCAACTGGATTCAAGAAAATCACATTGCATTTTGACAAAAACATGTGAAGGTAAAATTATTATTCTGGAGTTGATCTCAAGGTTAGTGAGACAAAGTTTGTCGGATAGTTACTCAGAAAGAAATTATTCTGATGCAAATATGTCGGCAACCAGAGCTCGGAATTGAGTTTGGCTCAGTATAATTATAACTATGTTAAATCTAGTGTCTATTAGTGTCCGTAGCTTAGTGGTTAGGTGTGTTGGCTCCTAAGTAGAAATTCTTGGGTTCGAGTCCTACTCGTGCCCATAGTTTTTATTTCATCGTTCACGGACACTACCTCTTGCGAACAACTGACAAAACTTTCAAGAGTATAATCCGTCATGAAAATGTGCTTCTCAACTTTTCCATTCGGAATCGGCGTTAAATTGTAGGTCCCTTCAATTCATCACACGCACCTAGAGAATTGTTGATGAATGTTCAGAGTTACTTAGGCTTTGGCTCTTCTAGAGCTGTTGCGCAACTCTATTTTTTTTTTATGTTAAATCTAGTGAAATCGTTTCCTTAATGATTTTCGAAAAATGTTTTTTTTTCAAGACCCAACGCATGATGCATCAAAACAAAATACTTCTTCTTCGCTATTCATCAAATGGGTTGCCTTTTTTTTTATTTGAAAATTGAGATAGGTATGGTAATTATTCGCCCAATTTCAAATCGATATTACTCACAATTTTTCTCGAAACAGTTATGCAATTGAAATACATACATTGTTTTCAAGTCGATATCTGCCTTAAGGAAAATTTTCTGCGTTTCCAAATTGCTAAATCTTTCAATCCACAATAACGAATATTAAAAATTAATGCAGTTTTAGTGCAAAAAAAATCGAAAAACTCGAACATGATATCCCTTTTGCGTTTGGATTTTAGTTTTGGAGTTATTAGCGTTTACATTTGCTTGAAAGTTTTTATTATTTTTTAAACTTCAAACGCTCATGTCATAACGCAATTATAAGGTTCTGACTGTATGCTCATTGAAAGTTATTTAGGTTCCTAAGACTATGCAACATATTTTTCAAATTAAATGTTGAAAAATTCAGTTATAGGTACTTTTGAAAAGGCTTACATAGAAAAGCGATGTTATAGGTAAAGCAAGACACTGAAATGCGGCGTAGTGCAAATGACAAAAAAAAAAAAACGAATATAAAGAGTAATGACCATTTCACCAAGCGAGCCTTGCATAGCTATACATTTTATTTGTGTAAGTTTTAATATCTTGACCAATGATCTACCTATTTTTTTTAAAGTAAAAATGCATTACCAAAAAGGCACATGCGACGATTACATTACCTTAGTGTTCATAAATGCAAACGCTCAATAGTCTCTGTTAACAATCATTTGCTAATTTGCTTGCGACATTTTAAAAGATAGCTTCCTGTTTTTTTTTATTATTATTTTTTTTCATACCCTAACAATAAAGTGACAAGCAACTTTTTTGTTAATTGAGAAAAAAGCTTCTTAAGGGCTTTCGGTTATAAAGTTGACCTGATTATTATTTTTATAAGGTCGGGTTCGGCTATTTGAAGAAAAATAAATTGCAAACTGTTAAGTTGTACAAATAATCTCTAATTTGAATGTCATGTCGTTAAGATATCAGGACAACAATTCTAACAAAAAAAAACTCGCCATAAAATGTTGAATTTTTTCGAACATTATTACTAAGAGCTGAAACTGAACATAATAACATTGAAATGATATTCTCTGTTAACCAGATATTGAATTTGTACCTACTGCAGTTACAGAATGATTAAATGGCGTTTTAAAATGTCTTGTCATTTTGTTTCAAATTTCAGTCAAATTTTTAGAAAATCGCCCCACAAGAATGATGTTTTGTCTCGACTCAGGCTTAACGTCCTTTATGGAGTAGGGAGCACATCGGTACTTGTTTTATTTATTTTAATTTTATTTTGTTTTGATGGTAAGGTGCTCAGCTAAGGCGTTCGAAGTACGAACGAATGCACTCGTATGATTGTACATGCTATGTGTTTGGATGATTTACAATTCTTACCTATCAACAAATGTTAGTTGTTAGTTCCCATTCTGCATAACTTGATCTGACTGAAAAAAATATAAGAATAATTTCAAAGAATGTACTTTTATCTCATGTAAAATAGTTGAGTACAATTTGAATAGACATTAAACTCATCAGAAACACATTATGCTGGTGAAAAATTTCCATTAGAAGAAAAACCAATGTTAAATATTCTAACACTGTTTCTGTCTCCATCAATATTGACGTGTATTGAATTAATTGGAAAGATCGGACACTGACCGAACGATTCGTTATGAAAAAAAAGTTAAATATCAAACCATGAGCGAAATGCCAGATTGTTAAACAAATTCAAATGCAGGGTGCGGACTTTAGCAATTAAATCAAGATTTGAAGAGTCTTTGGTAGAAGACACTTTTTTAAATAAATTTCAAGGCATTGTGTCTGGATATTTTATAGATCACTTATTTGTCTCCAAAATATCACCATTGATTTCTTTCACAAATTTTAAATTGAATCAATGTGATTATATTATTTTTAAATTTTGGTTTTTTTTCGTTAATATTTATCAGCGTAAGACCATTTGGTGCATTGACTCACACTTGATACTTTTTGTTCATAAATATAATTTAACGTACTTGTTGTTCAAAAACATATACGAGATATTCCAATCCTGAAATTAATATGCCTTAATTTGATGCATACCTAATTGATAACAATTAGCCGATAGTAAAACATACAAATTTGATTTATGTCTAATGATGCTTCAAAAAAAAAAAAAAATTATAAATACATAGTGAAATTGACACCAATTTTGCTGTTAACCTCAAATCAATGCAAAAAAAAAAGTAAGTGATAGTCAATTTGATAAGTACGTTATGTGGGACAAAATCGCTAACACAGAATCGCTAATGTTATAGACTGCAGGGAGCTTAAAACTCTTTCATCTGCTAGGATTGGCGATCATTCCGCTTAAAGCAAATCTAAGAAGAAAAGAGGTTCCTGAATTTTATAGTTTGATTGTTGAATTTCAATAGATTAAAATGGTTATTTTCTTGATTTATTTGCATTTGAGAAACAAAAGAACAATATTATTGTAGCATACTTAGAGACCTCTTTATCAGCGCTGTTTTGTATTTCTATTTACGTGCTTTGTGAATCTCTATTATTTCAGATTAAATTAAGTAATTACTTTTGTTGCATTTTGTTTGTTCTTCGAACCTTGCTCTTAACTCATGAAGTCTACTACCTCTGTTTTGAGGATTAAGAGATTTGGTTGTGTACATTACATGATTGGTGACACATTTTATTACATTTAATCTGTTCTGATAAATATATACATTTTCTTTATTTTTCTTTTTGAAAACTGAAGATAAATAAACAACAGTGGAAAAATAGTAACAAAACAAAGAAGCCAATGCTCTGAAAAGTTTCCAAACTCAGATTCAAAACTGTTACTATTCGCTTGATTTTTTTTTTCTATTCGATTTTGGTTTCTATTTTAAAACAAAGAGGAAATTCCATTTGAAGATGAAATCAATAATGATAATATGTTTTTGATTATAAGGCATGAGTAGGAATTTATAACTAATCTTGTGATAACAATATCACAAACAAGAATATTACTTTCAGAAACGAAGCATAGGGGTAGATGAAAATTCTCCTTATTTTTATATTACTGGATATTAGCTTTACTGCAGGCTGATATGATAAAATATTTTTTCTATCTTTCAGGAGTAGTCGAAGGCGAAAAAAAAACGTAAACAGTTTTGCCTTATCGTCAATGTACTACATCTAGAGGCCTTTTTTTATGTGAATTTTAAAAAAAGGCTAAGCTGAGAAGGAATTCAAAAAGGGTTTTGATTAATCTTGGGTCGATGGGGACGAAAACAGTAACATTAAGAAACTAGATTAATTGCTCTCAGAGTCGCTCTTTGCAATGCCGAAATATTTGCTCAACTTTTGGAATAAAATAAAATAATAAATAAAAGCGCCCATGTGGATCTTCTTTTTTCTTTTCTGAAAGAAATAACCCCAGTATAAGTCCGAATATTGTCCGTGGTTTAGTAGTTAGGTGCGTTAGCTGCTAAGTAGATTTTCGTGGTTTCGAGTCCTAATCGTGTCCATATAGTTTTAATTTCATCTTTCAAAGGTACTTCCTCTTTTTTTTTTACACTATCAGAATTGGTCGAAGAGATCTTACGACCAATGGTTTGCCAACATAGTAGACTATGTTATACCACCGGCTCATCACTTAGTGCAGTGTTAGTTATTAGTAAGCAAACATTACATAAGAAACACACGGATGAAACAAAAATAAGACAGTTAACAAAACAAGATTAATACATAACTAATAATTACAAACATTAAGTAAACAGAGAAACATTTAAAAGTGTATAACACTGGTCTTGAGCAAATACTTCCTCTTGCGAAGAACTGAAAAAACTTCCAACAGTATCAATCTTTCATGAAAAAAGTGCTTCTAAGCTTTGCCGTTCGGAATCGGCGTTAAATTGTAGGTACCCTCAATTCTCCATACGCACTCAGAGATTTGTTGATGAGAGTAAGCTACTTAGGCCTTGGCTCTTCAGGAGCTGTTGCGCCACTCTATTTATTTTATAAGTCCGAGTGAACCTTCTTATAGATTGTTAATTCCAATAACTGGATAAATCCTCTTAAAGGTTTACTCAAAGAGAGAAATCCGTGACCTTAGAGCAACAAAAACTTAAAAAAAAAAAACACGAAATAAATTGGAATAGAAATGTAAGACAGAGAGCTATCAGTGTGGCTTCAAACCCGGAAAGTCCACCATCGATCAAATATTCACCCTACGGCAGATCTTGGAGAAGAACCAGGAACTTCAAATCGATACCTACCATCTTTTCATCGATTTCAAGGCCGCGTATGACAGCGTCTATAGAGACCAACTATATGGAGCAATGTCTAGTTTTGGCATCCCAGAAAAACTCATCCGTCTGTGTAAGATGACAATGGAAAATTCACGCAGTTCCATCATGATCGGAAAAAACCTAACGGATGCTTTTGATATCAAAAAAGGTTTTAGACAAGGCGATGCGTTGTCATGCGATTTCTTCAACATCATTCTTGAAAAGATTGTGCAAAGCTCCAATATCAACACCAGAGGCACAATCTTTCAAAAGTCCGTCCAGCTACTAGGATACGCAGACGACATTGACATAATTGGAAGAACACAGCGTGATGTCAGTGGAGCGTTTGGAGCCTCGATACGGAGGCCAGGAAGATGGGTCTAGCGGTTAACGAGGGCAAGACCAAGTTAATGCTGTCGACAAGAAAGGACAACCAACATCGACGTCTTGGAGCAAACGTCAACATAGACAGATTTAACTTCTAGGTAGTTAAGGATTTTTTCTACATAGGATCCGCTATCAACTCAGACAACAACATCAGCGCTGAAATCAAACGAAGAATCACTCTTGCCAATCGCTGCTTATTGATAGATGTGCAAATGGCTTCGAAATAATAAAGAATTTATTTGTAGATGTTGATCGTACAAAGTTAGGAATCAGAATAAAACAATAAAAATTAAATTCGATAGCTTATAACAAATCGATTGCTTGAGTATTTACATTTGCTTGAGTATTTATACTTTTTGAGCTTCAACACCCTCTCTCAATCGAATCTCGTTATGTGATCAAATTTAATTTCGTTCGTAAACTTAAGAATTGTACACTAGTCATTGCTTTGGTAAAGATGTCAGCTTGTTGATCTTTTGTTCCGATTGGTTTGACTTTTATTAATCCTTTTGTAATGCTATCTCTTACAAAGTGATGTTTAATATCGATGTGCTTAGCCCGTTTGCTTTAAAAATTATGGGCCATCCCAATACAACCTCTGTTGTCTTCAAAGATACAAGTTGGTTCATCTATTGTTTCACACAAATCCTGCAATAGGCCTCTCAACCATATACCTTCTGTTGTAGCTAAACTTAAAGCTATATATTCAGCTTCGCTTGAAGAAGTCGCTACAGTACTCTGTTTCTTGCTGCACCATGAAACTGTATTTCCAAAAACTTTGAACACGTAGCCACTAACTGACTT
>CAKKXW010000004.1:44329313-44344424 GCA_920937365.1 Sphaerophoria rueppellii
TACGAAGGCATGGAACATACAAAAGTAGCCAATGGTTTCCTTTGATTTGAAATATAACAACAGCAAAATCATAGCTTGCTTGGGTAATTATTAAATGAAATGAATTTCGAATGAATTTCGGAATAAATTGTTGAAAATTCATTGAAAAAGGTATATGGTAGCATTGTTTTTATATCCGCTTATTTCATAAGCGTGGATAATTATCGCCGCTAACTAAGCGGATATAGAAATTTATTGTTGTTGCATTTGCAGGCAAATATTTTTTTAAGCGTATATACGCGTGCAAAAAAACACGCCTATTATTTCAACAATTTCAAATCGAAGTATTAGTATACGCCGTGAATAGGTAAACCCTTTGTATATGGAACAACCAATACTATCTGGCAGCTACCACACAAACTTTATATGTAAAAAAACTGCTTCTGTCAAAGGTCTCTAGGACCATAGAGATAATATACTAGATCACTGAAGGTAGCCAAAAAGTGTTACATTAAACTTTGAGAAAGTTGATTTAAAAATTCTCTCTGAGTTCCTTTGAAAGACAACAACAATTTTGATTTTGACTTTTCATTTTTTTTTGTTTTTACTCTATCCATTCCACCTTACAGCCAATCAGCGAGAAGCTCAGAGAGAGAAAGGAATAGCTTTTATACATTCTTTCTCGCTGAAATTGAGGTGACAACTGACAACTCCATTTGTATGAAGTGCTACCTCTACCGTGTTTTATTATATCTGTTTGGCTAGGTCGCGCTAGCATGTCAAACCTTGGTAGTAGTTTGAAATAAATTTCCTTCCACTGTCAGGATCAGCAGATACAGATATAAGCAGCTAATAATTGTGTTATAAGGGAGGAAAGGTAAGGACATGAAAACGGGGTTTGAAACAAGGACTTTAGGAAACTAACTTCAACCAAAATATATCTCTTTAATGAAATAAATAGAGTGGTGTAACAACTCTTGAAGAGCCATGGCCTCAGTGGCTTACTGTCATCAACAATTCTCCGGGTGCAAGTGAAGAATTGAGGGGACCTACAATTTAAAGCCGGTTCCGAACGGCAAAGTTGAGAAGCACTTTTTCATGACAGATTGATACTCTTGGAAGTTTTGTCACTTCTTCGCAAGAGGCAGTGCCCGTGAAAGATGAAATAAAAACTATGGGCACGAGTAGGACTCGAACCTTCGACGTTCTACTTAGCAGCCAACGAACCTAACCACTAATTCCGTTTCGTGTTCAAACAAATAATATCGGGTTCCGTTATATGTATATAGTAAGTCAATGCCATGCATATTATCATCAACGTTGATCTGGCCGAAGCATTCAAATCAAATAAATAGAATGGTGCGACAGCTCTCGAAGAGCCAAGGTCTAAGTGGCTTACTCTCTTCAACAATTCTCTGAGTGCGTGTGAAGAATTGAGGGGACCTACAATTTTACGCCGATTCCGAACGGCAAAGTTGAGAAGCACTTTTTCATGACAGATTGATACTCTTGGAAGTTTTGTCACTTCTTCGCAAGAGGCAGTGAAAGATGAAATAAAACTATGGGCACGAGTAGGACTCGAACCCACGACGTTCAGCTTAGCAGCCAATGCACCTAACCACTGAGACACGGACACTACCCGAAGCATTCATCTGCGGCATAATCGGAGTCTATTTAGAAGTAGATTTGGAACAACTCATAATTAGAGATGTATACTCTGAAACGTCCCCAACCATTCTCCCTAAAACATTTTCTCGAACAGGACTAAGAGTTCAAAGTGCCTTTGCACACACCTTTTCAGAAAAAAAGAAATAAATACAAAAACACGCAGATTTATAAATTAATCAATTATTTATGTCAAACGAACCACACGCCTTGACAGTCAGCTAAATTTAGTATAATCGTGATTCATAAACTTCGGTGTCATCTGGTATTCTGGCAATTTTAATTTCTTCAAATGAAATTATGAATATCATCCGATAAATAAAAATGTATGTTTATTTTTACTCCTCTTAGTGTACCTAATGTAAACATTTTTTTTTTATTATTCATAAGACCGAATCTAATCTAAACGACAGTGTCAAACGATATCATTCATAGTCCGGGGAAATGTATATCCAGTGTTTAATTTAAATGAAGAATACGGGAAAAGAACTCCTAGTACATAATTAAGGGTATTTTGTGGCATGTACATTCGTTGTCAATCTTTTTCCTAAACTGGTAATTTAAGTAGATATTAATGAACAAAGAATTTGGAAAAATGTAAAACCCTATTATCTACTACTTTCTTTAAATGCACATCTTAGACTTGTTGAAGAGTGTAAGTCACTTAGGTTAAAGCTTTTACAGGAATTCAAACTTTCCAAAAACTAAGTAGGTACCAACCGGTTTTCAAAAAGAGTGGTTAATGATGAAAAGTTTTTTTATTTTACAAATAATTTTGCGAAAAAGAAAAATTTCAGATTTGCTCAAATCTGCGATCTAAAATGTGAAAAGCCAAAAACGGTTTACCTGACGACGAACAAAGGATTTTTGTCTGGCTCTTTCATTACAACTTAAATCACATTGAAATTGGCTGCTACCTACCGGACTATTAGAAGTCTGTAGCATAAACGTTCTTTCTTTATCTCTCACTAATTAAAAATAAGGGATTGATTCCCAATTCCAACCCAATGAATAGATATGTTCATAGCAGTGGCTTAAGATTACAATTTTGCTCATTCGCCATTATGATCGGGCAACATAAGATCTCCAAGGAAGATACAAAGAATCAAAATCACAAATACCACAGCCGAACATTTTCAATTTAAATGAAGGTAAATTTAGAAATTGACACACAACTGTAACAAGTGCAATTTTTAGTTCATCCAAACACTAAATTCTTACGATCGGCAAAGTCAGCTGGCATTAGAAGTAGATATCTGTTCAGATACTTGATATGCTCGCAAAGTTCTTTTTTGTCGAGTTAAAAAAGAGAACATATGTTTCAATTTGAAGATACTCTTGCCACACTGTAGGTCAACGTGCGTCTCTCAATAATATGTACGAACCGAACAAAAAATATTATTTAAAGATCAATTCTTAAGATTATACAAAAACGAAAGAAAAACTAAAAAAGATATAAAAAAACTAATAAATTCTCAGAGCAAAAAACACACCCACAAACAATCTTTGATGTTCCTTTAGAATGGCATGGTCAGTCTTATTCGTAGTGCGGTACAAAATACATCTCTTGATGGAAAAATATGTAACATGAAATTGTATTTACGATAATTTTTTTTGCTGTGCGTTTGTATTCTATTTTCTATCTCACTCAATTTTGAATTCAAGAAAAATTTCCATAACCCATCATATTAATTCAATATCCGGATCCTATAACCAGCGACATAGTAATTAGCATAAATTTGTCGGGGAATTCTTAAATAACGGTTAGTAGAGTAAAAAATTGAAATATTCTATTTGATCACAAAACGCGTGGTTTGTGCGACACAAACTCACATGGTCAGAGATTGATTCAAGAAGAATTAATTATTGAGTATTGATTGAATGTTCACCCTTTGGACGATTGTGTTGACTGTGGCTTTGAAGTAGAGAACCAATTAAAAAATTGAAAATCTTTAATAACAAAAAAAAAATCATACGATGCTGCTGATGTTTTGTGATAATAAATTTAAGATAAAACTAGTTCAAAGCCAGATCGGTATGGTGAATGAAGTTGAACTAATTGATTCAATGAAGACTGTTATTGTGCCTAATGAGCGTGATATATCTAATCATCGTTAACTATCGTGATATCTATAATTCTTATGAGTGGATGTACAGCAAAATGACCTGATCATAAAATAAATCAAACAGATGTTTAAAATAATTAATATTAGCTTCGAATTATGTCGAATTATCCGATTAAGACTGTCTCGAATTGTTCGAAAGTGATTTGCATGTTAAAAAATGAACCCTGGCCATTGACACTAGGTTCAGTTGGAATTTTTCAAATGTTCAAGCTTGACTATTCTTTTGAAGTGATTTCCTTTTAACGGATCTTATTTAGAGCACTATACGATTCAGTTTTGTATGCAGCCCTGAGAAGAAGATGAATGAAAAATGTATCTGATTATTGCTTTCAGTTCAAGGATCTGGGCTTTTTTCGGGGTACGGGCGCGTGAGACGGGTCGTTATTGTCTGACGTGATTCCAAGTCCAAGACACAAATATAAATGGCTCTGATTCAATTAAATTTCATTTTATTCTTTTCTTATTTAATTGTCAATTATGAGTTGTTTTGTAAAGATTTTTCTTTTCTTTTTTTTTGTAAGTAAAAACCACTTGACATGTTTGGTGAATATCTAAGGCAATCAATGTAAGGGGATGACTGAACGAAATAAATCGACATCGTGTTGAACCGGAACCTTACAGTTTGACAGCAAGCGGTGGTAAAGTCTTATGAGTTGTCTATTCTGTAACTATGAGGCTAGACGGATATACTGTTTTATGACAGTGCATAAAAATTGAAATTACAAAAAAAAAAAAGATGGTTTTAAAATCCCAGGGGTTTTCTCCATTTTGTTTGGCCTCAAGAGGGGATTTTAAGTTTTTTGTAATACTAACACAAATATTCTAGACTAGACATTGGGTTTCATAACTAACAATGCTGAATTTGCATTAGAATAAGCCTTAGGCCGTGTGCGAATTGGGTTAAAAATAGGTTAAAACTTGCCGTTTGATTAAATTGTGACACTTCGCATTGAATAAATTGTGTTAAAAATTAGACTATAGCTGCGGAGCAGGTTAAAATATGACAGGGGTGGTTAAAAATTCATCCATTTTTAACCACAGTTCATCCAATTCGCACACGGCCTTAAAATTATAACAAAAACCGGGAGGATGACCTTTTGTTTTAATTTTTTGTCAAATTTTAAGTAAATTTCCCAGAAAACTTGTGGTCCACTCGAATTATCCGAAGTCATAATCTTAGCCATTTTGACACTGTCAGTATATTAGATGTGATGAGCTGGTCTGAAAACACAAACTATTGGTAGTTTAACAAACACACCAGTCTGAGGAAAAGTTTAGGAAATGTTACAAGGTCCAATTTCCTCAGCAATTGGAGACGCTCAATTATTTCTGTGGTTTCGTTAACAAACGAAATTGCGTTTGGAACACATATAGAGTGTCAGAAATAAGGCAAACAACGTTTTAACCCTCTTAAATTGAAGACAGGACAACAGTATCGATCTTAACTCACTAACTCAGCCGTTCTGAATTGGCGTTGAATTGATTGTAGGTACCCTCAATTCATCCCACTCACTTATTGGAGAGTAATTGTTGACCAGTGTAAGCCACTTAGGCCTTGGTGTTGATCTTCATATTCAATTATTCCGAAAAAATTCGATTAAAAACTGATACCTAATTTTGGAATACATTGTTATGATTTTATGTTGCGAACCATTCTCATGCATACATACATACAATTTTACGTTTTAATATTAATTTAATTATTAATCAATTCATGTAATTTTGAATGGCGAAGTTCTTTTCAGACAGAACAAACAAAAAAACATTTGCAACCCTATTTTTATATTGTGTTGCTGTTCGTTAAGTCTAATAAAAAATGTTCAGCTTATCAAAGTTTCTGTCTGCAGACTTAAATTTTAATTTACAAACAGTTTAGTTATTATTAAGTGGCCGACCCATAGAATCCGTCAATCCGTCAGCGTCAATGCATACGTTGCTGCCAACGTATTTGCCGGATGGAACCGTCCCATAGAATACGTTGTAAACTTTGACAGTCTCATGTGTTTAGTGAAAAATTTATTTCCAAAACCGCAAATCTGAACAAAAAAATTTAAATCAAAATATCAAAATCGTGTCAAAATTATATTTTGCACATAATTTTAATGATTCATTGCTTTTCCTTGTTGCTGTGGGAACACATTGAATTGACTGCTCGTCAAATTCAGGTGTCATCGGATCAACGGACGCAAAAAGTAGAAAGTTAAGCAACTCTATCCGTCGTATCCGTCACATGCGTTGCTTATGGGACGAGTTTGATAAGAACATGTATATTCTATTGTGCTGTCAGTTGAAAAAGTCAACGCTGATGGATTCTATGGGTCGGCCTCTTTACAGATTTTTCTGAAAGTCAATATTAACTTGCACCAAGTAGTAAACGACTACTCAGTCTAGATATAACTTAATCGTTATCAAAGTTAAAAATGTGTTCATACAATATCTTGTGTGGAATTTTTTCGATTATTTATCTTATCCACTAGAAAATCAAATTTTAATTTTATTTCTGTCTCCGCGATGGAATATTTTAATCGCCAGACATAATCTTGTCGAATCAAAGTTTTGCTATTCAATGTTAACGCTTATCTAAAAATAAAAAAGAAACCAAATCGATAAATTATTGTTTTGATAAATTTTGAATATATAATCAGCTAGCAGTTGCCCGCGACTTCGTCCCTCTACCTCATCCACCAGACAGAGTGGATGCGTCTTCGACTTGTGCATCATGCCCGCATGGGAATTTTGTTGCGAATTTTTTTTTTAAACAGTGGACTCTCTCTAAATCGAAATTGTTCTTAACTCGGTACATAAATAATAAAAGTATAATTTTCCACGTTTTAGCTACACTTTTCACTGATGTTTTTCTCTCTTTATTCGTAACTTATAAGCGTAACGTTGTAAAGGGTTTTCCAATAAGAGGTGTTATTTTGAATAGCCCGCTATTTCGGTAGCTGTCATTTTTTGATATTTGACAAGTAGAAACTACGCCATTAATAAAAATGAAACGATACACGCTTCAACAACGCATTGAAATTTCAACAAGATGGCGCTACGTGCCACACAGGCGATGAAACCATCGATCTTTTACGGTAAAAGTTTCCGGACCGTGTTATCTCTCGAAGAGAGATCTTGTGATTTAACACCTTGCGACTTCTTCCTTTAGGGCCACGTGAAAAATTAGGTCTACGCCAACAGCCCAGCGTCAATTCAAGACCTCAAAGATGGAATTCGTGAGGCTATCGAGGACATAGAGCAGCCACTTTGCGTTTTGATTATGGAAAATTTCATGAAAAGGATATGG
This sequence comes from Sphaerophoria rueppellii, assembly GCA_920937365.1. Classification (NCBI taxonomy): domain Eukaryota; kingdom Metazoa; phylum Arthropoda; class Insecta; order Diptera; family Syrphidae; genus Sphaerophoria; species Sphaerophoria rueppellii. The sequence continues at coordinate 44,336,379 of CAKKXW010000004.1, forward strand.
TCCTGTTAGCGTTGTCGTGGGGGCCATTTGTTTAATGTTGTGTTCCAATATTAACGGCATACCTTCCTCTTTATAACGAAATAAACATCCGATAATTTATCTCAAAAAATGCCATTTTTCTTTGAATATCAAAATAACACCTCTTATTGGAAAACCATTTATAGCTTAAACCTTTCAACGAAAAATGGACTATTCAACTTTAAAAGAATTGTTCAATTTGATTTAGCAGTTCCTGAGAGAAGCGCGTTAAAACGCAGAAAAATTAAAATTTTTTGCCGTGTTTCCCACATTTTATACTAATTCTTGTGGTCTATTAGTCACAGCTTAATGTTAAGTAGCCTAAGGCATTCTTCAATTAATTGACTATCCAACACAAAAAGAATTATACTATTCGAACCAGTAGTTCCGCGTTCAATCAAAAAAAAAACTCCTCAGCTTTATATATTTACTAGCTAACCCTCGGGACGTTGTCCCGCTCTTAAGGAATTGTTAACGGTAAATTAAAGGTTGAGTATGTCTGTGTAGCCATCCCGTCACTTAACAGATTTAACTAAATTCAAGAAGAAGCAACGGATAGTACAATTACTTACAACCTCTCCACCAATTTTGAGCCAAATCGGACCAGCCGTTCTTAGAAGGCAGGAAGCGAAGAACAAATACAAAGAAAAATGGTTTCGGGACCATAACCCGGTAACCAGACTTCCCAAATAGTGTGACAGATATATCTGAAAAGCACTGTATCAGCCCACATTTTTCTTTGAAATTTCACTGGAATACCAACAGTTTAATTGCTTTGAGCAATTTATTAGAAAACTGTTTCTTTTAACCATTTCTACGAAGAGGGTTTCATTTTTTTCATATTTTTTTTGACTTGTTATTGTCAACATTATTGATTTAATTGGTCAATTAGACCCTTCACGTCAAAATAATAAATAAATAGAGCACGACCGACTAAGCTGGCTAGGTCATGAACAAAGAAGAAACCTTAAGAACCAGTGGTTCCAGAAGTGCAGATTTATGTGCATTGTGCAGATTTTCCATGCGTCCCCAGACTTTGGAAAACATGCGAATCTACACTGCAGATTTTTCTGCACTCATGGCTTAAGAACAAAATTACATGTATATATTAATTTTTTTGTTCATCTTTAACCATTATTCAACTAATCAAAAGCACCGTATTACATTCAATTCAACTTTCCCCAACAAATATTTGAACTAAGTGAATGCTGTCATCTAGTTAGCAAAACTCACAATGTATGCGGCGTTCTTAATTTATTCCATTTTTTTTTTAGAACTCTGCAGTTCAGTTTTTTTTTTGGTGATTGCATATTTTTTTAAACAATTTTATGGTAACACTGCCCAGAACCCATCCAAAAATCGAAGAGGGGGCATGCCTAAAAACTTATGAAAAATTCAAAACCGGGAGGCCTGCCGACGCGACATTTCCTGAGGTCAACCCGGTATACTTACATGTGGAGCCATAACAGAACAAGAAAATTTACCCTTCTTCATATGTATTATGCGGAGAGCCCCCATAAAAAAATTGCGCATCCTTCTTGCCTTCGCTTCTTTTTTGGTGTCGCCTTCGTCCTAGTATAGAAAATATTAAATTTGTAAGTAAAATTGTTTTCGATACGACTTAATTTTCAAACGAAATTGAGTGTTCGTATATTGATCAGTTTTTTTTTTGTAGTGCGAAATACAAAATTTTTAACATTTATTAACAATTGAACCATTTGTGATTTGAAAAGTATACATTTTATTTTTGCTAAGCCTTCTTCCCTAAAACCTCTTACATTTAGAGAAAAAAAATTAGGAAAATCGGTCAACCAGTGTGCCCGGTTAGCGAACGAACACAAAAATTGGCTGTTCTTTTATATATATACATATATATATAGCAGCTGTTCGGAATCGACATATGACTGTCCGTTCCATCAAAGAATTGTTGATTAGTGTAACCCACTTATAAGTTTTGGTTCTTCGGATCCCTTGTGCGACTCTATTTTTATTATTACTGCGATCATATTTTCGCTGAAGTCCGTGCGTTTGTTGTACTATTTATATTTTTAGTAAAAAAAATAGAAACAAATGTATACTATTACGTTAGTTTAAACGTTAGGTTGAGTCGTTTATTGCATGTATGTATGTATTTTTGGTTCCAGGAAAACTTAGCGTTACAGCAATTAAACTGAAAATGTTATTTCCCTTGAACAGAGTTAAGCTTATAAAGATGTTAAAGCCATGTTTTTTGTTACTATTTTAATTTCTTTTCCTAACAAATGGTCATTCATTATTAATGAACTATAAACATTAAAATCTTAAAACATCTTTGCCAGAACAACAGAAAAGTGTTTAATGACCAACAGTAAATATACCTATAATATTGCAAGTCATAAAAACTACCATGCACATAATCTCATTTCGTAATCATTTTATTGATAACTTCGCTTTACTACCAAAAAGTCAATATAATGTTCCAAATGTAGGTTATGAACAATTCCAGATCCTTTAAATTGATAAGGCCAATCTGTTGACAAAATGTTTACAAATGAAAAACCTAATTTGTTGAATTCAGTGCGATTATTAAAATTATAAATCATTAGTATCTGTCTACAAGCCTTAGAACAAGGGCTTCTGGTATTTAAGAATTTGATTATTTTATTTCATGAAATTGAATAAATAAATTAATCAGTCAAAATTATTCCGTGGAGATTTCAATCTGGCAGTAATTACTTATAATCATAATATAAACAAACAATTTTTGTACAAAGTAAGAAAAACCCAAATTCTCACTCATTCACGCTTTTCACACACTCATGATAAAATTTTACTGAACAGAATCAGTCAAATGTCTAATTAATACGTTTTTAGTAGCTAATTGATCATTTGCGGCATTCGTGAAACTATTTGTGAAATAATTAAAGCATGCCTAGTACTGTATTACTAATCATTGTACTCAAGTTTAAGCTTTTGTTCAAGAAAAGAATACATCCTAGTTAAATATGCACATACCGTTGGGGTTTTCAATTACACAGCAATGCGCTGCAATATTTTGATGACTCTCTTTTATTTATATTCTCATGATTAAATAGCAAAAATTACACAGTTCTTAAAACTTCTGTTATTTTTTGCTAAAATATTTCCAGAGGTATCGTAAGTTGTTCAAAGTATCATCATTATCATTTTTAAGGACCTTCCTAATTGAAAGCAGGTTAAAATATGCTTTCTAATATTTCATAATGACCGTGGCGTAATGGCTATGTGTGTTGACTGTTATCTACCCAGAATTGGTTCGAAACCGACTCATGCGCTTGCAAGTTAAAGTTTATTTCATCTTTCACGGGTTCTCTGGGATGTACTGACCAAGTTCTGCTGAACTTAACTGTTAAATTACATATACATAAATAAATAAATAAATAAATAAAATACGTAATCATGTGCTTTGTAAAATTCATCTAGTCGACATTTCCAACACATCGGACATTTTTCAGTGTGTTTTGCCTCATGTGAGAAAGAAATTTTTAAAATACTTTTTTGCAAAAGGCTATCCGCTGTTGTGCAGTGTATACATACCAATGTTTTTTTTTTTTTTCAAAAACTGATTTGTTCTCAAAAATCAACTCAATTTGTCTAGTCCACATTAGGCGAGTAAAGGGATAGGGGAGACCACATTTGTTTTTTAATACGACTATATTTTCAAGTTCAGGAGTCACAAACTTACAAGCATAAGTTAGGATTAATGGAACTGCTATTATTGACGATCATTATATCAAAACTGCTGGACTTGTTTCGAAGAAATTTTTGTTTTTTAAAGGATTTTCAATTAAGGGTGGATCGATTTTAAAAATGAATAACACAAGAAGGGCCTCACATGGTCGACAGGTCGAAGCGGAGTAGGCTGTTACTACCAATTACCCCACAACGAAGGAGTGTTCCCACCAAGGCACTCCCACCGAGGGACGGCAGCGAATGAATTTCTTCTTTGGAATCAACGGTGGCGTCTCCAGTTCCAGTTAGGCCGAACTACTTGGTGAACACCTTTACGGGCTACCTCGACTTATTTGAAGCCCAGGCCGTAAAAGGAGCGGTTTTCCCGGCTCTTGCACTTGTCTTGTCTTGTCTTGTCACATCAAGTGCCTTGTACTCCAGGTTGGGGGTTGTGCGTCGGGGTGACTTCCCGACCACGTAGAAAAAAATCTTAGTTGCGAAGCAACAACAGCCTAATATGAGAAAAAGGACGACACCAATGACGATTTCTATGAGCTCCTTGACAAAACATACGAGCAATGTCCTAGTTATGACATTAAAATTGTCCTCGGCGATTTTAACGCAAAGCTGGGAATAGAGGACATCTTTGGTGGAACAGTCGGAAAGCAAAGCCTGCACGACACCTCTACCGATAACGGATTCAGGCTGATCGATTTTGCTGCGGGGTGAAATGTTGTGGTAGAAAGCACCTGGTTCCCTCATCTCAACATCCATAAAGGTACATGGAGATCTCCTGATCAATCAACCGTCAACCAGATTGATCACATTGCGATCGATGGAAGGCACTTGTCCAGCATTTTAGATGTTCGAACTTTCCGAGGAGCTAACATCGACTCGGACCACTACCTTGTCATAGCCAAGGTAGTGCTACGAATATCCCGACAACGGCCAAAACAAGGAAATGCTGCAAGAAAATTCGACGTCGGACGGCTACAATCGCAAGAGATCGCCAAATCCTTCTCTGATCGAGTGTCAAGTAACCTATTAAGGAGTCTTATGCCGCCAACATCAAGTATTGAAGACCAGTGGCAACATTGCCAGAGAGCAGTTAGAGATGCCGCCTCTAATGTGCTGGGTTTGGGTTGGGGATTTGGAAAGACCACTTCTGTAGATTGTATAACGGCGACAACGAACAAAATACCGCCGTCACAACAGCCTTAGGCTGTTTCGAGAGGAAAGTTCTTCGGGTCATCTTTAGCCCCGTGTGCATTGAAGGGGAATGGCGAAGAAGATACAACAGCGAACTTTACGGTTTGTACAACGACATGGACCTAGCCAGAAGGGTCAAGGGTCCAGAGACTCAGATGGCTCGGTCATTTAGAGCGAATGGACACCAATGCTCCGGCCCGGAAAGCCTTCGACACTATTCCCGATGGACGCAGGAGGAGAGGAAGACCGCGACTCAGGTGGCGCACTCAAGTGGAAGAGGACCTAAATCAACTTGGAGTGCAAAACTGGAGACGACTAGCTAAGGACCGAGCTAGCTGGCGGAGACTGTTGATTGAGGCCCAAGTCCACAATGGACTGTAGCGCCACCTTAAGTAAGTAAGTATGTAACACAACTTATTATATGGTAAGGTATGGTAAGGCTTTATCATTGTTTGAGAGCTCTATTCAATAATAGCCGTGTTTTATTGGGAACTCAGCTTAGCTTAGCAACAGGAATCACATGTCAAACAACAACAACCGAAAGCTGAGTAAAAATAAGTTAGGAATTTAAGTTAGGAATTTACACAAGATAAAGTACCGGCTACTCGACGCTAGAGTGAGCAAAATATGTTTTTTTAAATCTAAATGTTGGCAGAACCAAATGGGATTTTTGAGTTAGTGGTGAGCATAATGGAATGATTTCAATAATCGAAACAAATTATTCGACTGATTTGAATAATCGAGTGATCATTTGAATTACAAAATGTTTGCTTGAAATTAATTGTAAACACCAATCTTGATAATATGTACTAGTTGTTTATCAATCGAATATTAACAGTAGTCATTCAATAATCTCGCATATATCATAATTCGATCTTTTTTCATTCGAATACTAATAATCGATGGCTTTCATTTGAATGCTAATAATCGATTATTTTCATTGGAATACTAATAGTCGTCATTAAAAACTGCTCGTAGTAATTCGATTTATTTTCAAGAGGATGCTAATAATCGATTATTTTCATTGGAACACTAATAGTCGTCATTAAAAACTGCTCGTAGTAATTTGATTTATTTTCAAGAGGATGCTAATAATCGATTATTTTCAATAGAATACTAATAAGTAGCAGTTGTAGCAGTACTAGTAGGTTTAAGAAATCATCCGAATGATTTCACAGTGCATAATCGAATGATATCGAATAGTTTCTTGAATCGATTAAATCGTTCGAATGCGCCCATCACTATCACCATGACATTTTTTTTTTCTCTGACAGGATTTGACAGTTCTTGATTGCAGGGATAACAACTTTTAAACATAAAATAGAAACTCAGTTTAAAGCTGAGTAAAGCGTTTTATTGGAATTCCTATTGCTAAGCTAAGCTGAGTTCCCAATCAAACACGGCAAATGTGTGAAATAAAATATCGTTCAAATGGCTGCCGCGGCTCCACTGGGTAGCGAGCATTCGAAATCGCATTCGTTTTCGATGACCTTGGCGCATAAATCATGCTGAATTTGACCGGTGGCATCGATTATGTTGTCTTTGAGAACCGTGGTGGTATGCGACTTATTTGCATAGACCTGCAACTTAAGAAAGTTCCACAAGAAAATGTCTAAAAGTGTCAAATCACACCATCTTGGTGGCCAATTCAAGTCATTCGTCGGTCGGTTGCCTGAATATTCATATTCTTTTATATAACAACTAGCTGACCCTGCAGACTTCGTACTGCCTCAATCGTTAATCGATAACCCTCTATGCTCTATCACACTAACCACTACCCTCTAAACGCTACCCGCTTCTGCTACCCATATCCGCTACCCCGTTACGGCACTACTCTGTTATCCGCTACCAATTATTTCTACACGCTTACCGTTGCACCCTTAGCCAGAAACCCACTATGTACTTACTACCCGCAACCAATTTTATTTTTGCATTTCAATTTTTCCATTTTTCCAATATTTTTGTTTTTTACTTTTTCTTGCTTACCAGTTCCCCATCACAAATTTTCCAGTTTCCCTTTGAAAACCATTGAATTTTCCGAGTTCCTTTCGAAAATCCACTTTTAAATTTTTCAGTTCTCCACTTGAAAACCAATGCATCCACAATTTCATGCAATTTTGCATTAGAAAACCAATGAGTTTTCCGAGTTTTACACCAAGAACTTTCTATTTTTCCATTCGAAAACCCACTTTGAACCAAAAAATTCCAAGCAAAAAAATCTAATTTCCGATCTTTATTTGGTTTTTCCAGTTTTCTCACTCTTCCATGAGGTTTTTCCAATTTTTTTTTTTTTTCCACAGAATCATCACTGAATACAACAGTATCAACCATGAAAATTTCACAAATATCTGTTGGGCCATTTCGGAGTCTATAAGAGATATACAAACAAACACACATCCATTTTTATATATATATAGAGATAGAGATATAGAGATAGAGATAAACAAGCCATGAGAAGAAGTTTAATTTAGGGCTTAAAATATCGATTGTGTCCTGAGAAGTGTGGCACGTAGAGCAATCCTGTTGACACCAGACCACATAAAGTTGATGATCATTGACTTAAGTCGGTCGTCGTTGACAGTGATGGCCTTGCCAGCAGCATTTTCGAAGAAGAAATGACCGATCGATGACGCCTCCAGCCCAAAATCCACACCAAACAATATCTTCATGTGGATGCATTACCTCGTGGATTGGTGTCGTCCAAAATCAGGAAATTTTTGCTAATTCAAGTACCCATTCATCTTAAAAATGGTCCTCATCGCTAAAGATTATTTTTCGACCAAGTTTGGGATCCTCTTCCCACTGCTCCAAGACCTAACTACCGAACACACGACGCTGCGTATGGTTGCTTAGTTTCAGTTCCTGGGTGAGTTGGGTTTGTGTTGGTTCAGGCCCAACACATGACTCTGCGACAGGCCAGTTTCTTGTGAACGACGCGGAATTGCCTGCCTCGGAATCTGCTGCGCAATTTCACGAACAGCGTCGATGTTTTTTCAAACCTTGAATTTCGTTGACGCAGGGGTATTAGAAATCGCTACTCCTGGTAAAAATTCTACTTACCCATGAACTTAATCGTTTTTAAAGGACTAAAACCTGCTGTGGTTAGGTGCTCCATTACGTAGGTGTACT
>CAKKXW010000004.1:44369508-44387940 GCA_920937365.1 Sphaerophoria rueppellii
AAAGCCAATAACTCACCTCACTTTGACCTTAATGTATCCAAAATCACCCTGAAGAACCTATTAATAAATTAATCCCCCAAATACTCCCCTGACCTTATATTACATATTTTATTTTATTGACCGCTATTTATAATATTGTTGTATTTTATTTTAGTTTTTAAGATTTATTTATATTCTGGTATGGCTTGAATTAAGTCTTTAATAAAATTCAAAATTCAAAATTCAAACTCATATCCTCCAAGACAAAATATACAATTTATACCTCAAACAAATGTCACTGTTAAAGTCTCTTCTCCATATTTTAATCAATGTCAAAATCAAAACATGGGCGGTTCAGAAATGGTATTCGATAATAGCTTCCAAGTTTCAATACCATCAAGATCTTCTTATGGGAAGAAGAGAGACCCCTGGAAGACAATACGGTACACAATCTATACAGACGGTTCAAAGACCGATCACGGCATTGGTAGTGGTATCTATTTGAAATGAAGTGTGTTCCAAGCAGAAGTAATGGCGATTAAAGAGGCACTATCGCCTGGCTTAAAGAAATCGTTTTGTCTTGCAAGGATGTACGTATCTTCTCGGACAGCCAAGCCGATCTCAAATCTATCGCGTCTGTCTCCACAAACTCTCAAATAGTCCACGACTGTCGATCATCTCTGAATGAGATGACGGAACCGTTTAACATTCACCTCATTTGGGTATCGGGCCACAGAGATATCCCGGGAAATTGTAAAGCCGATGAGCTCGCCAAAATAGGAACACTTCTGCCTACTGTTAGACAAAGACATAACATAGGAACACCACTTGCTACATGCAAATATCTTCTCAAACAATGTGCTCTAGAAACAACAAATGCAAGGGAGTTTATACGCCTCTCTGATGTTGAGATATTGGCAAAACACTCCAGCACCTGTTCCTGATTCCATTTTTGAACCGTCAGTGTAGCAAGAGATACCGTGTTCTCTTCTAAGTGAATCAGGATCCCAACCCAGTCTTTCTGGTATATAAATAAAAATAAATAGAGTGGCGCGACAGCTCTTGAAGAGCCAAGGCCTAAGTGGCTTACTCTCATCAACAATTCTCTAGGTGCGTGTGAAGATTCCGAACGGCAAAATTGAGAAGCACTTTTTCATGACAGATGATACTCTTGGAAGTTTTGTCAGTTCTTCACAAGAGGCAGTGTCCGTGAAAGATGAAATAAAAACTTTGGGCCCGAGTAGGATTCGAACCCATGACGTTCTGCTTAGCAGCCAACGCACCTTACCACTAAGCTACGGACACTAAGCTTCTGAAAAAAAATTCCTATCAAAATCTAGTACACGAGGAATATAATCGGTAGTCTCCATCAGTCCTGGAATCAAGTAGCATGTTTGTAAGATTGACCCGTGTCTATAAGCGCAGTGCTTCCAAAAACTCAGTTCTTTCAAACGAATTACAGTTTTGGCTGCCGTGCACCTTATGAACTCATCCAGAGACGGGAGATCCAAAATCATTTCCAACCCAGGTTGTGGTGTGGATCTCTGAGCCCCTGTTATTCCTATACAGGTTAGTCTCTATACCTTATTCAGGTTCTTGAGATAGCTTTATTTTTCCACCACTTTCCACCATACAAAAGAGCATAGATAAGAATGGGTCTGACAATCGCTGTGTACATCCATTGGATGACTTGCGGTCGCATACCCCAACATACACCGTTGGTCCTTTTGCATTTGTAGAATGCACAAGCACATAGTGCTTTTTTCACTCTTTCCTCAGTATTATACTTCCATGTAAACTTGATCGTAACTCTCTAAACAGATTTCTCAGATACATAGTTTTGGTTTTCAGTGCCTAATAGGGGCTGCAAAAACCTTGGTTCTAGTGTATCATTTGATACGGGCTACGGTAAAATTGAGAAATCTAGCGATTTCAAATTGCTGGAAATTTTCTGCAGGCAGATATCGAAAGAAACCATTTTTTGATTACAACTGTTCAACCGAGCAGTGAAAAATATTGGATTTTAACGGATGATAGAATACATGTAAGCCCTTATTTTGATGTAGCAAGAGTAAATGGGTACACATGTGACAAATTTTGAAATCCTTAAGACTATTTCTATTATTAATTGCATTATATGTATTTGAATTGTCTGGAATTAAAAGGAACCGGAAGTAGTATGTTCATATTTTAAAAAACATGTATCTCGACCACTCCTCAACATATGCAATACAATTTTAATTATAGTTTTTTTTCAATTCAAACTCCAAGCTTTTTTAACGTTTGATCTCCAAGTGTCAATTAACTACGAATGAGCGAATTGGCAATCAATTTTAAGAGCTTATGATATCTGTTGGTTAGCAAAAGCTAACTGTTACCAGTATAGTCTAACCAAATCTACCTTGCCGACTCCATATTCGTGTGCGTGTGTCTTGTGCCTCGCACATGACAAAACCACTGAGAAAATCAGAATATTAACTCTGCACTACGATCATTTTAAGCTCAGTTCGCTTCGCAATCTCGGTTATGTTTAACGTTGTTCGTGCCGCTGCCGTTTAATGCGCCAATACGGATTCAAAAGTGCGCTAGTTAACGATAAAAGGCAGACAGATCGTTGAAAGTGAGGCACATTGTGTAATTTTGTGTTTAATGTGAAGATCGATCAGTGCGGATATAAAACACAAAGAATATTTTCTCTTTGCAATTTACGTAGTTTTCAAAATTTGTGTTTTTCTTATTTCATCTCTTTACGGATATTGAATTAATTTTGAAGAGGTAAGAAAAAGTGAGTTGATAATTTTTTTTGGAATCCAACACTTGAACGTGGAGTACCTACATCAATTAAAAAACACCTTGGCCGAAAAAGCTTTGAATCGTTACGGTTCCGGAATCATTTTAATACCAGTTACGAGTTTGTGTGAGCTCATACTTATTGGGCCTTCAAGAACCATCATGATGTTGATGTTGAAAAATAATGTTGATGGCCTTTTTTTCTGTTCATCCAAAGTATCCAACCAATTCCTAATGTCTCGTCTTACCTTACCTTGCCTGAGGCGCAACAAAATTTGAGCTTTGCCTGAGATTAGGTAACCGATTTACTCGTAGTTGATGTCTTATATTGTGTGCTATTTGGGGGATTTTCTTTTTGCATGTCTGGCAAATGAGGTGTCATGTGATAATGCTGCAAGACTACGGATGGGTTTATTGCAAGAATATGTAGCCGGCAAAATCGAAAGTACATGACATGGCATGCGACTGCGACCAACATAAATCTTGACATTTTCTTCAAATACTTGAATCGAGCTTAAGTCTTTGATGGTTGTGGGCTTGAAACACTAAAAGCCATTGGTAATGTGATGTTGGGTTTTGTTTTGTTTATAGTAGATATGAGATGGAGGAATTGAAAAATCTACAAACAACCAGTTTTTGGCGGTTTAAACTGATTCATACCGATCCATTCATTATACAAGGAGTTTTGGTTAATTTCTTCTTTATATTTTTGGTAACGCTTATCGGAGTCTTGTATCTGGTTGGTTGATGTTTTTTTTTTCTTTCTTTTTGGCAGGCTTGCAACGGTATTTTACAAGAAATAAGGTTAAACTTCACATGGAAATAAAGTCATAATAATGAATTGAGGTAGTGACAACGGGTTTTGTTTTTAAAGGTTTTCAAAGTGAGGTAATTAATCTCGGGATGTGAGGTGGCTTTTTGCCAAAATGAGGAAATGTTTATGTTTTTTATCGACTTTTTTAAAAAATTTGTTTATGACGTGCCTTGGTCTTGAGCTAAATGAGGAAAGATAAATTACTTCGGAGAATGATCCCGAATTCAATTAATAATCAATTTCGTACTGACTCACTGATTTCAAACATAGAAACGCAATTCAATTCCAGTTAAAGAATTTTCGAATTCGTTGCTTAGATTTTTTTTAGTAAACATTTCAATAAGAACACAACGTAATTAATTAATTTGTCGACGCATTTGCTATATTTGTTTATTTTTGACAAATTTAAAGTAGGTCGCATTTCAATGAACTAAGGACTACTTGTCCAAATATTTGGGAAAGTTTTCCGTACGTGGGTCAAAGATGATTTTCGTTTTAGAAGTTATCCAAGAATTTTTGGGAGTTGATCTTATTTTGATTTATCAAAAAAAGAACAATTGTCCCATACTTTCTTTAAATTTTAAAAAAGTTGCAGTTGATCCAAGGCTGTATGATTTTGTTTGAAGATACTAGATTAGATATACCTACAGGATGACAGAACGGCATTGTTGCAATTTTTATTAGAATTTCGTGAATTTGTGAAAATTCAAATTGATTTCTTAGGCTGATATATAAATAATGATAAATGATCTGAATTCGTTTGTGGATATTTTAAGATTCTTAAAATTATAAACAACGAAAATGGTTTGTTCGATACTAATTGGGTTCATTGCCGAGGGAAAATGTATTCATGTGTATAAGCTTAACTTACTATGAGGAGGGCCTTAAGGCTTCAAACCATACATATGTCTGGTTTCCTGAAACATTAAATTTTAAACAAATATTCATAGAATGAAATGGAATAGAAAATCTGCTTATTCGACTTAAGAAAAAACAGTATTTTACATTTTTTCAAGAAAAAAACAGGTATCATTTGTCAACCAGAGTAAAAAGTTATCTCCTTGTCTTGAACATCGAATTCCTAAATGCCATAGCACTTCGATTGGGTTTCTATTCCGACCGAACGATTGGGTTTCTATTCCTGGTGCAAAGTTGTTGAGGGCAACATTGTAGACACACCATTCAAGAAATGCTATGAATATTCTGGGCTTATGAAATTCAAATAACACTTCAATTTCTGTACTTGTGCTTAGGCTGTAGAATAAATTCTTGTGTATAAACTAAGTGAATGAGGACCTCAGAACAATCCTTAGGCACAAAACCTTATTGGCCAAATCTACTATACAAAGATTTTTCATGGGATGAATTCAAACGAAAAATCCATCATCACTTGAACCTCTGTATATAGTTACTTAAGCATTTCACCCTATCCTCTGGAATTTGGGCGAACGTTCTTTTCCCACACATGGGTTAATTATAGGACACATTCCCCCTTTGACCCTAGATAGCAAGCTTAGTATACGGTCACGCCCTCTTAAATTTGGATATAGAATGTGCGTACACCGTATTTCACTATGGGGGAACAAATTTCCTACAGAGTGAATTCAAACCAGTCAATAGTATTGAAACAATGGTATTGAATTAATACTATCATTTATTAAAAAAAAAGAGGTGAAAATGTATAGTCAGATAGAGTACACTTTAAAATTATTTTAGTCGATACTAAGCTGATACTTTAGTTTTTGACAATTATTGTCGAAATAAAACCAACTTTAAGGTTAGTAGCTGGTGCTAAGATTAATACCGAGGAAAGTACCTTTTAACTTTTAATATCGACTCCAAAGTTCTGTGGTGTTGCATGAAATTATGAAATGATTTCAGAGAGTTTATTTGAAGATTTTAATATTTTTTATTTGTTTTTTTTATTTTTTTTGTTTAAGAATTTTTATTATTCAAAAACATTTTAAAATTGTGTATATATTCCTGCGAAGCCTAGGCTTTTCTGCAGAAGATTGTGTACCATTAATATTTAAAATAAAATAAACAATAATAAATAATAAAATGAAGTGAGCTTAATTATACAATATAAGGTTTACAATTTTTAAAGTAGGAATTTTTCAAAAAAAAAAAAAAAAACTAATAATTTTCGTTTATAAAGTGATATTTCAATTTTTTCTTTCTGTTTTTATAATTTTGTATGACTTTAATTTCATAAGGTAAGAAATTAATTATTGATGGAACAACGTATTGCAGCTGTCTCTTTCCATATGTGATGTAGTGTCGTGGGTTCTGAAATACACCTTGTGCGCATTGTCTGGTGTTGAGTTGATGTTGTACCGGTTTTAGAAAAGTGCCTAGAAGGAATTGTAGTCAATAGATTACAAGGTTTTATTGAAAAACATTCACTAATAAACAAAAGCCAGTACGGATTTCAGAAGAACAAAAATACAGGCCAATTGCTTGGTGAATTTTCGAACTGTGTGAACGAGAGCTTAAATAAAGGCACCATGTACTTGTGTTGTTTATGTATTTCAGCAAGGCTTTTGATACACTGAATCATACAAAACTATTGGAAGCACTAGGAAGAGTAGGAATTCGAGGTGTAATGGCCGATTGGATGGCAGACTATCTTCACAATCGAAAGTTCTGCGTCAAGATAAAAGATGTGTATAGTGAAGCAAAGGGTGTTGAACATGGAGTTCCACAGGGGTCAAAACTGGGACCACTTCTATTCATCCTGTATACCAACGAGCTTCTCGGAGTTTTTAAACAAAGTATTCCATTCGCTTTTGCTGATGACACAGCCATTGTTGTTCGCGGTAGGTCTCTAGATTATGCGACAATGGTAATGCAAGAAGAATTTGACGCTGCTGTACAATGGTGCCACGACAACGGTTTGGTAATAAACGCTTCTAAAACAAAGCTTATGCATATCCGAAGTCCACATTTCAAAAAAACCGATAAGCCGTTATACTTCAAGAATGATCTCTGTCCAAACACACCTACTGAATGTATCGAAGTTGTTGAATGCTACAAATATCTTGGAGTTCTTATTGATAGCCATTGATAGTATTGAAATTGGTCTGTAGTTCGTTAGTTGGTTTTTAACTCCACCTTTGTAAATAGGTCTAACAACCGCTGTCTTTAATGGTTTTGGTATCGTTCCTTCAGTTAGGCTTAGATTTATTATTTTGCAAAGGATTGAAGCAAATATATCGGCATGATTTTTTATGTCAATTGCTCTTATGCTATCTATTCCAGGTGACTTACTCTCCCCAAGCGACTTAATAATCGTGTTAATTCATTGTGTATATTTGTGTTATGTGATGTTGTCATATTACAATGATGTATTATATTTACAGTTTGCATAGAGAAAAATTCAGCAAAATCGTTGGTAAGTGAATTGAAATCTGTTTTAAAGTTGTTTATCATTGTTTCGTCAATGCTCGATTTCTTTCTACCTAGAATCTCATTTATTAATCCCCAGGTTTTACGAGGATTTGCTTTAAACTCTATAAACTGTTTTTTTTTTTATAGTAATTCGATTTTGGATTAATATGTTTATGTTTATGAACTTTTTCGAAAACTGAAAGTGTATAAAAACCGGGCAAATCCTTTTGATGGCCTCGACGAAGACAGGTTTCTGATTGAGAACCTTCATATCGAAGAAGTAGAAACCTTTGAAAAATCGTGGCTTCCTACACCTGCATATATTCAAGTCCTTTTTACACTTCATTTTCTTGGAAGAAAAAAAGATTAATATCACATTTTGTTGCCCTTGTTCTAGATAGTGAACGATGCTTCTTGACCAATTGCCTTAACATTAACTTTTCGTCATGGCTCATGACCCCACGCTTTGAAGAAATACTTCTATCTATCGTTTCCCAAATTCATTTTTTTTAATAACACAACATTTTCACGGTATCAATTCTGATTTCAATCTTTATTTTCTCCTATAAAATTGTATTTAACTGTGTAAAAGTAAAACAATCGCTCTTGAACTGTGTTTGATTTCCCAAACTGTTATATTTTGGGTTTGTTCGACTAAAATGTATTGTGGGTGCAACCTAAGGCGTACACTAGTAACCAGCAGGTTTCGAAATGTTTATAAGTCTACATAAAATTAGTAGCTGGTTTTAAATTTAAAATGGTTTTAACTATAGTATCTACTAAAGTTTCTTAATAGAAGCTGACTATAAATTTGCGCCAGAGTTTTTGAAACATTTTAGTCAAAAAGACTTAAAAAAAGACTTATTGAATTAAACCAAACTCGCTTAAGTTAAATGAATTCTAACTGACTTAACTAACTAGATCCAAATAAGAAGTAGGTACTGCAGTTAAATAAATTTTAGTTTTTTTTTTAGACATTTTTTTGACTGCAAATTATAAACTACGTACTGACTGGTGCCTGCTCCTTCTAGTTTAAGTACTTTTGTGAGTAAAAAGACTAAAAAAAAAAAAAAAAGTCTTATTCGTGACTTAACTAAAGTACCGAAATCACAACGGTCTTTAAAAGTTTGCCCTTTGGTCAGCACTTAAGATCATTGGTTGTTTGAAGCCCAAGGTCAACAATCAAGATTAAGGTAAAAAACTGATAAAGTGGCCAAAATCCGTGAACCCATTCCATCAGTATAACAGCGTTTAAAGAGATATTGTTCCAAAAAATTGCACTGTTTCAACTTGTCAAATAACGAAAATTTCGAATCAGTCTGGGACCATAAAATAGGATAGAAATCAAAAATAAATTCGCTTAATTAGGTAGTACACATTCCGATTTTTGTTGCTTTACGACTAGTCAAAATTTTACAGTACATATTTGAACAAGTGATTTCGGGTTGAATTGAAACGTGTTATCTTCGCAACAAAAAAAAGGCCTGCATAAACAAATTTAAATTATTTGTCATCAAAGAAAAAATTCGAAATCATCTAAAATTGTGACAAAGAATGTTTACACAGATTTGCTTTCAAAAGATTATTGTTTGTATTTAGAACTCACATAGATCATTTGTGGTATGTGACATGAAGATGTCTCCCTCTTAAAATTCAATAACCGCTCTTGACCCATTTCGAAAAAGCAACAACTTTCAAAAAACACACACTCAAAACCGGTAGCATTTTCCTATGGGAGGCTAGACCAACTGTCTACTGTCTGCTTGTATAACGAAAGTCATTCGTTGCATCTTTTTCTCGACATACTAAAGACTAGACAATCTGAACGAACTTGACCATCAACATCGAAAAAGCCTGTTTTAATTCTTATCAACTAGCTTGTGGATAAAAATCACTTTTCCTTTCGATGTTCATTAGGTTATCCGATCGTCGCTACCGGCAACAACAATCACAATCTACACGCATTCGATTGGAATTCAATAATAAAAAAAAAAAAACAAAACAAAGCGGTTGTGTTGAAAGTGATTTTCAAGGTGAGCTTGTAGGTAAAGTTTATAAACACAAAAGTACACAAAAGGGATTTAGAGCAGACGCACTAAAGATGACATGATGTTTTCATAATTTTGCTTTTGTTATTGTCACGCACCTGTGAATATGGGAAACCCCCTGAACAGTAATTTTGATATCAATCAGTTAGGTTAGAATCGAAATAAAATAAATAGCTCACCTTTTATAAATTTTGTTATTTACGAATTGTCTATACCCACATCCTCCAGCCATAAAGGTAAGTGACGTTGTCAATTTGTATTCAAGATATATGACGGGTAGTTATTTTTGTTTTATTGATGCGGTATTTCACATTGTGTTTTGGATGCCAGCCACACAACCGTTACCACTAAATGATATTTACTCTTAAATCAGATAACAATAAAAGCTTAATAGATTGAGAACTGTCTAACAGGCAAGTGTCAATATTAATAGAGTAAGGTCGGGATGATTTGACACGTTAACAAACTTTTCAAAATATTTCAAAATCCAAATACTTACAGTTTCATATGTGTAAGGAATTTTCATTTGTTAAAATGTCATTTTAGCAATATGAACACATCGTTTAGTTATCGGTATAAGTATTTTTATATGAGTCATAGACTTTTTTCTGAACCCTTACAAATTGTCAATTCCTTCTTCGCGTAAGGATGATTTGACACTGACATAAGGAGGTTTGACAGAAAGAGAGAGGAGCATTTAAAAAATCCCTTTTCCGCAATTACTTATAGAAATTATGAAAATTTGTGTAAGGTTTCTTAGGGAAATAAAAGTTGCCCTTGTTTTGAGCATCTCATACAATCTTCTGAGGGTTTGAAAAAAATAGTTGCAGTATTACTTTGTTTAAGCCATAAAACGTGCCAAACTCTGTTTCGTCTCATAAGACCCGCAAGCCAAGCTTTTCTAGCTAGTTTTTTTACATTCAATGATTTTGGATATATCAATTGCTCCTACAAAAATATTGTCAAAACTCTCTTTCAATCTACTTTAGAACAAAATTCTAAGGGACACTCATAAAAGCACACAGAAAAATAGTTCTACCTATACGTAATACGTTTTAGTCAAATACAGATGCATCCCAATATTGCGAATCGAAGTATCAAATGCTAAGAATTAAAGAAATTGCACTTGAATTACTAACCATCAAAAATTAGACCGACCATCTTAAAAAATTTAAAACACCTACACTTCTCACAGCTTCAAAGACACATCGATCTGTTATTTACCATTTACACCCATCCTAACTTCCTCCATGTCAAATCATTCCGACCTTACCCTAATAATTTATGGATGACAATTTTCTACATCTACAATGAACTAAATTATTTTATTTCGTACGAATATGCCTAGGTACCATTTTAATGCATTTTCCAAAAAAACAGCTACGACAAACTTTCAAGAAAAATGGACTTAGGTATTTACGACAAGTGTTGCGTTAACAATTTTTCGACATGTTAACCAACAATTACAAAACGTCAAAACGATAAGATATGAAACTGTCAGAAGAAAAGCAGAAGAATCTGAAAAAAATTTCTTTATTTTCGGGCTTAGTTACATTGTCAAACAAATTACCGTTATACAACTGCAACTTTGTATGTGTTAACACGAGCGCATGATAAACATTGCCGATACATTGAGGCTCAAACTGTCTTATTTGACGGGTGATTTTAAAGAAGATTTAAAATTTTAACAAACGCAAACAATTTTTTTTTATTACTTTTCTAGGATTATTGATTGCAAAAGCAATTTGCAGTTGTTGATGGGAAATACATCAAAGTTTTTTATCTTTTCTTTTTTTGAAAAACAAGTGCTTAAGCTTTGAAAGTTTAATACGAGAAAATATTTTAAGATTGAAATTTTGTATGCTTAATAAAATTAAAACAAAAACTGCTCTAACGATATTTTAAATACCGTCCAAATGCTTACGTTATTCATACATACATACATTTCTTATAAATAGCAAAAATACTGTTTTTTAACTATGCAAGTGAGAAATTCATCTAAGGATTGAACAACGTTTTCCAAAAAAAATAAATAAATTTACGTTGAAAAATGTAAGGATCATATAGGTATGCAAAATAATTTGGTGACGTGAAATTACGCCTAACGAAATAGAACCGAATTTTAAATTCGCCTTATTTCCTTTTCAAAAACGAAACTAAACCAAATTGGCTTTAATTCTTAGGTCTATTAGAAATTGCGCCAAACAAAATTTGGAAATTAGACCAAATTTTCAAAACAAGTTTTTTGGCTTTATTGCAATCTTAAAAAGAATTACAACCGAATACTTCCCTGACAGCAGAAAAGCTGATTTCTATTAAAAAAATTGTACAAAAAAAAAATATTTTTTATTTTCTTTGCATAACAGAGCAGTTTTTGTTATATACATTATTGTTTTAATAAATTGCAATGCCGCACCGCAATTTTTGTAAAAAAAAAAAAAAAAAACACTGAAGTAAGTTCTAGTTCTTCTTATATTTGAACATAAGGCTGTATATTACTGTTCTAAAATGTCATATATCCATTATAGCCAAACGACACTTCCAAATCATTTTTACTTGCGACATATAGAATATATGGCATGTATTGAATTTGTAAAAAAAAAAATTGAGATGATGATGATGAGATATGACAGTACGATGACAGAGAAGTCGAAAAAGTGGGTCCGGCGATTCCGTCTAATTAGAGATTTGAGCAAACACTCATATCCCAGTTTTTTTTTTTATTTTTGTTTTAACATCAAAATTTAGGGTAGCCACCATACGATTTTTTTGGCCAAAAACCAAAACTTTCAATTTTCTCCAAAACGGCTCCTTGGATTTTTTTAAACTTCGTCGAGTTTTATTTTTTTAAATATTCATGTATTTTATGTAAAAAACAAATTTTTGTATTGCTCCAAAACGGTATCTCCCATAGAACCGTTATTAGATTTTCTAGAAAAATGAAAGTCCGATCAGCGTAATTTTTTTTTTTTAAGTACGTATATTGTTCAAATAATATTTTATTTTCAAGAACATTTTAAATTTTTTGTTTTTTGGATTTTTAAAAAATGTTTTTAATTTTTTTTCAAAATTGTGTATCTCAAAAACTGATCAATTTAAAAAATTCAAATTAAATTATAATATCTTTATTTACATGGTCTTGAAAACTGCATATCCAAATTAATTTTAAGACATTTTTGAACATAATAAAACACAAAAGAGTTTATGAAATTTATTTTATTTCAATGTTAATTTTAAAGTCTTGAGTTAAACTATTCTTTTTAATGGTTCTTCTTAAACAAATTACTTAACATTTAAATTCTTACAACTTGTTTTATTGCCAGTCGAATACCGAGTGCCGAAAGCTCTGAAAGGAAAAGAGTTTACAACTTGATAATAACAGCGAAAGCAAGCCGGCGTTCACGGCCAATTCATTTCTTGACGCTGTTTATCTTTATCTTCGTAAAAGATAAAGTAAGAGTTAATCGGTTAAGCATAACAAGAAAGCTACACTGGACCAATTGCATTTCAAATGCTAAGTGTGGTGAAAAATGAATGTTGGAGGTTCATTTGGTGAACATTGGGAGATGTTTATGTAACAATATAAAAAATTAATTAAAAAAAAAAACGGCTTCGAAGATTTTCAAAAAAAAAAAAATTCAATAAATCAAGAATAAAGATTGAATTTATTTGGCATTTAAATTTTTGGAATTAAATGTATTGACGAGGTACATTTTCAAATTTTATTTTTTTTTTTATAAATTCGAATTACTTTTTAAATTGAGTGTATTTTTTGTGAGTTAAGTGTAAGCTGTAAGTAAGAGTGCAATCAGAATTGCTTAAAGTATATCTCTTTTTTTAACACTACTTTTTTGCAATTTTTGGAACATGAAAGTAATCATAAATATTTAGTTTTAGCATGCAGGAGCAAGTTCGTACGACCAAGTCGTGCACATTTTTTTCCTGAAAAAAGAAACTTTGAAAATTCCAAAGTTTAAATTAAAAAAATGTCTTTATAACGTGATAAATAATTAAGAAAAAAAAATTAAACTAAATATGTATTCATGTAATCAACATAACTAAAGTATAAATGTACATTTACATGTATTTCAACGCTAAACAGATTTGATATTTTATACCATTCCTCTACAAATTTTGCAGAGAATGGCGTCGTTATTCTTACATGAATTTATCCATTGAAAAAAATATGAATTTCAAAGGACAGATTTTAATTCTTGATTTGAAATTTAAATTAAGAGAAATATAATCGTCATTCGCTCAGCGGAAAAATTTGTTTGCCCCAGAGAGAATTAATTCGCGCGAATTTTTTTTATTTTCACACTCCAAATTGATTCTCTTTGGGACAAACATTTTTTTTTATTTTCACACCCCATACCATACCATTTTTTCCGCTCACTACGCTTTGCGCGAATGACGATTATTTTTCTCTCAAATAAAATTTTGTATCAAGTACCTAATTAAATTAAAGTCTATTCTTTTGTGAGTTCAAAATATTTTCTATAGTGACCATTCATTCCAAAACGTGCGTCGCAAGTAAATATGGCCACATGACTTTAACAATGTTTAACACTTTCACATTGGGTCATATGACCATATTTGGATATATGGCCTTATGACACATGGCCATATAACCAGGCACCACTTTGAAAGCTGTCAATCAGATTTCAAGGGAAAAAAAAACTACCAAGCCATTGCAAAGGGACCAATTTGGCAAATCAGAAAATTCGCGCGAATTCTTCTAAACGCTAAGAAAATTTAAGTGTTGACAAATATTTGAACAAAGTTTATATGAATTTAAAAACGAAATAAGACCAAAATGGCCTTGTTTCGTTTTAGCAAATGAAATAAAACAACATTTCAAATTAGGTTCTATTTCGAAAACGAAATAAAATCAAAATTTTCGAATTTTGGCCTTATTTTGTTGGGCGGTATTTCACATCACCGAAAAATTTCACTTTTAGTGGGAAATAATGACAACTTTTGCCTAAGGCAGAAATTAGCTACACTTTTTTGTGGATCAGAATTTCACTTTTTCCATGCAAGGTGGGAAGTTTTTCACTTTTCATTACAGTGTGACTTCACTTTTCTTACTATAGTTAGGTACAAGAAGTGCCTGTGGCGTAGTGGTACTGTGCATTACCTGTTGCGCAGAACGTTATGTGTTCCATCTGTCATGAAAAATGGAGTTCTTAGCTTTACCGTTCGGTATCGACGTTAAACTGTAGGTCCCCTCAATTCCTCACACGCACTCAGAGAATTTTTGATGAGTGTATGCAACTTATGCTTTAATATAGTAGAAGAAGTAAATAAGAAAGGCGTTAGCCTTGTGTTTTTATTTTTAGAGTCAAAACCAAGTGAAGCATTGATACAAATTTTTGTTCAAAAATTTTAATTTCAAGTTTTATCAAAAACTTCCTGTTAGACTTTCTCATAATTTCTTTTTCTCAACATTGTTTTTTTAATGTAGAAAATTAATTTTTAAATCACTCCTAAACTGTACGCCCGTAAAAATGTTGTTTTTTTTTTTATTAGATATAAGATAATCATAAATTTTCTGCTTCTAAGATTTTACAAGAATGTGAATATATACCTATGAAAATATTTTATATTCAAATCCAATAAAATGTCAAACAATAACCTTTTCAAGGAAGCGGGTACCATCTTCATATGGCTACGCTATCTCACAGCAAATTCTAACCCGTGTAACTTCCGTAAGAGATCTTGGAGTTTTCTTTACCCCTAAATAAGATTTTTCTGTGCATATTAACAACATCGTGAATAAAGCAAACTCAATGCTTGGATTTATAAAGCGTTGGTCAAAGGAGTTCCGCGATCCAAATATAACCCGCGCTTTATATTATTGCTATGTTCGTCCTCACTTAGAATACGCTTCCCAAGTTTGGTCACCTCATTACAATATTCATATTGAGAGGCTAGAATCTGTTCAACGAAATTTTACTCGTTTTGCCCTGAAAGGTATTCTATGGAGTGATCCTTTGAATGTCCCCTCTTATGAAAACCGTTTACTAACTCTCCAAATGGAAACATTGTCAAGTAGACGAAATAACAATGACATGGTATTCTTCCATCAAGTTATTACTGGTGTAACAGATGCACCTGAATTACTTGGTACTATATCTTTCAACCATCGGGGTGGCGGTTATAATTTAGGAAGTACTTGGTACATGAACCAAAACATCGTACCAACTATGGTTTCTATGAACCCTTGACACATATGAGTAGGCTTTCAAACTGCAACTCAGACTTATTTGATTTAAATATAAGTAAGAATAAATTGAAGTCTTTGCTCAAGACCAGTGTTATACACTTTTAAATGTTTCTCTGTTTACTTAATGTTTGTAATTATTAGTTATGGATTAATCTTGTTTTGTTAACTGTCTTGTTTTTGTTTCATCCATGTGAGTGTTTGTTATGTATCTAATGTTTGCTTACTAACTACTAACACAGCACTAAGTGATGAGCCGGTGGTATAACATAGTCTACTATGTTGGCAAACCATTGGTCGTAAGACTGTGCTTGCTTAAGCTCTCTTCGACCAATTTTGATAGTGTAAAAAAAAAAGTATTTAATCAGTAGGATTGTTTGGTAAAGTCAAGATCTTATTACGATATTTAATTTAAATACGAAAATGCTCTATGCCAACTGACAGTACACAGATTACAAGGTATTGGCTACGTTCAACCAGCTATCGGATAGGCTATCTGAGATACGAGTATCTGAGATATCTTTTTGGACGCGACAGATACCTGCATTCAGATAGCTGTAAAAAAGTTTATGAAAAAAAAAACAACAAATCAAACGCTTGAGAATAGGAAATTGTTAATGGCTGTGAATCCGTCGGCAAACTTCTTCCAAGTCATCTATATAATAACAAGTATCATTAAAAATCACATCGATAGTCATCACATCGATAGTCATCTGTTTATATTTCATTCATTTTTTTTTTTTTAATTTGGAAGCTGAGCAATTCAAGGCAAATAATCATATGTTGATCAGCTGAACACTCGGATACCCAAGGTATACCAACAATTCTCAGATACCTTCGGATTTTTGTTTGACAGAGAATGGTTCGTGTATTTGCTATATTTAACTATGGTAAACAACGACAAAAAGCTATCCGATTCCTTTTGGCTACGTGATACCAAGATGACAGAAGTGAGAAAAGGGAAAAGGCACAAAAAGAAAATTTCTCAGGTGGCCTTTATCAAATAATACAGGAACGCAAAGGTCTATTTGCATTCTATCAGGCACTGAAAAAACTATCTACGAGGTCTGGTTACCGAGTTATGATCAAATATCTCCATAACCAAAGCTAGAATGTGTGAAAGTTATGAACTATATATGCTAGATTTAGCGATTCGATTTTTTCATGATTTCCGAAAAATATCATGGGCTAACTCCTTTCCACAGCAAAAACATTCTTCCAAACCCTATCGAATGATACAATAAAAACAAAACCAAAAGAAAGGTCTGTTTGAACTCGTTTCATTGAAATGGGTTTCAAGTTTTTTGAAGGCCTTGTAGTAGAGACATTGGTTAAAATGTTAATTATTCCCAAATATTGGAAAACAGTTATAATTGTACTTCAAAATTAGAGCCTACAGTGTTTTTTTTTTCAGCCATTCAAAGCAAATATTGTTTTAGCACTCTTACTGACTTAAGGTGGCGCTACAGTCCGTTGTGGACTTGGGCCTCAATCAACAGTCTCCGCCAGCTAGCTCTGCCCTTAGCTAGTCGTCTCCAGTTTTGCACTCCAAGTTGATTGCGGTCCTCTTCCACTTGAGTGCGCCACCTGAGTCGCGGTCTTCCTCTCCTCCTACGTCCCTCGGGAATAGTGTCGAAGGCTTTCCAGGCCGGAGCATTGGTGTCCATTCGCTCTAAATGACCGAGGCATCTGAGTCTCTAGACCTTGACCCTTCTGGCTAGGTCCATGTCGTTGTACAACCCGTAAATTTCGCTGTTGTATCTTCTTCGCCATTCCGCTTCAATGCACACGGGGCCAAAGATGACCCGAAGAACTTTCCTCTCGAAACAGCCTAAGGCACTTTCATCCGATTGTTTCAGGGTCCATGCTTCGTTGCTTCCGCACCATACAGCAGGACTGGGATGATGAGTGTGTTGTACAGTTTTACCTTAGTTGCTCGATAGAGGGCTTTTCCACTCAATTGCTTTCTTAGCCCAAAAAAACAGCGATTAGCAAGAGTTATCCTTCGTCTGATCTCGGCGCTGGTGTTATTGCCCGTGTTTATAGCGGAGCTTAGATAGACAAACTCCTCTACTACCTCGAAGCACTCGGATATAGATTTAATGAACAAATAACTTCTTTCGATTTCTGCCTACAGAGCAATACTATCAAAAACTATCTGTAAGCTCTAGTTGCCGAGTTGTGATCCCAATAACGTGATTTGAAAAAACGTTTATCGGGTCGGCTTTTTTTCCTAATATAATAACCTGTTGTCTTTCATTAATAACGTAGGGTATTTGATCGATATTATGTACACTACTTCCCTTTTTCTCCATCTACTTCGCTTTTTCTTAAAATCTACTTCAGTTCCTTTTTTTTAAGTAGTTTAGTATAATTCTTTTTTCTTCGTTGCTCAAACCTCGTTCATAGGAAAGAAGAGAAAAAGAATATAGAACTTCCCCTATTATTCCAACGCTATTAGTTAATTCCATACTTGATAGATAAATGTATAAAATACCTAACAAAGTATCATGGAGATCTACAAATTTTATAGCTACAAAACTCTTTGCATACATAGTTTTTGATTAAATTGAATTCGAATTCGAATAACGAAATATATTCTTAATGTCGTTTAGTACCTTAACTTCAACAAAAAATGGAACTGGAACTTAAAATTTTTATTTTTTTTGGTAAAAGTGTTAACGAAACCATCAAACACAAAAACCATTAAAACCGGGTCATGGCATTTGTTTTCAAGGTTAATTTGGTATGCTCCCGGAATACAAAAGGTATTTACAATTGTGGGCAAAATTGTCAAATACGGAGTTAAATGCTAAGGCAGTTTAACGTGACAAGCGTTCGAATTTAAAATTTCAACAGTTTCGTCAAATTAATTTAACTTTAACGTTTACGTTAACATGAAAAGCTGATATTGATCTAAGATAACATCTTAACTAATTTTGCTTTTGTCGCATCGAAAATTCAAAATGTGTTGAATTTCGAAAAAGTTGTCTCCGTCATGAAGATGTGTCCTCACGTAGGTGTGTTTACTTATTCGTGGTTTTTGGTTTATATAATTGTTGATTCTTCGTCTATCGTCTGACTACTTGAATTATTATCCGGTGCATTTAGTTTATTTCGCATTTTTTGTTACGGGGTTGTCCATATAAAATTGAAAATTATGAAGATGATGCTGTTTTTTTTTT
>CAKKXW010000004.1:44394779-44410805 GCA_920937365.1 Sphaerophoria rueppellii
CCTGATCCCGATCCTACAAAACCAACATCAGTAAGCGTAATGACTTATCCAATCATACAAAACTTCCGATCTCTACTCTATCACTTTATATTATCTCACAACAGAATGGATCAGCAAAAGTTGGTGTTGAACGTGATCTCTGGGGAAATGACATTGAATTTCTATTCTCCTGCATAGCAATGTCAGTTGGTTTGGGCAATGTGTGGCGTTTCCCGTTCACAGCGCTGGAAAATGGCGGTGGCGCTTTCCTCATTCCTTACCTGATAGTATTATTTTTAGTTGGTAAGCCGATCTACTATTTGGAAATGATCGTTGGGCAGTTTTCGAGTCGAGGATCAGTTAAAGTCTTCGAGCTATGTCCAGCTATGAAAGGTAAGCCCCCCGCACACACTTTTCATCAAACTCTCTCATGTTTCATGTTTATGAAATTACATTTTGTAACAAATAGGAGTTGGTATTGGCCAAGTTGTGTCAATTTCTCTGGTGACCACTTACTATGTGGCCATAATGGGTATTACCCTTAAATACATGTATGACTCGTTCTTTAGTGTCTTGCCATGGACAGAGTGCCAAGAAGCGTGGGGCTCATCGTGTGTAGCCTCGGGCGCGAATAGCTCTGTAAATATGAGTCTAATAGCTGGCGAAAGACAAACTTCGGCAGAGCTATATTTTATGTAAGTTTTTTCTGTTTTTGATCAATATAAGGCTTTTGGTGGTGGAAGTATTTTTTTGTTTAACACGCGCACATTTTAACGCTTTTAATTGATTGTTTCATTCACACCGGTATAGGTCAGTTACAATTGAATGATGATTCCATAGACATGAGGTATTGCAACAGATTCTTTTCTTGATTGAGAAAATTTATTACTTATTTCAAAGTCAATTGGTATCGAAATGCGAATAGATTGGAATTTGAAGAGTTCAATCAAATTGTCATATTGGCTGCGGGTTTGATTGAAATGCGAATATACGGAACAGTGTCCGTTAAGGCGGAGAGGTGGACTTAATGTCAGTGGGGTTAGCAAAAATGTGACGGCAATTCAATAGGCAATGATTAAAAAAATTCAAGGTTTCTTTGGTATATTAACATTGTGTTGAATATTTGATATATTTTGTTTTAAATTTGCAAACTCGTTTTAATGCGGAATTAAACCAGTTTCAACAATGTCTTGGTACATGCATTGCAATTTTCTTGTTTATATTTTAAATAGATGTATCTAAAAGACCAACAGCTTTGCCTGGAAAGTAATCCCGGACAACGAAAACCCCGGAAAGTTTTAAATTGCAAGATTTACAACTTTTTGAGAAAAGAAAAATTAACATTTTCTACGGGACTAAGCACTATTGTGGATTTTTATTCAGAATTATTATTTCGTATTGGAATGTATGAAATGCAAATTTTAATTAAATTAAATGAAAAATGAAGTTATAGTTTAAAATTCACGCGAATAAAAAAAAAAGAAAGCAATCAACGTGTCCACTCCCTAGCACGAAAAATCTGGAACTAAAAAAAAGCAACTGCTTATGTCGAAATAATTGAACGAAGAATTTTAATGCTTCGTTCTCCATGATTCTCAGCTTTTGATAACTCATTAAATTTCTGTTCTTGAAAGAGATTGTAACGTGAGTAGATTTCGATTCGGAGAGATTCCGTTTTCCAGGCTTTCGTTTTCAGTCATTCATTACCAAATCATTTCTCCTAAACTTTCGCTTTGACTATTACAAGTTCACTTAAACCAGTTCCATTCGCTAAGTATTGAGAAGCCAACTATTATAAGAATTATTATCATTTATTTTCTTAAATAAAATAAATAGAGCTCTGTAAGAACCAAGGCCTAAGTGGCTTACATTCATCAACAATTTTATGTGAAGTGATTGACGGGACTAGAAACACTTTCTGCCTGACATATTGATACTCTTGGAAGTTTTGCGAGTTCCTTGCAAGAGGCAGTACTCGTAAAAGATGAAATAAAAGCTTAATGGGTACCAGTAAAATTCGAACCAACAACGTTCTGCATAACAGCCAAAGCACATAACAACAACGCCACTTATTGCACGGAAAAAATCGCGGTTACGCTAGATCCATTTTTTTTTTTTATAATTAGCACACACTCAAGTGGTTTTTTATGCCCTTGAGACACAGCGAGTGCTTTAGGAAATAGGAAAGGGGTTGAAGAGGAGGTGCCGGTGAACATTGGTCTTGAATTCCTGAACATTGCAATGATTCGGAAAGAAGGGAGTTCCACATTCGCGTAGTACGGCTAAAGAACGATTCTCTATACTTGAGGGTACGACCGAAGTTGGGCTCAAGGGTGAACTGATGGGCATTCCTGGAGGCGCGGGTATTACGGTTGAATATCTTTAGGGTAGGAATGCAACTGGCTATTTCGCTAGATCGTTGAAGTAACGGTAGAAAAGGGTGAGACATGAGACATTACGGCGATGTTCAAGAGATGTAAATGACTCAACGATGGTATGATCACCAATCATCTTGAATTCCCTTTTTTTGGATACTGTCCAGAAGACTTAAGTATGTCACTGGTGCACCAGCCCAGACATGGGAGTTATACTCAAGCTTTGGACGTATGTAGGTTTTGTAGATGATAGCCAGATCAGAAGGGGAAAAAATTTCTTGCACCGCCTTAAGAAACCTAAACATCTTGCAGGCTTTTTGGCGACATCGCATATGGGCTCGCTCCACAAGAGGTGGTCAGTGATGCACATACCGAGAATCTCGAGATGTTGGGTCTCATGGACAGTGGCAAGGGGGATATGTCTCGCTTTGACGATACAAGACAGCATTGTGTTTTCGAAGCATTAAACTCTACGCGGTTATTAATTCCCCATTGTAAAATGCTGTTTAGGTCAGAGTTTAATGAGCTTATCATATTTTGCCGTTCCAGTTCCACAACCGAAGAGGAGGGGTGTGAGTCGGGAAACAAATAAGAAAAGCTTAGGGTACTATCGTCAGCGAAACAATTAATTGGATTACAAGTTAAAGACAAGAAATCATTGATGAAAATGAGGAAGAGGGTCGGAGACAAAACGGAGCCCTGGGTTACACAAGCATTTATATTGTGGGTTTCAGATTTGAATCCGTCCAATACAACTTGTATTGAGCGGTTCGAAAGAAAGTTTCTAATCCAACGAAGGAGCATGATGCCAAACTTTATCAAATGCCTTTGAAATATCAAGCGCAAAAATCTTACTTTCTCCAAAACGATGTAAAGATTTGTTCCACTGTTCGGTGAGATAGACCATCAGATCACCAGTGGACCTGTTGCTGCAAAAGCCGTACTGCCGGTCATTAAAAAGCTTTCGGTCTTCGAGATTTTTCTTGAGCTGATAATTTATCAGCGTTTCCATGACCTTAGAAAGAAGGGACGTAAGTGCAATCGGACGATAATTGGAGGGAGAAGAAGATTCGCCTTTTTTTAGGATTGGCTGGACAAATGCTGTTTTCCAACTGCTCGGAACAAGCCCAGAAGAATAGGATAGATGGAAAAGCTTACGCAAGGGTTTTGCCTGCGTGGAAAGAACACCTCTTCAGAGCAATAGCGGGGATACCATCCGGACCAGCGGATTTATGTATGTTGAGATCCTTTAGGTCTCTCGCTACAGCTCGAGTGCGGAAGAAGATTTGTCCCATGGAATCATTGACGCGCTCAAGAACAGGCAGAGTCATGACAATCTCTGGCAGCGAAGAGTTGGCGACGACTGGAGTGTCATTATCAACAAGCGTGGGGACCGAGGAAGAAGAAGAATTCTTCATGTTTTTTACAAATGACCAAAAATTCTTACTGCCTTTGGGACATTACAGTATTTTTTGCCTTAATTTTTGGTCATGTAAAAATTTGGTCCGCCGAATATGGGCATTGCAGGCCTTCCTGGCTTGTTTAAACTTGTTTCGGTTTTTCTCAGTTGGGTTGGCTCTAAAACACCGGAACTTTACCTCTTTTTCCCTGATAACTTCTTTACAGCTTGAATCAAACCATGACTTTTCCTTGGGTTTGATGCTTTTAACCCTATTCGGGATAAAAGCGTTAATACACTGATAGTGTATTAATCAGGGTCAGACGTAAGAAACAAGTCAAGAGTATTTTCCGCTTGGCCATTAATGTCCGATATTCGAGTGGGCTCGGTGACAAGCTGAGTTAGGTGGTTAAACTCAGCAAAGGTCTCAGCACACATTCCTTCGGGTGTTGTCTGGCCGGAATGGAGAAGCCACGAAGAATTGTGTACATTGAGCGTCAAATTCACGAGAAGTTGAAGCTCTGTCCAAATTTGGGCTTCGATAAAGAAAATAATAGTGAATGATGTGCTTGTTTACGGTGAATTTGAACCACATTGAATTGAAGAAAGGGTCAGAGCAGTTCCCATATTGTGGAAGAAATTGATAAGCTACATCATTTCTAATGTTAACGGCGAGACCATGGTGAAGGTGGAATTGTGGCAGTAAGCTATACCCATGAATGAGAAATTCAGTAGGATCGGAATTCTCACCTACTAGGGTTTCACTTATCGCCATCCATATTTTCTCTTTGATTAAACCTAAGAGATATTGGAATTATCATTCTATAAGAAAGTTCACTCGGGCGTATAGTCGTTATTTTTTTCACAAATGAAAAGAGAAGATGGTGCTTCCTTCCAAAAACTGAGCGTGTTATCACTGCGGCACAAATTAGCAACAAAATATGCTATTCGGTTTATATCGCTGGCTTCATTGGTTCCTTAGAAGCTTAGATATCGCTAAACAGCATTTTTTTCTAACAAGCAAAAATTAGCAACATTTCATCAACAAAATACTGAATACTTACTTTTATCTGTTGGCTTATATGAAATGGTTCTCCTGAGTAGTAGACGTGTCTTTTTGTTATGTTGCCGTACATTTGAGTCTCTTTTGTAAGTATGTATAACCAAATAAAAAATCAAATGAATCGATTCATTAACAAAGAAGTTCCTACTGCCAGAACAGACAAGAGACAGAGTGGCGCGACTGCTCTTGAAGAGCCAAGGCCTAAGTGGCTTACTCTCTTCAACAATTCTCTGGGTGCGGTGAAGAATTGAGGGGACCTACAATTTAACGCCGATTCCGAACGGCAAAGTTTGGAAGCACTTTTTCATGACAGATTGATACTCTTGGTAGTGTTGTCACTTCTTCGCAAGAGGCAGCGCCCGTGAAAGATGAAATAAAAACTATGGGCACGAGTAGGACTTGAACCCACGACGTTCTGGCTTAGCAACCAACGCACCTAACCACTGAGCTACGGACACTCCTTATACTTATGTACTCCAGAATCCAGCTCTGTGTCGTGAAAAACAACACCATTGGTCACAAAATGTTTGGAAAGTGTGAGAAGAACTAAAAATGGTACTAAAAATGTTATAAAGCGTGGGTTAAGTAAGCCAAGACTGCAATGTACTTTATATTAAAATCCACAAAAAGAAACAGTTTGTGCAGGAGCTGGAAATAAGTGTAAAGTAAGTTTCGAGGATAAAGTGCAGAAAAATTGAAAACTGGTATTTTTAATGGGCCACAGATTAGACGGCTTGAGAAAGATTTGAATTTTACGAAATCAATGACTGAAGTCGATTTCAAGGCTTTGAATTCATTTTCCGCATACTTGCGGAACTCTTTGAATATGGAGGAGGTTTTTTTATGAACCGCAAGCACCAGGTCATCAACAAAGTGTGGGAGGAAGAATGCATGCCCACTTATCGACCAGTCAATCTCCAGCCCCATCTACAAAAAAGGCGATCCTGTGTCATGCAAAAACTACCGCGGTATATCCCAGCTTAGTGTTGCATAAGAAATCCTATCCAACGTACTGTGTGAGCGTCTTAAACCGTTCTGCAACACAATAATTAGCACATACCAGTGTGGCTTCAGGCCAGGCAGAACAACGATAGACCAAATATTCACACTGAGGCAGATCCTAGAAAAGACCAACGAATTTCAAGTCGAAACCCACCATCTTTTCATCGACTTCAAAGCTGCTTATGATAGCATCCACCGCCAAGAGCATGATGGCGATGTCTGAATTCGGGATCACGAACAAACTGATCCAGTTGAGTCGCATGACAATAAATAATACGCATGTGCAGTGTGCAAATGGGTAACAGCTCATCCGAGTTGTTTTAAACACGCGCAGGGTTTAGACAAGGAGATGCACTGTCATGTGACTTCTTCAACATTGTCCTGGAGCAGATAGTGCGCAAGGTAGGTGTGAGCACGGAAAACACAATCTTCAACAAATCCACCCAGCTCCTAGGCTATACGGACGACATTGACATCATCGGTCGATCCAAGAGAACTGTGCTTGAGGCCTTCACAGCGATTGAAGAATAAGTGAAACTCATTGGTCTTGAAGGGAATAAGGACAAAACAAAGTACATGCTATCAATAAAAAAAGCAACATCGGCCCACCGCCTAGGACAAAATGTCACTGTTGGTAAAAGCAATTTTGAGGTAGGTTAGGAGTTTACCTACCTTGGAACAAACATTAATCCAACAAACGACAACCTAGTGGAGATCCGAAGAAGAATTACCCTAGCGAACCGCTGCTGCTTCGGTTTGGCAAAACAACTGGGTTCAAAACTCCTCACTCGAAAGACAAAGTGTCTACTATACAAAACTTTGATTTTACTAGTTCTACTCTACAGCGCCGCGTGCTGGACGATAAGTAAAAAAGGGGAATTGTTACTGGGCACTTTCGAAAGAAAAATTCTACGACGGAATTTCGGTCCCGTATGCGAGGATGGCGAATGGAGAAGAAGGTTCAACCGAGAACTGTACAAGCTGTACCAAGATGTGGATGTAGTCCAGAAGGCCAAGAAAAGACGAGTACATTGGGTCGGCCACATTGAGCGAATGGACGACAACGCTATAGCCAAGAAAGTCTTCTCATACCAGCCGCCAGGTTCGAGACGGCAAGGAAGACCGAACCTACGGTACAAAGACCAAGTGACTGCAGATGCCAGAGCGTTTGTTTTCGGCGACTGGAGAGTACATGCGTGGGGCAGATTACGATGGAAGGCTGCAATATCTCAGGCTGAGATCCTCCATGGATTGTGAGCCGGATAAGTGAGTAAGTAGCTCCAGAATACAGTTCTGTGTCAAGAAAAGCAAATCTATTGGCCACAAAATGTTTGGAAAGTGTGAGACGAACTAAAAATTGGTACTAAAAATGTTATAAGGCCCGGGTTTAATCAACCGGGACTGCATCATACTTTATATATATAAATCGGCAAAAATAAACAATTTGTGCAGGGGCCTGATTATGGGATTCGCGGCGAATCGTTTAACTAGCGAGTTTGACATTTTTCAATCATTGCGTTCGATTTCGCCATCTTCGTTTTGAATTCGACCAGTAAACGAATTCGAAGACGAATTTGAAATTTGAAAAATTTGAGTTCAAATCCGATAGCTTTTTTTTGGCGGATTCACAGGCGAAAGAGTGTTTATTAATATTGACTGGAATATTGGAAGAAATAGTCAAACGAAAAGTGTGAAATCGCTGGAATATTGGAAGAATTTTTTTCGCTCCGTCGCGAATTCGTTAATAAGGAAATACGACGCGAGTCGAATTTGAAAGATCGAATTGAAAACGATCCGCCGCGAATCCCATAATCAGGCCCCAGAGGCTTGACAAAAGTGTTACGTAAGTTTCGAAGATTAAGTGCAGGAAAATTGATGGGCCACAGATAAGACGCCTTGAGAAAGTTTTAATTTTACGAACTCAATGATTGAAGTCTATTTCAAGGCTTGGAATTCATTTGTTTTTGTTAGGCAAAAAGAACACTGATGAACATGTCGGACTTGTTGAGGGCATGCTATCGAACTTGCAATAGCTAGGGTGCAAGATGAGTATTAAAATCCACTTCCTGTACTCGCATTTCTACAGATTTCCACAAAATCTAAGTGATTTAAGCAAGGAGCAGGGTGAAATATTTCATCACGATCTTCGGGCAGTGAAAGAGCGTTGTCAGGGAAGGTGGGATTTACATATGATAATAGACTACTGTTGGAGTTTGCAAAAAGTTTTCCCTAAAGCTGTCCATTCTAGGAAATCTGATTGAAGATCAATTAACAGTGTTGAATAGAAGAAGAAAATTTAAATTTCGAAAAAGTTGATCATACATTCGCTCTAATTTTGCCTTTTTCTAACTCATCAAGCTCACCAGTTAGCGCACTGCTTTCACATTTTCTCATTATTCAAATCTGTATAACTAATTTTAAAGGTGTTGGACTTGGTCAATTATTTATGGTGTTACTGCTGGGAACATATTACGAATCGGTGGTGGCATTGATCTGTTACTACTTTGCGAGCTCATTCAGATTCCCATTGCCATGGGCTCATTGTCGTCCAGAATGGGAGGCTCGTTGCTTTGATTCATCGTCGGGACAAGAATATAATAGTTCTGCTTCCATATCCAACTCGGATTATCTAAAGTTTGTGGAAAAAACAAGTAACGAAACTATTATGACAAGTTCTGAATTGTTTTTTATGTAAGTTTGTTAGTTTTGCTTATCTACATAAATTTTTTTGGTGAATGGCTTGACGAAATAAAACCTTATGCTCAATGAATTTAATAAAATTTTATCTTTAAAAAAATAGAAAGGAAGTTCTTCAAGAGAAGGATTCAATAGTCGATGGAATTGGATATCCTAACTGGCCATTAGTTCTGGGTCTATTTGTATCATGGATCATGATCTATTTATTGATCATTCGCGGTGTTAAGAGTTCCGGAAAAGCGTCATATTTTCTTGCCATTTTTCCATATATTGTGATGTTTATTTTGCTTATACGAGCTGTTACTTTAGAAGGATCAGCCGAAGGAATAATCTATTTCATCAAACCGCAATGGGAGAAGATTTTAAGCCCAAAGGTGAGAATATTTATCACCATTTTCCTATCACTTTTACTGAAAAAATCGATCTCATTTTTTCTTAAGGTCTGGTACGCTGCCGTTACTCAAGTTTTCTATTCCCTGTCCGTTTGCTTCGGTAACATCATCATGTATTCCTCCTACAACAAATTCAACCACAACGTCTACCGAGATGCCACAATTGTAACTCTCCTCGACACATTTACTTCACTTTTGGCTGGATTCACAATATTCGGAATACTAGGACATTTGGCTCATGAAATCGGAACAACTGATGTCGGGACTGTGGTGAAAGGAGGCACTGGGCTGGCATTTATTTCTTATCCCGATGCCATTGCGAAATTCAAAGCCATGCCACAGATTTTTTCAGTTCTCTTCTTTGTGATGCTTTTTGTCCTTGGTATTGGCAGTAACATCGCCATGACTTCTTGCACAATGACCGCTATACGGGACAGTTTTCCACAGATTCCTCAGTCATATTGTGCTCTGGGAATTTCAGTTATCAGCTTTTTAATTGGGTTGCTTTACGTCACTCCGGTAAGGAATTTATCCACTTAACTGCTTTTCTGATAACGAATTTCTTACTTTGATTTCATGAAGGGCGGTCAATTCATCCTAACTCTCGTGGATTACTTCGGAGCGTCAATGATCGCTCTTACTTTGGGAATAATTGAACTGTATGTCTTCGGCTGGGTCTATGGAGTCGACCGGTTATGTCGAGATGCCCAATTCATGATTGGAAAGAGTCCAAGCTGGTATTGGCGGATATGTTGGGGAGTTATCACACCCTTGATTATGACTGCAATTTGGATTTATACCTTCGTTGCGTATGAGCCACTCACTTACAAGAATGTTGAATTCCCCAACTGGAGCTATGGTAATTATACTGAATAATATTTTGTTTACAATTTGATTTAATGTGCAATTGTTTAACTTAGCCATTGGATGGACGATTACGGCATTTGGTGTTGTGCAAGTACCGATTTGGGCATGTGTAGCAATTGTTAAACAGCCTGGCAATACTTTTATGGAAAAAGTTCGAGGGGCATTCAAACCCAAGTACGATTGGGGACCAAATGATCTTTTGCTTCGTGAGCAGTATAATAAGGAAATGGCTATTTATGAGGACACAACACGGGATCTTGGATTCTTTGGAAGTATTAGACAAAATCTTTTCGGATGAACTGACATTCTCAAATAAGCTTTAACTTAAGTTTTAAAAAACACTGTAGAATAGTTATAAATAATTTTTTTTAAGAAATGCACTCAAAATGTATCAACATGCTTATTTTGTATCGATGATATTTCCAAGTCTCTGATCCTTAGGTGAGTACTGGCACGACTATCGTCTTATACAGCAGCGGTTTCGCAGAAAAGGTAAGATATCTGGACATCTGGACGTCCGCATATTTGTTCTTCTATATTGTTATCGTTCGCTAATCACAAGGAATAAACTGCAATGGGCGATCAACAGCTTCGAACCGTACAGGAGCAGACGGCATTATTCCAGCCGAAGTACAAGAAGCCACATATATAATCACTCCAATCCTTGAGGTAATGTTCAATCTGGTCCATATTCCCTTAGTATGGAGAAGTGAAAGATGTTTTCATACCCAAAGCGGGAAAATGCTCGCAAATTAATCCCAAAGATCTGAGACCCATTAGTCTCTCATCGTTCGTTCTTAAGACATTAGAAAGACTGGTAGATATACACCTCAGAGCAAACATTGACACAAGACTCATGTCTATGTCTGTAAGGGAAAGTCGGTTGAACGAGCTATCGAATACTCCCTCCATCATAAAGAGTATACTATGATTGCATTTCTTGATATTGAAGGCGCTTTTAACAACGTGGACACATCTGCAATCACATCTTCACTGTCAACTCTAAATGTGGAGAGTTCGCTTGGTGAGTTAATTCATTTAATGCTGAATAGCAGAATAATTAACTCAGAATTTGGCGGCTTTTCCGCAAGAAGATCTGTCGGCAGAGGTATGCGCCAAGGCGGTGTTCTCTCCCCTCTACTCTGGAATCTGGTAGTTAACGAAATTCTTACCTTTCTGATAAAGAGGGCTTCAGAGTGATAGCCTATGCTGATGACGTTGCTATAGCTGTTTCAGGGAAAAATCTAAATACCTTAAAAGAACTCTTACAAAACGCTCTAAATAAGCTATCACTTTGGGCGAATCGGTGTGGCTTAGGCGTTAACCCACATAAAACCGATTTGTTCCTATTCACTAGGAAATATAAAATTCCGCACATCGATCCTCCTTCTATACAGTTTTGTCAGTTCTTCGCAAGAGGCAGTGCCCGTGAAAGATGAAATAAAAACTATGGGCACGAGTAGGACTCGAACCCTCGATGTTCTGCTTAGCAGCCAAACGCACCTAACCACTAAGCTACGGACACTACTCACTCACTGGCTATACACATCGGTAGTCCGACCGATTCTTCTTTATGAAATGACAGTATGGTGGACTGCTTTGGACGTAAAAATGAACTGCGATAAGCATAGAAAAGTCCAACGCTCAGCACGGCTAAATATAAGCAGATCATATACGACCCCATATGCGGTACTAGACACCCTACTCTATCTGACACCTGTGGATATAATCAGAAAACAAATAGCTACTTGTTCTGCTATTCGCCTGAATGCCTCTTCACAGTGGACTAACAATAACATCGGCCACTCTGTTATTCTTAATCATCCAGAATCAATTTCAAAGCACACAGACTACACCATTCCCCAACTACAGTTCAACAGAAACTTTCTAACTTCTATACCTTCCAGATCCTTCTGGGAAAATAAAAAATTCCTGGAAGACGAGGCAATCCACTTCTATACAGATGAATCGAAAACTATTGATGGGGTTGGCTGAGGTGTGTACTCCGAACGCCTAAAACTAAGTCTCTCATTCAGCCTTCCAAATCATTGAAGGAAACACGCTATTCAGGCAGAACTTTTGGCGATTAAGGAGGTCCTGTCCTGGCTCAGAGAAAACGTGATATCCAAATCTGATATCCGGATTTTCTCAGATAGTCGGGCAGCTATAAAATCCCTGGACTCTGTCTCTACAAACTCAATTATGGTCCAAAACTGTCGATCGTCTCTAATGGAGATGGCACAACAGTTTAACATTCACCTTCACTGGGTGCCGGGCCATAGAGACATTCCAGGAAACTGCAAAGCCGACGAACTCGCCAAACATGGTACAACATTACCCATTAAATCACAAATCAAATGGCTAATGTTGGTATACCAATACATGCACACTTTTGCTACAGCAAGATGCTATTAAGAGAACTAACATCGGGTGGAATAAGATAACCACCTGTCTGGCTCATAAACTTATGATTCACTCAGGTGAATACTTTTATGATTTAAACGATCTCGAACACATTAATATAATAAATCTTCTACGTTTCGTAAAAAACTCTAATTGGTTTCAATGAGCTTTCGAAGAAAGACTATTTTGATTCATGTGGTATCATCACAAGGGGCCTCCAATTGGCCTAAGTGTGTCTTTTACCATCCATGACAGCCACCTTTACCTAACCTAACCCAACCTATTGTTCGCTATTGATGATCAGAGGTAATTGGATGATCGCACTACTCCGAACTCGTGCTACTCTTCCTTAACAGTTATTCCTCTTTTGTTAAAGTTAATCACACGTCATCAAAAGCATCTCTTGCCCATCCACTTGTTATCGTATCCACTTCCTTCCGGGAAAAATCTAACGCCCCTTTTAGACGATAAGTTATCAGTTCAGTTTTAATTCCAGTTAAAAATATTTTGAACTTGTAAGAACTGAACTGGAAACTGATGAAAATTCCATCAGGTTCAATTTCAGTTTCAGTAAAACGAGCCTCATTTTAACTGAAAGCTTAACTGATTGCTCAACGGAAACTGAAATGATCGTCTTAATGGGACTAAACGAAGTCAATAACTAACATGCTTTTTGTACAATTACGAATCACTTTATTCATGCAAGCATTCTAACCATCTCATACAGTTGTTTTCTCTTTGTTCGCATCAACAATGCTTTTTCCTGCTGCATAGTCAAAAATACAAACTAGATTTCCCTTTTTCGGTGCAACCAAACCAGTTGGCAGCAATTCCTTATCAACAAAAATTCTCTAGAAAAGACATCAATCGTTTAATTAATTGTTCATTCATTAAAGTTCAAATATAAGTACCTTGACAATCTCAGCCTTCCCGGCTCCACAAATTGCAAACATGCAACAATTGGCATTGTTTATCAACGGATAAGTCATGGTAACCCTCTTTGGTGGCGGTTTTGGTGAATCATCAATTGGTGCAATCAGACGACGTGTCTCATTCAACAGTGGATGACCAGGAAACAATGAACAAGTATGTCCGTCAGGTCCCATGCCCAGAAGCAGCAAATCAAATACCGGAATAGCTCCATCTTCCATTTGGAATTCCTTAAGAATTTTCTCCTCATAATCTTTGGCACATTCTTCGAGCGTTAAATCGGTATTGATTTTAATGAATTGATCCACCGTCAGTTTGGTTACGGGAAGCAATGCAGTTTTGTAGGCACCAAATGTCGAATCACCATCAGCTTCAGGAACGAAACGTTCATCACAGAAAAACAATCGCCACTTGGACAAATCTGTGTCGATTGCTGGAATTGCTCTGCACAAATAATTTATAACAGAGCCACCTAGTAAATTGTTTATTATTTTGTTGAATTTATTCC
The DNA here is from genome assembly GCA_920937365.1 of Sphaerophoria rueppellii. Taxonomy (NCBI): domain Eukaryota; kingdom Metazoa; phylum Arthropoda; class Insecta; order Diptera; family Syrphidae; genus Sphaerophoria; species Sphaerophoria rueppellii. Next base: position 44,408,395 of record CAKKXW010000004.1, read on the forward strand.
ATTTTGAGTTATGTATGACCTTGACTTTGAGAGCTCACCTGATAAGCCTACACGAAATACTCCGTTATCATCTATTGCTTTCTTTGCTAGGCTTTCTATTTGAGAGGTAAGTTTCTCAACAACTTCATCCTCGTTCTTAAGAACAATCATTTTATTGAAAGATGAGAAAGAAAAAATGAAACTTGCGAAATGTAAAAAAATATAAAAAAAATAATAAATGCGAATTGCCTTTTCTTGGAATGCAAATTTAAATAGAAAAATAAAACAGCTGATTATGTATTTTGACAGTTCTTCCTAGATTCAAAAAAAGCATTTCATTCAAAAGCTTACAAGTAAAACTCAATAGGTGGCGGTAGGGTTATTAAAGAAAAAAAGCTTTCAGTCAGGGCTGCCAATGATTTGAACGAAAACAAGTATATTTTATCTTGTATTCTTTTTGAACGGAGTAAAATTTTAGTACTTAGTATATAATATACTTACTCGAGTTACCTTGCCTCAGTGTTGTTATGTTTTCAGGATTAAGCCGGATAGATGTATTTTTAAACGTTGACTATTTATTAAATGTCAATATCTGTCAAAATTTTTGGCTGATGTGATGCACGCCATCGGCTTTTCAGTTTCAGTCAGGAACACTCTTAGTGTGCAAAGCAAAGTTTTTACCGTCGCGTCAGCTCGAGCTGAAAAAGTTGACGAATCTGGTCTCGGCAGCTTAAACAGGATTAACGTGAATGAACGAATATTCGTCGATTTTGACAAACCTTTCACATGAGCATGAGAGTTTTTTATTCGTCGCGAATTCACCACTAAACAAGAATGATTTTTGACGCTAAATACCCGATAACATTTGGTTCCTTGGAAGTGTTGATTGTGTGGAACGCGAAAAGAGTTGTTAAGCACTATTCACATGAGCACGAACAACTACCAACGAATGAAAGAAAATTATTCGATTTTGACATTTCTTTCATATGAGAATTTTTAATTCGTCGCGAATGAAGGACCAAAACACAAAGCAAGAATGATTTTTGAGGTTAGACGCGCGCGAACATTTTGTTCGTTGAGAGTGTGGATGATGTGGAACGCGAACAGAGTTTGGCAGTTCGTAAGAACTACAATTCTTTTCGCGACGAATAAAAAACATTTGAGATTAAAAAGTAAATGTATGCATCATAAATCAAACATAAACTTCTATCGTTTTGTTGAGAATTTGTAAGGAAATACGGCTTCAAACGTATCTAAAATTACTTTTCTTCATTCATTCGTTGTTCGTTGGTCGTGCTCATATGAATAGTGCTTAAGGTCGAACAACCTTACATTTTTCCTCCGGAGGCGTATGGCTACATTTATACATCTGCCAGTCCTAGCCTCCTAGCTCCTAGATAGAGATGGGTTGGTAATGCAAATTAATTGTTTGAATCGACTGAAATCCCTCACTGATTTCTTAATAACTTACTTACTTTACTTTATCCGGCTCAAAATCCATGAAGCCTGAGATACTTCAGCCTTCCATCTTGAACGGTCCCTCGCATGCACTCTCCAGTCGCCGAAACCAAGCGCTCTGGTACGCTCTTGTACCGTAGGTTTGGTCTTCCTTGTCGTCTCGACCTGGGGGCTGGGAGGAGAAGACTTTCTTGGCTGGAGCGTTGTCGTCCATTCGCTCGATGTGGCCGAGCCAATGTAGTCGTCTTTTCTTGGCCTTCTGGACTACATCCACATCTTGATACAGCTCATACAGTTTTCGGTTGAACCTTCTTCTCCATTCGCCATCGTCGCTTCTTTCGAAAGTGCCCAGTATCAATTCCCCTTTTTTACTTATCGTCCAACACTCGGCGCCGTAGAGTAGGACTGATAAAATCAAAGTCTTATATAAAAGACACTTTGTCTTTCGAGTGAGCAGTTTTGAACCCAGTTGTCTGGCCAAACCGAAGCAGCAGCGGTTCGCTAGGGTAATTCTTCTTCGGATCTCCACTAAGGTGCCATTTGTGGGATTGGTGTTTGTTCCAAGGTAGGTGAACTCTTTAACTACCTCGAAATTGCTGCTTCCAACAGTGACGTTTTGTCCTAGGCAGTGGACAGATGTTGCTTTGTTTGTTGATAGCATGTACTTTGTTTTGTCCTCATTCACTTCAAGACCAACGAGTTTCGCCTGTTCTTCAATCGCTGTGAAGGCCTCAAGCACAGCTCTCTTGGATCGACCGATGATGTCAATGTCGTCCGCATAGCCTAGAAGCTGGTTGGACTTGTTGAAGATAGTGTTTTCCGTGCTCACACCTGCCTTTCGCACTATCTGCTCCAGGACTATGTTGAAGAAGTCACATGACAACGCATCTCATTGTCTAAACCCTGCGCATGTTTGGAATAACTCGGATGAGCTGTTGTGCTTCGTTGATAAGTTTTCCTTCACTGTTTCGAAG
>CAKKXW010000004.1:44424250-44446616 GCA_920937365.1 Sphaerophoria rueppellii
TCGATGTTGAACTTTTTTCTTGGGGCCGCACGTGTTTTTTTGTCGTTTGATAGTCGAGCTCTTAACTTAGCCACTACCAGAAAGTGGTCAGAGTCGACATTTGCTCCTCGGAAAGTGCGCACATTCAAGATGTTGGAGGCGTGCCTTGCGCCGATTAGCACATGGTCAATTTGGTTGGTGGTTCGACCATCCGGAGATCGCCAGGTTGCTGTGTAGATCTCTCGTTTTGGAAATCTAGTGCTACTTATCACCGTATTACGAGCTGCAACAAAGTCGATTAGTCGGAAGCCGTTATCTGTTTTAACTTCGTGCAGGCTGTGCTTTCCAACTAATCCGCCAAAGATGTCTTCGATTTAAACGTCGTACTCTGGAGGAGGTCGTAAAATACTGATGTTTTGTAGTGTGGCCTTGATGCGGATTACCGCCAGGCGATCACTAATTGGCTTGAAATCCATGCCTTTCGATCTACCAGATAGGTATGTGCATTCTTTGATGACAGCTGTAATAAATGTCGCAATTTTTTCTTTTCATTATCCCTGGTCCTATCCATCGTATTTCCTGGATCGCAGTAATGTCTGCCTTATACTGCGAGAGGACAGATTCAAGTTTCTGAGTTGCACCTGGAGTGTAGTGTTTTTATATGCCAGGTACAAACTCTCAATGCATAGTCCGTTGTCGTTCCGGGACTGGTTACCATAAGAGGGGGGTCATTACCCGAGGCTGGTGTCTCTCTCATAACTTCTTAGTTTTTTTCTGTGGAGGGGTTGTTAGCCCCTCGCAATAACCTCCAAATTTGTTGGGCCGTTGATAAGGTGCTTCAGTTTCTCCGTTTTACACCCGCGCTTACAAGTTTCGCAAGTTATATCAAGAGATATAACCAGTACCTAGTGGTTACCACTAGGAGGTTAAGTAAGCACTTGGTGTGTAGGAAAAGTTACAGCATACGTCCCCAGATCCTACAACACACAACCACCTCTTAATAAATTATATTTGCATATTATTTTTAAGTATTGATCAACTTTTATTGAATTTTGAAAAGCAAGCTTAAATCGCAGGAAAAGAAGAAGGCAGTATTTTTTACCATAAAATTCAAGTCTAGCTACACAAAGGAATTTTGGGACTATACAAACATTCATATCGGTGAATTATAGTTTAAGGGGAAATTTAAATGCAGGTGGCTTACTTCCATCAGCAATAATTCTCTGGATGCGTGTGAAGAATTGAGGGGACCTTAAATTAAATACCGATCCCGAACGGCAAAGTTGAGCAACAATTTCTCTGGTTTTGTTAGTTTTTCCCAAATCCATCGACTGTCACACACTACCTGCGACTGAAAACATCACTCCACAAATTCAAAACATGTCAACTACAAAAGCATGGGCATTGGGCAGACCTCTTCATCTGATCCACCAAACCACTTAAATTCAGGTGATGTAGCAAAAAACACAATTTCTGGTTGTCATCACGTGTCTGCTTTAATTATTTAAAGTCCCCGCCTTGTTGTTCCTCAAAACAAGCCCTCCTACTCCCATACAAATAAGTTGCAATATTAAAACACACACTCAGGTGCACACACGTCCTTTCAATTTATATTGCAAACCAAATGTGTAAACAATAACAAAAGTATCCTTGCGTGCAAAAAATCCCATCAACTAAAATACCCGTGCAAAAAAAACAACAAAAATCGCTATTCCCGAACAAACAACCAATCATCCATCCAACCGCGTACCCAACCCTTTCACACACTTTTTCACAAATGGCATTGAAACAATTTAATGTCCACCCCCAATTTCGACACCAGCTCGAACCAAATAATTGGCCACTAGGCAATAGCAGAATGGACTGGGACCGTGTTGGATCACGCTGGTACATTTTAATAGCCAGAAGCATTTGCGTTTCGCAATGTCAGTGCGAGTATGTTCCTGAGAGTGCACAAGTGCGTGAAATGCTAAGCAAGGATTTTTAAACTACAACACGGGACGAGGGCGACGGAGAACTCATTTTCGCGCGAACATGGCGTGAAACCACAAAACGTTTTTCGCGGTAGCCGGTTATGGAGATTAATTGCAACACATCCCCTCTAGGCCAGAAAGGATACAATTTTAACTAAAAAAAGTTACGAACAAAAAAACACACTCTTCTCATAGGACTGGGCAAATTGTGGTGGAACATTTGTGTGCAATTAGCGCCAAAAAAAAAAACTCCCTCGCTGAATAGGATAAGCCTACGATATGCGATATGGTTGGTCACTAAAGGATTGGATGTCGACCATGCTGCTGTGGCAACAAGAACATATTTTTGGCAACATTTAATCGCAGCTTAATAATATTTCAAATTGCCAGCTGTTAATTGTTCCCAGTACCATGAAAATTAAAAGCTTTTTTGTCTTCCTTTTTTTTGATACGAGGGAATTAAAAATATTTGGGTCGACTGAAAAAAAAAATAAATAAAACAATCTATGCGGCAAATCGCTAATGCAATACCTATAAAACGACACCATAGATGCATAGGAAAATGTTGCAATTTAATTGAAAATAATATGCTTTCTGGTTTGCAAGTAGAAACAATATGTTTTTTAACATTTCAATTTTTTGCCATCCATTTATGTGGTTATATCTTTTTTTGCAAATATGTAGGTGAAATTTGATTTCAGATAAAAAAAAACGATTGGTTGCGTGTGAACAAGCACGTTTGCGATATCAATCGAAAGCAACTAAACGTAGTTGAAGAGCTTAAAATAAATAGTTTTTGTCATGCTGTTTACTCCTTGTGATGTGCTTTTTGTTTCCCAGCCGAGGTTTCGCTAGTCGGTGCCAAGGTCTTTTGAAGAAAACACGAAACTTTAATGATAGGTCTTTCGAACCTAATGACAAATTCTTATTTAGAAACACTTAATAACTACAAAAATAAATTCAATAGGTTGGACTTGGTTCTTATTAAAAACTAATGCATCACTTCCGGTATGCGATGGGATTCGGTTGCAGGTTTACGGCGTAGTTCGGAGTTAAAGCCTGTACTTGATAGATGCCCGGTTCCGGTCCCGACTGGCGATGGGACTGTCACTACGGGATTTCCTTTTCCTGTCCCCGTTTGTCAGTTTGGTAATTGTTTTACTCGACCGGTTTTATTTCCGAGGATCAGCAGGTACGTTTACGGGCCCTGGTGGCACTTTGGCACGGCAGGCAATAGCCTTGGTGGATCGGCAGGTTTTTTTACGGCCCCTGGTGGCACGTTGGCATGGCAGGCATAAGCTCTGGTGGCACAGCAGGCAATAGCTCTGGTGGATCAGCAGGTTTATTTATGGCCCCTGGTGGCACGTTGGCACGGCAGGCAATAAGCTCTGGTGGCACAGCAGGCAATAGCTCTGGTGAAAAATTTATGTTGATGTATGAGAGCATGTAACGCTTCGTTACATCCTGCAAATTTTGATTGGAAGTTGGAGATACAGAGTTTGCATTTGCAAGGATCTCAAGCAAACTTTGGGAACACATTTTCACAAAATTACTTGAACTGGAATCATTATTTTGAAATTGTTTTTTTTTAAGATTGAAAAAGTTTTACTGGGCGTATACGTATTATTTTTCAAATGTTTAACTATGGGTTAAGATTTTGACCAGGTTGACGACCATCAAGTGCACTGACTTTTACATTTGACAAACAATTTTTGGTTTTGCAGTCAGCTGCAGGACGAGTTGAATAAAAACCTTCGCTATGAAGGGATGTTGGAAGCTTAATAGCTTCCGTATCCGGATGATTTGACATGCATAGCGAGGCTAGTTCCTTCCTACGAAAAAATTCAAATCACGAACCCAACAGCAAGCCTCGCATATACAATCGATTGAATATTCGATGGATGTTTGGCTGACTGACAAGAATCATATTTACTAGTCAGCAACAAAATCAGTCAGTGTTTAATGAGAAACTTGTCCTGCCTAGTTGCGGTACACTCGTATCGAGCAAGCATAGACTTTAATCCCTACCCTGTTGATATTGTAACTGTTTTTTTTTTTCTCAAACCGTTCACTGTATTACCAAACTCTGTTAGGACTCTGTGTGGCTAAGACCAAACTATGTCAGGAGAAAGTATAAGCGTTACGACCAAACTCTGGTCAGTAGCATTGTGCAGAGAGACTATATGACCAAATTCTAAGACTTATCTTACAGATCTTACTTACTTATCATCCCATTTCTACTGTTGAAATAGTAACGGTTCATTACAGTATGGTATTCCGAGTTTGGGTTGTTAATATCAGGTGTTTTTTTTTTTTTTTTAAGTTACAGAACTTTCGATAGGGATGACTGTTAAGCCAGCCGTCATTCCAAACAGTTTTTTTATAATTTTTTTTTTTTTAGTACGTATACTAAGTGCCCGTGGCTTAGTGGTTAGGTGCGTTGGCTGCTAACTGACAAAACTTCATTTGGTCATGAAAAAGTGCTTCTCAACTTTTCCGTTCGATATCGGCGTTAAATTGTAGGTCCCCTCAATTCTTCACACACACTCAGAGAATTGTTGATGAGAGTAAGCCAGTTAGGCCTTGGCTCTGCAAGAGCTGTCGCGCCACATTTTTTTTTTTTTTTTTGTTGAGTTTACTGCTTTAGAATTGATTCATATAGTAATGTGTTCAGTGTTGAACACAGAAAAAAAACACAACTTAATTAATTTCCTTTTAGTTAATAAGTTATTTTATAAGTTATTTTATTTAGTTTATTTTATTTTACACTTATTTTAAGTTTATAAGGTTCTTATTTTAACATCGAGATTAAGAGATGCGTCTTTATTAAACTACAGCCAAGAACAAAAACTCCTCAAAAAACGGCGGGACGACTCAAGACTAAAGCTTTACTAAGAAACAATACTAGTTATAAGAAGAGCTTATAATCCCTTGGCGTCATTATGTTGCTAAGCGAATGCTTAGCCAATTTAAGCTCTCCAATCTTATCTTCAACGAAGATAAGGTTGGAGACTTATTTAACTTACTAAGCACAATAGGTATTTGCTGAGCAAAAACCTAAAGTGATAATGTAGCTTAGCTGTGTTCAATTATATGAAGTAAGAAGGCAGTTCTATTATGTAACAATATATAGACGCCGGTATGACAAAAATATAGATAGGAAAATCAAACATTGAAAAAAAAACGTTACAAAAATTGACTACTAACGCCTATTTTAACTCTTTATAACGTCTAATCTAATGGATCGATTTAAATGAAATTTGGTACATAGATAGACTAGAAGACTAGAACCTGAGCTAGAGCATACGGCATTTTAAAAAAGGGGTTGAAAGGGTCACAAGAGCTTGAAATACCAGGTCAAAGTTTGTATGGCGTTCGATAAGGTTAGAAATTTAAAACTTATGTTAATGGCTTTTGGCTAAGTACGACATTCAAAGCTTGAAAAAAAAACCTGTGGGAGGGTGGAGGGGGGGAATAGGGGGTGGAAGTTTTATAGCCACGTCAAATCTATTTTATTGAACAGAGATTTCAACGTAGAACGGTGAAATTTTCACAGATGATACAGAATTTCCTGCTCTTCAATAAATAATACTTTTATTGTAACGGTATGGTCAATGTAGACATTTTTACATAAATTTGCTTATAAGTTTTAATCTTATAGACAAGTTGTTAAGAATTCCATATGCGTAAGCAACATGAAATAACGGTGATTTTAATACCTTATTTGTAACTATTCGTCTCATACAAGCATCACAATCTTGATTTTAAAATAAATATAATTGTACTCAAACAATAAATGCCATCGCGTAGGTTAAGTTAGGTTAGAGTGGCCTTCTAGATGTTATCGACTCACTTAGACCTCAAGGGTCCATTGGGATACCAATGAGGAAGTTACTCATGGGAGGGTTATGAACTTAAACAAACCATTTTGTACCTTAAATGAAATTAGAGAGACAGACATCTTGTGTCGATCGTTGCCAGTTCACTGGTACTATCGTAGAAGGGATTACCGAGATATTTATTCCTTTTATAGGAGAGTTCCGGACATGTACATAGAATGTGTTGGACTGTTTCCTTTTCTTCCTCGTCCATTATGCATCGTTTGTCGTTTGCGTAGACTCCTAGCCTCAAAGCATGTCTACCTATGAGGCAGTGTCCTGTTATGACTCCAACTTTGGAGCTTATACTTTGTCTGTTCAGGGAAATCAAGCGTTTTGAGCGTTTCAGGTCTATGTTAGGCCATATTAGTTGCTAGGTAGGTGGTACCCTTGCATTTGTTGATTCTAGAGCATATCGTTTGAGAAGATACTTGCATGTAGCAAGTGGTGTTCCTATGTTATGTCTTTGAATAACAGTAGGCAGAAGTGTTCCGTTTTTGGCAAGCTCATCGGCTTTGCAATTTCCCGGGATGTCTGTGTGGCCCGGCACCCAAATGAGGTGACTGTTAAACTGTTTCGTCATCTCATTTAGAGATGATCGTCGGTCGGTCGTGGACTATTAGAGAGTTTGTGGAGACAGACGTGAGAGGTTTGAGTGAAAATACCTACGTATATCCCTGCAAGATATAACGTTTTCTTTGAGCCAGGATTGTGCCTCTTTAATCGCCATTACTTCTGCCTGGAACATACTACATTGATTGGGAAGTATTTATTATATAGACTGAGATTCCGTTGTTTCGAGCAGATACCCACTTCCAGCGCCGTAGTCGGATTTTGAACCGTCTTTATAAAAGTTTATCGTGTTTTCTTCCAGAGGTCTTTCTTTTGCCAAGAAGATTTTGAAGGGATTGAAACATGGAAGTTATAATCGAATACCATTTTTGAGGCGGTATAGTATAAGCGATCTGGGATTGATTTAAAATTGTCTAAAATAGTAGTATGACCATTGGGAGGTTATCTAGGCCTCACGCATGAATTGGCTGCCACGAGAAGATGTTAAGAGGTGTTAGGTTTAGATGTACCTCCAAGGCTGCTGCTGGTGTTGAGCGAAGTGCTCCTGTGATGCACATACCTGCTGACCGCTTGACTTCAATGAATTTATTTACATTTACCATTTTCTCCAGTGGGATCCACTATACGAGTAAATAAATGAATATCGGTCTGATTATCGATGTGTATAGCCAGTGGGTTATTTTTGGGGTGAAGCCCCATTTTGAGCCTATGGCCTTTATACAAGTAAAAAGCGCTACATTAGCCTTTTATACTATTTCATCAATATTTGCCTTCCAATTTAGTTTTTTATCTTAAATAAGGCCTAATTACTTGGCTTGCCCCTTAAAATATTCAAATCTAATTTGAATATTTTGCACCTATTCGTTAAGAGAACTAGTTCTGTTTTACGGAGATTGACGTCTTAGCCTTATTGTTTAGCCCAATTTGTTAGCCTGTTTAAGGCATATACAACAGTAACACTATACAGTCATGCTCTTGTGCACTCCCATGAAGAGCTCGGATGAAGAGAATAATGAAACCAAAATGGCGAGCATGGAAGACAATTCCAATAGTATTGCCAGTTCCATTTTACGATGAAGCCCTAGAGATCTGAGCGACCGATTTTATTTCTAAACTTTAAAATGTTGTATACCGAGTGATCAGAGGTCCACTTAGTTCACTTACTCGAGTTAACTCGAGTTAGCCTTAACTCGAGTTAATTCGGTTTTTTTTTCAACTTTAGTTAGCTAACTCGGTTTGCCAACTCGAGTTGAACGGTCCAAATCGGTTTGTCAACTCGGTTTGCCAACTCGGTTTGCCAATTCGGTTCACCAACTCGGTTTGCCAGGCCGAGTTGGAAAGCCAATTGAGTTGCAACTCGGTTTGCTAAAAAACCAGCTCGAGTTAACTCGGTTTACAAAATTCAAGGTTCGGCACATCGCTATTACAATGAGATAATGACAAAAACAAAATAAAATGTTTTTTTGATCATAAGATCGGTTTCAAATCCCTGAATTCCCAGATGGCCATGGCTCAGAGGATAGAGAATTCGAAATATTGCAGGAAAGCAAGACTAAATACATAACACTCACATAAACATTCTAACAAACATTTATGCTGCCCGTTAAAATAGGAGGTAAAATCATGGACCTGGAAATTTAGAAAGGAAACATGTTTCCGAGTACATATTCCCCAGTAAGCGAACGTGCTGACCTACACCTTCAAGTGCTGCCTCTGAGAGGTTCTTGTCAATTTATTGGCATGAACCTGCGGACGTAGGCAGCTTTAGTCTAATGGAATTGACGGATTGAAGCAGGACGTATAATGAAGATTGATGCGATCCTTAAAAGATACTATATCTAAGGATATATTAAATGAGGAAAAACGATCAACGAATACCGAAAGTGGATAGACGTTAATAAAATTAGACGCCCAGTTGGGTATATCCCTTGATTGGCTGGTTCATCTCTTCAATCAATGTGGATATACTTGACAGATGGTGAGCGGTGCCCCTCATCCGCCAGTTGGATAAAAGCTGCAAAACTCAAAAGATCACAAAAATGAAACAATGTCTGTATAACGAATGGTTAAACAGAACCAAAATGTGACACCAACCCCTCACCCAGGGGCAATTGGGTACCGCGGGTAGTGAGGATTTACCACCTCACTAGTGGGATGGACCTTCGCGGGGTTGTGGTTGTCTGAGTTTGGCCTCAGCTGCTGTTCGCAAATCGCGGTTACGGCTCTTCTTTCGGTGACTGAAAGTTGAGTGCAGTTTCCGTGACCGGATAACGGCTCTTCTTTCGGTAAACGAGAGTTGAGTGCAGTTCCGTGTTTTGCCTGAATAGTAGTCTAGAATCAAACCAAGCAGAATAAGGGCTGGCACTAATTCAATTGGTACTGGTGTGAATCCAGTTGCAGGGTACCCGCTTCTTTCTTTTGAAAGTTGAGGTGTGCTTTTGTAGCTGGTGGATCATCAAGGTGAATGTCAACACTTAAAAACGACACCTGTGTGAGTGGTCACACGTCAGATAAGGCTTAATTGCTAGGTGCTGACGTTAATCAATTCATGCTTCTGCCTGTTAAAATATTTAAATATTGCTTACACACGCACATGTAAGTCCTCAAGCTTAAGTACATCAAAAACTAATTGACTGATTCTAGAAGCTAACCTTGTAAGTCGCCTCCGGTTTTATTGAAACAATGTTTTATATTCAAGTACATCGACGTTTTTCTATGTAAAATACAAAATTTTAATAAAAACTAAATATTTTTGTTTTTATACCGTCAACTGCAATTCAAATACAAAATTTAGGTACTATTATAACTCTACAAGCATTAACTTGGGTGCCAAATTATTTCCCCCTGGATTATCATGATTCGTGAGTATTCCAAAACATTCTCTCAGATAAAACCAAAAATTCTGTAATAAACCTACAAATCATGTCCTTGCATGTCATTCGTGCATTATTATCTCTGCATGCACAGCGATAGAAGCAGAGACGATGTTGATTTTTGCCCATGTCTGTCAGGATTTCTTTTTTTTTTGCAGAATTCCATTCGAAATTACTGTACTTAGCTCAGCCACCACCCATCACCCAACCAAACAGAACATGGCGTATACCAGCTACATTGTATCATATCCTCGTGCTCGTAGTCGTAACGTAGTTGTCGACTAATCCAAGGACGTGGCTTATCTGTTTGTATAGGCTCAGCCATTCATCGCCGTCGTCGTTCGTCGTCCATGCAGCAGCAGCAGCACTGGCACAATGGCACATCCGCTTTCATTCATACAACACACACCCGCACCCACCTACACACACAAGAGTTAGTCGGAGTCCTATATGGCACCGTCGAAATGTCGATCCTCATGACATTCGCACAGCAGCAAAAAAAAAATGGTTTGTTTGATTTTTTTTAATGTATCCTCTTCTTCTGCCATTTCTGTCGCCACACGAATAGGTTATGTGGAAAGGAGAAAAAATACTGTGAGGAGCCAAATCCTTTTGAACGACTATTGGTATTCCGTATTCCACGACTCTACCTAATCCTGCACGTGGCTGGCAAGCGTTGATTTCGGAGCCAAAACAAACACATTCCACAAATAACGCCGCACACACAAAATGTCATCCACTTCGCACTCGTATATCCTGTTCCTCAGATACTTCGTTGATGTTCGTCCTTTGTATAATGGAAATGGACCGGATGACAAGGCAAGGTCTGGCGGAGAGCAAAAGAGGATAAAGAGGTTTTTTGGGAATTGGAAATGTGAATGTTTGCAATGACTGCGCGAGATAAGAGATGCTCTGCTGCCGGGAGCCAGGAAACATTACTTACGATACCAGCATCAGCATCCAGCATAGTGACAACGAAAAACGCTGATATCCCAGCAGGTTGTGGGTTCGGGCACAATTTGCGATCGTAATGACTATTTGTACTACATAATTATTATTAAAGGGAGTGTTTACTTTGTTGCTGATAAGATGCAAACACACTCTTTTATAGAACCTTTACCAACTCGCTTTATTGGCACTAAGTCCTCGATGACGCACGCACGACAAACGGTGAAATGGGAATTCGGCATCAGATGAATTGTGCTGATTTGGGTATTCCAAAATATATTGACCGCTTAAATTTAACATTCAGATGAAATGTTTTACTGGAGGAAGGGATAATTACAATACCTATTCGTAATATTCGTTGTGAAGAGAGCAAACTGTTTGCTTTTATAAATTTTAAAAAGGGAAACATTTTCTCTTATCCATAAGTGATACGTTCGCTTTTGTGTTTTTTTTTTTTTAATGTTTTGAATATACATAAGTATACAGGGTGATTCACGAGCGTTGTGCCAAAAAGCTAGAGCGTGTAGGTTGAGTTGAGACAAGAAAAAAATCGTATGGCAGGGGGGGAGGGGTTTATTCCCCCCGTTTAGCCGGGAGGGGCAATTTTCTGAAAAATTGACTTTTTTTTATGAAAAAAAATATTAATATTAAATATTTTCTATTTGAAAAAGTAACCACTTCACAATAATTACACATCCTGTAATGTATAGAAAATTAGCAGATGCTGCATTTCAATGATTCATTCTAAGCATCTTTTTTTTTATTTCGATTGAAGATGAGAATATAATGATAAAAAAGATTCAAGATCGATTTGGTTAGATTGCGAGTGAAGCCAGCGGAAAAAATGTTGCCCAAAACAGAATCAATTTGGGGTGTGAAAATAAAAAAAATCGCGCGTGTTCGTATGAACGAATGTGCGGACGTGCGTTACGTTTTTTCAGCTCAATTATCTCGCGAACCACTCATCGTACTGTCATAATTTTGGTCATCGACGCGGCATTGAGTTGTTAAGAGCTGATTAGGTTTCCAGCGAAATCGGCTTAGCGGTTTTTTAATGGCAATCAAAAATCTAAGATAACCCTAATGTAATGAAAATTATGCAATAATTTCAACAATAATGTAAAAATGCTATAGTTTGTGTGAAAAAAAAACAATATTCATAGTATCATAGACTATATTTGATCACTAGCTGACCCACCAAACGCTGTTTTGCCGTATAAATATTAATTTTCGGAAATACTAATCCGATTAGAAAAATGTTTCAATAGTAGAAAATTACAATATAAATAGAAGCAATATAGGCTGTATTTTACTGTGCAAAGTAGTTGTTAATGAGTCCACGAAATGGTAAGATCAACTTTTGTTATTCAATAAACTAAATGTTTTTCATAAAATCATCAGTTTTATGAAATTTGACTTTGAACCAACATGCGTGTACATCTACAACGGGATGCATCGGCTGAATATTTTGAAAAACAACTAATATTTTTACGTATTTTTCTACTCTGGGAAGTTAGTCGTGTGGACTCCATAGGTCGCACTCATATTTTTACTTGCGACATATAGAATATATGGCAAGTATTGAATTCGTAAGAAAAAAAATTGAGATGAGGATGAGATATGACATTACGATGATAGAGAAGTCGAAAAAAGTGGGTCCGGCGATTCCGTCTGTCTGTCTGTCGGAAAGTTTACAGGCATCTACAGGCTTAACTACTTTAATTGACTTCAAATTTGAAAATTAGAGGTTTGAGCAAAAAGTCGTATCCCAATTTTTTTTATTTTTGTTTTAAGATCAAAATTTAGGGTAGCCACCATACGATTTTTTTTGGCCAAAAACCAAAACTTCAAATTTTCTCCAAAACAGCTCCTACGACTTTTTTAAAACTTCCTCGAGTTTTATTTTTTTAAACATTCATGTATTTTATGTACAAGAAAATTGTATTGCTCCAAAACTGTACCTCCCATAGAACGGTTTTTTTGTTAATAGATTTTCTCGAAAACTGAAAGTCCGATCAGCGTAAGTTTTTTTTCGAAAGTACGTATATATTTTCAAATTTTTGTTTGAATTTTTAAAAAATATTTTTAACTTTTTTTTTCAAAATTCTGTATCTCAAAAACGGATCAATTTTAAAAATCCAAATTGGAGTATGATATATATATTTACATGGTCTTAAAAACTGCATACCAAAATTAATTTTAAGACATTTATGAAAAATTTTGTATATAAGAAATTAATTAAGAAAAAAAACGTCTCCGACGATTTTCAAAAAAAAAAATTCAGTAAATCAAGAATAAGGTTTGAATTTGTTTGGCATTTAAATTTTTGGAATGAAATGTTTTTACGAGGTATATTTTCAAATTTTAATTTTCTCAATGAATTCTAATTATTTTTATATAAATATTGAGTTTTTTTTTGTGAGTTAAGTGTAAGCTGTAAGGAAGAGTGTAATCAGAATTGCTTAAAAAATATCTCTTATTTTAGCACTACCTTTTGCATTTTAAGTAGTCATAAATATTTAGTTTTAGCATGCAGGAGCAAGTTCGTACGACCCAGTCGTGCACATTTTTTGTAAGGGGTAAATCGTTGTTTTTGGTAGAAAAATAACAAGGAGGCGACTGAAAAATTAGCTTTGGAGCATATGTCCAAAAATTATTCTTGAAAATGAAAAAAAAAACTAACGATGCTGATGCTCGTGACGTTCCCTACAAAACGAAGAAAAGATGTGCGCAAAACGGCAAAAATTTGAGCAAAAGTAGTTGGGTTATCCATATCCTTCAATTCCTATAGCCGCCCGGCAATCTCATGTCTCAATAATATTACTTTTTGTGTCAAATTAAGTTCATTTGTGTGCAATTTTTTATAGTTTTAGTACCTCTCAAAAAGTTGAAAAAATGAAATAGTGAACTGACCCCATAGTCATAGTCAACTTACCCCGGGTTTGGGGTTAGTTAGACTCACCTGAGGCCGTTTTATAAATTTAGGAAAAAAAGGTTTAGAAATAAAATTATTTCAGAACATATTTTTGTATAAAGCACAAAAACTTGTTGATAAAAAGGCATTTAATTCGTATTGATACCTTGTTTATTTATTTAAAAAAAAAATAAGTGAATGTTGAATCTACTATCCCTGGTCTCCTCTACATTTCCTGCACAAACAAAAACAGAAGACATTAGACATTCACAAGAAATATTTTTTTTTGTTGACAAAACGACGTTTGTCGGGTCGGCTAGTAGTAAATAAAAATGGTCCTATTTATTAATAAGACTTTTTAATGGTTGTAGTTATGTGTATAGGTTCAAATTTTCTTGTTTTATTTCTACGATGAACATTTTTTTTGTTTCCATTTAATAGTGACGAGTACAAATAAGTTTATTGATTATCATATTCATTTGGGACTCTCGTCTGATAGAAGATAAAATATATTTTGGACTACTGACCACATAAATAGAACCTTTGACTTCAGGATCAGTTATCCTGCGCCTCTTCAAATATCTTATTTCTTATTTAGTTTCTGCAATTATTTAGCGATTTTTACTTTTTTTTTACACGGACTCAAGATGTGATTTTTTTTTTAAATCCAAAACGAGATTAAATCTTCCAGTAGTTTTTGAGTTTTTTTTGTTGTTTTTTTAAGAAAAAAATCATATTCTGAGGGTACGTTTAAAAAAAAAAAAAAAAACAAATATTAAAAGATCTCGAACTTTTTATTTTTAGTGGACTAGTTCCTCAAACAATTATGCAGTTTTTCCCATTCGCAGTGGGCATTTTTTCTACTGGAATAAATACCCCCGCTTTGAGTGGAGTAAATTCGCATTTGGATCTAATTCCCGTGGAGTTATTTCTCTGAACATTATTGTTATAAGATTGTCTCGAAAATAATAGAAATAATAGTTCAGCTTATTTTTTTTTTCAAAATGCAATAATTATAAATAAAATATATATATATTACCATGTTCTTGAATGCTACATACCCAGATTAATATTCGGACATTTTTGGAAACATTTTTAAAAAATTAATTAAAAAAGAAATAGCTCCCAAGCCATTAAAAAATTAAATTTAAAAATACAACAATTTCTTAAAAAATTGTATGGCATCAATTTTTTTTCATGAAATGTGTTTTGTGGTAAATATATAAATATCAAAGTTAATTTTTTTAAGAATAATATTTATCTACATTTTTTAATTTAATACTTTTTCGTTTTGGGATAGGCTTCGTTTGTAAATTAAAAACTATTGTATCTCCCTGAAAGCGTTTTCACTTTTTTACTTAACCTAAAAAAAAGAAAAAAAAAATACAGCCAACTAGTAATTATGTATCCTTTCATTTTATTTAAATCAAACCACATAATCTAACAGACAAAATCCTTTTTCTTCTGTATATCTGTCTGAGTACTCAAATCAGAAACAGATACAATGCTTGGCATGAACACCTAACTTGCCTGCTCATGAACAGATTGCTTGTTCATGAACATTTTGCTCACAGAAACTCCGTTCAAAGTTATTCAAACTCATTTTGATTTGAAAACAAAAATACTCATTTGTATTCATTTGAAAATAGGGGTTGCTCAGAGTTACTTGATTCATAAATAAAAATGTTCAAAGTTAATTGCTTGACTCAGTTTGTTAAAACTTGTTTTTTTTTTTTCAAGTAAATACTCAGTGTTCGCAAGCGTGCGTGGTTCATATTAATCCTTGATTTCAACCTTACTAGTAATAGTTAGTACGTATATATATAAAATTCCAACGTTACTATTATTATAAGTGCTCTAGTGAAATGCCATAGCCAGTTGCATTCCTCCCTCTAAACAATGCTCCCGTAATACTCGCGCTTCTAGCAATGCCTATCTTCGGACGTACTCTCAAATATAGAGAATCGTTCCTTAGCCGTACTGCGTGAATGTGGAACTTGCTTCCACACTCTGTCTTTCCAAATCATTGCAATGTTCAAGAATTTAAGACCAATGTACACCAACACCTCCTTTCCAAGAAATTTTGTCTTTCCTAGAGCACTCACTGTGTCTCTGGCATGAAAAGGGTGTAAAAACCCCTTGAGTAGGTGCTTATTACAAACAAAAACAAACATGGCTTAAGTAAATTTGAGAGCGTAAAGAAGAAAAGGCCAAGCTTTTTACTTTTGCTTTTTCGTCAACATTTTTATAACATAAGCTTAAGTTCACTTAAGCAATTATAGTTGGGTTTTAAGTTACTTATGCCCCTGCTCTTCAAAAACTGTGGCACCAATCTACCTATTTACTAATTTATTTAAAATGGTCTGCATGTGCGTACATACGTTCGTATTGGGATAAATTATTATTGAACAAATTCAACTACAGGATTTTGTAAATCGTAAATTCAAACAAAAAAACAATCATAGTACTCCTCTGACCCTCTGTAGCTCCTAAAGTAAACGGCCCTGCCCTTTGAGAGCAGGTACATACGTTCATATCCCACGCTGGGGTAAATTAATGAACTAATTCCTGCTAGTATTTTGCATAGGGTGAATTGAGACGAAAAAACCACTGTGTGCAGGGACAAAAGTGAGTCAATAGTATTGATTCAAAAAAACGGTAGAACCATGCAAAGCTATGAGTTAATAATGTTTCAAACCAAATTAAATTTTACGGATTTTCATCCAGGCCCGTCATAAAATTTTTAGACTTCGACTAGGAGATGGGTTGGTCTGTTCCAGCTGGTGTTGGAGAAAACAATGCATAACCCAGGAATGTCTACAACAGGGGCCAAATGCACACTATTAACGGACGTCATCGACATCTTTGGAAGGATCTTACAAGATATAGGAACCTCTTTTATCCCTATTAGGTAGGCAGGTGAGGCAAGATGGTCTCGTCTGTGGCAGAAGAAGAAGAACTATTAAGGAGCACAAGTTCCCAACAGACCCTACTTTATAAAGGAATTCAAGTGCTCACATTCGGAAGTTCTAACAGCGTGCGAGAAAAAACTCTAATCGAAAAAGAAAGACTATTCCGGAAACATTATACCGTAAAATCTGGTAATGTGGGACCTAAATAAATTACAACATCTATTATCAACTATAAAAATACGGTTTTTAAAAATAAATACGGTTTTTCGTTAATCTTAATATCTCTTTATATGGAACTAGCAGTTGCCCGTGACTTCGTCCGCCTCTACCTCATCCACCAGCCAGAGGTGTGTCTTTGACATATGCATCATGTCCGCATAGGAATTTTGTTGCAAAGTTATTTTAAAACAGTAGACTCTATCTAAATTCAAACTTTTCTTAACTCGGAGCCTTCATAAATGTATACTTTTCCCCGTTTTAGCTACACTTTTCACTGATGCTTTGCTCTTATTATTCGTAACTTACTAGCGTAACGTTGTATAGCTTCAACCCTTTCTCGATAAATTAACTATTCAACACAAAAAGAATTGTTCGATTTGATTTAGTAGTTCCTGAGATCAGCAGGTTCAAGCAAACAACAGAATCCTTCAAAAATGAATATTTTTTTCCCCATTTTTTCCCACATATTTCACTGACACTTTCCTATCATTGGCAGCGTAATATTATAGAGCTTCAAGCCTTCTACGACAAATGGACCATTCATTAAAAGAATTGTTCAATTAGCTTAAGTAGTTCCTGAAATAAGCGGGTTAAAACGTAGAAAAATTAAAATTTTTTGCCGTTTTTCCACATTTTCCACTGATTCTTCGCTCCTATTGGTCACAGCTTAATGGTAAGTAGCCTAATGCCTTTGTCGATTAATAGACTATCCAACACAAAAAGAGTTATACCATTCGAACCAGTAATTCCGCGTTCAAACGAACAAACTCTTCAGCTAAATATATTAATATAGATAATAGTTTAGTTCGTCCTATATACTCTCTGGCCTCTGTATATGAGAGAACTATAATTATTTAGAACCTGTCTAATTGGAAACAGGATAAAGGTCCAATGTAAAAAGTAAATTCGAAATCCCAATTAACAAGATTTCATTGTAACCAATAAGATATTTGAAATCAAAAGAGAAGCGGATGTGATGACAAGAACTAAGCTTGGTAGAATTTCTTGGTCTGAATCCCTAGCTCGTATGAGTGAAGTGAACATCACGGTGCGATACGAATCTTGGTAGGAGACAGCGTAGCAGACTTTGAATGCATGGTCTTAAAACTTTAAGAGCGAATCTGTAAGGCGTTGAGGATTCATAGATAAATACAAAACTTCTTACCGGATGGGATTTCGAATCCCATTATGACCCGATGAAAGCAAAACCTTCATCATCTGCCAGGCAAACGACAGCGAATTATGTCATGTCTGGCTCTGGAATTCAAAAACAATTCTACCAGATAAATGTCTTAATTGACCTTTAGATTTTCACACAACAGCTAAGCATTTTCATAACATCAAATCGGAATAAGTATTTTCTCTATTCAAAGAAAATTCTTACATAAACTAGCTTACAACAGCTTCTGTCAAATAAAAATGCATAACCTTAAGCAATGAGACAAGAGACAAGAGACATAATAAAATCTACCACGCACCTGTTTGGTAAATCAAACCCACATTTCCTGTTTATGTAATCCCGGAAGTTGTTAGATTTTGTACGAAAAGGACAATTCCAATAACCAAGTCAGTATATTTCGTCGCGCCAGCATCACAGCTGGAGAAGTAGGAAGACATCCCTTATGGAAACAAAAACCCAAACGAGAATCTTAAATAATATTTTTTTCTATTGAATCATCATCTTCGCAATATTAAACCTACATATATCCTCATACTCTCGGATCTTAGACAAAACAGACTCATGTCGTAATTATACATGCTGACAACTGCAGCGACCTCTCTTGACTGATTACGAAATCTTTTTTCCTCCCACATTATTTCTTTATTGGGAATCCAGGATGCTGGAATATCCAACCAAACAGCAAACACACATGAAAAATTGAAAAATGTCGAGCAAAAGAAACTTTCGTACTTCTTGTAAATCCGTTTGAATATTTTTGCATGCATGTACGAGTTGAGTGAAAATGCCCCCGTGTGCCATGTCATTCAACTGCCACTTCTCCCTTTTCGTCGACAGTTGTAGGTTGATAAAATAGAACATAGTTGAGCAATACTCGGAGAACTGCTGAGTCTTGAATGCTGGTGAAAGCTGCAAAATTGTGAAGCAATGTACGACCGTCCTACATATAACGTCTGTGTAAAGTTATTTTTTCCCAATGCGCTCTTTCTCTCGCATGCAATGCGGGTTAAGGGTACATTGAATCTCATTCTCATCCATAACCGACCCCACAGCCCACACAGTTCATATACACTCGAACTCGAAATCGGATTTGCATGTGGCGATGCGATGATGGCGCCCAACGCCAGTCAAACCACCCAAAACAAACATGAAAGAGAGTACAAAATTCAACAGACATCTCAGCACAGTGCAAAGAAAAAAAAGGAAAAAAAAATACAGGGGAAGAAGGAGGTTGTGGCAAACGGACCCAAGCCGAGAGTTGTAGGTGGTATAGCTCAGTGGCGGGTTTGGAGAATTATTAAAGATTTTGAATACCTAATTATGAAACTGTCAGATGCAAAAGTTTTTGGCAAAATGATTAAGTAAACCTCCATTTTAATCATTGAATTGCGATGGAAATTAATTGCCACTGGCTGTGATGTGTTCTGCCAGGGCTTCTGTTCTACTAGTACTATATAGTTTGTTCCCGTTTTGCAAGTGCCATTGCCAGAAAGACATGTACCCTCCTCCCCACCCTTGTTCGGCCTTTTTGTTGATGTTGTTATTGGCTATGCAATGGGTAAGCAATGGATCCACATTCTCCTACTCTATGTGCAATGTAAATGAGCTTTTGGAAAATGCGGTTTGGTTTGTTTTTGGGAATCCAAATCGGTGCGGTATTTGTCGGGCGGAGCTGGAGACAATGAATTCGTAAGTAAGCTTAATGCAGGTCGTGACCGGTGTTTTTATTAATCTTCATAAATTAAAAGTTTTGCTATGCGAAGTGTCACTTGCAAGTGTGTGGTTTTTGAGATATGTTTTTCTTTGGATTTGGTTTCTCATTTTGGGGAATTGTAAGTGGTAGATGAAGCTGTCCTTTGGGTCCTGTCGACAGGAAACAGATTTTTAGTTTTTGTGGTGGTTTCTGGTGAGGTTGCTCTTTGGGGGAATATTATTAATTAGATTGGAATATAATCTGATAGATTGTAGCAATTTTGTGGAAGTTGTGATGACAGTCTGTCGTTTCGAAATCGGATTTGAATTTTAATATCGGGGACCGTAAGTTGCATATACTTTCTTACCTTTGTCATATTTTTTTATTGTAGTTAACAGCCAGCCAGCCACTACACACATTTCTGGTACAAAAAGTCAACTTTTTTTAAATTCAATCGCAAATCCTCGTGTGCCTGAGTTCTATGAGATTGGCTCGGTAGGCATTATTCTAACGTTAAGCCTAAAATTTGCATTCATCATCAAACCACTTAGTCGATTCCATCTCTTCGACTTCTGCCCAAGATTAAGATCTAATGACCATGAGGCATATCAAGCACTCTGATTTCAAGACTTGCTATTTCGTCGTCATCGACCTCTTTGAGGGCGAGTCCAAGCGAATACTGTTGCTGGTGTTTTTATTAGGCAAGGCACTCGGATGTATTCATCGATCGAGTTTATCGCGATCAGGTCCAAAAATGTCGACGATCTATCGCCACGAGTTTTTTTTTGGTTATTAGGGATTCTAACGGGTGATTTTTTAGCTGGTTTGGTTTTGGCAACACTGGTTTTGACAGCTGACGTGTGTTTAGTACCTTGTGTCACTGTCAAACAGCTTCAGTTTGGTGGTTTGCAATTTAACCATGGATCGTCTTACAAATGAACAACGCTTGCAAATTATTGAATTTTACTATCAAAATTCGTGCTTGATTCGAAATGTTCATCGCACGCTGCTTCCATTTTATGGTCGGCATTCTCGACCTTCTGAGCAGTCTATTTGGTAGATTGTGACCAAATTTCGCACCAAATTTACTTTGTTGGACATTAAACCACCAACACGTTAACGTACTGTGCGTAGTGAAGAAAATATTGCGGCCGTATCAGCTAGTGTTACAGAAGACCGCGAAATGCAGATTCGGCGCCGCGCCGTTCCCAGCAGTTAGGCCTTTGTTACAGCACTACGTGGAAAATTTTGCTGAAGGATTTGGGCGTAAAGCCTTTAAAGATACAGCAGGTGGAAGAACTTAAGCCAGCCGATCTACCCAACGCCGAATTTTTGGTGAATGGGCTCTTGGAAAGCTGGCCGAGGATCCGCTTTCTTATCGAAAAATTGTGTTCAGCGATGAGGCTCATTTTTGGTTGAATCGGTACGTATATAAGCAAAATTGCCGCATTTGGAATGGGATCAGCCAGAAGCATTGCAACAGCTTCCAATGCATCCCCAAAAAGCCACTGTTTGGTGCGGTTTATGGGCCGACGGCATTATTGGGCCATATTTCTTCAAAGATGATGCAAATCGCAGCGTTACTGTCAATGGTGAACGCTACCGACCGATGATTACAAACTTTTTTTTTGCCCGAGATGGAAGTTCTTGACTTGCATGATATGTGGTTTCACACAGCACGCGAAACAATGGCGCAATTGCGAAACGAGTTTGGTGCACAGTTAATTTCACGTTTCGGGCCGGTCAATTGGCCGCCTAAATCGTGCTATTTGACACCATTAGACTATTTTTTGTGGGGGTATGTCAAGGCTAATGTCTATAGGGACGAGCCCGCTTCCATTGACGCACTGGAAGCCAAAATCCATGCATTCATTCGTGAGATTACGGCCGATATGTGTGAAAGAGTATGCCAAGATTGGACTCAGCGGATGGGCTACCTGAGACGCAGCCGCGGTCAACATTTACATGAAATTATCTTTAAACATTAAATTGCAATGTTCAAACTATCGATTCAAATAAATATTTCATTCATTTTTTCGAATTTTTTGTGTTTAGAAAAAAGAGTTCTAAACCTCTTTAAAAATCACCTTTTAGTAGGCGATACCCAGATGACTGCCTGGCAGAGTTTAAAAGATATCCGTCATTTCGGTACTTTAGTTAACTCACGAATAGGACTGTTTCTGCACAGGCTCAATTCAAATGAACAAATGTTGACGATCGGGTCGTACGAACTTGCTCCTGTTTTCAAAAACCTTACTCACAAAAAACATAAATTCAAAACATGTATAATTTAAATGCATAAAGAAAATTTAAAATTAAAATTTAAAAACTCAAAAACACATTTATCTGAAAAAAAAAAATAAATAAAAAAATGACCCATCCAAATTTGCTCAAGCCACTTTATTCCAAATTTGAATTCAATCAAACCAGTGTTTAAGGCTGTAGATTCGTTCACAGACAGGCAGACAGACAGACAGAAATATACGTACGAAATCGCCGGACTTCTCTATCATCGTGATGTCATATTTGAATAAAATCTCAAGTTTTTCCTTACGAATTTAATACTTGCCATACATTTTATACATGTCGCAAGTTGACACCTTTGAATCACTGTAGCTACTAAAGTATACGGCCCTTCCCCCTGAAAGCAGCATGTTCGTACGTTCATATCCCACACTGGGGTAAATTATTGAACAGGATTCTGCACTGGGTGAATTCAAACGAAAAAACCACTGTGTGCTGAGATGCCACATTAGACTTCACTCTTTATTTTTGGACAACGATATATTCGAGAAATCTTCACTTAGACGCCGTCACATAAGGCAATAGCCTATCAAAAACGCCTTCAAACGACAAAACCCTATTTCTAACTTGTCTCGCCCGAATGTGTTTCCTAACCAAAAACCAAAAACCAAAAACCTTGGCTAATATACGATGCGATACTGATGTGGTATAAATATTATTTAGGAAACCGACCAAACTGGCGTTCGCCATTTTAGCCCTTGAGTTGCAGCACTGCCAAAATAGCATGTTATTCGATTATCAACATGACCAAAATGCACTGGATGTCCTCAAAAAGTCTAAAAAAAAATGAACATGAAACAAGGACACAACCATGTTCTGCCAAAAGTCGCGGAAAACATCAAATTGCGATTTTGACACCGAAATAAAATAAAATCTCACTACCTACAATACGATGGGCATGAAAACGAAAACACATAGCT
>CAKKXW010000004.1:44460056-44470767 GCA_920937365.1 Sphaerophoria rueppellii
AATTCGTTGGATATTTGGAGGGAAAATACGGACTCCAATCAAATGGAAGGAGCTTATTCCACTGTTCTTCCAAACTTTGAATATTTGTCACAGTTATTTTGTTCTTTGGAATTATCTCCAATTACAGATCCTTAAAACTTGGACGATTTTCATTAAGGCATAAGGCATAAGGCATGCGTGAAACAGATTAAACCAGCAACAGCACCAGCGCCGTCAACAGCAAACAGCACGCTGGCCAGCAAATATTTTCCAAACACATTACCACCAGCGACGTCTAAGAATAATAACCAATCAATGACAGTCATTTCATGTGTTTTTTATTTTTTGTTGTTTGGCGCCTCTGATTTTCGTACATGGAAAGTTGTCAGCAATGGACCAGCAACATCAAATTTAGGAATTTGACCAAACGTGGGCTCTAAAACAATGGCCGCCGCTGTTGCTGGCGCTGTTGCTGGTTCAATCTGTTTCTCGCTATACAGTCGGACTTAAATAGCGAATGTCGGACTACTTTAAGGATATGTTTAGAGAGAGAAAAGTGATTTATTTATATGTACATATGATTTATTTGAATGAAAAAATATCGCCCAAGATTAGATTTGGGCTATTTATAGCCCAATTAGGATTGGACTGTCATACCAAAATTGTTGTCGGCAATTTTGGAAAAAGATAGCCCAATTTCCGATAAATAGCCCAATCTGGCAAGCCTGTTATTATTATTGAGCTGAATTTGAACAGACATACTGTTGGTACATAATTATTATTTAAAATAAAAAAGCCTTTACAACATCAGAAGTGGGATTAGCTGCAGTTGTAAAAAAAAAAAAACAAATACCATTTTCCGGATATGTCAAGAATGAATAAAGGCGATCTTTTAGCATGGTGTGAAGCCAATAATGTGGAATTTCCATTAAGTGCAACCATAGCTCAGCTGCGAGACCTTTATACTGAGCTTACAAAAACCAACGGGATAAATTCCGAAAATTCCTTAGCTCCTGAGCTGTCAACAACTTCCGAACAGGATGTAAGGACAGAAAGTAGTGAAATTTCTGGACATTCCGAGCAACAAGACGTTCAGTCTAATATATTGATTCCGAGTAACACTACCCAATTGGATGACGAAGAAGCTTGTGTTGAGAAAGAAATTCGTTTATTAGAAAAACGAAAAAAAATGCTAACATTACGCAACGGATTAAGATTGGTAGAAGAAGCTCGTTCATCAACTAATGACACTATTTCACAACCTTCTTTCAAAGATATAAAATATTCTATTTCAGAATATTCTGGTGATGACTCATATGATGCCAAAATGTGGTTGGATGCTTTTGAACGAACTTGCGAATCAGATCATGGAGATTCTACTTTCCGATTAAAATGTACCCGTCGTCTTATGAAACAAGGTTCCGCTGCAGAATTATTCATCCGTCTCGATAATTCCAAGACTTATGAAGAATTCCGTGCCAAGTTTCTCACAAATTTTGGTCATTAATACTCAATTTTCGATGTAATTGACAAAATGCGGAAAACATTCCATCATGGGATATATTTTAAAGATGCAAGAACTGGCTTCTCGGGCAAATATCGATGAGCGTCAAACAATTCAATTTATAATCGATGGTTTTCGCGATCGTTCAAATAATATAGCTGTTTTATATCCTGCTTGCAATCTTGATGAATTAAAACAGTTATTTCACCGATATTCTCAATTATGTGATATGTATTCCGCTCATGTAAATGTATCTCATTCAACTAATTTAAAACCTGTGACTTCGTCTACAATAATAGGAAAGAATATTCGACAAAATGTTTAACCAACTCTTTGCTACAATTGTTCTGGTGTTGGACATTTTTCATCATCTTGTTCCGAGCGAAAAAGAGAACGAGGATCATGTTTTCGATGCGGTTCAACACAACATGTAATCAAAAATTGCCCAAAACAACCATCAACAAGCCGACAAGTGGCATTAATAGATGAATTTCGATTTGTTTCTGATGCCGAACAAATCAACACTAGAAGTTCCTAGGAAACTACTCATATTGATGAGATAAATAACGTAAGTGTTAGTTTTATACCTAAGTGTTCGGTTACACACTGTAGTATATTTGTCTCTCTTTTCGATACCGGTAGTCCAATCAGTTTGATTAAACGTTCCGCTGTTCCCAAAGAAGTGCAGTTTGGACCCATTCAGCCATTGGTTTTAGTGGAGTAGGCAATTTCCAAATCTGTACCTATGGTGAAATTAAAATATATGTTACCTTCCATGAAGTAACCAAACCAATCAAAATTTATGTAATTCCTGTTTATTAAATTAAAAATTCATTATTATTGGGCCGCAATTTCCTGCGAGCATTTAAAATTTGCCTATCTTTTATTTCTAATGTAATCCAGAAACCAAGTGTTGAATTGAATATAGATTCTGACTTTAATAAGATTAAGATTGCCAATAAAGTATTACATTGTGCATACAGTTTTTTCTTGGGTAAGGAATTAAGATTTGATTCCGTATGTTCATTATGCCAACAGCTATCAGGCTCATGTGTAACGGTTAGTGATAAACCTGATAACATTGATAGTCATTTAGTGCCTGATATTTATGCCATTAATGTATTTGAAAATGATTCCGAAAAGTATAATATTAACCCAGATCTGAGTTCCATTCAAAAAAATATCATTTTAGGAATCATTTGCTCTGATTATTTAGACAATGATAAAATTCCAATTATTGAACACGATTACAAGGTGAAAATACATCTTACTTCCGATACACCTATAAGTTTTGCTCCTCGAAGAATGTCATATGCGGATAAAAAGATCATTCAGAATAATGTCCAAGAACAATTAGAAAAAGGTTTTATTCGTCCTAGGGAATCGCCTTACGCTTTTCCACTTGTTTTGGTCCCAAAGAAATGTGGCGAGAAACGCCAATGTGTAGACTGTAGACTATAGGTCATTGAATAAAATAACAGTACGTGATAGTTTTCCATTTCCTCTTATAGATGATTGCTTAGAAAAGTTAGGAGGAAGAAAATACTTCACTACTTTAGACTTAAGAAACGGATTCCATCAAATTCGTATGAGTGAAGATTCTGTTAAGTACACCGCTTTTGTGACCCCAGATGGACAGTACGAGTATTTAGTTATGACTTTTGGTTTGAAAAATGGTCCACCTAAATTCCAGCGATTTATCACTTAAGTCTTAAGTCCATTTTTAAAAGAAGGATCTGTAGTTGTTTATTTAGATGATATAACATTGGCATCTGATACAATTGAAGAACATTATATTTTACTTAAACGTGTCTTACGTCATTTAGCTGGATTCCGATTGGAACTTAAATTTCAGAAATGTCAATTTTGCTACACCCAAATAGAATATTTGGGATTCACTGTTAGCAAAGTTGGTATTAGACCTAACAATCAACATTTAAGTGTCATAAGGAATCTTAAATTCCCTTCTAATGTTTCTGAATTACAAAAATGTCTTGGATTGTTTTCATATTTCCGTCGATTCATTCATTCAGCTTTTTCCAGAGTTTCCTATCCTTTAAGACAGTTGAACAGTTAGTCACTAGCCCAGTACTAGCTCTTTTTAACCCAACATGTGAAACTGAATTACCTACATTGTGATGCTAGTTCGTTAGGATATGGGGCCATGGGGGTATTCTTCTTCAAAAACAGAATGATGGAAAGTTTCATCCAATTGGATACTTTTCAAAAGCAACTTCCGACTGTGAATCTCGTTATCACAGCTACGAACTAGAAACATTATCTATAATCTATTCTCTTGAAAAATTTCATGCATATGTTGATGGTATTCCGTTCCGAATAATCACTGATTGTAATTCATTAGACCAAACTTTAGAAAAGCAGACTGTAAATCCCCGCATAGCTAGTTGGGCCCTAGCTTTAGAAAAATATAACTACACAATAAAGCACATTGATGGAACACGTAGATACTTTAAGTCGATATTTTCCTGTTTGTACAGAAAATAAATCGAATTCTGTAATATCCGCTATTGATATTGATGACATTGATTTTCAGCTACAAGCCACACAAAATCATGACGAGCACGTTGCTCAATTAAAAGAAAAGTTAGAATTGGAATTAACTCCCGACTTTGTTTTAGATAATGGACTAGTCTATAAAAAAGACCAAAACGGTCGTTTATTATTCTGTGTTCCTCGCGAAATGGACAGCATAAACAAAAAATAAAATTAAAATTTAAAAAATCAAAAAAAATTACCCACCCAAATTTGCTCAAGCTACTTTATTCCAAATTTAAATTTAATCAAACCAGTGTATAAGGCTGTAGATGCGTTCACAGGCAGGCCGACAGACAGACAGACAGATATATACGTACGAAATCGCCGGACCCACTTTTTACGACTTCTCTATCATCGTGATGTCATATTTGAATAAAATCTCAAGTTTTTCCTTATGAATTCAATACTTGCCATACATTCTATATATGTCGCAAGTTGACACCTTTGAATCACTGGTAGCTACTAAAGTATACGGCCCTTCCCCTGAAAGCAGCATTTTCGTACGTTCATATCCCACACTGGGGTAAATTATTGAACAGAATTTTGCACTGGGTGAATTCAAACGAAAAAACCACAGCGTGCTGAGATGCCATATTCGACTTCACTCTTTATTTTTGCACAACGATATATTCGACAAATCTTCACTTAGACGTCACATAAGGCAATAGCCTACCAAAAACACCTTCAAACGACAAAACCCTATTTCTAACTTGTCTCGCCCGAATGTGTTTCCTAACCAAAAACCAAAAACCTCGGCAAATATACGATGCGATACTGTGGTATAAATATTATTTAGGAAACCGACCAAACTGGCGTTCGCCATTTTAGCCCTTGAGTTGCAGCACTGCCAAAATAGCATGTTATTCGATTATCAACATGACCAAAATGCACTGGATGTCCTCAAAAAGTTAAAAAAAAAAATGAACATGAAACAAGGACACAACCATGTTCTGCCAAAAGTCGCGGAAAACATCAAATTGCGATTTTGACATCGAAATAAAATAAAATCTCACTACCTACAATACGTATGGGCATGAAAACGAAAACACATAGCTTGCTGGAAGAGAAAACTGTCTGAAGGAGAAAAGGATGAGCCGCAGCAGTTTTCGAAACGTTTTAACAAATAAAATCATCGTTCCTGACAATCAACACTTGGGCCTGATACACGTCTATACTTCCGAACAACCCTTTAGCTTTATGTGGCAATAACGATGATTACTACGGATTACTTCACCAGCATCCCTCTCGAACATGATGGCATAGGTAAAAGGAAGACTTTGAGCGTTCTATACCTATGCCCAAAGTGATAATGCAATCAATTATCCTTAGAACAACACCCGTCAACAGACAGGAGGCTGGCGGCGTGCGGCGGCGGCGGCGGCGGCGGTGCTGGCTGTGGCGGATGGGTTTCTTTTTCTTTCGTATGCAAATTCATTCACTCACCCACCATCCCCTTGTGTCCTCGTCGTCGCACCGATACAATGAAAACGAATTGAGTATAGCTTCCAGCTGCCATCATCTCGTTTCCTAGGTTTCAATTAATTACGTGCAGATGGGTGCGAAATCAACATAAATTCCATTCGTTCTTATCGCACCATCACACCCAGCGATGCCAATTTCACCCTCACCGCCCCCAAAAAAGATTGACAATTTTTTTTTTTTTTATTAATTTTTTGTTCTGTTTGCATTCAAGTTTTTTCAGTTTTTCAGAACAAGTTTTCCAAAACGATTTCTCCGAAAAACCAACGACACTGTGGAGCAGTGGGGCTGAAGCCCTTACCAGTTTATCGTTGCACCCGCATTGTATATGAGAGTGCCAATTCAGCAGTACCCTGAGAACTCCCGCCCGGCTCTTTGAATACAATCCTAACCCAATCATCCCTTCAAATAACAGTAGTGCCACGAGCAACCATCGTCATCGGCATCGTCGTCGGAAGGTCGCAGCTGCTGCTAATATCAAAGAAATGTGTTTCGTTTTTGTGGGGTTATATTTTTTTTTTCTTTAGTCGTTTTTACACTTTGAGAAGGTGCCCGCTCGGGAGTATTGGCAGGCCCACTACTTCTCAAGGCAGCATCGCCTGTGTAAACAGAGAAACCTCAGTTTAGTTCATGAACGGCAAACACCCACCTACCACTTTACAAGAGCTCCAATTGGGAGCAAAAGCTTCTTTTATACCGATGTGGAGAGGGAGGCATGCCCGAAAATAATCCCCCACATATAGTAGCACCAGCTGTACCCATTCTCACAGTCCTTTGCCAACCAGTGCACGCCACCGCTGGCTGCTGCTCCTGCTGGCTGGCTGGATGTTCGTTGTTAAGCGACTCCGACGACGATACTCAAAACAAAAAAAAAAACAAAAAAACAATAGAAGAGGTGCCAGAAGGAATTGAAGGGGTGTGTGTAGATGTATGTGAATGAGGGTTGCCTGTCAATCCAAGCTGGCGTTTGGAGCTTTTCTATTTTCAGAATTACTCGATGAAGGCTACTGCAGATGGGGGCCCTTAGTTCTCACTTTGGGAATGTGTTTGTGTTTTAAGTACAAGAAACCGAAACGACGTCGAGGACTGTTCCCACCGTTATTCGGCCAATTCATTATTTTTATTTTGTTTTCAGATTGCGGTGTGAGTTCTTGCGAGCATAGAGAGAGGGGGTGGGATTGATGTTAGGGAATTCAGGGGATAAAGAAAAACAGTAGCAACGGTCTGTTACCATGAGCAAGCACCTTGGGTAACATTAAAATGCCAGAGCAGAGTTTTTGGGTTCTTTTTTTTCCGTCCGTGTGGAATAAAAGGTGGAATCATGGAATGGGAACATCAGACGTCGAAACATACAATTCACTCATGTTTCGAGAGAGAACATGACAAGCTCTTGGGAAGGAAATCACACAAAGTAGGTTGGTTGGATTCGAATAATAATGGAAGTTGTGGGATTATGAGAGTTTTTTTTTTCAGGAATGTCAATGTGGGATCAAATTCGTCATTTAAGGATGATTTGATGAATTTATAGTCGAGAGGTTGGTTGCAGGTGGGAAAAGCGGTCCAGTTTTGAACGTGTATGAAGAAAGGCTCAAGGAATTCCTTTTTTTGCCTGAACAGAGGAAATAGAGATAAGTTTTAGTTCCATGCTCTTGTTCGTTTTCCACTTGAGGTGAAACATGCAAGATGTGTACTCCCTATTGGGAGTAGTGTAAACGTCTTGATTTGTTTGCAGAATCACCTGGTTAGGGGTTGTGAGACATTGCTGAGCTACATAAAGATACGGAACACGCAGTTACCGAAACAAAAACATTGTGCTAAAATTCTTCTTGGTGATTCTTTTTTAAAACTTAGCAGGAAATTGATTTTTTGAAGGTATTGAACGACATATTAGCTTGAACGAAAGCAACTCCCGGATAACGGTATGATGCGTCTCAGGCTAACACCTTGCTAACATTGATTAGGACCACTAGCTCGTTGAGTTACAAATGCTCATATCCCGATTGAGACTGACTGAAGAAAGAGCTACCTGAAAATTCGACATCGAAACTCTACATCTTTAGGCATAAGACATAAAATTAAGAGCCAAACACACAAATTGATTAAATACCTACGGTACGGCAAAAGAGAAGAACGTGAAGTTTGGGGAAGTAGGACTAGGAAATTTAATATCGATCAAATTTTCCCTATATAAAATCTTAGAAATCCCCTATGAACATCAATCAATACGAAACACTGTTTCATCAATTTTGAGTATTGGAGAATCACTTGAAGCGAGTAATACCTACAGAACAATATAAGGTTCTATTGCTTCAGATGATGATCTAGAACCCACGCTGCGCTTTTATGAAAATTGTGGAAAAAATGCACACGTCAGCAACAGATTAGAATTTGTCAACAGTCCGTCCGTCATCCTAATATCAGTTCCGCGTTTTCAAACTTCAGGTTGTAAGGTGGATGCAATAGCTTATGAAGTCTGGATTACGTTAACCAACAAAAAAATGTTACTCCACACTCATGTCTTAGAATAAACTCCGAAGTTGGATCCGCTTTGAACCAGAGTGATTCTTGCAACCGACACAAGAACGGAGATCAAATGAAGAATCACTCTTTCACAAAAAAAAAACAAAAAACAGTTCTTGGAACTTAGAATTAGAAGGCCATAATGTCTTACCTCTTCAGCAACTGAACTGTCATTTATTAGAAAATCATCCTGATTCTCAAGCATCCGTCTATAGATCTGAAAATCACGATATAAATGCTGGTGTGCCCCAGGGCTCCGCTTTGACTCCGACCCTCTTTCTCATTTATATGAATGGAAATAAGAGGTGAAGAGAGCGTACAGTGGAACTTATGTCAATAGGCTAAATGAATCAGATGAATGATTTCTGTATGTAGAATAAAAGAGAATATGATACCACCAGCAGATTCTATCCAATCTCAAAGGACGCGACGCAGTAGAAAAAAAGAAGAATTCACAGCTGTCATTTGATGGAAAATATTCCGAAACCAATTTCGTCATATCTTCTAAAAACATATAACTATAATAAAACATACCTATGTAACTTTTTCAAGACTGAGTTTCAAAAATACTTTCAGCGTTACAATTTTTTTTTAATTTTTTGCTTGACACGTTTTTTAAGACTGTCAAAGAAAACAGAGTGAGGTATGGTATGACTCATACTATTACTTATTTTTCCTAAATTCTGTGCCTATATTTTGACAAATATAAAACACTTGTATTTATTTATCTGCTGACCTTCAAATTTCAGTATTTGAAATTTGAACAACGCTTCATGGAATCTCCAAAAAAATATGCACAAAAGTATCAAAGTTGCTACAGCATGCATATAAAGCGTGATCGAACGAATAATACAAAAAAATTAATGAAATGAACAATCGTTTCGTTAATTTGTTTGACTTAAATCTAATGCATATCTTAACAAAAGCTTTTTTATGATGCAGAACCTAAGTAAGAAGGACCACACAACGAAAGTACCAACAATCCAGTTTTCACTCAATTATTGACCACTTGACAGTATTGTAGGTTACTAAGGGATTCAAAAGCCTTTGCGATTTGCTATGCATCTGCTATGCAGGATTTGGAGAACGACGCGACGGACGGTCGCGGCCTTCCCCTTCTTTCTCGTTTTTTTGGATAAGATATAGCCAGCCAGCCATTTATGTTGAAGTTAACGAAGATAATGTTACTTTTAAGTTACTTTTACTTGTTATGTTACTTGTTCAAAATGTATACAGAGGATGTAAATAATTTTTAGTCGTTACGATAAATACTTTACTCTAGAAAATAATTTCAAATTGAAAACATTCAGAATTTCATACTTAATAAATTTGTTCATTTTTATTTATAAACCATGCTTTCAATTAATAAATACGATAATTCAATTCGTTCGACTTTAACTTATTAAGTTTAAGTTTGTTCTACGTTGTTGTACAGCCCCCGTATGTATCTTGTTTGAATTTCCGTCTCCAATGTGGAGTTTTTGAGTCAAGTACCAACTACAATCCTCAATCAAAAAGGCACTGATTTCGTTTTAAGTATAGTAGTCGCCATAATAGATGTCACATTTCTATATAGGTTTCGTAGGCTCGTCCATAGTAGTTCAGGACTTCCGCTTATTGTTCTTCTGCATATGGTCTATTGAGGGACCTCATGTCCTAGGTGCATATCAAAATGTTGTTACCTTAAATCGTTTGAGTGAGCAGTCATCATTGAGGCTCATTGATATTTTTTAGGAACTAGGGTTTATTTGTATAACCGTTAAGTAAACCCAACGAATTACTTTCAAAATAGAAGGCCAGATCAATAATTATAATCCAAAAAGTCGATGAACCCACCCTTTAAACACCTGGACTACGAAAAAGTTATATCAGCCCTTAATAAAATGCTCTTACTGAGCAGCTCATCCAGAGTAATTCTATGAGGGAGGGGAATGCTTCTTGGAAAAATAAAGGTAAGCTTATGTGGACCTCCCCCTCCCTCTAACATTGCAGGCAGCAATACATACATACAATAACTTCAAACTGATGTTGACACTCAACCTTCGATTGAGGAACTATGCACCCGATGTTAACCACAGCGAGGTGAACAGTAGTAGGATGATAGAAAGAGGTTTTTGTACACTTGTGTCCTCCTTAATGTATTGTTAGAAACTGTCAAGGTTCATCAACTAGTTTCATGTTCAAAACGAAGTAGCAGAGCAAGCTTTAAGACTAAGCTTTGATGAGGAAACCAAGTTGGAAGACATCAAACCAAGGAAGATTTTATAAATAAAATCGACACAATTGGTAGATTATTACCCACACATCCTTTTTACTTGCGACATATAGAATATATGGCAAGTATTGAATTCGTAAAAAAAAAAAAATTTGAGATGAGGATGAGCTATGACATTACGATGATAGAGAAGTCGAAAAAAGTGGGTCCGGCGATTCCGTCTGTCTGTCTGTCTGAAAGTTTACAGGCATCTACAGCCTTAACTACTGGTCCGATTGACTTCAAATTTGAAAATTAGAGGTTTGAGCAAAAAGTCATATCCCAATTTTTTTTATTTTTGTTTTAAGATCAAAATTTAGCTTAAGTTATGAACGGTATATAAGATATACAGCGTTCATTTTTCCTACACACCCATTATTAGATGGTTAACACAGCTAAAATAAATATTTTAGAAGGAA
>CAKKXW010000004.1:44471514-44492068 GCA_920937365.1 Sphaerophoria rueppellii
GTTTTTAAGACCATGTAAATATACATATTATACTCCAATTTGGACTTTTAAAATTGATCCGTGTTTGAGATACAGAATTTTGAAAAAAAAAGTTAAAAATATTTTTTAAAAATCCAAAAAAAAATTTGAAATTTTTTTGAAAACAAAATATTATTTGAACAATATATACGTACTTTCGAAAAAAAAACTTTCGCTGATCGGACTTTCAGTTTTCGAGAAAATCTAATAACAAAAAAACGGTTCAATTGGGGGTACCGTTTTGGAGCAATACAAAATTTTTTTTTACATAAAACACATGAATGTTAAAAAAAATTAAACTCGAGGAAGTTTAAAAAAAATCGTTCGGGCCGTTTTTGTGAAAGAAAAAGTTTTGGTTTTTGGCCAAAAAAATCGTATGGCTACCCTAAATTTTGATCTTAAAACAAAAATAAAAAAATTGGGATATGACATTTTGCTCAAACCTCTAATTTTCAAATTTGAAGTCAATCGGACCAGTAGTTAAGCCTGTAGATGCCTGTAAACTTTCCGACAGACAGACAGACGGAATCACCGACCCACTTTTTTCGACTTCTCTATCATCGTAATATCATATCTCATCCTCATCTCAATTTTTTTTTTACGAATTCAATACTTGCCATATATTCTATATGTCGCAAGTAAAAAAGAAGAATTCACAGCTGTCATTTGATGGAAAATATTCCGAAACCAATTTCGTCATATCTTCTAAGAACATATGACTATATTAAAACATATGTAACTTTTTCAAGACTGAGTTTCAAAAATATTTTCAGCATTACAATTTTTTTAAATGTTTTGCTTAAAATGTTTTTTAAGACTGCCAAAGAAAACAGTATGAGGTATGGTATGACTCATATTATTACTTATTTTTTCTAAATTCTGTGCCTATATTTTGACAAATATAAAACACTTGTATGTATTCATCTGCTGACCTTCAAATTTCAGTATTTGAACAACGCTTCATGGAATCTCCAAAAAAATATGCACAAAAGTATCAAAGTTGCTACAACATGCATATAAAGCGTGATCGAACGAATAATACAAAAAATTAATGAAATGAACAATCGTTTCGTTAATTTGTTTGACATAAATCTAGTGCATATCTTAACAAAAGCTTTTTTATGATGCAGAACCCAAGTAAGAAGGACCACACAAAGAAAGTACCTGCAATCCAGTTTTCACTCAATTATTGGCCACTTGACAGGATTGTAGGTACTAAGGGATTCAAAGGCTTTGCGATTTGCTATGCATCTGCTATGCAGGATTTGGAGAACGACGCGACGGACGGTCGCGGCCTTCCCCTTCTTTCTTGCTCTTTTGGATAAGATTTAGCCAGCCAGCCATTTAATTCGTTCGACTTTAACTTTTTAAGTTTGTTCTACATTGTTGTACAGCCCCCGTATGTATCTTGTTTGAATTTCCGTCTCCAATGTGGAGTTTTTGAGTCAAGTACCAACTACAATCCACAATCAAAAAGGCACTGATTTCGTTTTAAGTATAGCAGTCGCCATAATAAAAAAAAAAAAAAATAGAGTGGCGCGACAGCTCTTGAAGAGCCAAGGCCTAAGTGGCTTACTCTCATCAACAATTCTCTAGGTGCGTGTGAAGAATTGAGGGGACCTACAATTTAACGCCGATTCCGAACGGCAAAGTTGAGAAGCACTTTTTTATGACACATGATACTCTTGGAAGTTTTGTCAGTTCTTCGCAAGAGGCAGTGTCCGTGAAAGATGAAGTAAAAAACTATGGGCCCAGGTAGGACCCGAACCCACGACGTTCTGCTTAGCAGCCAACGCACCTAACCACTAAGCTACGGACGCCATAATAGATGTCACATTTCTATAGGTTTCGTAGGCTCGTCCATCGTAGTTCAGGACTTCCGCTTATTGTTCAGCTGCATATGGTCTATTGAGGGACCTCATGTCCTAGGTGCATATCAAAATGTTGCTACCTTAAATCGTTTGAGTGAGCAGTCATCATTGAGTCTCATTGATATTTTTTAGGAACTAGGATTTATTTGTATTACCGTTAAATAAACCCAACGAATTACTTTCAAAATAGAAAGCCAGATCAATAATTATAATCCAAAAAGTCGATGAACCCACCCTTTAAACACCTGGACTACGAAAAAGTTATATCAGCCCTTAATAAAATGCTTTGACTGAGCAGCTCATCCAGAGTAATTCTATATGAGGGAGGGGAATGCTTCTTGGAAAAATAAAGGTAAGTCTATGTGGACGCATACCTCCCCCTCCCTCTAACATTGCAGGCAGCAATACATATATACAATAACTTCAAACTGATGTTGGAACTCAACCTTCGATTGAGGA
This sequence comes from Sphaerophoria rueppellii, assembly GCA_920937365.1. Classification (NCBI taxonomy): domain Eukaryota; kingdom Metazoa; phylum Arthropoda; class Insecta; order Diptera; family Syrphidae; genus Sphaerophoria; species Sphaerophoria rueppellii. The sequence goes on from CAKKXW010000004.1 coordinate 44,473,863, forward strand.
ACTATGCACCCGATGTTAACCACAGCGAGGTGAAGAGTAGTAGGATGATAGAAAGAGGTTGCTGTGTACACTTGTGTCCTCCTTAATGTATTGTTAGAAACTGTCAGGGGCCATCAACTAGGTTCATGTTCAAAACGAAGTAGCAGAGCAAGCGCTTTAAGACTTAGCTTTGATGAGGAAACCAAGTTGGAAGACATCAAACCAAGGAAGATTTTATAAATAAAATCGACACAATTGGTAGATTATTACCCACACATCCTTTTTTCACTTCATTGTTGATGAACGCTATTGACCATAGTTTTTTAACTTCCATTCGTCAGTCCGTTTCTCATTTTAATATGGTTAGACTGACTAAAAATGTCAACCGAACGCACAACAATTGAAATTCATACTAAAGTCGTTATTGCGGTCGATTGATTAAGTGGTTTCGTGGAAATAAGTGTGGCGCGATAGCTCTTAAAGAGCCAAGGCCTAAGTGGTTTGCTCTCATCAATAATTTTCTGGGTGCGTGTGAAGAATTGAGGGGACCTACAATTTAACGCCGATTCCGCACGGCAAAGTTTAGAAGCACTTTTTCATGACAGATTGATACTCTTGGAAGTTTTGTCAGTTCTTCGCAAGAGAAGTCAACTCAAAACTTTCTATGAAGCCAAGCGTTTGATCATCACTGACACTGCCTATCATAAGTCAGATTTCTACGGGTTTGAGAATGTCAGTTTCGAAATGTTGAAGGAAACTACAAACTGGCAACTAAAATTGCATATTTTGTATTTAATTTCCTTGGTACATTCCAAAACCCAAAAAAAAAAAAACCTCACCCAAAAAAAAAATTTCCATACGTTCTAAAATGGTTAGCAAATCTTAAGGCTGAATCACAAACATGCTTCAGCTTCATCTGCGTTACCTTAGAGAGAGGGCTGATATGCGCGGTCCTGCACTTTCCTCTGTCCATAAGATTGGCGTGTGGGAAAGAGAAACCATGAAGCATTCATCGCATGTGGTCTCGTTCGGAGAGTGATACGATCACTCCGCAACCAATGGGAGAAGTCAGCCCCATTCCACCAATTCCCTTACGAGTGGAGAGAATACGAGAAGCTATTTGGAATTCCGCGCTTTACCGAGCCTAGTAGCAATTTTTAAATGTTGAAGAGTACACATTTTTAACTGAATTAAAAAGTTAATGGAATCGATTCGGTTGTGTTGAATTTACAACTGGAACAAATATCGCGAAAATATAAAAGAAAACGCTCCCTTTTGTAACCTTTCTTAAATGTTTAAAGCTATTTGGGTTGGGCACTCGGCCATACTAATTTTATATTGGCGTGGTAAAATTTATCGCAACACATATTATGACAGATAATGAAATTGAGTAATACCATTCATATTGATATGTGTTTTTATTTAGTCTATTTAAAACGGCCGTCAACTTTCAAAAATATTCCCCATATGGTGTTTCTCATAAGAAAAAAAAAAATTGAAAAACTTTGCTTGCAACAAAATGTATGTAAACGTTTTTTTCCGATTTTGTTGTCAAGTGAAAATATGAGTATGCAAAGATTTCCATATGTCAAAAGTATCCCAGCAACTTTTTCAACCCATCATCCATTCAACAAAACCCAATCCCTCCCCATCTCTACTCCAGCCCAACTGCCACAACCCAATTCAGCCCCAACAGCTGAATAAATCTAGATACACTTGTGTTCGAACAGAAGGCATAGCTCATGTGTGTATTACGCCTTACGATTTACCCCGAAATATTAGATATGAATTGCTGCTTTGAAAATTCATGCCACCACTTTGTAAGGAGCCAGAAGCAGAAACAGTGGGAGAAACAGACAGCAGAGCAGTAGCAAATGCTGTGGCAAGCACCAAGAACAGTATAATATGCCAGCTGCCAGAAATTTCAATTGCTTGAATGGCTGCACTGACGAAACAAATTCAAACCCCAGCCCAACCAAGGCATAAAGCAGTTGGCAGAGGCAAAAAGACATACAACACATTTCTCAAGACCTAGAGCGAGATGTATCTATACCAATCTAAATTCTACTGTGTGCTTGTGCCTGTTTGTGCCATTACCATTACCACTGCCACTACCTAAAATACCATACCGTGCCACTAATCGAAGTCAAACAATGTGCCAGACGCAAAACACCTGCTTGCCAGATGTTTGCAAACAAACTGTTTCCTCATTGCCACAATCATAATCAACATCGTGAATGAGACTGGGTTCCATACCCCATCACCCTAATCGTGTTCTATTTTGTTTGTCATCATAGTACCCGTTTTCATGATGGGAAGAATTTTGCTAGGTTGCATAACCCAACAATACCACCCACACTAGAGAGTTTTTTTCTCGGGCACAGGCAGCCGCGTCGACTAGGACGAACATTAAGGCTTGGGAAACAATCTCAAGTCGAACATCAGCTGAACGAACAGAAACAACATCAGCTCAACTCCAACGGGTGTTGGCAGTGGCGGACTGCAACCTATGTTGGCCCCCGTTTGTCAAAGGACATGTCTGCGACGACAACAAGGACGAATTGAGGGTATTGTATCAGCCAGCAACCAGCAGGGAATGAAATTTAAATTACTATGCAAACGAATGGGTTGTTGTTGCCTGTTGGGTGGTGGTGGTGCTGGCATCGGCCGATTGGGTTGATAGTTGGTCGGCCAAATGGGATGTCAGGCCGATGCTAGTGCAGTAGCTTCACAACGAACAATGGTGACAGCTACGCCAGCAGAGCGCGGTGCTAGGTGCTGCCCGTGATTGGTGAGCTTGAGTAATTAAATAATTTAATTCCATTCCATTGAAAAAGAAATGAAGCCTGCCCGAAACAGCAGCTAGAGCAATGGCAGCAGCACCAGCAGCAGACCCATCGTCAGCGACGACGGGCGGCAGCACCAACAAACAATCAACTGTCAACATCTCACTTGCCAGCCAGTCAACCAACAACAACAGAACTCTTGTTTCCACATCTCACTCATTCTTAAGCGAGTCCCACTTGCAGTGTAGAAGTTCAATTGAGTTCGGTTGAATGGTTTGTGTATTGGGTGTTTATGATTTTAAAAGGACTTCTACTTCTCTGCGGACGAGGTTGGGATTTTATTGCACAAAGCAATTTAATTACTGTTGCAATTAAATTTTCAATAAATACTCTTTCAATATTGAAGCTTTTCATACTATGGGAAAGCGGGGAATGAGATGGATGTTGGGTTTGACTGAAAACGGGGCGTTTGTGCTGTCTATTTTGCATTTAATATGATGAGCTGATAATGACAAAGACAACCCGTCTGATGTGTTGGAAGCTAGGCTACAGCTCAGTCCCTCTATGGCGTTCAACGCCAGAAGATCAACATGCCAACAAAAAACCTGTCTTATTCCAGGTTTTGTGGCATTAACCAGTTGTTGTCCTGATAGAGAGATTCTACTGTATATTTAATTTTATATCAAAACTACACAAAAGGATGTTTGTGTGCATAATGTGCACAACGTTGAAGTAATTTCTGATTCCGCCACCTGCTGCATGCACCTTATGTCGTTTTTATATGACAGTTGCGCCAATCACATTGTTATGAGTGTTCTTCATAGTTCTCAGTCGTGTCGGTACGGTAGAGGTAAGTACACTTGCTGCATTCTTTTATTTTCTGTTTTGCGGATTCATGTTAGTTTTGTGTGCAGCTGCAGAATTTATAAGTGGACGCTGACACCCGAAGCCAACATCAATGACCTAAAGAACTCTTAGATTAATTTTTACACTTTTCTTTTAACACTTAGTGATAATTCGGGAATCTGTGCAATTTTAGTTTTTTTTTTCTATTATTATTGTCATTAGAGTGTAGGGAATTAATTATAGTAACGACAGTTTAGAACTATTTTATTTTTGGAATGCAGTAATAGTAACCCACTATAATGGTGAGCTTGGTTTTAATTGAAATTTCAAGGTTCTTATAAAAGATTGTATACCTAAGCGTAGTAGAGATACATATTGTGAAGATTCTACAGTTTGAATACTAACCCTCCTTGGTTGGAAAATAAAAGTGGAAGAGGAACAAAGACAGCTTTCATTTCAATTTGTTGAAGGAAATAATAAAATTACTTAATTCTAAAAAAAAAACATTTTCTTCTTTCAATTCATCTTTTTGTTTATATATTTTTTTAATTTTTTGCTTCCTATCAACATTTTTCTTACTTTGGTTTTAAATTACAACTTTAATTTTTTTTGAATTTTCAATTTTAAGTTTTCAAATTTGTAATTGTCAAGTTTTTATTTTAATTTGACTTTTTAATTTTGAGTTTTACAGCTTCAAGTTTAAATATTTCATTTCACATTTTTAACTCCTGGATTTTTATTTTTTTCTCAATATTTTTTTTATGCTGTTAGTTTAAATTTTTAATAATAAATAAATGGAATTTTAAATTTTGAGTTGTCTTATATTTCAACTTTAAATTTAAATATTTAATTTGTTTTTATTTTTAAATTAATCTTTTTTGCAAATTTTTTCCAAAGCTAAGAAATGCAATAAATTAAGAATACAAAAAATCCTAAGGCACTAGGTCTTGACGAAATAGGAATTAATTAATTAATTTAAAAATTAAACAAGAACGTAACTTGTTAACTGAAGTTAAAATATATTTTTTGTCTAATCTTTCACATATAATGGCACAAAATTATAGTCCGCTGATGAATAATTTTAAGAGAAATTAGTTTAAGCTTAAAATGACGGTTATATCATGACTGAGATAAGCTAGTATCACACTTACTTATCTCGAGATTGTGTATTAGCGGACTATAATTATTTTTGTGTAAGCCACCTCAAGCAACAGTCGAGTACCAGAATCTGTTCTTAAGAGTGTTCCGGACTGAAACTGAAAATTCTTACTGCTTAGAGCGCCACCCAACTGCAGACGACAAATTTTGAACGAAGTGCATCTTACTAAGAGAAAGAGAATCGCTTTCCTATGAGAATCGTGACTTCCGCCAGCCGTTATTGATTTGAATTTTCAAATTTGGGCAGATTTTGCTATCCTTTAATTTTGAAATAAAATGTGTTTGATCAATGTTTTTTTCAAAATATTTTGATTGCTGTGTTGAGAACAAGTACGTGCTAAATAAATGAAGAGATTTAAAAAAAATAAATGTCGCATCATAAGAAAAATTGCTCATCAAAATAACAAATTTTATTCATAGTTTTGTTTTTTTTTTTTTTATAATGTTAATTTTTTCTCCAATAGTTATACAGTTTAAATGTCGAATTTTATGCTCATTAAGAAATGTTAGCAAAAAACGTTTTTATTTTGATGGAATTCTCTTTGAAAAAGTACGATTTTTGGCCATTTTGGAGTTTTTGAGCCTACTGAGTAACGAAGTACTTAATTGAAATTGTGCTCCAACAGTTTTTAAGAATCATTTTTTTCTCCACAATGACACCTTAATCATTTCAATGCGACATTTAATCGCTTCACAAGTTTTGGTCCGGAACACTCTTAAATTGAATAAAAAAAAAAATATTGGTACCAAAATCCATTGCAATCGGCTTACTAGATTCGAAGAAATCGCTTGTGAAAGACGAATGAACAGAACGAAATGATGTTATAAGGGTTTCGTTTACACTCTGTGTACTTACCTACTTAAGGTGGCGCTACAGTCCGTTGTGGACTTGGGCCTCAATCAACAGTCTCCGCCAGCCCGCTCGGTCCTTAGCTAGCTGTCTCCAGTTTTGCACTACAAGTTGATTGAGGGCCTCTTCCACTTGAGCGCGCCACCTGAGTCGCGGTCTTCCTCTCCTCCTACGTCCTCCGTTGAAGGCTTTCCGGGCCGGATCATTGGTGTCCATCCGCTCTAAATAACCGAGCCATCTGAGTCTCTGGACCTTGACCCTTCTGGCTAGGTCCGTGTCGTTTTACAACCCGTAAAGTTAGCTGTTGTATCTTCTTCGCCATTCCCCTTCAATGCATACGGGGCCAAAGATGACCCAAAGAACTTTCCCCTCAAAACAGCCTTAGACACTTTCATCCGGTTTTGTCAAGGTCCATGATTCCGCACCATACAGCAGGACTGGGATGATGAGTGTGTTGTACAGTTTTACCTTAGTTGCTCGAGAGAGGGCTTTTCCACTCAATTGCTAAAGAAAGCAATTGAGTGGAAACAGCGATTAGCAAGAGTTATTCTTCGTCTGATCTCGGCGCTGGTGTTATTGCCCGTGCTCAGTGGTGGGTTAACGGGGAGGTTCAAACACCCCCCAAAAATTAAATTCAATTTGTATTTTACATACAATATAATAGTAGATATCGATGTCAAATAGGAATCCTATTATATCATCAGAATTTACCGCCTGTTACAATCTGCGAGGTTTTTTTTGAAAAAATCATCATCAATCATTTAGAGTAAGTGGAATATCGTACTGTATTTTCAATGATGCAACCGTTCTGGGCCAATTGCACTTTGCAAATATGTTTTGAGTCTTTTGAATGCAGAAAATGAACGTTCTGGCGTCGCAGATGAAACCGATAGAATACGATGTATTGTAGTCACGTTTGGAAAAGCATCGTGATTAACCAACTGAAAAAATCGACATGTAAGCTTATAAACGTATGAAAATTATCCCGATCTCCAACTCGCCTTCTCCACATCTTGACTTCTGATACCAACCCGATTTTCAGAACAGTCAAGAACCGTTGCATAAAACTCGTATAATCCCTTGCACTTATCAACATCGAAATAATTTTTCGGGAACAAGGTATCAACATTTTTGAAAAACATTTTGTGTTTTGTGAGACGACTTCGAAGATCAGTTATGTATGTATCGAAGAATGGGTTGTAAAATGCAATTCTGTAATAAACCTTGACAGATTCAGCAATGACGTTGCATCTTCCTGTTTGTTGTGGTTTCTTCATTTCATTCATGTGTGCCGTCTGTGGGCTAGCGTGCGCAATATTTTTGGTGTGCGAAACCGTGTGAGTCAAGACTGAACTACATGAGAACACAAAGTGCCAAAAAGTACAGAACATTTTTTAAAGTGAGCGTGAAAAAAGCTTGACCATGACCAAGCTTCCACTGTGCACAAATTTCTCAAAACGAGTACACCCACTTTTTTGTACTTTTTACACTTTGTGTTTCGATGAAGTTCAGCCTTAAAAATCAAATATTTTTGATTTTTAGTGTGTGTGTCACGGTCGGTGTGATATTGTCTATGTCTATTATGGGCATGTTGCACACACACTTCATATTTTCTTGTTTGTACACTGTACACAAGGGTACTGTGGGCCGTTTTACATATACATTTCATAGACAAGATTTACACTGAAAATTAAAATTTTTCCAATCGAAATAAATATGGATCATCAGCAACACTTGTGTCTGAGTTAAAGTTTTTTTTTTTAAATTTATATTCTTTTTGAACTGAACTGAAGCCTCAATCAAGTTTCTTTAGGGGATAAGCCAGATGTTTTTGTCGGTTGAATACTGGAGGGAATTCGCCAGATGTATTGTTTATAGAACACCTGTCAGATTTTTTGTCGCTTGAACACCTGCTACTGAGGTTAGCCAGATGTTTTGACGATTGAACACCTGCTACTGAATTTAGCTAGATGTTTTGTTTATTGAACATGAACACCTATGATGATTAGCTAGGGCTGAGTTCGTAAATGTCAAACTCCCGCAGTACTGCCAAAATTGTGTTCGTAAATGTAAACAAACAACATTAGTTCTGTATGAGCATGGCAACACTTGTGTTCATAAAAGTATAATGACTGTCATATGTCTGTCTGCGGTCAAGTCGGCATTTGTTTTTATTTTGTTGTTGAATTTGCAGGAAAATGGCAGGGAGCAAATGTGATGTTGGATGAAATTTAGCACACAGATAGATTATAGTCTAGAATATCACATAGGTTACTTATATAAAGTGAAAAACTATGGTGGGCGTAGAAAACATTTGTTTTAAGTTTAGAAAGGGCATATATGTGATTGACATGATTTTCTGCATAGGTAGTGGTGGTAAGGTGTCTGAAAATGACAAAGGCTACTTTTTAAACCGTTTATCGCGAGTAACACCGCGGGCATAGGTAGCTAGTTTAAGTTTGCTTTTGATCGTAATTTTACTGAAGTGAAAACGTTTTAAGGTGCGATTGACCCTTTATTAAATCATTAGATAACAATGATTTCGAGTAACGGAAATTGTGCCATGCTTACATACATACGAAAAGTCCAAGGGTTTTCCTCTTTCTAAACTTTTCAGTTTTCGTATTTCCGCAAGTTTTTGTACCATGTTTTCGAAAACGGTTTCTTCCACAAAGCTTAGAACAATGCGTTTTCAAAATATTTTTGGTGAAAACCATTAAAACATTTTTTTTTCACATTTTGTCAACGTTTGCTTTTGTGAACTCATAAAGTATTATGACCGCATACAATATACATGCAGTTGTAATTGTGCTCATAAAAGTCTTTGAGCATATTTAAGGCAGGGCATGGGCAACAAAGCCTGCAATTACGAACTCGGCCTAGATGTTCGATTGATTAAACACCTGCATCTCTCTTAGGGTAAGCCAAATGTCCTGTCGATTGAACACTTGCACCCAGATGTTAGTTGATGGCCTGTTGAATGTTGATAGCCCTGGTGTTACAAGTGGGATATGTAACTCCTGCAGCAATATTTGCAACAAAGTGCATTACAATTTTTTTTAACAATATTACCGATTGCTTGTATATAGTCGGTCGATTATGACGACCACTACAATCATAGATTATGCTGTTACCACTGAAGCACTGACCCCAATTACGGGATTTAGCAAATTAGTTTTAATAACAAACTCTTCACATGACAGTTAAGTTTGACATGTATCAAATGCAAGTGCTACTAAATTACAACCACGAAATGAATGACTCGTTAGAAAAATTTTAATATTTTAAATTTCATTTAAATTTCAGTTATGAAACTTCCATGCATATCCATCCCACGATGCAGGAGTTACATATCCCACTTGTAACACTGCAACAGCCACTCAAAACATCGGGGCTATCAACATGAAACAGGTTACAACTATCATCTGGGTGGAGGTGTTCAATCGACAGGACATCTGGCCAACTTCAGAAGCAGGTGTTCAAAATCAACATCTAGCAAATCATCACAGATGTTCAATAAACAAAACATCTGGCTAACTTTAGAAGCAGGTGTTCAATCAATAAAAATCATCACAGATGTTCAATAAAATCAACAAAACATCTGGCAGGTGTTCAATAAACAAAACATATGGCTGACCCCAGGAGCAGGTGTTCAATAAAACATTTTCAAGCGACAAAACATCTTGCAGGTGTTCAATAAACAATAAATCAAGCAAATCCCCTCTAATGTTCAACCGACAAAAAACATCTGGATAATCCCCATAGCAACTTGATTGAGACTTCAGTTCAAAAAGAATATAAATAGCAAACCCCAAAAATGTTCAGTTAGTTCCTAAGTATTTGCGAAACATTGTTAAACTAAATAAAATTATAAAATATAAAACAATAGTTTTATTTAAAAACCTTTAACTCAGGGAAAATATCTACTTGACCTTTAATTAAAACCAATAATTAACACAAAATTCTTACTCAGCTTCAGAGGAATTTTCTTTATTGTGGCCCTCAATTATGATAATCCATCATCTAACAAAATGTAGCTGGAAGTAGAATATGAGAGACATCAACAGAAAACATCCTTAATATCATTATAACCAACCAACATATCCCCATTGGCCCACCCGACAGCCAAGTGTCCCAAGTTCTTTGAAATTAAAACACACATGTCGTCAGGAACAAACCATGTTTGAACAAATATTCGACACAAATGTTTTGACATAAACACAAAAACGGGGAGAGAAAGAGATGATGCCCACTGCTATCGAAAAATTGATGTTATGTTAAAACAGTATACTGTTGCTGTTATCTATACATCACCCCACAATCCCATAATTCCATCGTCAGTTATCTAAACACCAACAGGGTGGCCGTACTGTCGCAAATAAAATATCAGTGCGAACACAACGTACAACAAAGCTATCTGTGTGCAGAAATATTGCCACTGCTGTCGGTGTGGTACTTACAATAAAAAACAGTATTATACCCCTCACTCTTGCAATGGCCTGCTGCCATCATCAGCAGCTGTGGGTCGGTCGTTTCGAACACCGGCTGTGCCTGTCATCCATCTATACTGTAATTCGACCAACACCAATTTCTCGGGAGACAGGGAAAGGGAACGGGAGACCCGCTCGTCTGTTATCAAAACTTGTGTTTTGTATGTTATGTTCCGCAATTCCTCCTGTTCAACAGCTGTTCGCTACATTGCGCACAATCCAACTAACACATTCATATAAAATTATTGTCGAAAAATAGAAGTTCGATTCAGAACGACGACAACAGAGAACGTTGAGCATCTAAATTGAAATCACTTCGATATCGACTTTGGTACTGTGAGCAGGAAACTTGCTTTCTTTCCGTAAGAAAGTAGGCAAGGCAGTTTGCTAGAGAAAAATATTAATTGGTGTACCGACACCGAGTACCGACCAACAGTAAACCCTCTCTGTTTCATTTCTGTATTTTTGTGGAATACGCGTTCCTTCTTTTGTTTGAGTATCTTCTCTCTGAATGTGTATACAATACACTGCATTCCCGATTGTACTAGCAGTTGCCCGCTCTAACAGTCGAATTTTGACTGTGAAACGGTTTGGACGTCTTGTAGAGTTAACGGATTAATAACGATTTTCGCATTCGGTTGCGCTAGCAAAACCTGTCTGTCCAGGTAAAACTGAATAAACAACACATACCTACTTCTTTTGTGGGTCTATGAACGCAATTCAAAAGTGATCGTTGTGAAGTGGATTTTATTGGAAAATTCGCTGATTTTGCAATGTGAAAAGTGTTTCATTCCAAGTCTCCACGGGTGTTGTCTTGGAATGTGAAAGATTTACTAGTTAAGAAAACTGCATTTAACTGTACACGTGTTTCGATTTCGAGTTTACGAATGGTTCGTTGATGTAATTAGCGCGTACGCGGGATATTTCAAACTTAACCTACAAAGTGTACATTTCTTAAAAACAATTTTAAATTCCATCTCAATAAACAAAAAAAAAAAAATACGAACAACAGCGGAAAAAGAGAGAAAGAGATAGAACATCATCTGTTCGCTTAATTATGGTGAGTCAGCCAGCATGGAGATGGAATGCTTAGCTAATAATTTTTATTGTTGTTATTTTATTGAACGGAATGCAGTTTTGTATCTGCAAAGTGATAAGTGTTGTGCGGCTTCATCGATGGGGACACCCCAACCGGCCGCGACCCGACCAGGGACATTTATTCAACTGTTGTTTCTTTTTTCATGTGGAGAGTGTTGTCATTGTGTGTTTTTATTTTTCGGTTTTGCCAGACATTTGTGCAGGTGGTTTGAAGGTTCTTTTGCGGCTTTTTCAATCATATTTCTGTTGTGCTGTTTCTACATACCTCGCACGAATAAATTTATTGTTATTTTTCTTAATTATACAGCTGTTTTGCAGCAGATCTGTTAATTTTTCGTTTTGTGTTGGTTTCTGCTTCTGTTTTACAACACCGACAGCACGTGTTCCGAAAACAAAAGCAAAAAATAATTCTATTTTAATTTCAGCTGCTTGTTTTTGTTCAGCTTAATATTTTGAGAAAAGTGGAATTTTCATAACAGATGTGAACAGTTAATTTATTCCTTTGTTTCTTATTTTTTTACATTTTAAAAGGGGTACTGTACTCGCCGAAGTAATAGGTCAGGGTTTGGGAAAGTGAAACAAAACTGAATAATTTAAGGCTCAACTGATGTAGATACCTAACCTAACTTATGTTAATGACTTCAGATGTTATAATCTTGCATATATAAAGGTATGCATTTTACTTTCTGAAACTGGTTTTAGGACGTAAAACCGGCTTTTTCATCAACTGCTAATTCACTTGAAGGTATAGATACTTAGGTAGGTACCTACATAGCTCAGGTACAAGAATGCAGTAGCAGTAAGAAACCTGGAACTGGTTTATTTTTCTTGAGTGTACTTTACCTTTTTGTGTTCTGCTTTGTTGTGTTCACTTAATATCTGCTTACGAATATTTTGCATGTTATACTCTCAAAGGATAAGATTGTTTGAACTTCCAAATTTCTTTTTGCTGAAAATTTGCGTTTTCTATTTTCTTGTTTTATCGTAGTTTTTTTATTCTGGCCCTTGAAAATCAGTTACCTACGTTTGTTGTAGAAAAAAAATACCCTGCTACCTAAATTAACTGTTTCAAGAAAATTAAATCTTTTAATAAAAACCATCTGTTTCAATTTGTTTTGATTATGTTTTAAGATACTAGATTTTTCAGATGAAGTTCCAATTGTCTATGAAAGCATTAGGAATTATTTTTGTTTTTTCCTTAAATGACATTAACCTACCCTCTTATAAACTAAATACAAGAATACACTAAATATTGAAAATTGGGTTCTGATTTTTCATTTGTAACAAACGAAAACCGAGCATAGCATTACAAGACCGTCCATATTTTTGTAATTAAAAACGTAGGTAAGTAATGTCAAAAGCTGATTTAGTACTTTCAAGAATACTTTGGTATCATGTAGGCATTCAGAATGGATTTTAAACATATCAAAGTCAAAAATTTTAATGTGACGTTTGATTTGTTGCAAAAGAAATGCTTGGATAAAAACAATACTTTATATCGAACGGTGTGGTTTTGTCAAAAGGTGGAGCTGTTTTCGAGAATCTTGATATTAACGCAAGTTGAAAGTTGCAAGGCAAACTGATAAAAATAATTAAAGCAATGACTTATTTTAATTGTTAACAACGACTGACAAAGAAAATGAAATATGTATATGTTTTCTTATACATATGACGAGTAAGAGCTGCAAAATAACTATAAATAGGATGACAGTTGACAGCCCTCCAAAAAAAAAAGGTTTAGGTAGTTGTTTCTGGAGTAGGTCTTCTTTTTTTTTTGCCGCGTAAAATGTCTACCTATATTAGCTTTATTCCAAGACATTTGTTTTTTTTTTTTTCAAATTTTAAATATAAAAATAAAAAAAAGAAATTGTTTCGGAAACCCTGTGTAAGCCTCTCAAATTATCTAAGTTTTTTGGCAGACACCGCATGAATCTTTCGATCTTTATCTAGTGAACATATATTTGATGGATTTAAATAAAGATATGGCAAGCAAATATTTATGTCAAAAATAAATAAACAAAAAAACGAGGGCTAACTTCCCAGTGTAGAAAAATAAGTAAAAACATTAATTGTTTTGCAAAATTTGGAGCCTGTGCATCCCGTTGTAGTTTTGAAAAACGTACACGCACGTTGGTTTTCAAAGTCAAATTCCATAAAACTGATGATTTGAGGACGTACATTAAGGTCAGTGAATAACAGTGGCGCCATCTGTACCAACTCATGGACTCATGCACAACTACTTTGCACAGTAAAATACAGCCTACATTATATTCATGAATATTGTAGTTTTCTATTATTGAAAGAATTTTTCGAATCGGATTAGTATTTCTGAAGATTAACATATATATTGCAAAACAGCGCCAGCGTTAAGTGGGTCAGCTAGTACTTAAATATAGTCTATGATACTCCTGAATATTGTTTTTTTTTTCACACTAACTATCCCTGAATACAACTGTATTTACCATAAAAATTTCATTAATATCTGTTGGGGCGTTAAGGACCATACCTTACATCCAAATAAGAAAGATTTAAACTAACAAGACTTATATTTTCTTATATTACAGTTGTTCATACCAAATCAAATTGTTATCAATTATATAGATACTAATGAGTTTTTACCGATTTAAAGTCATAATTATTCTATTCCTGCACTCATATGAACTGTTTTTCCTTATGACCACGAAGTAAATCCGCTTAAACTAATTTTCAATTGTTTATAAAAAATTATTAACAAATTATATATTTCATTAAATCATATTTATCAATTTTTTGCAGAAATTATAATAATTTTCAATATATTAGGGTTGTGTTAGATTTTTGTTTGCCATTAAAAACGGCTTAGCGGATTTCGCTCAAAACCTAATCAGCTCTTAACAACACAAAAACCGCGTCCAGAGAGACCAATTTAATGACAATACAATGAGCGCCAGATAATCGAAAAAACGTAAAGCACATACGAACAATACATACACACACAGACAGACATCATCATAAAAACGGGTGATTCGGATTCTAGTGACCTCGAAACATGGAGATATCTATACATATATTGGAGATTCACAAAATCGGCCCATTACAATAACTTCCTCCGGGAAGTTAATACAAAAAACAAAATCATTTAGATACCGTTTAGAAAATGACTTGTGGAAAATATATAATCATTCAAAAAAGAGTTTCAGGCTTTTTTTATTGCAGGCTTGAAAACATTTAAGGCCCGGTCGGTGCACACACGATATTTTTTGAGGCTGCTATACCGCTGCGGTGATGGATAATAAAAATAAACGACGTTGGTGGATGCATACATCCTGTAAATGACCATCGGCTAACAAAACAACTTTTTTACTCATCGTTATATGAAAGAAAACCCTGAACAATTTTTTAACTATTTTAAAATGAGTTTTAAATATTTTATTGACATGAAATGATAAATAAATATTCCAACAACAATTATTCCATATTTTTCATTTTTAATGAGAATGGAACTTGCTGTAAAATGACTGCACAATATAGAATAATGTACTACAGGACGCCAATGCGATTTTATGACGCTGCGATATCGCAGAAATTCTTGCGAAATTTTACCGCAAAAGTGACGTTGTGATATCGCAGCGTCACAACTCCATTTGTACCGACCACGCAAAAGCAATATCGCAGCGTCAAAAAATCGCGTGTGTGCACCGGGCCTTAGTAAAATTAACTGGAAGTCTTATATGAATATATTAATCAATCTATATCTATACCAAAAACATCAAGATTAAAACTGTCAACGGTGTACGCAGGCGAGGGCAGTTGCTACCCCTTTGACCAATTGATAAAAAATATTTAAAATTATCTTGTGAGATTTTCAATCTTTTTTAAGGAGAGATTGTTTCTTAAATCAAAACCCATTGCAATTGGAAACAAAATATTTTACTGCTACTTTGGTATTTTATAAGACGAGAGCACTGTGCCTCAGCTCAACGATTGTGAGATACACATAAATTGACCATCTTTTAGTTTGTTCATTCAGAAATCTAGCTCAATTCGACTAACCGTTATGCAATGAGAGCGATGAGAAAAACATGCAAATTCACCGTGTAGGTAGAAGATAATCGGAATGCATTTAAAATATAACAGCCATTAGATGGAAGTATAGGACCTAACCTAAACAAATTCCGGAAATTCAGAACACAATAGATACAATCAGTGTTGCCAGATTCATTTTTCAAATTCCCCCCAAACTTGAATCAAAATCCCCCCACATTTGTACAAGAATAAAAGAAACCATCCATTTACATTTTGGACTGAGTAATGGTTAAGGAAACACAAATATTCCTTCAGACTTGTAAAGAAAATATGTATATGTAGACACTTAAATAATTAATTTTAGATTTTCGAAAATTAAAAAAACAAATTTTTAAAATTGAACAAAAATTATTTTAGTATCCATTCATATTCTCTAGAAGAATAACCTTTTTATTTTTCACTACCCTCAGCGGTGGAATAAGTAAGTGAACGTCAGTTAAGAGAAATTTTATCTTATTAATAATACGTCACTTATGTCATGGAATATGGACTAATCCGTCGCTAATCTGTGTTTATTTATTCGGCTGCATTCAAACGTTCTACGAGACTCAATAATCTGGAAAATACAAAAGAGGATATAGTCATTTTCTAGGAACAATGTAGTGGACGGACTCTTTCTGTTGTAGGAAAATCTTCAACAAAAGAACAGCTTTTCAACTCCATTGTGCAGTAGTATAATCGTCATTTATAATGCCCACCCTAGTCCTTTATATTCAGCTTGTTGTCAATATTTTTCCAAGCATTGTTCAAAAAGTTAATAATATGGAAAAGGATCATCAAACAAATGTGGACTCTGGAGTGGAAGAACTCATGACTGCAGAACTTGAAGTAGAACTTTAAAGACCAAGATTTGTCAATCACCGAACACATCTTTCAAACCATCCTTCATCGAATGCAGTTTAGTTTTGGAAGATTCCTGATTCTATACCTAGCTCCTGAAGAGCCCTAACTGGCTTACACTCATCAACAATTCTCTGAGTGAAAGTGAAGAATTGAGGGGACCGACAGTTCCAAACAGCAAAGTTGTACATAACAGATTGATATGCTTGGAATTGGAAGTGTTGTCAGTTCTTCTCAAGAGGCAGTACCCGTGAAAGGTGAAATAAAAACTTTTTGGGCACGAGTAGGATGCGTAGCGGCCAACGCACATACTACTAGGCCATGGGCACTACAATTTAGGAAAGATAAGAAATTAATTTCCGATTATCTCCAAAGACTTGACTTATGCGACATCCTACAAGAAGCAGATGATTTTTTCCCGATATCGAAGCTTGCAGTTCATATAACCCTTTAATCACTGTGCTCCAACAATTTGGTTATAATAAGTTTAAGCAAGTTGAGGAGAGTCAAAACTTGGCTATTGGTATAATTCAATAATCTCAAAATTATAGTTTAAGATATCTGTTTGAATGTTTCCGAAAAATCATTCATAGAAGGCAGTAGAAAACCATTTCACTAAGTCCACATGATAAGTTTACTTTATTTCAAGTAATGTAAAACTTGGTTGACTAAAGAACAAATTTAACAAAAATGCTTAAATCTGCAAAAAAATTACATCATACTATTTTACCAACAATGGCAATTATGACACTCAAAATATTTCTTATATTTTCTAGGGTGTGAATCGATGCCTGTTCTTAACCTTAACTAAATATCATTACCATATCAATTTTTAGGAAGACCATGCTTTAGACTATTTAGTCGGACTATCTATTAAATGGCTTATAAGTAGACTTATGCACACAGCTAAAAAACAAAAAACGTCATCTGACCCGTCCGAAACGGAAAGCGGTGCAAAAGATGTCAAGTGAACCTCTGCATTCACTAATAGTTGAATCTATCACCTATGCGAGGGTAGTGGGTTAACGGGTAGAGTAGTAGCGAGATATCAAAACCTAGAACTTTTATTTATCGATTGAGGCAATACGAAATCTGCACTTTCAGCTAGTTTATTTATAAATTTGCAGAGCAATTATATTGTTAAAGTCTGCAAATTGTTTGGATGAAAATTTACAAGTTCACTTGGCAAGTTATCGTTTGATGCGTGATTACTAGCATTTTAAAACTTGAACAGTGAACTTGTAAATTTTCGTCCAAACTATTTTCTATTTTCTTTTAATATTGATGTATTATAAGCTCTCTTCTACAAATTATGAAGGCTCTATACCATAATAATACAGTTCGTAGGTATCTGGGACGGAAAATGTGTCTCCGAATATTTCGAAATAGCAGTGGGAGTAAGTCAAGGGTGTGTTCTTAGTACACTACTGTTTGCACTATAAATAAACTATATCACACAAGCTGTGAGGGGTGGAATTGAGCCCCATCGGACAAAAATTCCAGGCTTACTTTATGCAGATGACATAGGTTTTCCCGTAGAGACAATTGATGGTATGCAGCTTATGATAATCAGATAAGAAAGGTATTGTAAAAGTTGAAAACTGTCTGTCAACTTGGACAAATCGAAAATGATAATCCTAGTGAAGGCAGACACTCACGATTCGAGAAGTGGGCGTTTCAAGGGAAGGAAACAAAAATAGTAAACAAAAAAAAATAATAAATAGAATGGTGCGACAGCTCTTGACGAGCCAAGGCCTAAGTGGCTTACTCACATCAACAATTCTCTAATTGCGTGTGAAGAATTGAGAAGACCTACAATTTAACGCCGATTCCGAACGGCAATGTTGAGAAGCACTTTTTCATGACAGATGATACTCTTGGAAGTTTTGTCAGTTCTTCGCAAGAGGCAGTGCCCATGAAAGATGAAATAAAAACTATGGGCACGAGTAGGACTTGAACCCACGAGCGACGTTCCGTTTAGCAGCCAAAGCACCTAACCACTAAGCTACGGGCTCTTGATAGAAATAGTTAAGGAGTACAAATAACTGTTTTGATTTCATCGAACTCTAACATGGAAAAATATCTTCAAATCAA
>CAKKXW010000004.1:44492568-44504317 GCA_920937365.1 Sphaerophoria rueppellii
GCTATTTTTGAGCTCTTTTATTTTTGTTATTGTTATAGTTTTTTATATTATCATTAAAATGTAAACACATGTAAATATTTGTACTATAAAAAGATTAAGTTCTTAGTGTACAGCTCTAATTATATTAAATAAATAAACTGAAACTGAAACTGAAACGTCTCGGCTATTCTTTTGTATTTTTAGCTTTGTTAACAATAGTACTCATATGCCGTAGTGAACTTTATATTGAATAGATACGACAAGACCAGTAACATCAAAACAAAACAAACGAAATTTTTAACAAGTTAATCTGTTAAGGAGAACGAAATTTGTGGTCACGATTATGTTAGAATTGTTGAAGTCTCTTCCTTATTGACCGCAAAAATGAATGATGAAAATTAAACAAAAACACAAACACATACAAATTATTTAGCAAGAGCAAATAAATTAGAATTGATTGGGCTTTCTTCTATGTTCATCAAATTCTCGTTAATGCTAATGTAGATGGATTCATATGCGTCTAATTTTGATGGAACAGGTACACTTTTTATGTCGAGGAGAGGTGTCAAGTGGTGAGGTTCTGTGTGGGTCAAATCAAATGCATGAGCTGCAACTGCTTTTTGGATGTCTTTATCATCATGCTACTGTTTCCAATTATCTTTTCTGAGTCCTGCGAACAAACAAAAATGGCATGCGGGTACAAAGTCCCGCGGGTCGGCTAGTAGAATAAATATAATATGCTGTTTTTTTCTTTTATTTATTAAATTCCCAGAGGAAGTTATTGTAATGGGCCAATTTTGTGAATCTCCAATTTTAGCATATGTCCATGATTCGGACGAATCAACCCTTTTTAAAATGATGACTGTGTGTGTATATATGTATATGTGTAAGTGCATATGTGAGGATGTGCGTTACGTTTTTTCTGCTCGATTATCTCGCGAGACACTCATCGTATTATCATTGGTCTCAATCGACGCGGCATCCACTAATCGGTTTTTTAATGGTAATCAAAAAACTAAAACAGTCCTTACATAATGAAAATTATGATACAAAATTGATACATATTCCCAATTTAAAATTTCGGAAACAATTCATCTTAAGGTTAAACATTTTTCTTATGAAAACAAAATTGTCCTGCTGCTAGGATGTCTGCCAGATATAGAAAAAGTAAACCAACTTTATGTATACCAATCATTTTATTTTGATCACATAACAGATAACCTTTAGGTACTTACACCATAAAAATAAATCCAGTGATTTTTTTCTGAATTCTATAGATTCTATCGAAGAAAATCGATGTGACCTTTGGTATTATCTATATTTTGTTATTTAAAAAAAGCACATTATGCTGTCAATAACAGATATCTTCACTTGTAAATTTTATAAGTAAATGAAAATGTTTTCCTCGTAAATCATAACATTTTCCTTATGTCTTGAAATAATTATTTCTTGCAAAAACGGTTACTTGTACGAGTTACACAGTAACACTCATTTTTCTGTTGTTGATATTTTGCCAAGCAACTGCAACTGTGAACGAATCAAGAAATTTTGTTGACAACTCTAAAGCAAACAAGTTAAAACTTATGACTGAGAGCCCTTGTCAACTATATAAAAAAGAAGAAGTAAGTAGTTTTAATTTTAGTGGTTTGATGATATTAGTTTGATTTTTTTGAACTATCAAAAGGATTGCACAGGGTTCAAGCAAATACAAGGCACTCCACTTCATTGCCGAGTGGCGTGAAAATCATACATATATCAATTCCTATGTAAAGGAGCAAGTTGGCAAATCATCATTTGGCGAACTGTTTTCTCAAAACAATGTTCTCCATCTTCATGGACTTGAAGGCCAAATGCCTCTAACTCAATCCATGTGTTACTCAACTTCAATTCGAAAAAGACTTCCTCATCTAGCATAGCATCGACATTAAAAGCAGCTGTCCAGAACATAGAGAACAGAGTTTAAAGGAGCCAAAAGAAGGCAAACAAACAAAAAATGAACAAAATCAAATGATTCTCCGGAAAAATACTATCCAACGCCATATGCCTGCCGCCAACAGCAGCGGGCCCTCTCACCCACCCACTATAAGGACTGGACAGAGCCAGTGTATTATTATAATTTTTCTCCCCCCATTTCATCTGCCACTAAGCCCCTGAGGCAGCTATACCTTCCGATGAACGACGACGACCAATGTATAGTTCGACTATATGTGTAGAAGCAGAAGCAGTGGCAGTGATGGCAGCGGCAGCAGCAGCAACAGCAACTAGAAGCCCAACAAAAACGTGTGCACACTTAAAAAGAATCTGCTCCAGACATTTTCAAGCATCTGCGCTTCATCTGGTGCGACTGCTGGCTTTGGCCTCTATCCTACAACATCTCACTCTACATAATCTACAACAACTGCGGCCCAATATGCGATGGAGGAACTTTCGGAATCACTGCAGCAATAGAGATTACAGTCAAATCTCTGAACACTGCTGTTAGCTTTCGACGAACGACCGACCAATCGGCCAACCGTCCGTCGTCCCACCAAAGACGAGAATGGGAAGTGCCTTGTGTTCCTGATGGATGCCTGATGGCGAATGTATTTTCCGTTGTACGTCATAGTACTCTGCCACTACCCGTGCAGCTTCTGGCGCTGCTGGCTCTTTAATGCTCAGCATTCGGGAACATTTGGCAAAGCAATATTAGACAATTTGCCTCCTAAACGAGCTGAGGGTGGGTTTGTTATTCTTTGCCAATCGCCCCTCAAGCAAAAAGCCTATTGAGATGTATAACTCACTTAGTGGTAACAAGTGTTGCTCGATTGTTTCGGCGAGGCAGCTAGCATCAAACACCTGCCGTACATTTTCAAAACCTCTGGAACAGATATCCGCAAAAAAAAAATTCTCAGAAGTGAATCAAAAATTATTCCGCCCTCTCTGGATTGACAAACATTTGTTTGTGTTGCCCGGTGTATTCCATCATAAGTATTGTGCGGGGGTTTGATGATGTCGATGACGATTTTAAGGAAATGGCGGTTGGGTGGCTGGCTGTACTGCCTTATGGTTGGAGTTGGACACACACATAGCAGCAGTAATTTTGCTGTGGCCCCTTGCGGGTAGTAATCTTATGAAAAACTTCCACTTTGGAAAAAAGGTAATAAGAGAAATGTCATGAACACTCGGCGATGGATTTTTCACCACCATCATCGTCGTCGTCGTCGTTCTAGTAAAATCGTTCAATGTTCAGCAGCATAACTCGCACATCTGCTCTTTCTAAAAGAGGAGCAAACACATTTGCCCCCCGTATTTGGGGGGTAGTTTTCGAAGAATTTGAGACTTGGCTCGTTGCGGGTTGCTTCGATGGGACTGTTTTTGGAACAAAGCTCTAACACACACACACACAAATGCAAAAAAATTGGAAAATTCGTTAAGGGAAAATATTTTGTGTGGTGTTTTGCTGTGTTTGGCAATGGTAATGGCAAAACAACACACAATTGTGCCTTCAGCACTCTCCCCCATTACCAACCTCTTCGATTCTATACGATTCACTCCCATTCTATCCATGGTTCAAATGTCAGCTGACACTTGCAGATAAAGCCGACAAACGGAGGATGGGTTCTATTTTTCATTTAATATACCTAATACTTTACTCGACGATATACTTATAACCTCAAGCCAAAATCAGGACGAAAGTCAGGAACAGAGAGCTAGAGGATTGTTTTAGTTGGTATTGCGATTTTGTCCGATGTTCGAAGTCTATAAATTGTTCGGAATTGAAATTGAGATGTTTTGTGGTCGTTATGCAATAGAGGGACGCAGGTTGGTGTTTTTTGTTTTTGTAGTTTGTAATAAAAATTTCTATTAAAAATGACAAGAGTATGGAGGGTCAAAGCACAATTTAGTAATCCTAATCATACAGAATTTCTTTGAGGTTTTACCTTTTGACTGATTGTTGAAAGATTCGTAAAGTGAAAAATTTGAGATAATTTTAGAATACCTGTAAACATTGTACCTAATCAATGCCTTTCTGTCAAGCTCAATTAAATCGCTGAGTTTATTATGAAGACAGGCGGGCAATGCGTTACATTTCACCAACAACCCACATAATGAAAGAACAACTAGACAGCACCACTAATAAAGGAGTCTGATGATCGGCTTGGCACCCGTGAAATAGCTATAAATCCAGCCAAATAAGGGAATTGACGGAAAAAGCCATTGGTGGAAGCACCTCTAAGTTGCTATCGTTGTTCAAAACACATAAATGGAATTGACGGACGCAGCCTAACTGCAGTGTTAAATAACACAAAAAAAAATAACCCACATAATGTTTTGGTCGATATTCTAAAAATGTCATAAGATAACACAAATACAGTTTTTCAAGAGCTTGTTGATAGTTTGGGCTTCGCCAGCATATTATCCATCTTGAGAGTTCGATGGGGAGTTTATGTTCATAAATTGAGCTACCTCAGACCCATTCTCAACGGGCAGAGTGGTGTTGGTGTCTATTAGACTACTTCCCAGCAAACATTTCCCTTCAAAAATGAATCATTAATAATTCTTAAAAGTGAAGAAAACATCCGAATATGAATTCATTTATGATACGATTTGGATCAGAAACATTGGGTTACGTGACAAGGATATGAATCTTTTTTACGACTCATTTATGATTGGAAATTCCTTCATTAAAACTAATGTAAATAAGGCCCTTATATATTCAGTTAAGTGGACAATAAATGAACCTTTTCTGAATTATATAAACGATTCAAATATGATTCGTTTTAATGAAGGAATATAGGGTTTCAATTATTCGTTGAAGTTTTTCGTTTGATTCTCACATTGTTTAGGTTTATACTTTACTTTTTAAACTTTTTTTGTTAAATGAAACACTGCCCAATTTTATAATCACTGACGTCGGCACTTAACAAAATCTTTACTGAAGTGAACAATTTTAAAATTCGTTAAACATTGTTTCGATCTCTTGTCGCGACACGGCCCCGTTATAATTGCCCCTTCGTTTTCCTTTATTTTTATATAAATACAAAACCTTGAGAATCTTCCAATATCCTTTTTGTGCCTGTGCACATTCATATTTAACTCACATACATGAATCAAAATCGAAAGTCAATATGCTCGTTTTGTTTTGCAAGTAAAATTTTGTAGTCTTTTTGTCTATCTTCAAAATATACTCAGAAGAATGAACGTTTTTCGAATACATATTCTTCAGATTTACTGAAGGAAATTTGAACCTTCACCAAAATGTTTGCTGGGTTGTCTCATGAACTTTTATTTGTGTACAAACTAACGTATGTTGTCAGTGTCAAAGTAATGTAGATTTGATTTTAAACGCGATAGCCCTTTGGCGTTTCAGTACAATTTTCTAAAAACTTTAGCTGACTGCTAGTATCATCATGTTCTGTAACTCCGAGTATATGACACCAACAAGTCTCCACCATCTTTCACGCACTGCTTCTAGGTACTTAAGCTGTGGCCACGTTTTCCTCTGAGCGTTTTTAATTGCTAAGAATGTAAGTCCACGTTGTCCTTGTTTTTTCAACTCCGCGTGTACCCTGAGGATTCCGTTAAAATGGGATTCGAAGTGACCAATCCATCGTCACTTTCGTTTCTTTATTTCAACATCCAATAGCTCAATCGTTCTACGCCACAATTCCTGATTTGTAAAGTAGACAGCAATCTACAAAATTGTGCAACTTTCTCGAGATGTTAGCCTTTCCAGGTTTCGTAGGCATACAGTAGAACGGATTTCACATTAAATTCGTAGAATTTGAATTTAGGGCATGCGGAAATTTTACTGGATTTCCAAAAAGGAGATAGGGTACCGAAAGCAGCGTGGGCTTTATTGATACTGCTTTTATCGCCCAGATCTGTGCCGCCGCCATCAGCTGATATGATACTGTTCGACCCCTTCGATTGGCGTCTCATGTAGAATAATACATTGATGTGAGGAACGACCGGTTGTCATTACTTTCGTCTTGTTGCTGTTTACCTTTAGATACATCGATTCTCCTTGTAGTGATTAGCACATCGCGTTGAACCCAGTGATGTTACTTGCCAGAAAAAATATATCATCGCCACTGAATACCCTCTGACAGTCAGTACATCACCTATAGCCAGTAGAAAAAGGGTTAGCAATAAAACATCCCCTTGCCTTACTCCCTGGTTTGTACTTCCTTTAGAACAGCGACTATATTTGAGGGAATTCCTCTACCAGTGATCTCCATATCCCGATAAAAGGCCTACTTAAAATCAATTAACATGAGGTAAAGTGGTGATTCATCTTATTTAATATGAAAAAATGATCGACACACGATCGTATACTACGAAAACCCGCATGATGAATCTTGAATTTAAGCTTAATCCTTTATCCGCTCGAAGATGATAGTAATCATTGATTTCGGAAAAACAGGCAAAAAATAAATACCACGCCAGTTATTTTTAGGTCTTCTTCTTTTGGCAACTTAATAATAACTCTGTCCTTCCAGTCCCTGGGATAGGTTTCATTTACCAAAGTTGATGTTATTAACGAAAAAAGAATAGTAGCCGTCGTGATGGGATCTGCTTTCAAGAACTCAGCTGGTATACCATCCAGTCCCGCTGCCTTGTTGTATTCGAGAAGTTTGATCACAGCTTGGATTTCAGACGCTGTTTGAGGTTCGATGTTAATGCCTCTATCTATAGGATCTGCGCTTCAGCCAGTAGAAAACCATATTTGGCATTTTTTCCACTTTTTGGAGAAAGCGTAGCGTGTCGGTCGGTCGGTTACCAAGGTGAGCGTTCCTTGAAAAAGATTCTCATATTTAATCAGGTTCAAATACTATGCGTGTTTTTTATTAAACACCATGTACTGTAAAGATCATTTTCAAATGCCTGGTGCTGTTATTTTCTTCCTTCCAACCGACCATTCTTTCACTGCTCTATAATATATCACTGCTCCTGATTGTTCCTCTCGTGAGAAAGATTGATCCTCTGGAACTATCAAAGTATTTTGAAACTCAGTTTCTTTAGCTTTAAGCTCGGGAAATCTACCCATTCCATTTGATTTTCGAAATTTAGCTGATGAACTAATAAGGAATCTATCATTTGATTTAAAACCGATAGTTCTAACTTCATTGATTGATGCCTAAACGTTGAGT
The DNA here is from genome assembly GCA_920937365.1 of Sphaerophoria rueppellii. NCBI lineage: Eukaryota > Metazoa > Arthropoda > Insecta > Diptera > Syrphidae > Sphaerophoria > Sphaerophoria rueppellii. Next base: position 44,499,681 of record CAKKXW010000004.1, read on the forward strand.
GATCGCCGCCGAAATAAACTTATTACTCTGATAGTTTGAACGAAGACTTCTTGAAAATATATTGCATTCAGACGTCAATAAAACTTTAACCATTTTTGATGTTAGATCATATCGCTCCGTCAGTCGTTGTTGCTCACGTTCTCCGTATATGTACCTAAACTACACCGCTCCCAATATAGACTCCTGTATGCTGTTGTTGTTTCTTGAGCTGCAGACGGCTTCTCGATCACTTCCTGGATCATTTCCGTAGTTGAGCTTTTCGCTCAATATCAAGATATCCATCCTCTATCTGTCGCATGTACGGAATGTGGCATTGTGTGGACTTGTGTTTCCTGGCATTCCATAAATTAACTCCTAATTATAACCAAGAGTCATCAAAAAGGTATAATCTGCTAAACGAGTTGCTGTATCGTTTTGATAAAATGTAATTCGTCTACGGAGTGTCTATCTCCATAACATATCCCTAAGAGTCAGGAGTTTTCACAATTATACTTATTTAATTAATTAAAAAATAAGAGAAGATTCCTTTCCCATTAATAAATAGCTAGCTATAAATTGAAATTCGAAGTTCAATTCCAAACAGTTGTGTCAAACAAAAGCAGCAACCCTTAATCACGAGTCATCGTACCTATCACAATAAACTCAGATCATGATTGCTTATTTTTAATAAATCGAAATATATGTGACCCCTTTTTAAAGTTTGTTTTCATTACAGTGCCAAAGGCCCACTGCAAATCTCCAACAAAACACTAAACATTTCATTGAATGAAATGTTCACTTTTATGTACTCACACGAGAATTAAAAGAAAAAGCAAGTACTATAAGGTTAACAGCAGTTGCTAGCACATTCTGTTTAATGTTTTCAAAAATATTCGAATACGTTTTATGTTTTTTTGTTCTACTCTGTTTTGTTTCGACAATTATAAGACGAATATTGCTCTGTTGAAATGGATTTTTCCCCTCAGAAAATTTCTATTGCCATCTGTGAAACATCCGCGCCACAAAAACTCAACTGACATGCTTTGCAATCGAAAATTCAGCTGCTGCAGCTGGCAATCATCTCAAGCAATCAGACTGTCGGAGCAAAGGAACATGCTTTCCGCATATGTGAATCCATAAACACCACTCATGACTACAACCGACGACGACGACGATGGCTCTGCCTTCTGCTTAGTCTAAGTGTGAAGGGGGGTTAAATTGAATGGATAAGATGAGTCTTCCCAGACCTCCTGAGACTTGTGTATTTATATTTTTGGAATCCATAGTCACTTGGTCTGATTTCAATTTAGTAGGTTTGTTTGGTCTGTTTTCGTTTTTCTTGGAAACTAAAAAAACTTAATTTTGCTTTTAGAAATTTTAATGGAAATAATTCTTTTTTTTGTTTTCAATTCTTTTTCAATCTAATTGTTAAAAAATAAAGTGTCTGTTTTATGCTTGAGAAAAGGTGTTCAAAAAAACTTAAGGTGTATGTTAAAATGTCTCTATTATCGAGACTCTTTTAATTCACCAGATTGACAACTAAGGCCGTGTGTGAATTGCGTTAAAATGTGTATTTTTACTTAACGTTTAGTTAAAACTTGAATAAAATGGGTTAAAATTCATCATGTTGTGGACCAGATTAAATGGGTTCAAATTTTGACGTTCCCTCTATTCCTAATGAATGATAAAGAAGTTTGCATCTGTTTTGTTGTTCTGTTCTGGTTTTCTCGAAGAAAAAATAGATAGGTAGAGAACTCCACATTTGCGTAGCAAGGAATGAACGAACCACTTTATTTTATAATATTATTATAAGCTCAACGACAGACTGATGCGCACAATCAGCAATAGTCAAGCATATACTGAGGAATATACTAGGCTGTCATACAATGTAGGGTATCGTCGAATGTTTTAATTAGGATTTCACAAAGGGAGATATCGTCCTGACTTGTTTAACACAATTTAAATGTTAAAAAATAATGTCCAATAGATTCAATGGATACGTCCTGAAGAGTCCGCAATCAATCAGTCTTTGTTTTTGTCTAGAGGCTGTATCCCATTAACCCACAGACAGTAGACATTTTCACAACCTGATAATGAGTTCAAAAGTCTTGCGGCACCTTAAAGTAGGCAAGTAACGCAACTCAACCTTGGGTTTGAAGATCATGTTTCCTATAGTTCAACCAATATTATATTTTTTACAGCAACCTTCTTATTTACTAACCAAAGCTCCACAGAGCGCTGTGGAGTTTAACTTAGATCTCAACTAACAGTCTTTGGCACTCCAAGTTGTTCGAGGTCCTCTTGTGCGCCACCTGAGTCGCGGTCTTTCTCTACTTCTTGAGGAATATTTTCGAAGGCTTTCCGGGCTGGAGCATAGATGTCCAACCGCTCTATATGACCAAGCCATCTAGGTAACTCTACCTTGACCCTTCTGGCTAGTTCCGTATCGTTGTACAAGCAGTAAAGTTCGCTGTTGGATCTTTTTCTCCATTCCCCCATCAATGCACACACACAGGGCCATAAATGAACCAAAGAACTTTCCTCTCGAAACAGCCTAAGGCACATTAATCCCATTTTTTCAGGGTCCATGCTTCTGCACCATACAGCAGCTTCTGTCTCAATTTTCACAAAGGTGACATTGACATCTCGCTGTGTTGTTTCCATTCATCAATATCATCGCATCTGGTGTTGACGGTGGAGTTTTTCACTCACGCATGACAGTGCATCGCCATTTCTGAATTCTTTTTTGACATAGAAAGATTCCGTAAGCTTGTTGTCAACCTTAATGGCGAAGCGTGAGTTCTTCATCGTTATTTTACCCAAACGATCGAGCTCGATAGGGATTCCAAAACTAGACATAGCTTTATACAGTTCGTCTCTGTAGATGCTGTCGTACGCGGCCTTAAAATCTATAAAAAGAATAAATAGTTGATGGGTTTCGATTTCGAGTTCATAGGCCTTTTCCACGATCTGCAGCAAAGTAGAAAATTTGGTTGACTTTCCTGGTCTGAAGCCATATTGATAAGGACCAATCACATTGTTGACAAAAGGCTTCACATATTACAGCAGTGAGGATAATTTAAGCGATGTTAAGTAGGCCGATTCCTCTGTAGTTGGAGCAGTTTAGAGGATCAAAACTGAGGTTCATTTCATTGGACATGCAGTTTTCCGACGATCTAGATGGGAGCATGCAAATCATCTATAAGAATAGATGATTTAGTGCATGCTCCCATCTAGATCGTGGCTCAGCGGCTTTGTTGTATTCCAGCCTAGGTATTGATGATCTCACTTTATCTAGGTCGGGTTCACGACCTTGTTGGCTGTCATCTTGTAAGACGGCGGAATTCTATTCATCATCGTCGCCGTTATACAGTCTACAGAAGTGGTTTTTTCAAATCCCCAACATCTGCTGCGATTTAACAATGATGTTCCCTTGCTCATCTCTGCAGGCATCGGCAAGTTTACCTTCCGGTAAAACTTCCGAACTTCATTCCTCCTGTTGGCTCTCTCGCTTTTCATGCTCCCTCTTTATTCTCCTGATAAGTATGTGTTCCTCTCTCCTGTTTTGCTCGTAGAGCTCACGAGCTCAAGAGCTCTTGTCTCTCTATGCAACGCCACTTGGTATCGCCCCTGCTTGGTTACATGCGCTTTGGTGACACAATAGGTGCGGCATCTCTTACTGTTTTCTGGCAATGTTACCACTGGACTGGTCCACGATACTTGCTGTTGGCGGCATAGGACTCCTCAAAAAGTTCTGTATCAGATTAAGTCCGTTTCCGAAGCCTAATGTTGTTTCAACACTAAATGTTTTTATACGAAGCCGGGAAGTTAGCGAGCGAAGTACAACCCCCCCAACCGTGAGTAGGTAACGGGCACATGATGTAACTCCAACTGGCGTGACCTGGAAAAACCGCTCCTTTTACGGCCTGGAAATCATATATTTCGAAGTAGCCCATATAACTAGTTCGACCTTATTGGCAATGAGGACGCCACCGTTGATTGTAAAAAAAGAATTCTTCTGCTGTGCTTTGGTGGGAACACCAAACACAACTGCCTACTCCGCTTCGATTTGTCGACCGTGGCTTCATAGTAGTAGTTACCGTAAGCCATACAAACAAAATTGATTAAACCAAAATGTTATGTTCCCTTTAACAAACATTTAAACATCATTGAATTATTTTTTAAGAGGTTCAACTCAGAGCTTGTGAAGAAGCTGCGATGGATATCTCAAGAACGTTTTGAGTTGACAATTAAAAAAACCAGCAACGGCTTTTTAGTTTATTTTATCGATCGATATACATATACAAAAGAACTGAATTTCCAAATTCAATATTTTTAACCACCCATCATCGAGCTCATGCTACACTCGCTCTGAAACTGAATCGCTTATCTTTGTTTACCCAAGCACACACATTTACCATTGTAAATTGAAAATCCTTTTCCCATTCATTCTCACTCCGCATTTTTATAACTTAAACCTTTAAGTCAAGAAAACATATACATATAGCTAGCTATTTTATTTGATTTTTCGGCAACGACCAAAAAAATTAACAGTTGAGTTTTGCAAGAACTCTATAGGTAGCGTCGAAGAAGTGTTCGAGACTCAACTTGGAGAATTTTTTATTAAGTTACTACAAATTTACAAACAATTTCCCTTG
>CAKKXW010000004.1:44511225-44523207 GCA_920937365.1 Sphaerophoria rueppellii
TGTTCTTTCTTGCTCCTCGGCTCTATCTTCTGCTCGCTTGTAAATGTTTCACTAAAACGTTCCGTAGAGTGCTACGAATTCAGTTCTTCTGTTCGTGGTGTACCACAACAACTGTACGTTTTGGGCGCTTGATTCTTATGCCCCTTATGATTGCTGTCCAACAAGTTGAAAGTGTCTGTCAATGACAGTGACAGCAATGCTTTTTGTGTTAATGCATCAAACCTTCTCATGTGAATCACATATATGTACATTTGTTGGCTTCTTTATCGTTTGCGTTTTTTGTTTGCTTTTTTTTCAAAGCAAGTGACAAATGGAGAGCATGTCAACAACACCATGTGGTGCTTGTCTTCTTGACTTAAGCATCGTGAGATGCCTTGCAAAATCACTTTGTAAATGTTCGCTCGTCTTCTATCTCGGCTCCTCGTTCTTTCTTGTATAATTTTATCATTATAATTCTAAGATTTAGAGTGAAAATGTGAACAGTTCCTTACTGGTTGCTTTTCACTTGCGTCGACTTTAAATTATTTTTGAAAAAATAAAAGCACTGAATACTGAAAAACAGAAGGTTTACTTATTTCCTTCTAATACAAAATCTAGAATTTATTTCGATAAGGTATTTTATGACAGATTTTTAAACACTGAAGTCATTTCTGTACTTTAGTTAAGATTTTTAAGGTTTAGTCTTTTAACTTAGAAAAGCACTTTAACTAGAAAGGAGCAGTCACCAGCGCGTACTTTATTTTTAACTTCAAGTCAATTGAATACCTAAAGTTTATTGACTAAAATATAACTAATTGCAGTATTTTTACTTCTGACGTTATAGAATGTATGGCAAGTATTGAATTCGTTAAAAAAAATGTACACGACTGGGTCGTATGAACTTGCTTCTGCATGCTAAAACTAAATATTTATTATTTTTCTTAAGATCAAAATTAAGGGTAGCCACCATACGATTTTTTCGCTAAAAACGAACATTTTCAATTTTCTCCAAAACGGCTCCTACGATTTTTTTCTTCCTTGAGTTTTATTTTTTTTTTAAACATTCATGTATTTTATGTAAAAAAAAATTTTGTATTGCTCCAAAACGGTACCTCCCATAGAACCGTTTTTTTTTTGTTATTAGATTTTCTTGAAAAATAAAAGTCCGATCAGCGTTAGTTTTTTTTGAAACTACGTTTATATTGTTCAAATAATATTTTGTGTTCAAACAAATTTTTTAAAAATATTTTTAATTTTTTTTTCTTCAAAATTCGGATCGGATCAATTTTAAAAATCCAAATTGAAGGATAATATGTATATTTACATGGTCTTAAAAACTGCATACCCAAATTAAGTTTAAGACATTTTTGAAAAATTGTATATATAAAAAATTAAATAAAAAATAAAAAAACGGCTCCGACGATTTTCAAAAAAAAAATTCAGTAAATCAGGAATAAGGTTTGAATTTGTTTGGCATTTAAATTTTTGGAATGAAATGTATTTACGAGGTACATTTCCAAATTTTAATTTGTTTTAATAAATTCTAATTATTTTTATGTATTGAGTTTATTTTTTGTAAGTTAAGTGTAAGCTGTCAGTAAGAGTGTAATCAGAATTGCTTAAAGTATATCTCTTATTTTAACACTACTTTTTACAATTTTTGGAACATAAAAGTAATCATAAATATTTAGTTTTAGCATGCAGGAGCAAGTTCGTACGACCCAGTCGTACACATTTTTTTCTTTTCGAAAACGGATCAGTATTAAAAATTGAAATTCAAATAGAATATGCATATTTACGTGTTCATGCATACTGCACACCAAGATTAATTTTAGGACCTTCTTTGTAAAATTTTATAAAATTTAAAATAATAAATCAACAATTTTGTAAGATATTTTACGGTATTAATTTTTTTTTTCACATTAAATGTGTTTTGATATTTGATATTGATTGAGAAAAGAGCCTGTCACTTGGTCCTTGTACCGTAGGTTCGGCCTTCCTTGTCGTTTCGAACCTGGGGGCTGGAATGAGAAGACTTTCTTGGCTTGAGCGTTGTCGTCCATTCACTCGATATGGCAAAACCAATGTAGTCGTCTTTTCTTGGACTTCTAGACTACATTCACATCTCAGTACAGCTGGTACAGTTCTCGGTTGAACCTTCTTCTCCAATGCTATCGGCGCATACGGGACCGAAAAATCCGTCGAAGAATTTTTCTTTCAAAAGTGTCGAGAACTGATTCCCATTTTGAATCCAAACCGAAGCAGCAGCGGTTCGCTATGATGATTCTTCTTTGGATATCCACTAAAGCGTCGTTTGTGGGATTGATGTTTTTTCCAAGGTAGATGAACAGTGCACCGTGAACTCCTTAACTACCTCAACATTGTTGCTACCAACAGTGACGTTTTTTCCTGGCGGTGGACAGATGCTGCTTTGTTTGTTGTTGTTGTACTTTGTTTTGTCCTCATTCACTTTAAGACCAACGAGTTTCGTCTGTTCTTCAATCGCTGTGAAAGCCTCAAGTACAGCTGTCTTGGCTCGACCAGTGATGGCTATGTCGTTCGCATCTGGTGCGGGTTTGTTGAACAAAGTGTTTTCCGTGCTCACACCTGCCTTGCGCACTATCTGCTTCACGACAATGTTGAAGAAATCACATGACAGCGCATCTCCTTGTCTAAACCCTGCGCGTTGTTGCCCATTTGCACACTGCACTGCGTATTGTTTAGCGACATGCCGCACAGGGATCCCGAATTCAGAACTCGCCATTATAAGCTCTTGGCGGTGGATGCTATCATAAACAGCTTTGAAGTACATGAAAAGATGGTGGGTTTAGACTTGAAATTCGTTGGTCTTTTCCAGTGTGAATATTTGGTCTATCGTGGTTCTGCCTGGCCTAAAGCCATACTGGTACGTGCCGATTATTGTGTTGCAGAACGGTTTAAGACGCTAACACAGTACGTTGGATAGGATTTTGTATATGCATCTAAACTGCGTTTAGTATTTCTGTTTATTCATACAAATATTGAAATGTGATATGTGAATTTTTAGATAAATGTAAATGAGTTGTATGCATTGTACGAAATATTGAAAAGATGGACTTGTGTACTTTCTAAAATGTAATTGTACGGATTTTCGTACAATAGTTAGCTATTTTTCATCTCTGTTGGGTAGTCTTCCAGATAAGGTTTTTTTTTTGGAGATGGATAAAGCTTTTGTTTTTTCAGGGTTCATTGAGCTTATGGACCAATCGTATATGGATCTTAGATCAGAATTCAATTTATCTGTCGCATCTTCAACCATCCCTATGGGAAATGAAATGTATAGTTGAACATCATCGGTGTAGATACGAAACTTACACTGAGACAAAATAGATGGCAAGTCATTTATTTATATAAAGTAAAACAATACGGGTCCCAGGACTGTTCCTTGAGGAACACCAGTATTAACAGGAAGGAACGAGGACAACTTGCTATTGCACGATACAGCTTGTCAGCGACTTATCAGATAAGAATAAATAAGGTTATTGACTGTGTCAGAGAAATTAAAATAAGTCGTCAGTTTATCACAGAGAAGGCTGTAGCTAACGCAGTCAAACGCCTTTGAAAGAGAAATGGAAGGATTGTTATGGGTCTGTACTCTATTTTCTTTTCAGGCTTTAGTAAAGGGATGATTTTGGATATTTTTCAGGGGACAGGAGAGGTTGAGGTCGTAATAATTGTAATAAAGATATAAGTTATATGAGAAAGTATAAAAGGAAAAAGGATTTTGATAAAGTCAAGGTGAATATAATCTAAGTCTATTGACTTAAATTTAATAGAGAGTTCTGCCCTTCCTATCTGGTATTCATCAGCAGCGATAGGAAACGTTTCTCGTGTTCATTGCGTTAAGTATTTCGGGAGAAAGCTAGGGGCAACAACGTGATTTTACAGTTCATGTTTTACTGGGAACATGTTTGTAAAAAGGTAATTAATTGTATTGTTGTGGAATTCATTTGATTGTTAACATTAGGCGTTGTATAAACGGGATGAAAATCAATTACAGAATAATCACTTGACAAATGGTCAATATTTATATTAAGAAAATCACGAAGTTGGATCGATTGTGGGGTTTTGTCAAATTGTAAATCAAGAGTAGTAAAAACAAGGTCATGATACGAAAACATAGGAACGGATAGCTGACTTGAATACTTAACAGAACTGGAGTCACTAACAAGAAAAACATCAAATAGCGATGGAGTGCAACCCGGTGAAAAATGGGTTTAGTGGAATTAACAAAAAAAAAAAAGAGAACAAGTTAATACGTTTTCTTTTTGACATATAAAGTGTTCCATATTCGTGAAGTACAGCCAAAAAACGAATCTCTTTGCGGCTGAAGTTTAAATTTTCAAGAAGTCAGTTGACCTTTTTTTCAAAATTCATTTTTTATTCAATTTCACTTAAAACTACTGATTACTAGACAAATAATTCAAACTAGCTTATTATCTTACTGGCCCCAACCGGGCGCTCTTAAGAATTCATGAGTCAGTTGACCTCTAGAGAAGAATATGTGTACATGGAAATGGAAATGAGAAAATGTTATGGTGTTCATTTAACAATTTTTTGTTACAAAAAAGAAACAGGTAAAATAACTCTTCCAAACAGCAAAAAGGAAATAATTTCCGGCTTGGTGTTGTTAGGCATCTGAATAAACACACAACTCAAAAGACTTACTCCATTGAAACGAAGTAAAAGAGTGATAAAGAAAAGCATAAATTAACTTAAAAAATACTCTTTCTTTCCTTGCTCTCCCTACTTTTGTTTGATTGAAACTTTAACACAAGTGCAATGATATTCACATTGGCCACTGAGTAAACAAAAATTCGTCTGCACTGGTAGATGGATGAGTAGTCAAAGTAGGTATTAACATTACACAGGTGTTCCACAGGAATTATCTTGTCAATAAAACACTTGCCTGTGAAAATTTGTTTAACTGATGTTGATTGATTCATGTGAAGAAAGAAACCTTAGAATACCTCTCCAAGTGCAGGCCATGGAAGATGAATTTCACATGTGTGTCGCTTATTTACCATAGTTCGTTACATTACAAACGCTTTATTGTCAAATATTGTGGAAGTCTCACCAGTTCGCATCAGACCCCTTAAAATTAAAAAAAAAAAAACATAGGTATTGGAATTCTAACTGAAGCTTCTTCACTAAAGTAATCATTAAAAGTTTTGAGATAGCACTTAAAACTTGGAAAATAAACTCATAACAAATTTTACTAATAATTAAGAAGCTGGGCTTCTTAAGTGTTGTCCATTCGTCATTCCATTAAATAAAAGTAAACAAAAAAATTAATCTTGACCCAACAAATCAACCAAATGTCAAACACAAATTCTCATAACAAAAACATTTGCATAAACAAACCACCTCCCCAATTACTCCCTTAAATTCATTGCAATAATGGCCTAACGTTTAACTCTTTTTTTTCACCTTTCAGATGGCACTTGACGGCAAGGCAATTATAAAAGAAGAAATAACTGACAAGGACGCATTTGAAGCCACAGCAACCACAAATAATCGACGAAGTAAAGGTAAGCTCTCCAAACACAAACTTGACATGAAATACGTTCAACCGCAAAGGAACAAAAAATATTGTATAAATTGTGTTAGAAGAGAAAAAACACAATCCCCGGTATTGACCGCATTCACTGTTCAACTTGTTTCTGCAAACAACTGGAAAAACAATCCAAGCCCCCCTTTTATATTCGTGTTGAAAGCAGGAACTCTTGTTGAAACACACTGATGGTGAGTTCCCATCGACATGATTAATTACCACAGACACAAAAACCACCCACAACAACACTACAGGCCGACCCTCTCTCTGTCTAAAGATGTGAAAACATACAACTGCACGGCATGATGATGAGGTGATGAGGACGAGAAACGACGTTCATCATGACAACAACAACACCAACGACTGACGACGACGACACCAACGACGCCGACGGACGTTTAAATCAATCTTTTGTGCTGTACTTCAGTATTTCGAATTGACAGGTGTCCAGCATGCAAAATTCCCACTATTTTATCTCTCTTGTTAGAGCGTCTTCCCTCCACATTCCTTATATCGGTTTTGAATAAAAACATTTTTGTTCTCTTTCCATCAACACTTATCATTCCAACACCATACTGCACCCCTTCGCACACAAAAGTGCCGTGGGAGCTGCTAAAATATTTTGATATGTTCCTAGCATGTTACATCACAATATTCACCATTCAACACACCACCATCACCAGGCATGACAAGGACTTTTTTCCTTTACCACCCAATCATCCAACCCTCAAGCCAAATATGTATATACCCCAACTTCTGGCCCATTAGGATTCGCTTTGTTGATGGCCAACCATCCTTGAAGAGAGTGTGCTTGTTGTCTCACGATGGAATGGACCTCTACTTCTTCATCTTCTTCCTCTCTACTCTGCAGCTACTGAATAATGTGCAACAAGGAAGGGAAGCCCTATTTCATTTTTTTTTTTGTCTTGTATATTTTTCTTTCATTCGAAAATGTGGGTGGTTGTTTAAGCTGAGAGGACAGAGGAGGGAGGAGAATAAAAATCCTCGAAGCCCTCGTCATAAATTTACAAAGGATTGTCTGTGAAAATTCCCATGCTCGTTGAATAAGGACAGAAATGAATGATGTAACTGTGTTTACTTTACTTTTTTCTTCTTTTCTTGTGTATGTGATTTCGACGGAATGTTATAAATGGAAATATAAAAAATGTTGTGTTTAACTCTCAAAAGGTTGGGAGCTTAGAAGCTGCGAGGTGTTTTTTTCTTTCTTTGTTCACTTACCTCGTTTAGGTACCAATAAAAGGACAAGCGAGATAATGTAGTTTAGCACAAATATAATGGGAGATGTGTGAATACTGCAGATACTTGTAATTTTTTTCTAAATTTCAACATCCGTAACAAGAACCAAACATTTAAAAAGGTTTGGGCCAAAAACACTTGTTCGAAGTTTAATTTATCGGAAATGTCAGGCAGGTGGTGGTGCCATTTTTAGTAATGGCTTTGGGACTAAGCTACACGCCAAGAGATGATCGTTTTAAGCACGCATTTCCATTACTACGAAATTCTGAGACTGACAACATCTTAACCGATCACTACTTCCTTTAAAAAATCACCCATCTCCATCGCCAAAAAAGGCAATGATGTGAGAGCTGCGACGTTTGGCTATAAACGTTGGAGTCCACCAAGTCCATTTTTAGCCTGAGGAAGGTAAAGCAAACCACTGGCATTATAGACACTGCATCTTATATGCTCGGGTTGACTCCATTACCAAAGGGAGATTTTAGTTTGAAGAGAAGGTAAAGAAAACCTGTAAACTGTTGAACAAGAAATGTTACTAGCCACTTAATTTTTTTTTGAGACCTTATTGTTAGTTTGAATGAATCTAGAACTGCTGGTATTGCAGTGGTTCCTCCTTTTCAAAACGGCAAATCTCATTCGGCCAGATGACAACACCAAGACGGCTGGAATCATGATTAGGCATTCGATGTGCCAAAGACTAATGTTGGCATTGGCTGTGTAAGCTAGCGCACTAACCTCCAGGAAACTGAGGTCGTAGAAAAGCCTGACTTCACAAAAAAAAAAAAAAATTTAGGTAACATGACTCTGTGTCCACCTTTGCCCCAAACGCTTTCCCCAGTCTCATTTACAAATGGTCCAATGATGCCACTAAACTAGAATCACTTTCTGTGGGCGCATTTCATTCCGCATCACATTTGGGTTTTCTAGGCTCCAGCCTCGACAATTTGGTTTGTGAACGTAGCCGCTTACATGAAAATACAAAGGTACAGAATAAATGATTTTGTCTAACCCAAGATTATCTTAGAACCAAGCTGTGAAGCGATAAGCAATTCCGATGGAAGTGCGCTTTCTGTTGCTGAGGATAACACTCAATTCTGGGCTGTGGAACCTTGAATCATGTGTCAAACACTCATAGACTCATAGTCGACTCGAACGACACAACAAAACGGTTATCATAGGAGATGTCCATTTGCATACAAACTTGCCGGAAAAAAAGCTTCTTAACCAAGCGCTGTGTTACCCAATCGCACCTGCCGTGCGCCATCTCAACGTTTTTAAATTTCAAAAATTTTGATCAAAAACAAATAAGGTATTTGGCTTACTGAAAAACAATTTCTATAGACCGCATATCGGCGCCACAGTTATAGCACTTTCCATTGGACGAAAAGAAGTGTCTAGAAGCATCCGGAGGTCTTCTGAAACCGTTCCATTGGTAAGAAAATGACACTTCTGACGATTCTGAGAAGACAATAGGCCAGTTCCACCTAACAACATCCCAATGTCACTTTGACTGAGCCAAAATCATTTGGTGGAACAAAATTCTCAGTTCTCATTGAGATAAAATGGTTTCCTTACAAATTGTTGTAATGCATATGTCAGTCACGTCAAAATAGCTGAACGAGAAATCGAATCCAAATAATTTTCATCTCAGAAATCTCAGAAAAAAATCTCAATTCTCAGCTGAGATTTTTTGTTCCACCTAAAAAATCTCTGAGATCTCTGAGATCTCAGTGAGATGTTGTTAGGTGGAACTGGCCTAATTTTGCTTCTGGATTTGAAGTCAGAATCCACTCAAGAAGCACAAATACATGCATAAATCAAATGTCAAAACAAAATGTCAATTTGACCCATTTTTGTTGTTTGTTTGTTTTGTTTTTTGTTTTAAGAATTGTTAAAAGGATTTTGTGTTTCAAAGGAATTATTTAATTAAAACAAAAGTGAAAAATAAAATTCCCACATTACTAAGTGACAAAATAAAATATGTATAGACACAGTGTATTCGCACTCACACAAACACAAAACGTTATTATTGAGTAGAAGCAGTTTTGCTTGGTCCATTGGCTTTCAGAATGAGTGGTTCCCCGAGTGAAACCAATGGAAAGTGCCATTAGAAAGCAAATGCGAAAAAAAAACAAAAACTCTTTTTATAGGTGAAGGGGACCCGCTCATTTTTATTAACTGCAGAGGTTTAAGTCCCTTTCTGCGCTATTTTAACAACACCTTAAGTCAACAAGCTTGTGACATCCGGTTTCTGTTTTCCAATTTCGGTTTCCAGACTTTCGACCGAAAAACTCAGTTCCCTGCTATAATCCGTCCAAAGAAGGTTCGCTTAAAAAATAAGCTACGAAAAAAGACATGAAAAATGAACCGCATGAACCTTGAAGAATGCCAAATATATGTACTTGCCTCACATATCCTTCTAAGCGTTCATTTCGAGAGACCAACTGTAAAATCTTCTAAATCCTTGTATCCAATCAAGGTTCCAAAAAATGTCTCAGGGACTGGAACTACAAATTTCATTTTTTACGAAGTCATGAGCAACATCTGGCAATGCAGACAAAATTGTCTTTACAAAAGTTTTGTGCAACAAAAACAGCAAAAACGACTTAATGTGTAATGTGTGCATGACCTACGGCCTATGCTGAAGTTCTAGCTTCAGTAGAGAATTTTCGGACCCAAGACGCTTCAAAATTGGAGACTAAACATTTGTATAGAAACTTTTATGCATATAGCATGTGGTAGCTGAAAGCCATGGAGGATTATTTTGCTGACAAGTCTTCCAAAACTTATACGCACACTTAGATTAAGCACCACTACCACAGCCAGAACATCGATAATAATATTATAAATCCAACATCAACCTGAAAGAGGCAACAAACGAGAAAAATGAGGAAGAAATTCGACGCTGTTTTATGTACGTTTGGACAAACTAAATGGGAACATTTTGTGATGAGAGCAGCTGGCGTGGAAAAGTCAACAGCAGGAAAGTACACTCGTTCGATGTGTACATATGTCGTCCATTCCACCCACATCTCAAAATCCTTAAAAAGAATAAGAATAAATAACATCGCCTTGGAGTAGCTGAACGGCATATTGGTTGGATTATGAGTATGAATTGCTGCACTTTTGGGAGTTGTGTTCTTCTGTTAAACAGAAAAATGTAGCTTACAATATAAGGGGGACAGTTTCTCAAATTTTCGGAATTCTACATTCCACCGTACAGGTACCAATTAACAAAGTCACTGTACAAGGAGTTTAAAACACTCAATGATTTATGTTTTTATATTTAGCATTGGCTTGTGCCAGTAGTTTCGTGGTTAATGGTGCGTTGGCTGCTAAGCAGAACTTCATGGATTCGAGTCCTACTCGTGCCCATAGCTTTTATTTCATCTTTCATGGGCACTGCCTCTTGCGAAGAACTGACAAAACTTCCAAGAGTATCAATCTGTCATGAAAAAGTGAATATTGAGCATTAGTACAATTTTGTCTACGACTTCTTGCTAGCTTTGTCAATACCATGAGAGTATTATTTCAAACAATAGAAAAAAATCCGAAAAATTATTTAAAAAAACAGAAATTTTCAATTATGTATGAAAATTGTCATCTCAAAAACTTTTTGCTTAGGAGTTCGCCGAGTTGACCTCAAAAATAAACCCAAACCTCTTAGTTGTGTACTTATTGTTCCATTTCTTTAGACCAAACTGAAAGCTGTGTTGTTGCATTTTCTTGTACCAGGAGTTTCAAGGCATATCTTTATTCTTTTCTTACTCTCGTTTGCATGGGAATATTGCTTTATATTTTCAAATAGACCGGTTGCTTTGAGTCTTTCCATTGAAGATTGCAAAACCTGCTAAGGCGGTCGTGTTCTAGTTTTTGGGGAGGGTATTTTTTGTTTACACTATCAAAATTGGTCGAAGAGACCTTATAGAATGCAATGTATTACGACCAATGGTTTGCCAACACAGTAGACTATGTTATACCACCGGCTCATCACTTAGTGCAGTGTTAGTTGTTAGTAAGCAAAGGCAAACATATAAAAATAAACACTCACATCGATGAACAAAAACAAGACAGTTAACAAAACAAGATTAATGCTAATTAACTAATAACATTGATTAACTTACTTACTTAAGGTGGTGCTACAGTCCGTTGTAGACTTGGGCTTCAATCAACAGTCTTCGCCAGCTAGCTCGGTCCTTGGCTAGTTGTCTCCAGTTTTGCACTCCAAGTTGATTGAGGTCCTCTTCCACTTGAGTGCGCCACCTGAGTCGTGGTCTTCCTCTCCTCCTACGTCCCTCGGGAATAGTGTCGAAGGCTTTCCGGGCCGGAGCATTGGTGTCCATTCGCTCTAAATGGAGTCTCTGGACCTTGACCCTTCTGGCTAGGTCCATGTCGTTGTACAATCCGTAAAGTTCGCTGTTATATCTTCTTCGCCATTCCCCTTCAATGCACACTGGGCCAAAGATGACCCGAAGAACTTTCCTCTCGAATCAGCCTAAGACACTTTCATCCGATTTTGTGAGGGTCCAAGTTTCCGCACCATACAGCAGGACTGGGATGATGAATGTGTTGCACAGTTTTACCTTAGTTCCTCGAGAGAGGGCTTTTCCACTCAATTGCTTTCTTAGCCCAAAGAAACAGCGATTAGCAAGAGTTATTCTTCGTCTGATCTCGGCGCTGGTGTTATTGCCCGTGTTTATAGCGGAGCCTAAGTAGACAAACTCCTCTACTACCTCGAAGTTATACGCGTCTATTGTGACGTTTTGCCCGAGCCGTCGGTGTTGTGTTGGGTGTCCTTCCTCGAAGGCAGCATATACTTCGTTTTTCCCTCATTTACCGCTAAGCCCATTTTTGCCGCTTCTGTCTCAATTCTCACAAAGGCGCCATTGACATCACGCTGTGTTCATTGATTGATTAAACAAAAGCATTTAAAAATGTAGAACACTGGTCTTTAGCAAATTTTTAAATTTATTGTTGCTTAGATTTCTACTCCCTTTTTGCTTCATATACGACGGAAGCTCCTTCCTGTGGGTTGTGTTGTGGCTGCCGAGCCCGTTTTGCAGTGTTATCTGCGCATATTGAAGCTCCATCATCTCCTCAAACAGATGAATCCGAGGCGATATTTGTGCCCGTTATTGTGGTCGCGGCTCTAG
>CAKKXW010000004.1:44529313-44540789 GCA_920937365.1 Sphaerophoria rueppellii
TGTCGAGAACTTCTGGTTTCCGGATTCACCGAATGAGAGTAGTTGTTAAGAGACCCACACACACTTCCTAACTCCTCTGGATGTTAAATTGCGGCTATGGGTTACCGTTTCAACTCTTCGTGAAAAAAGGAGTTTAAAACACTCAATGATTTATGTTTTTATATTTAGCATTGGCTTGTGCCAGTAGTTTCGTGGTTAATGGTGCGTTGGCTGCTAAGCAGAACTTCATGGATTCGAGTCCTACTCGTGTCCATAGTTTTTATTTCATCTTTCATGGGCACTGCCTCTTGCGAAGAACAGACAAAACTTCAAAAAGTATCCATCTGTCATGAAAAAGTGCTTCTCAACTTTGCCATTGGGTATCGGCGTTAAATTGTAGGTCTCCTCAATCCTTCACACACACCCAGAGAATTGTTGATGAGAGTAAGCCACTTAGGCCTTTGGTCTTCAAGAGCTGTCGCGTCACTCTATTTTGTATATTTATTTGTTTATATTGAGCATTAATACAATTTTGTCTACTACTTCTTGCTAGCTTAGCCAATACCTTGAAAGTATTATTTCAAACAATAGAAATAATTCCGAAAAATTATTTTAAAAAAACCGCATTTTCAGATATGTATGTAAATTGTCATCTCAAAAACTTTTTGCTTAGGGGTTCGCCGAGTTGACCTCAAAAATAAACCCAAACCTCTTAATTTTGTACCTATTGTTCCATTTCTATAGACCAAACTGAAAGCTGTGTTGTTGCATTTTCTTGTACCAGGAGTCTCAAGGCATATCTTTATTCTTTTCTTACTCTCGTTTGTATGGGAACATTGCTTTATATTTTTAAATAGACCGGTTGCTTTGAGTCTTTCCATTGAAGATTGCAAAACCTGCTAAGGCGGTCGTGTTCTAGTTTTTGGGGAGGGAGTTTTTACACTATCAAAATTGGTCGAAGAGACCTTATAGCAAGCACTGTATTACGACCAATGGTTTGCCAACACAGTAGACTATGTTATACCACCGGCTCATCACTTAGTGCAGTGTTAGTTGTTAGTAAGCAAACATAAAAAAATAAACACTCACATCGATGAACAAAAACAAGACAGTTAACAAAACAAGATTAATGCTAATTAACTAATAACATTGATTAACTTACTTACTTAAGGTGGTGCTACAGTCCGTTGTGGACTTGGGCTTCAATCAACAGTCTCCGCCAGCTAGCTCGGTCCTTGGCTAGTCGTCTCCAGTTTTGCACTCCAAGTTGATTGAGGTCCTCTTCCACTTGAGTGTGCCACCTGAGTCGCGGTCTTCCTCTCCTCCTACGTCCCTCGGGAATAGTGTCGAAGGCTTTCCGGGCCGGAGCATTGGTGTCCATTCGCTCTAAATGACCGAGCCATCTGAGTCTCTGGATCTTGACCCTTCTGGCTAGGTCCATGTCGTTGTACAACCCGTAAAGTTCGCTGTTGTATCTCCTTCGCCATTCCCCTTCAATGCACACTGGGCCAAAGATGACCCGAAGAACTTTCCTCTCGAATCAGCCTAAGACACTTTCATCCGATTTTGTGAGGGTCCAAGTTTCCGCACCATACAGCAGGACTGGGATGATGAATGTGTTGTACAGTTTTACCTTAGTTACTCGAGAGAGGGCTTTTCCACTCAATTGCTTTCTTAGCCCAAAGAAACAGCGATTAGCAAGAGTTATTCTTCGTCTGATCTCGGCGCTGGTGTTATTGCCCGTGTTTATAACGGAGCCTAGGTAGACAAACTCCACTACTACCTCGAAGTTATATGTGTCTATTGTGACGTTCTGCCCGAGCCGTCGCGTCGGTGTTGTGTTGGGTGTCCTTCCTCGAAGGCAGCATATACTTCGTTTTTCCCTCATTTACCGCTAAACCCATTTTTGCCGCTTCTGACTCAATTCTCACAAAGGCGCCATTGACATCACGCTGTGTTCATTGATTGATTAAACAAAAGCATTTAAAAATGTAGAACACTGGTCTTTAGCAAATTTTTAAATTTATTGTTGCTTAGATTTCAATCGAATAAGTCTGAGTTGCAGTTTTAAAGCCTACTCATACGTGTCAAGGGCTTATAAAATCCATACATAAGAGGGGACATTCAAAAGATCATTCCATAGGATCATTCCATTATATCCTCTTAATATGAATATCGTACTGAGGTGACCAATATATAGAGCGCAGGTGATACTTGGATCGCGGAACTCCTTTGATCAACGCCTTATAAATCCAAGTATTGAGTTGGCCTTACTGACAATGTTGTTAATGTGCACAGAAAAATCTAGCTTAGGAGTAAACAAAATTTCAAGATCTAGCGTATAGTCATATGAAAACGGTGTGCACTTCCAAGAAAAGGTCAGTGTTTGACATTTTATTGGATTTAGATTTGAACTAGGAAGCCATATGCTTTTAGTTTGAATTTTATGATGGCGTGGGAGAGTTGGTCGAAAGATTTTCTGAGCACATTCCAAATTGTAAACACAGTGATTTATAGACATAAGAAGATTTGTGACAGAAGAACGTTTCTGCATTCTGCATGAAACTATGCTGTTGGTGACAGATAATGTTCCCGCAATGAAATGCCAAAAAGTCACATACATATAATTTGTTCAAACACTTAAGGAATGCAGGAATGCTTTGTTCGCCTCTACCTATTCCACCGCGTTTGGGAATTTTGTTTCACAGTCGAATATCCCTAGGTCAAACTCTCACGAAGTCGAAATTCTTTTTAACTCGAACATTTTGAGCATTTTTTATCATACCTTTAGTTTTCAATTTAATGCATTCCCTTGGTCTAATTCTCCCTAATTCGAATATCTGTCTAACTCGAACACTTTTTTTTACTTCTGCGTTGTTTTTTTTTCCTTAAGTCGAATTTTGTTCTTGTTTCCTCAGAAGTTTTGACTTGGGCAAAATATTAAAATGATATTATTTTAACAAAGTTATGGGTGCAAATTGGAATTAGAGCCATACTGCCGTTTACACAGTGCACGAGTTACATATCCCACTTGTAACACTGCAACAGCCACTCAAAACACCGGGGCTATCAACATTCAACAGGCCATCAACTAACATCTGGGTGCAGGTGTTCAATCGACAGGACATCTGGCTTACTATAGGAACAGGTATTCAATCAAACATGTTCAATCAACAAAGCATCTGGCTAACCTCAGGAGCAGGTGTTCAAAGGACAAAACATCTGGCAGGTGTTCAATAAACAATACATCTGACAAATCCACTCCGGTGTTCAACCGACAAAAACATTCGGCTAATCCCCTAAAGCAACTTGACCGAGTCTTCAGTTCAAAAAGAATACAAATAGCGAACCTTTTTAATATAAACAAAGTTATAAAATACATATAAAATATAGTTTTATTAAAAAAAAAACTTTAACTCACGTAACGGAAGCCTTCAAATATGTAGGTACAATTTTCCCTTCTTTTATTTTGTTGGCTTTTACTTGGTGGAAGTCCTTAATAATTTAATACTTAAGCAAATTATTTTTTGATTTAAATATTTCAACTTTTTTTTATAATAAATTTGTTTGTTGTTAACAAATATATTATATATATAAAAAAAATGGAAATATTAAAATCATTAAATGATTTGCTTAAATATAATTTTCTCCATTTAAGCAATGTTTTTCTCTGATGCTTTGTTTTCATTAGTCGCAGCGTAATATTGTATAACTAGAAGCATTCCGCGATAAATGTATTATTCAACATGAAAAGGATTGTTTAATTTTATTCGGCAGTTCTTGAGATCAGCGCGTTCAATCAAACAACAGATTAAGCCTTCAAGAATGAATAATTTTTGCAACTTTTCCACTAATTATTAGCTCCTTTTGGTCACAGCGTAATTTTAAATAGTCTTAAGCTTTCGTTGACAAATATAATACTCAAAACAAAAAGAACTGTTCAATTTGATTTAGCATTACAGTAATCCCCGCTTAGTTGCACCTCGCTTATTTGAACATCCCGCTTAATTGATCAAAAAAATTAGCTTCGAAAATCTCCCGTATTAGTAGTAAAGCTATTTAGACGGTTAATTGAACCCCGCTTAATTACTCGCTTAATTGATCTTAAAAATATGCAGCAGAAAATCTAAATACATGGACATTTTTTGGATGATTGGAAGGACAAATAAATAAGGTATGTTCAGCGAAACTGTTTTGCACAGTTTGTTACAGTTTAGAAGAGAAAAGTACAGCTTTTTGGTGTTCATTGACACAATTACTGTTCCAAACTGTTCTGATTTGGTGTTCATTGAATCTGTCTAGAACAGTTTTGAACAGTTGAGGACAAGATTTTCTGTTCCATCTTTTTGGGTAGAACACATTTTGTGTTCTTAACTGTTTCAAACTGTTCTGACATTTTTCATGAAGCTGTGCTGTACTGTGCTGTCTTTCTCTCGCTGAGCAAAGCTATAATGAAACAAATCTAAAAATAGATTCTCTTAACGCTAAACGACAATCATGTTTGCCGCACATGCTCGTTGCGTTATTCCCTACACGGCAAACACATAATTGGCGAACATCGTTTCGTGTTGATTCTTGAAAGTTTGAGGATGTGTCGAAAAGAGAAGCAAGTCATTTTGCTAATGGTTATCTCATAGAAAAAATGAGATTTCTTCGCGATCATCTCCCTTCAGGGCAAACTACGAAACAGACGGACATAGAAAATGGAAAAAAAATTCAACACCGAACAGTTCGCAAACCATCCCCTACTCCTACATGACGAAATTATAGCGCACACGAACATGATCGGGACACATGTTCGTCGTTTAGGGCTTCCTTTAGTGGAAGGGTAAGCTAAGCACTAAAATTGTCAGCACTGTCAGTACAGCGATCTGAAATGAAAGCTAGCTATTGTTTGACTGCTATTACATGTTGACTCATGTTTTATGATTCTTTTTCGAATTCTCTTTTGAAATGAAGCAAGGACTCAAATGTTGGCAGCACTCTTTAATTAAGACTCCTTGAAAAAAAATTAACATTCTTTAAAATTTTTTCAAATACATAGCAAGGTTCTTTGTTCTTTGAGCAGAAAACTGTTCTCTGGATAGAAATTCCCGCTGACGTTCTTCTTCTTTCTCCTGGCGTTTTCACACCTTTAACTAGTGATGCCAAACTGCTAAAACATATAATTGATCGTTTTTTTGTGCACTGTTAATTTTAAGCGTATATAAGCGTGCCACCTACTGAAATGTTTATAGAGTGAATTTCTGGGATCAATATTTTATTTCTTAGTTGACCTACTCGTGCAATTATACGGGTTTCGCTTAATTGAACAGATATGTCAATTAAGCGGGATTTCGTTAGTTGAACAACCCGGATAATTGACCAAAAAATCTGACAAAATGGTCAGTGCACTTAAGCGGGGAATACTGTACCTGAGATCAATGGAATTTACAATTCGAAACAGTAGTTCCTGAGATAAGCGCGTTCAAACAAACAAACAAACTCTTCAGCTTTAGATATTAGTATAGTATAGACTATAGACTAATAAAAAAAAACTTTCAAGGAATAATAAACAAAAATTTAAAAATATCAACAATTTATTTAAGAAAGTTTACTGTATACATTTTTTCAGATAAAATGTGTTTTTGAGGCAGATATTTCAATTTTATTTTTTTTTATGAATTTCAATTATATTCATGTCTGCTTCTGGCTTGGGCTTCAGAATGGATTACAAAAGCAAGTACGTGTAGCCATCGTGCACTTTTTTATTGTAAAGTGTGCGTTCCTCATACAAGAATTCGAAAGATGATGTAAATCAAAATTTCAGATCAGAAACCTTCTTTCCCTTTTAATATTAAAGAAAAAAAAAATGTGCACATGACTTCATTACATTGCCTAAGGCATTTGAGGACAAAGAGCAATAATTTCCTGCAACAAGTTTTCAAAACCACAACCTTTTATTTAGAAATCAACCATCCGTTAAATCTTACCTTTGGGCATAAACGTATTTAAAAATTGCATGCATATCTAATGAATCTTTACAACCCCTCAGGGAGACAACAAAATCACAGTTTCAATTTATTTGGATTTAATATAAAGATTGTCAAACAAGTAATACCATATCCCATCTGGCCCACTGTTCCCAATTGTTGACTAATCCCCTCTTTACACTTTTATTGTATGTTAGTAAAACATTCAAACATATATCTTTTCTCAATATTTGCAAGAATATTTAAAACCAACTCTAACATATGTGTTGACAATTATTACTCAACTAAAACATAGAAAAGGTATGGCAAACGACAGGGGTTGTGCAACTGAATTTGCTTTGGTTGTCAATGTAAATATCGCCTCATCCTCAAAACCACCCTCTCTTAACATACGCATCATTTTGTCAAAGCCACACATCCCGCTTCCGTCCATCAGAGATAGAAACTAATGTGCCATATGATAAAACTATACTTTTGTACCATATAACCCAAAACCTACATACCCACTCTGCAAATGTGGCAGGATGCATCCTTCTGGTAAGTCTGCTGTTGCATTATTTGCGATCCATAATGTTTTGAAACATGTGTTTGCATTTCAATCTTTGTGTGATTTTCACAAACTGACACCGAACCCGAGGCCGAGATCCATTGGTCCATATACACCCATAACAAAGATTGAAGTGCAACCCCAACCAGAACAACAGAACAGAGCTCGGGCAACATCAGCTAAGGGATGCATAATGGATATTCTATATATTCAGCTCTGTGCCAGACCAGGTCAGGTCATCAGCAGGTCTGTTTGCAATGGGTTTGTGGGTTTTATAAAACATGTTTGTCTCCCAAGGACTCTGAGGTTTTTGGTTGATGCCTGGCTGCTATGCAAAATTTACGCATTTGTTATAAATTTCAATTCCATTATAATAAAACTCAAATGCGCATATCTATATAATTTGCCTGTGTTTGCAGGTGGTAATGCGTGCAAGGATAAGTGCCGAACACCAGATTCACCCGAAAGTGCACGAGCTGTTGCCCCACGTTCACCAATGTCACCGCAGATACATCATTCTAGTCTGGCACCACCCCCGAGACCGAATCGAAATTCAAGTTCCTCACCGGTGGTGAATGGGGCCACTACCACACCTCCACCACCGCCACCATCGACGGCACATGTTGAACAAGCACGGCTATTGGGTAAAATACGAAAGTTTCTCGGCTCATTGGTGCAATTGGCACAGGACGTACATCCGGAGGCAAGTGACAGAGTTCGAGCATTGGTACTATCGTTTGGGGTAAGTTGTCATCGTGCACCCTTCAACACACACTATTTTTTACTTCTCTTTCTCCATAGAGTGGTGGTATTACAATTGATGAATTCCGAATAGCTCTTCAAGAGGCTATAAATCTTCCACTGCGACCCCACGTCATTCCGTTGCTGAAGAGTCACATTGTGTTACTTCAGCGAGAGATTGCTGCCCTTTCCAGAGCCACAAATCAGGTGAGTACTTCGTAAATGTCTCGTTTCCTTCATCTAACGAGTGTCGTCTTCTTGTAGACCCCTCTTCAGTACGTAACGTCAAATGAAAACTCCGTCATGGAGTTCTCTCACAGCCCATCCGAGTATCAGGACATTTTTCTACAGCTCGATGCGCCAGCAAATACCACAATTCCGAATGGAAATGGATTGGTCTTCAAAAGGCGTTCATCAGACTCCATAATGGACCACCACAATGGTAGCCAGGAATGGAGTGAATACATGTACCCAGCAGCGAAGAGGCTGCACACTCTTAATCCTCCACCGAACGGGTACATTCCGGGGCAGCCAGCTTCTTCACTTTTTGAATATCCGGGGAGTGCTACAAGCAGTCAGGGTGAAAGCGGCTTCGGAGGATTACTAGATAAGGTTGGAATTCAAAAGAATTTCTTGCTCAATGGGATCTATATATTTTTATTTCAATAGACAATTCATAGAGATGAAAGGGAACTAAGGGCTGCTGAATCTCAACGTGTGAGTCGCATGGCCGGAGGTGGGGAGGAGGAGTGGAAGAACATTCACACTATGCTCAACTGTATATCGGCCATGGTGGACAAGACCAAACGGGCCATCACAATTTTGCAACAACGAGGAGTTGACCCTATTTCGGAGGTTTCGTCAACAGCGGTTATGGACATTCGCCGACAAACTGAAGAAAAAGTCTCCGAATTCAAGCGGAATGCTGAAGAAGCAGTAAATCAGGTAAAACTAACTATTTTAAGTATGGCGGACAATCACTAAAAAAAAAAAATTAATATAAAGGTCAAACGACAAGCAGTCCTTGAAATTCAAAGAGCAGTTGCGGCAGCAGAGAGTCGAGCCGCTGAAGTCATGGCCCAGGAACGCCTGCGTATGGAAAAATTCTTTGCCGAAATCAGCCGAAATCCAAATGAACGAGATCTGGACAACAAGTCTCCATCTGTAGCAGCTGGACAAAATGTAAACATTCATTGGTTTGTAACAGATGAAAATATTGATTTAATTTGTGTTTTAATTTCTCAGGCCTGCTGGAATTGTGGACGAAAAGCAACTGAAACATGCTCCGGTTGTAATTTAGCTCGATACTGTGGGGCATTTTGCCAGCACAAAGACTGGGAACATCACCATCAGGTAAACATTAGGCTTAATCTTCAAAACCCATCGAACTCCCTTTTAAATGTCAATTGTTTTTCAGATTTGTGGCAGCTCACGGTCCGACATCACTGCCGCAAAACATCCATCACAGGTAATTGCCCTAACAGCGAATCTACGTGGAAGTCTAGCCCGTACACCACCCACCCCATCAACATCGACGATATCATCACAATCGACCCAGCCACCCTCGAGTCAATCCAGTGTGGCGTCATTAGTTCCAAATGGTTCAACATCGACGAGCGGCTCTAAATGACGCATTCGCATGATGAAACCCAAAAAGAAATATTTGTGCTAGTCAAATTAATATATAAATATAAAAACATCAGATACATAAATAATTTTTACTTTTTATTTAGTATTTAATAATTAAAAAAACAAAATCACTATAATTAAAGTGTAAACCTCCCCTGCACTCGTCATTGGGTTTTTCTTTGTTTAATTTCTGTCCATTTTTTGCACATTAAAAAAAAAAAAATGAAAGAGCACAATGCTTAGTTTTATTTTATTTTAAAATTTTATTTAAGCAAGAATCCAAACTAGAATAGAATAAAGTTGAAACAATTTAATTATAACTAAATTATTGATTTAATTTAAATTTTAAACAAAAATAAGTTTTGCTTACTTTAAATTTTTAGTGAAAAATAATTTGTTATTGAGTATAAACTGCATGCAAATTTATCTTGTCTTATTTATTTATTGTTTGAGTGTATTTTTATTTAAATTGTGTTCAATCAATATAGTTCATACATAGAATATAAAATGTTTGTTAAATTTCCAGTAATTCATTGAAACAATAGAAAAAAATCGATTTAGACGATAAAATTTTGTTTGCTTAAAATTAAGTCATTAATGTAATTTTAATAAGAATAAGGAACATAAACATCAAATGTGATTTATTTTAAAAGTTTTTAAATGTTTCATTTTGTTAAATACAAAAACAATAATTTATTGAAAAAAAAAACTGTTTTTGTTTTTGTGAAAAGATCAATTATCGTGTCTGGTAAGTTAAACATTTTTTTTACGTACAAATTTCGAATTTCCATTAGTAATAGCGGTTTTTTTTTTGGTCGTCCAGACTGTTCCGCACGATTCTAAATTCATTCACTTGGCACAAGATGACAGTTCTTGTTCTGAATAGAACAAAAACACGATTCCGAATTTGAAGTCGGAATCAAAAACAGAATCACGGATACATGCACATTGCACATACGTACTCGACGCCATGTTTACAAACAAAGAAAATAAAAACAATGTCATGTCCTCCGCAATATTGTACATAAGGTTTCACAAATACATAGGCATTCAACCATTACAAGAAAACAAATTTGTTTGCATGTTCTTTTGGTAGCCGGAATCGGAAGGTTCTGTGTACCAAATCCGGATTACAAAAAAAAAAAAAAAAAAACGCTATAAATTAAAGTTGGCAATTCCACCTATTTTCGCATATTTGTAAAATCCAAGCCATTGAAAAAATTTCATCTTAATTCAGACTAAGTTTTTCAGTTATTTTTATGTGTCAAGATCGAGCTATAGATTCCCGATCAGTCACTTTTAAACATATTTCAGATTCAGTATGAAATTTTTGGAAACGAAATTATTAAAAAATGAAAGCCTTAATAGCCTAGGAGCCCCATACAAGAAATTCCCGTCATCGCGCCCACTAAAATTTTAAATGGGAAATAAAAGATAAAGCCAAGACGAATAAGATTTGCTTCGTCGGCGTGAATTTAGTTAGCCAGAAAGGCCGCGTATGCCTTTTCCAATGTGGTGAATGACGGTGAAATGTCTTTATCTGTCTCAGAAATTTTACGAGACACCGTACGCTGAGAATCATGGAGAACGAAGCATTAAAAACGAAACATTTGAAATCACAAACGGTGTAAATTTTAAAAAATAATGCTTTTCTCACTACAACAAAATTGATCAATTTCAATTATTGAAAATTATTTGACGTATCAAAAATTATTAAAAATGGAGCGGACTTCAGAACGGCAACGCTGAGATATACCTTTTCATGACAGATTGATACTCTTGGAAGTTTTTTCAGTTCTTGGCAAGAGGCAGTACAGTATCCGTGAGAGTAGGGCACGAGTAGGATTGGAACCCACGAGGCGTTCTGCTTAGCAGCCAACTCACCTAACTACTAAGCCACAGGCATGGATCAGGAATTGGTTGGAATACTTTTTATCCTTCTAGCTGACGTCTACTGGACGTTGGTTTGGCATCGGTATTGTTGTTATATCTATGTCTTTGAAAAAACTATTTCGATTTTAATAATTCGTTCACTAACAGAAAATACAATACTGAGTGTAGTGTTAATTTGAGTTTTTTTTTATTACTAGCCGACCCAGAAAACGCTGCGTTGTCCTAAAAATATTAATCTTCGGAAATACTTATCCGAGAGGTAATAAAAATTCTTTCACTGAAAACTGCAATACTTAGTAGTAATATAAGCTGTATTCTATTAAGACAAAACAAATCATGTAAATCAAAACGGATGATAGTAAGAAACCAAACAACTTAATTATAAGTCAGATCCCTACCTAATATATACCTACCTACCAGAGATTAAAATGAGTATGTTTGAACAGTTCGAACACGTCCAACTTTTTCTTGTGTGCTTGTTCATACTCGTTCGTTTGCAACCCTTATTTATGAATAAATTGATTCATTTAATTCAACAAACCAAAGAATGATAGTAGGCAAAACTAAATGTACTAAACAAAACAGAATTATCTTATGTCGAATATAATGATGATTCATAACGTCAAAAGTCACTTTCTTAAAAATAATGGAGAGCCTATTCATAAAGGCTTCTAATTATAAAAATCCTGTTGCGTCGCAAAAGACCCAGCCGATC
>CAKKXW010000004.1:44608586-44622131 GCA_920937365.1 Sphaerophoria rueppellii
GGTGGTTATAGTTACTGACACGAGCCAACTAACTTGTTCTTATACTAAGATATATTGAGTGCATCGTTGTTTTAGCAACTTTATTATTGAGTATCTACGTAAATGTCTTTTATAACTCAATATCTGTTCAGTATTTTAACACTACTTTTTGCAATTTAAGTAATCATAAATATTTAGTTTTAGCATGCAGGAGCAAGTTCGTACGACCCAGTCGTGCACATTTTTATTTTCATTCTCATTTTGCTAGGCTCAAAAATAAACCGCTTACGTATCTAATTTAAGCTTTTGATGCATGTTGAATGATAGAATAAGTAATACTGAAGGGGTCGGAAACTGACTTGTCTATAACTCAATATTTTCTGTAAATGCATCTATGAGTTATTATTTCAACGATTTTGTTGCTACGTGAGTTATATAGAATCATATTCTTGTTCAATCAACCGAGCACAGTCATTGATATTGGTGGCACTCGAACTAGGAACTGAAAGGCTACTGACTAACTTAATATCTTAAAGGTGATGTTTAAAGCACGTATTCTTCTATATATGCTATAGAATCGAGCATAGCTTCTATACCAATTAAACTTCTTCAGTTTGATAAGGAAATATTAGTCTTGATACTCAAATTTTTAAGTATAGCATTAATCTTACTTATTTAAGGTGGCATTACAGTTCATTGTAATGTTGGGCCTCAACCAACAGTCATCACCTACCAGCTCAGTCCCAATTTTGAATGTCAAATTGACTGAGGACCTTTTCCCACTTGGGTGCGCCACCATGAGTCATGGTCTTCCTCTTCTTCTCATTCCATCGAGAACAGCGTCGAAGGCTTTTCGGGCCGGAGCATTAGTGTCCATCCGCTCTATCTGCTTTAAATGACAAAGCCATTTGAGCCGCTGGATCCTTCTGGCTAGATCCGTGTTATTGTACAACATGTATTAAGGTTCGTTGTTTAATTTTCTTCCCCATTCTCCATCAATGCACACGGGGCCATAGATGACTTCAAAGAACTTTCCACTCGAAACAGCCTAAGGCACATTCATCCGATTTTTTCAAGATCTATGTTCTGCACCATACAGCAGGACTGGGATGATGAGGGTGTTTAATAGTTTAACCTCAGTAGATGAGAGGGCTTTACCACTCAATTGCTTTCTTAGTCCAAAGAAATAGCGATTAGCAAAAGGTATTCTACATTTGGCTCGCTGGTGTTATTACCCGTGTAAACAGGGGAGGCTAGGAAGACAAACCTTTCTCCTACCTCGAAGCTTCTATTGAGATGTTTGTCCGAGCTGTGTTTTGAGGTTTCTCGAAGACCGCATAGATTTACTTGGTTTTGCACTCATTTACCGCTTAACCCATTTTTGCCGTGTCTGTCTCAATTCTCACAAATGATCCATTACATCTCACTGTGTTCTTTCCATTATATCTATATATCATCGCTGGAGTACGCAATAAGTTGAACAGACTTTTGGAAAATAGGGCCTCTGGTGTTGACGTTGGAATTTTGCACAATATTCTAAAGCAAAATGTTAAGGAAAAGTAGTATTAAACTCTTTATAAGATATTTTGACGTTATTAATCATTAAGCTTCTTTGTTCCTTATTGGAAATATAATCCGTGATGGCATAATATACACGGAGAAGATACCTAGCGTTCTAAAAGCTCAAAATCCTGATCAAACCCCAATGAGTCGATGACCCAGATAGTAAAATTTCCTTCATTAATTGACTTTTGGTCAAAAATTCCAACAATATAAGTACAAAGAGCTCAGTTATATCAATACGCAATTCAATATCAAAGAAGATTTCTTTGATTTTTCAACACACAAGAAACTCTGCTTAAGCAATAGAAAGTTGTGAAAAGTCAAGTGCCTGTACTTCACCTTGTTTTGGGGTCAAATCAATTGGATGAAAAATTGCTTTTCAAGAATAAATACAACGTTACTCCTCAAAAATTTCATTAACCTTCTCACAATGATGAATTGAAACTAATCATCTTTACCAACGCCTTGCCTTAATCAACATTTTTCCACTTTTCCAAGAAAACCAAACAAAATATCTGAGTCTGTTCAAAGAAAGTGACCAAGCCGCATTTCTCATTTTCACATCCAACCCATGCTTAGATTAATATATACCTTAAACCTATTCAAGTCTATCATTTACTTTACTTTACTTTTTTGTTTGTATTCAGTTCCTATACTGGAAAAAAGTTCATATTCCTTCAAGTGGATACAAAAGTAATTATGAAACGCATTCAAGCATGATGTACAAATAGATAGTTGTACATCCCATCCTATCCCATTCCAAAGCAATGATGATGGCTTTCGTTTGCAACAATTTCAACAACGCTAAAGAACCAATACCTCGTTGTTATTAGACTTCTGTATAGTTAAACAACAACAACAAAAAAAGAACACATGAAAAATAGTTTTCATTTCTTAACATCAAGAGAAAATGCATTTAATTTTCTATTAAACCTTAGCGCACACATAAAATCAAAGAGAATTAAAAATGGACAGAAAAAGGAAAAAAAACACAAAACAAAGCACATGCAATCAATTTAAATGATTTCAACTTTCCACTGCAACACATTAGAAACTCTCAAATAATGTTGGACCGAGTATGGTTTTCAGCACTTCTCACGTGCATTCTCTTCCTCAAACTAATTGCGTTCCATTAAAGAAGCCGAGAATTGAAGATATCGCCACTGCCTTATCTCCACCCAGTAGTTTAATTTAGTTAATAAGACGGAGTAGCTTTGAGATAGTAATAATTTTTCAAGCACTACGTTGCATGTGGTCGAATTGTTTTACATTACACACAGTAGCACGCAAGTAGTTTTCTGACATCTGGTTTACTAGTGCATCTCGAGAGACCTAGAAAACACTAAATGTCAGCCATTTCACTTAAACCAAAAACTGATAAGGAGCGATAGAGTCGTTGATTCATTTTTGAAGTTCTATTAATTACTTCAATGTGATAAGACTCATTGTTGACGAGAAAACGCGATGAGTCACTTCCAGAAAATAAGAACTGGTCTACCTTTGACTTGCATGTGCACATTTTTGTGGCTGCACTTGACAAAAAGCAAACTCGGATATCCTTTGTGGTGAGTGGCGGGTGCAGTACAAAATGGATATAAACATCTTTTACCTTCTTTTAAATGCAAATGTCATGTACACTGACAAGACTTCCTGTAATTTGAGACTTTTTGCAACAAAATGTACCTCTTTAGGCTTCCGGGGAAGAAGATACTCGTATACATGCTTGATAAGTCAAATTCAATTTGAGTGACGAGTTCAATGGTTTCGTTATTAATATTGTTTTTGTTTATTGTGTCTCAAATTTTTTTATGAGTCCACTTTGGTGATTCAGTGGACTATTCGCTTGAACATTGTTTTTTTTTTCTTAATTTCATTAAAATATGTATCTTTCAACTTACAAATAGAAAACTTAAGAATTAATGATACAATTTGTAGAAGAAGTTCAACGATTAGTCACATTCAGTCTCGAGAAACTCATGGGACATACTCGAATTTAAATAAATTGGAATTTTCATTTTATTTTTTCTTTTAGGAGAAATTGCAATACTTTGTCAATTTTCTTAAACTCTATTTAAGCAATTTGTTCATTATTCACGTGATTTTTACTTTCCTTTTATATCCGTACTGCATTGATAATAACTTGTTCAAAGCAGTTTTGAAATTTAATCTTTGTGTGTGATTTCGACTATGTAGTCTACCCTAGCCTTTTTCCAGCTGTACACTAGAGTCTTAATTGCTGCGCTGAGTAACTTAAAATGTTTTATGAATAATGAATCATCGGTAATCAAAACAACGTGTTTTAGGTCTGTAAGTGTTCTGAATTGTAAGTCAGTGTTATCCTCAGGCTAACTTTTTTCTTTTTTTTTTAACTAAAATTGTGAATCTTAACCATTTTGAGTGCACTTGAAATCGTTTCACTTCTTTGCTTTTTTTTTGTAACAGTGTCTGTTGGGCTCGCTAGTAACAGTAAGCATTAAAACAAAGGAATAAAATTTGATAATAATAATTTGATAAATTATTAGTTTCCTTTTTTTAAAGTTCCAGCTCCGTCCCTAGCTAGCTGTCTTCAGTGTTGCACTCCAAGTCGATTGAGGTCCTCTTTCACTTAGGTGCGCCACCTGTGTCGTGGTATTCCTCTACTTCTTCATCCCTCGGAAAGGGTGTCGAAGCTTTCTGGGCCGGAGTGTCTATCCGCTCTAAATGACCGAGCCATCTGAGGCGCTCGACCTTGACTCTTCCTCTTCTTCTCCATTCTCCATCAATGCACATGGGCCAAAGTTCCCCGAACAAGTTTTCTCTCGAAACAGCCTAAGGCGCATTCATTCGATTTTGTAAAGGTCCACGTTTCTGCACTATACAGCAGGACTGGGATGATGAGGATGTTACTAAATTTTACCTTAGTTGATCGAGAGAGGGCTTTTCCACTCAATTGCTTTCTTAGCTCAAAAAAACAGTGATTAGCAAGAGTTATTCTTAGTCTGATCTCGACGTTAGTGTTATTGTCCGTGTTTATAACGGAGCCTAGGTATAAACAAACTCCTCTACTAAAAATAGAGTGGCGCGACAGCTCTTGAAGAGCCAAGGCCTAAGTGGCTTACTCTCATTCAACAATTCTCTAGGTGCGTGTGAAGAATTGAGGGGACCTACAATTTAACGCCGATTCCGAACGGCAAAGTTGAGAAGCACTTTTTCATGACAGATGATACTCTTGGAAGTTTTGTCAGTTCTTCGCAAGAGGCAGTGTCCGTGAAAGATGAAATAAAAACTTTGGGCCCGAGTAGGATTCGAACCCACGATGTTCTGCTTAGCAGTCAACGCACCTAACCACTTAGCTACGGACACTACACTCTACTACCTCGTAGTTATATGCTTCTATTGATGACGTTCTGTCCCAGGACGTCCAACACCGACGCACGTTGGCTGTCCATCCTTGAAGACAGCATATACCTACTTCGTTTTACCCTCATATGTACAGCTTCTATCTCAATTCTTACAAAGGAGTCAATAACATCACGCTGTGTTTTTTTTTATATCCATATCATCGGCGTACACGAGAAGTTGAACAGAATTTTGGAAGAAAGTACCTCTGGTGTTAACGTTTGAGTTTTGTACTTCTCAATCCTTGTGTGAACCCTTCTTGGACATCGAAAGATTCCATAGCGTGAGTAATCCATCGTTATTTTTAAAAAGCGTACGAGCTTGGCAGGGATGCCAAGACTCGACACAGCTTTATACAGTTCGTCTCTGTAGATACTTTCATACGCATGCGTGTCGTTTAAGCATTCATAGATTTTATTCGAGGATCTATCGCAAAGTGAAAATTTGGTCGATGGTTGACTTTCATTTTCTGAACCCACATTGAAGGGGACCAATCGGATCGTTGACGAAAGACTTGAGACGATAGATACGGGTCAGAGGATCTTATAAGCGATGTTAAGGATGTCTGTAGTTGGTGCAATTCAAATGATTTTTCTTCTATAAATTTATGAGAACACACTATCAGAATGTGTCGTATAGGCTTACAGCAAGTACCTTATTACGACCAATGGTTTGCCAACACAGGGTCTGTGTTATACCACCGGCTCATTACTTAGTGTGGTGTTAACGAAACTAGGGATTCATCATGAATTGTATATTTTTACAGTAGTGTGTATTTGATTACTTCGGGAGAAATATCAGGTTATGGATTTTCTTGAAATGAATTTAACAAACCGTTGCGTCGGTTGACTTCATTAACACCACAGTCATCACCGGTACCGGTACGAATTTTAATGCAGTTAAACTGCCATAAATTAATTAAGTTTGCGGCTATTAATTTTTTAATATATTCTACCTAAAAGAACTAGAAGACTGTTTGTCTTCAGAGCGACAATCAACCTTAATTCCTGCGAAATTAATTTGAAAGCGGAATTTTGTATTCAGTTAACCACTATCTCAATTTTTGCTTTCACACAAAATCGAGTAAACAAATTCTCATCTAATCTTACCCACTTAAATGTCTGACAGAGACACTTCAGTTCAGTCATTCGAGACCCTGAACTTGCATGAATGCATCTCCTCGATAAAAAAAAAAGCCATGTCTGCTTTTGTACGCCGAGTTCAGCCAGCTTGTCAATTCAATTACACACTTGTCGCTCGTATCTCCTCATTGGCAAGTCAACATCAATTATTCTCATTATAATATCTCTCTATGTCCAGCACATAGAGTTTTGGTTTCCCAAGTATTTTGTTTTTAACTCCAAGCTGACAAGGATAGTCAATGTGAATAAAAAAAGTAACAAAAATACATAATCTCTCGATAAAACGTGATCTGTTTGCCAATAAACAGCTAATAGGTAGGCTAGTGGCTAAAGCTTGCTATGCCCCTTTAAACTAAACAATTAGTCCCCCAAAATAGTCGAATCCATTGAGAACAGCTTTTGCTTTTTTAAGTGTACGATACTCAAATGCGTAGTGTGTTTTGCCTCGGTCAACATCAACATGTCACAACAAAATCACTTACTTGATTGTACAACGCCCAAATTAGGCATCATCTCTATTCGATGAAAATCGAACAAAACAAAAATATATATTCATTAAAAAATGTTAAGAAGAAATTGAGAGCACCTCATTGAGCACGAGCGAGTGTGCTGTCGAAGTGCAATTAGGCTCGAGGCTCGTTTACTATCGCATGAATGCAAATGTCTTTCCGAATTGGATTTTGTTCGTCAACCAATATAAATATTAAAAAATAAAAAAAATTAATAAAGTCTATCTTAGGATTTCCAGTTTGGGATCAATCAAAAAAATCGTGATCAATGAACAACGCCCGAAAAGTCCGTTCACAGTGGAAAGGCGATAATATTTCATGCAAAATGTATTTCTGTCTCGGTAAAGGGAAAAAGAATGACAGCAACGCATGAGGACGGTTTGGATTTTATTTTTGGCATCTATCGCCAAGGGGAGCGATTGTATCTATTTCGGTCGTGATCCTCCCTCGAGGATCACTTGGAAACGCACTAATATTCAGAAATGTCGTCGTCACCTTAAATCAGGGCATGTGGCATGACTTTAAGTTGTTGTTGCGGTGACGACGCAAATGCGAGGTGCAGGAAGACTATTAAGAAAAAAAAATAGATCTGTGAGGAATGACATCTAAGAAATGCACTTCGAGAACTACATAGACTGTAAGAAAGTACATAGAATTCGGTCTTCGGGCACAGGAATATATCCAAGAAAAATCTATTTTCGGAAAGTCTTCCTTCGGTGTTGGGTGCTAATCGAAAATCTTCTAAGAGTCACGGGCGTAAAATAAATATTTCACAGTTTTTTTTTTTTTTGATAATGATAAACGACTTCCTTAATGGATTTGTTTGTTGAAATGTGCTCCCTTATACAGCGGAAAAGTTGTTTTTGTTTGTTTTTTTAAAGTAGGCGAAGAAACTTTAATTGTCTGACAAGATCAGAGAGATAATTTGATTAACTGTCAGTATTTTTTGAAGACTTTATTCTGAAAAGAAAAGACGTAAAACGACGTCTGATGTCAATTTCAAAGCGAGTACTCAATCATGTCAATCTATCGAGGTCATAACGTTGTGAAAAATTGGTGCTAAGAAATTTAAAGAAAATGTTTAAATAGACCTACCAAATGGAAAAAAAAATTAACTTTATGTCGAAAGAACTAACATTTTTTTTAAAGTCATATTAAGGATTTTAAAATAGGTATTTGTGGTTCGAGAAATTTAAATAAAATATAAATTAAAATGAAAAATACCTGGAGGCTGGTGTTTTATATAGAAACATTTATAGATTTATAGATTTATAGAAATGCAAATATTTTATGCAGAACTTTTCATATTTTTGAATATTGTAATAAAAATTTGAGCAATTTTTCTCTTTGAATTCAAAATTAACCCTAGTTAGGGTTATGAACAAAAACATACGCACGGGGTGAATTCAAACAAACAACTCCTTTGACTGTCTGAAGCTACTTAAGTGTACGGCCCTGCGGTGCACTTGAAATTTTGACAGTAGTTACGTACGTTCATATCCCAATCTGAAGTAAATTATTAGATTAATTCTCAGGATTTCGCTCAAGGTGAATTCTAACGAAAAAATCATCATGATACCTCTTTGAACCTCTGTAGCTGCTATCATATCGTAAATGGTGCAAGAAACTAACTTCAATGGACACTACCTTCACACGAGAATTAACTTCACCTCAAGTGGAAAATATCTTCACTTTTTTTTTTCTGGTGAATATGTTTCCAAACTAAAGGGTTTTCCAATAAGAGGTGTTATTTTGAGTAGCCCACTATTTCGGTAGCTGTCACTTTTGAAGCTGTTATTTTTTGACATCTGACAAGTAGAAACTACGCTATTAATAAAAGTGGATACACACTTCAACAACGCATTGAAATTATTAAAATTCACTATAAAAATTGCGAAAATTTGGCAGAGACGGTTCGTAAAACTAAAACATCTTTGGTTCGTCGTGAAGCACCTTGTTGGACCGCAATACAGAAATTGGTGGACAAATTCGAGCTGTTGTTGCACGTCGCTCAAGAACAACTGAGAATATTGCCGTTGTAGCCCAAAGTGTTTAAGAAAACCCAGGTTTGTCCATTCCTAGTCGTTCTTTGGAATTAGGCATTCCACAAACGTCATTACACCGTATTTTGCATAAAAACTTGGGTCTTAAAGCTTATAAAGTTCAGTCAACACAAGAATTTAAGCCGGCTGATCATCAACAACGTCGTGTCTTGTCTTTGCTGATAGGGTCCTTGAAATGCATGAAAATGATCCGGAATTTCATCGAAAAATCATCTTGACTGTTGAGGCCCATTTCCACTTCGGAGGCTACGTCAACAAGCAAAACTGATGCGTCTGGGGCTCGGAAAACCCAAGAGTTATTGTTGAAAAGCCTCTCCATCCTCAACGCGTGATTGTTTGGTGCGGTTTATGGTCCGGCGGATTTATTGGACCTTACTTTTTCGAAAATGGGGTTGGAGCAACAGGACAGCGTTAACTTTCAACAAGACGGCGCTACGTGCCACACAAGCAATGAAACCATCGATCTTTTACGGGAAAAGTTCCCGGACCGTGTTATCTCTCGAAGAGGTGATCACAATTGGCCACCGTGATCTTGTGACTTCATCCTTTGTTGCCACGTGAAAGATTAGGTATACGCCAACAGCCCAGCGTCGATTAAGGACCTCAAAGAGGGAATTCGTGAGGCTATCGAGGACATAGGGCAGCCACTTTGCGATTTGGTTATGGAAAATTTCATTAAAAGGATATGGTCCTGTAAGCGTGGTCGTGGTGACCATTTGGCTGATGTTGTGTTCCATTATTAACGGCATACCTTCCTCTTTATAATGAAATAAACTTCCGATCATTTATCTCAAAAAATGCTATTTTTCTTTGAATATCAAAATGACACCTGTTATTGAAAAACCCCTTATGATGGGAAAATACTTCATCAGAAATTTGGGTGAAGTTTATTCCCACCAGTTTTTCAAAGGTTTTAAGAGGAATAGCCAGCCGAATGAAACTGTATACTATTTGCACTAAATAATAGCAAAACCAGGAGCTTTTTGTAACATTTAGAAAGATTGGGATAGATCCTCCGTATTGGTATAATAGCGTGGATTTTGCACACCCTTCTGCGGATTGCCCGCGTACAATGGAACCAACATCCTTTGGCGTCTACTTCTGGAAATATAATATACAAAGCGAGTCGATTTTTTTTTTGTCAAACAGAAAAATAATTTGGAGTGTGAAAAGAAAAAAATTCGCGTGAACTTTCTTATTTTCACACCCCAAATTGTTTCTCTGTTTGACAAACAAAATCTCGGCTTGCTTCGCTCACTTTACAGTACACAAGTGAAATTAATTCACGTCTTCTGTGAAGTTATATCCCACCACAGCTGAGAAACATATTCACCAGAAAAAATTGAAGATATTTCCCACTTGAAGGTAGTTCCCAGTGAAGTTAGTTCCCTGCTTTATCTTATATACCTTACCTGTACATAATGAATATGTTATATCAAACTACATTTTTAGTAGATTCCTAAAATTTGACACTGTAGCAAATACAAATTGACCAATAAACTTTAACTTTTGATATCTCTAATGAATTAGATATGAGTTGTAAACAAATCTACAGCAGACACTTGGTTTGAAGATTAATTTTGTTCATTTGATTCGTCAAGCTGGAGGAATTCCTGTTTAAAAAAGCTCATTCGAACATTGATATGACAGAGATACAAATAGAACACTGGATTTCGAAATCGGGAAATTATTTGAATAATGAGACTACTATTTAACTCGGAATTTGGAAACCTCTTATAGTGGAATAATCCATTCGAGAGATTTACCGCGGAAGATTATGTGATAGTGTCACTCTTCATAACGGTTCCTAAGAAATAAATCGATTAAACCGTGGCCTTTTGGAAAGCGCAAGAATTTGTGAGGGTAAGATCCACTAACGCGATTTTTATTTCTTATTGAGCAACTTTTTCATACCCTGTTGTTACATCTCATAAAAGAAGTAGGTACAAAACTCAAGATCGAAAAATGTAAAAGACTAACGACTCATCTTGATTAACGTCTCATCAAAATATAAACATCAACGGGCCAAGAATCTAAATACTTCTTAACCTGTTCTCTTGCCGACCAACCAACGTCTTGTGTCGTCCATGATCTTTATCATCTAATCCTCATTTTTGCGCTTAGAAACCACGAAGTTGGAAAAGTATTAAAAACAGAAGAACTGAACAGAATGTTGTTTAACGCTTTTGTCTTTAATGGGATACCTGTAATTAAAAAGCGATAAAATTCTCACTTCTGTATCTATTATGTATGGTAGTTAAAATTTCCCAGAGTTTCTTTTTTCCTCATCACTTTCCTCATGCTACTCACAACAAAGCCAACGACATTCACACGAGACTCGTGATTTTGAATTTTATTTTGTAGGTTAAGTTCAATGCCTGGCTTGGAAGCATGATTTTGTTGATTCCGAACTTTGGCATTTCTCTATCATGCAAAAAATGATCAGTAGAGTGAAAGTAATTAAGCGGTAGCTTTGCCGTAACTAAGCGTTGTGCGTCAGAAACTCAACGGAAGTGCATTTTAAAATTATTTCTATCTTCTGATGCCTGTCTCAGCTCTCAGGTCGTCTATATTTAGTCGCATTTGCATGATGCGAAATTTGAAGCTGTTTGTGCGAGCAACTTGAACTGTCATTTGTCACTCGTTATGACAGCTAGTGATTCTTATCACAGTTCATCTCTCTCTAGGTATACGGCTTCGTTTTGTTACGCTTCTTTGCGTATTTTGATATCACAATCGCTGCTTGAGTAATAGTGATCGTGTTTATATTTATTTAATATTTTGACAGACTCTTGGCATGATGCAATTGCTATCTCGACAATGCTCTTTTCGATCTCGAAACACTGACATGAGTCAAGTGCGAGGTTAATTTACACTTTAAAGAATCAAAATGAATCTAGCAAAACGAAGAAGCAAAAGGAGGTAATTGCAGTGAGGCGATGCAGCTTCGTCGCGTCGGCGCGCCATTCAGGCCGTTGCTCCCTCTATCGGATGAAAAAATCAAAAAAAATACAAGTTCATAAGGAAAGAAAACCAT
The DNA here is from genome assembly GCA_920937365.1 of Sphaerophoria rueppellii. Taxonomy (NCBI): domain Eukaryota; kingdom Metazoa; phylum Arthropoda; class Insecta; order Diptera; family Syrphidae; genus Sphaerophoria; species Sphaerophoria rueppellii. The sequence goes on from CAKKXW010000004.1 coordinate 44,620,258, forward strand.
CGGTCGGCGCGGCGATGTTCTATTTCCAGAGTACTGTGGAGGCTTTTTTGTCGAACGCACCACCGAGTAAATAAGTCTGCTGTTGCGCTCGGCTGAATTTGATGCCAAAATAAATTAGAAAAAAAAAAAACAAAACAAAACCTTAAACAAATATATCGAAAGGAATTTTCTGTGGAAACTGTTGCTGCTTCGTCATTTCTTTTCAAATATGCCTAAAGAGTTTTGTTGTCTTTTTTAAGTGCTGCCTTTTCAGACTGAGAGTGGTATTATTTATAGACGAAGAGGGTGAGAAAAATCAACCGAGCGTTTAATGGTTTTGATAAGTCTTAACCAAAAATTGAGATTTACAAAAAAAAATGTGAATCAGCGCATTAATAAAAAAAAAAAAAAAATAATGAAGAAAGCAAAAGAAAAGAAGGTCAATCGATAACTCATAGGAATATCATTAAACTTAATTGCTTGGAAAATAATATGACGTTATTACGTTGATTTCGTGCAATAAAATACCGGCACACAACGCTTTGAAAGTCTTTTAAATATTAATGAAGCTCAGATGTTTGGTGAGCACATTAATTAAAAACTGATCAAGCTTTTTGCTTTTTAAGGAAGCCAACAATATTGATCGAAATAAAATTATTGTCTAGACTAAGTGACTTTGTTGAATTAATTCTTTATTTGCTTAGATGTATTCTATGCAAATCAAAGACTTTAACACGTTTGTTAGTAGGGTAACGGCACCAGTCCCCGGCAAGATAACTTTTTTTTTACTTTCATTGCAAATATCTTTATTTCTATTAGTTTTTCGTTCAGTAGTTTGGTGAACGAATGAGTTGAAAGTAACTTTAAACATTGATTTAAAAGGATAAATTCTAAAAAAGGGTGATTTTCTGGAGTCTCCGGACAATTGCCTTGGTCTCCGGACGGTCTTAAATGGAGTCTCCGGACAGTTCCACTTAAAAACTCAATATCTTTTTTCTCTATAAGTGTTGAGTATAGAGCAATTCATTTTCCGCATTGATAATTATTATTTCCTGATTATTTGGAATCAAATTGATTTAAAAAATATTGCCTAGTTATTGTTATTTTGCCGAATTATAAAAAAAAAACAAAATCGGTACCAGTCTCCGGACGATCAAAACAGAGTTTCCGGACGATTTTGAACCTACTTTGTCATACTTAATTGCTGCTTGCCTAACAACTTTCTTCTTCGATCCAATGTCGTGTAGGGCTTACTGTAAGTTGTTTGCATCCATCCTCAAACTTTTGGCAAGGAAATTGAGGATTTTAAAAAGAGTCCGGAGACTAGATTTTCGCTATTTTTTGTACCAGTCCCCGGACACTTAAAAAAAATCGATTAAAAAAACGCAAAACTCAATTTTTTTCTTTAGTTATTGGAAGTTCAGTTCATTATATTTTTACTGAAACAAATTCCATTTGAATATACAAAATCATTTTATATTAGTATATTATTTCATGGTCCGCCGAGACTGGTGCAGTTACCCTATTTCTGTTTTCAAAAAAAAAAACAATCGAAATGTTTGTATGAAACGTGAAAAATCATAAAATAAAACAAGATTTAACACTATCGTAGTCTTGGCATCAAAATTAATTTAACTCATAAGTTCTTAGTTAACGATAAAATTTGTATTCTTCCTTATGCTTAATTCATTTAATCGTGATTTCTTGCATTCTCTTAAGCTTCCAGTTTGTTGAAAATGTCACACAATTTTTGTACTTGCTTAAAAAAAAAAAAAGATTTTCAAAGAAAACCAGTTTCTTCAAGAAGGCCCTCACAAATAATCAGTGCAGTCAAATCTGATTTGGTCACTCGAAACCGATTTTTTTTTTCGAAACAAAGTGACTATCGAAATGAA
>CAKKXW010000004.1:44633692-44646979 GCA_920937365.1 Sphaerophoria rueppellii
TAGATAAAAAACTAAACTGGGGCCTGAACACCACAGATAGATTCAAAAAGGCATCGACTGCCTTTTACACCTGCAATAGAATTTTCGGGAAAACCTGGGGACCAAACCTTAAAATTATCAGATAGATGTATTCGGCAATAATTAGACCAATACTAACCTACGGTAATTTGGTATGGTGGAAAGCTTTAGAAAAGAGCACGAACCTGAAAACTTTGACAAAAGTTCAAAGACTAGCGTGCACTGGCATTACGGGGGCAATGAGATCCACTCCAACTGCGGGACTGGAAGTTATACTCGATCTTATTCCCCTAGACCTCTTTGTTCAAGAATCTGCGGCCTAAAGTGCTCTGAGACTCAGTCAAACTGAAGTCTGGAAAAATAGTTCCATAGGACATGCCCAGATCCTTCATAAAGTTATGGGTCATAGTACTACAACAGACTATAAAACACTCGAACTTTGATTTTCACAAACCATTCCAGGCTGCCATCCCAAGCAGAGAGGAATGGATAGATAATATACCGTACTCCAGTGAGTCGTCAATAGCTATCTATACTGATGGCTCTTAAATGGGCACTGGTGTAGGAACAGGCTTCTATTCCGAATCTCTCAAGTTAACCGCTTCACTAAGGCTTCCAGACTACAGTAGCGTCTTCCAAGTGGAGGTCCTGGCAGTGACAACAGCTGCTAAAAAGGTATCAATGATGGCGATACCACGAGCTGATATCACCTTTTACATTGATAGCCAAGCGGCAATAAAAGCGATTACTGCAACTGAGGTAAAATCAAAGCTTGTTTCATGCTGCCGCGAAGAGCTCAAGGTTCTTGGCGCACAGCACAACATTAGACTCTGCTGGGTCCCGGGCCACAGCGATATACTAGGCAATGAGAAAGCCGATGAATTAGCAAGATTAGGGTCAATGCTTGACGTAAGCCAAGCTCAGCTAGTTAGCACCCCTACCTGTTATTTAAAACAGGAAATCTCAAAAAGAATAACTCTCAAGGCCCATGAAAGGTGGAATCTTCTTGACACTTGCGGCACAACAAGAAAGATCTGGCCCTGTTTTAACAAACAAAGAACGGAAACAATTATGCAGCTTCACAAGGGATCACTTCGATCTCTTGTAAGCATAATCACCGGACATAATATGTTAGGTTATCATATGAAAAAGATAAGAATCAGTTCAGATGATCTATGCAGAGGATGCGGTGACGAGGAGGTGCATGAAGACACTTCGCACTTTCTGTGTCACTATCCCGCACCTTCCCACCAAAGGAAGAAACTGCTTGGCAACTTTTTCTTCGGTAATTTAGAAGAATTCTCTAGTACGCCAGGTACTAGCATCCTGAACTTCGTCAAGGCCTCTAAATGGCTTGACTAACTGAACACATAGGTTTTTCTTATTAGCTTAAGTAGCAATACTCGTGGGTATCACAATGAATCTGTATTGATCTAAGTGTGACGGTAAAAACATCAACTGTCAGCCCCTAAACCTAACCCTAAAACTGGAACCTCATTTTGGTAACAGCAAAGGTTTTATTTCGTGAGAGTCGAATCGATACAGTAGGTTAGGTTAGGGATGGTTCCTGTGGAAAAACTTTAAGGTGAGGAAATTGGAAAATTCAAAAATTTGTTGGTGGAAAAGTCGGGAAGTTCGAGAATCAATTGTTTTTTGAGTGGAAAACTAATTTTTCTTTGGTGGAAATTTCCCAAAGAGCTAAACTTAAATATGAAAATTGAAAATTGATTTTTTGCAATAAATTCTGTACGATATTTTGTTTACCGTACTTTTGAATTTTATTCGGTGATGAATTCGGAATGATTTCGATTGAAATTTCGCTTTCAAACTGTCGCTGAAACTTTCTTACGTTTTGTTTTTTCCAAACCTTCTACCCGTATTCCATGTTTGTTTGCTGTAACTGTTTTTCTGTTAAGAAGCACTTTTTCATGACAGGTGATACTCATGGAAGTTTTGTCGGTTCTTGGCAAGAGGCAATGCCCGTGAAAGATGAAATAAAAACTACGGCACGAGTAGGAGTCGAAGCCACAACGTTCTGGTTAGCAGTCAACGCACCTAACCACTAACATTTTAATCAAGTTGAAACAGCTTAAAACAGAAACAATTCATAATATCATACATACTTTCTTACATATAAAAAAAATAACATAAAACAAAAACATTTAGGGCCATTTGCTGAAACTCGTCATAAATCTATTTCTTAAGTATTCTGAACCTAGCTCTAAATAAAACTTAATTCTTAAGATTCACTTAGTTCATTCTACGTTGCTAAGAAAAATAATATTTCGTCTAAGCTATGAATCGGTTTGACAAATAATTGAAATAAAATTTTATTCTCTGTAAAAAAATAAAAAATAAATTTATTAAAACAATACCAAATGGCAGAAAAAAGGAAGAGGAATCCAAACTTCACAAGCCGTGAAAAGGAAATTTTACTGCAATGTGTCTTAGAGGAAAAAAATAAAATAGAAAATTAAAAAACAGACGGGGCAACGTGGAGAGAAAAAGAACAGGCCTGGCATAGAATCACCAACAGTTTTAATGCACAATCTGGAGTGGCTTGTTACAGAAGCACGGACTCGTTAAAAAAAACTGTACATAGTGTACAAAAAGGAGCTGCAGCGGAAAAATGTTCAGCACTCCAAACAGGAGGTGGTAATCCATACATAATTAAGATCCTAATTTTGACCTCGCGGGTTACAATTATGAGTTCAAAAACTGTGCATGCATTACCAAATTCGTTCGATAGTGATTCAGTTGAAAATTTATTTGTTAACTTGGTATCACAAGGTAAAGAAAATGTAAGTGGATTTAAAGACATAAGTTTGAATGCAATTTATTATATGTATTATTATATATACTATATGCATAGGAATCCCCAGAGTTCGAAAATGTAAGTGAAGATTGGTCATCCTACAAGCTTAGAGCAACTTAGGGCACCTATTTCAAAAAAGCTAAAACCAAATTCATCCGAAGTAGTTCATGAGGTAGAATTGGGTTCAAAAGAGCAGGAGAATGCAACGTTCCCGGCTAAAAACGCAGAAGAACAAGGCACAAAGAGATCCATTGAAAAAAAAATTGGTCTAGTCGACGTAGACCTGTAGCTAGTAATTTACCCAATTCAAAAATTAGCTAAATCAAGGTGGAAAGTGAACTTAGAAAAAGGTTATTGCAACTTGACATTGAGATCAAAGAAGAAGTATTAAAAAAATCAAGGGCTCAACTTTAACAAAAGATGATTTTGATCTTTTGCAGTTGCATAAAAACATTATTTAAATTTAACCTTTTTAAAAATTGTATTCATGTTTAATTTTACTCATTATGATTATATGAAATCTGCACATTAAAAATAATTTATTTAAAAGAATGTTGTTTTAATTTATGTGAAATTTGTTGGTAGAATCAACCCCCGAAAAGATTTACAAATGCTATGATATCAGTCCGTATATACCTACCTACAGGTATATGAGTTTTCTATAATTGGTGCAATGATTCTGTAATATTAACAAATTCTGGAAACTAATATTTATAACCATTTATCAATTTGTTTATATTGAAAATAAAACTATTTTTACAGACGTGCGAAATAATTATTAATTAAATGTAAGCGTTTTTGCATGCCTGAATTGTAAAACGTTGAGCTAGAATTGTTATAAGGTATGTTATCAATTTGTCCGTTAGTAATTGCGTTTCGCAAATTTTCCACACTTAAGTCCAAACTGTCAGGTGGTTCATCAATTATTCTTAGAACAGTACTTAGTTTTAATCGAACACCATAGGCTAAGACGGGAAATCTTCTTTTGAGAATCCCAAAAGCTTTCTCGAAAACACCTCTTGATCGAATTTGAGATTCATTATAAAGTTGCTCCGCTGGAGTGCGTGGATTTAAAAGTGGTTTCATCAAATATGTCTTTTGTGGATAGGCCGAATCACCTTTAAAAAAAAAATAACATTCGATGCTATGTATATATACATACGTGCATATTATAAATTATGAATCTACATACCTAAAATTAAGCCATCAACATTCATAACAAAATCTCCTTCGAAAACAATTCTAAGTCTAGAGTTATTAAAAATATGTAGTTGCGTCATGAGTTGAACCAGCCCACCTAGCTATCACATTTGTAAATATCATTTTTGCGTTGCAAGCTGCTTGAACATTTACAGAAAAATAACTTTTTCTGTTGCGGAAAACCTCTGCATCAAGCCCACCTTTAAAAAATATGTATATTCAATGCATTATTACAAAAGCTATAACAAAAACAGACCAGGAGACTGAATTCTCACATGTGTGCCGTCAACGGCACTGATAACATTTGGAAACGATACGATATCGAAGAACTCTCGCTTGATTTTCAAAATTTCAGGTGTAGTCTCTGGAAATTTTATGTAATTTACTCTAAGCCTAGCTATTGCAGTTGAAACCCGCAAAACAATTCTTGATACCGTCGATACATGCATTCCTCCAAAATCAGCTATACTTAGATCAAAAAAACGCAAAGCAACCAAAAGTTGGTTAATAGGAGCAATTGAATTATTACTGAAATATGAATTTTTATATGTTATACAATATCTTTGAAACAAGGGAACATCATAGTAGAATCGCAGTCAATGCTGGGGATTTGGAAGGACCATTTCTGTAGATTGTACGGCGACGACGAACAAAATACCGCCGTCAGACAGGAGCCTATCATCGGACACGATGATAGCCAACAAATCCGTGAACCCGACCTAGAAGAAGTGAAAACCGCAATATCACGGCTGAAATCCAACAAAGCCGCTGGAGCAGATGGACTAGCTGCTGAGTTGTTCAAAGCAGCAGGCGACGAGCTAGATAGGAGCATGCACCAAATCATCTGTAAGATATGGTCAGAGGAATGCATGCCCGATGAATGGAACCTCAGCATTGTTTGCCCGATCCTGAAAAAGGGAGATCCTCTAAACAACGCCAACTATAGAGGAATTAGTCTACTAAACATCGTCTACAAGATCCTCTCTGCCGTAATATGTGAACGTCTGAAGCCTTTCGTCAACAATCTGATTGGTCCTTATCAATGTGGCTTCAGGCCAGGAAAGTCAACCATCGACCAAATTTTCACGTTGCGGCAGACCCTAGAAATGACCTATGAACTCCAAATCGATACCCACCACCTTTTTATCGATTTTTAGGCCGCGTATGACAGCATCTACAGAGACGAACTGTACAAAGCTATGTCTAGTTTTGGCGTCCCTGCCAAGTCGCTTGTGCAAAATGACGATGGAGAACTCACGCTGCTCCATTAAGGTTGGCAACGAGCTTACGGAATCCTTCGACGTCAACAAAGGATTCAGACAAGGCGATGCACTGTCATGCGATTTCTTTAACATCATTCTTGAGAAGATAGTGCAGAAATCCAACGTCAACACCAAAGGCACTATCTTCCAAAAATCTGTTCAACTTATCGCGTACGCCGATGATATTGATGTAATGGGAAGAACACAGCGTGATGTCAATGGCGCCTTTGTGAGAATTGAGACAGAAGCGGCAAAAATGGGTCTAGCGGTAAATGAGGGAAAAACGAAGTATATGCTGTCTTATTCGAGGAAGGACACCCAACACCGACGGCTCGGGCAGAACGTCACAATAGACACATATAACTTCGAGGTAGTAGAGCAGTTTGTCTACCTAGGCTCCGCTATAAACACGGGCAATAACATCAGCTAAGAAAGCAAATGAGTGGAAACGCCCTCTCTCGAGCAACTAAGGTAAAGCTGTACAACACACTCATCATCCCAGTCCTGTTGTATGGTGCGGAAGCATGGACCCCGACAAAATCGGATGAAATTGCCCTAGGTTGTTTCGAGAGGAAAGTTCTTCGGGTCATCTTTGGCCCCGTGTGCATTGAAGGGGAATGGCGAAGAAGATACAACAGCGAACTTTACGGGTTGTTCAACGACATGGACCTAGCCAGAAGGGTCAAGGTCCAGAGACTCAGATGGCTTGGTCATTTAGAGCGAATGGACACCAATGCTCCGGCCCGGAAAGCCTTCGACTCTATTCCCGAGGGACGTAGGAGGAGAGGAAAACCGCGACTCAGGTGGCGCCCTCAAGTGGAAGAGGACCTCAATCAACTTGGAGTGCAAAACTGGAGACGACTAGCAAAGGACCGAGCTAGCTGGCGGAGACTGCTGATTGAGGCTCAAGTCCACAACGGACTGTAGCGCCACCTTAAGTAAGTAAGTAAGTATATAATATCTTTTAATTAATGCATATGGTACTTTATGGATATATAAATACATTTGTACATATATTTCCTTACCGGTTTAAAGGACATTCCAGCGAGGTTTCGATCTGATCCAAAATATGAATTGTTATATTCTTCGTTAAACGAAATATTTTATAGAATGAAAGTTCATCAAAAGAATTGAAATGTTGTTGAAATGGACAATAGATAAACATTTTCTTAATGACAAACTTATTTATTTTGTTTTTTTTTTAATCCCAAACATTTTAATGTTTTCCGTTTGATTCTTACACTGTTTAGGTTTACACTACACTGTTATTTTTTTTTTTTTTTTTTGTTAAATGAAACACTGCACAATTTTATAATGACTGACGTCCGCACTTAACAAAATCTTAACTGAAGTGAAGAATTTTAAAATTCGTTAAACATTGTTTCGATCTCTTGTCGTGTCGCGACGCGGTGCCGTTATAATTGCCCCTTCGCAAAAAGAAATTAGGAAAAAGAGATCATTCGCATACAAATCCTTGAGGATCTTCCAATATCCTTTTTGTGCCTGTGCACATTCATATTTAACTCACATACATGAATCAAAATCGAAATTCAATATGCTCGTTTTGTTTTGCAAGTAAAAATTTTTAGTTTTTTTGTCCATCTTCAAAATATACTCAGAAAAATTGACGTTTTTCGAATACATATTCTTCAGATTCACTGAAAGGAAATCTGAATCTTGACCAAAATGTTTGCTGGGTTTGTTTTGTGACTATGTATTTTCTTTTGTGATTAACACTCACAGGTCACAGCCCTATTCTGGCGACCTCTTAAAAAATAAAGACTTCTCAACTCGGAGTGAATTTGATTTTGAGACTTTTTTGGTATTCTGGCGAAAACCTCTCAACTTGTTAGCATCTCAAAATCTTTAAAATTGAGATCTGCTCTTTGGCACATCACAACTTCGTTTTTTTTTTTTTTCATACAAAGAAGAAGGCAAAATATGGACATGGTAATTTTAATATATCTCTTGGAAGAGAATGAAAAGTAAGCTTTTTATTATTTTATAGAAAGTGAATAAAGTGTTTTAATATTTTAATTAACTAATTTTAAAGCTTGGAGCGGAGGAGAATGCTCATACAATTGAGAGAAATTAATGATCCATTTTCCCTTCAAGAGGAAACATTCATAAAATTTTTTCGGCTGCCCAAAACTTTGTGCTGGGACTTTATTCATGACCTAGAGCAGCACGACGAACAACCATCTTCTTTGCCATTTGTCATTCGAGTATGTACCAGTATCATATTTTATCTTTTATTTGTTTGTTTTATTATTGGTCTAACGGGACCATTTATGGAGTTCAATTCATCCGCCAGTTGACTCCAAAGATCCATTACCCAATGAGGACTCGTTGGATCGTTTTTATTCGCAAGGAGGTTTGGATTTTTCTTCGCAAACTCGATGAAATAACTGAGTTGCTCCCTTGTTGTCCGTTTACTTTTTTGAGTGCTTAATACAGTTTATAAGAATATTATTAGAAATGCAAATTATTGAACGTTTTATTTAATTTCTTACCGATCGACTCCATAGTTTTCTTAATTTTGTTTTAAAACTGTATTTCCCACTTATCTGTTGCTGTTTTGAATTCTTTTTAATTTTAATTAGAAAACAGTCCTGCCAAAAAAAAAAAAAATACCTTCCTGTGGTGAATTTTTTTGAGAGGTTTCTTATGACCGAATTTGCAGAATACGAATTTGAGATCACCTAACAAAAAACCTCTCAAAAAATTAGTCTTAAAAATTTGAGACTTGAGACCCTCTCAGCGCCAGAATAGGGCTGTAAGTGTGAGATATATTTACATGAATGAACGGTTAAATATTTTCAAAGGCAGTCGACACGATGTAGACGCATTGCAGCTGCAGTATTCTTGTTCAGAAAAAATATGTGTTCACAGTATCGAGATTTTTATTGTTAACAACCTGTTAAGGGGAGTGCATGTAAAATTTTGGGTCTTCACTATACTGGATGGTTCATGATTCCAAGATTCACTATATCAAGCGTCTACTGTATTTCATTATCTTAAAACAAAATTGACTGCTTGTCAAATCAATTCAGCAAATCTAATGAGAAAATACAGCAAGGAAAATGCACATACTTTGAAAGGTTCACATAAATGCACGTGATAGAAAAATTATCAAGTTAGTATTATTTTTAAGCCAAGAAAATGGAGTATATCACAGTTTTAATTTTTTTTATGGTTGGCCTTCCCTCTAAGGTAATATTAAAAAAAAAAAAAAACTTCGAACAAATTTGTTTACTGAAGAAAATATTTTTCATTTAGGTTATTGCAGTGGTAGATTATGCATTGCCACTGACTCAACGTAATCTAAAATATTGTATTTCATCAAGCAGAATTACAACTGAGGATCTAAAATTAATAAGAGCAGGCAAATTTGATGACGAAGAGCTAACAAAACATCCAAGGTGTTTTGTAAAATGCGTGTTCAATAAAATCGGGACTTTGGACGGTGATCACCTGGATAGGTACAATTATTTTAAGCACTTCGAACCATTTTTGGGTAGAGAGACGACTCTTGAAAATTTCAATATGTGCAAAGATGAAAAGGGCACGCAAAAGTGCGAGAGACCGTTTAAAATAATCAAGTGCTTGTCTGTGAATGATTATTCGTTCAGGGAATATGTCACCATAATGATGAAACAGGTCATAGACAAAAAAATAAGAAAAGAAAGAAAAGGAAAAGAAAGGAAAGGATAATGGATAAAGTTATGTGTATTTATTCTTATGATAAATCTCTCTATATATAAAAATGGATGTGAGTTTGTTTGTATGTCTCTTATAGACTCCAAAATGGCCCAAATGATATTTGTGAAATTTTCATGATTGATACTGTTGTATTCAGTGACGATTTCTGTGAAAAAAAAAAATGGAAAAACCTCATGGGAGAGTGGGAAAACTGGAAAAACCAAACAAGGGTCGGAAATTAGATTTTTTTTTTGCTTGGAATTTAATCGAATGGAAAAATAGAAAGTTCTTGATGTAAAACTCGGAAAACTCATTGGTTTTCAAATTGAAAATTGCATGAAATTGTGGATGCATTAGTTTTCAAATGGAAAACATGAAAATAAAAAAAAAAAAAAAAAAAACAGAGTGGCGCAACAGCTCTTGAAGAGCCAAGGCCTAAGTGGCTTACTCTCATCAACAATTCTCTGGGTGCGTGTGAAGAATTGAGGGGACCTACAATTTAACGCCGATTCCGAACGGCAAAGTTGAGAAGCACTTTTTCATGACAGATGATACTCTTGGAAGTTTTGTCAGTTCTTCGCAAGAGGCAGTGTCCGTGAAAGATGAAATAAAAACCTTGGGCACGAGTAGGATTCGAACCCACGATGTTCTGCTTAGCAGCCAACGCACCTAACCACTAAGCTACGGACACTACGAAAACATGAAAATTGCAAATGGAAAACTGGAAAATTTAAAAATGGGTTTTGAAAGCAACTCGGAAAACTCACTGGTTTTCAAAGGGAAACAGGAAAATTTGTGATGGGGAACTGGTTAGCAAGAAAAAGTAAAAAAAAAAATGGAAAAATGGAAAAATTGAAATAAAAAAAAAAAATTGGTTGCCGGTTGCGGGAAATAAGTAATGGGTTTCGAATGGGTTGGCTAATGCTGTAACGGTAAGCGTGTAGAAATAATTGGTAGCGGGTAACAGAGTAGTGTCGTAACGGGGTAGCGGGTATGGGTAGACGTACTGGGTAGCACAAAGGGGTAGTGGGTTGGGTAGTGTGGTAGAGGGTTATCCTTATCGATTATCGAATGAGGCAGGACGAAGTCTGGAGGGTCAGCTAGTATAATATATGTCTGTAGGTTAGTCTATATTTTGGCAAAATCTATTTACTAAATTCTCTGGAGTTTATAAATTTTCTTAGGTCTTAGGTCTTACGGAATGTCATGCGATTCTTCCATATCATCAGCATTGTCGGCCTGGCCGATGTGGTTTCTGTTCCAAGCCCAACAAACGCAGAAACTGACCAGCAACAACAACAAATGGACTATAAACTATATAAAGCGACATGAAAGGAATCTTTTTTTTTAAGAAAAATAAAAAAAAAATAAAAATGTAGCCCCTAGATTTTGATAAAAAAAACGACTGCCGCCAATTTTTAACTTCCCAGAGGAAGTTATTGTAATGGGTCCGATTTTGTGAATCTCCAATTTTTGCATATCAAGCGTTTTGATGATGATGTCTGTGTGTGTGTGTATGTGTGTTCGTTTAAGCGTTTGCGCGTATGTACGTATGTGCGTTACGTTTTTTCAGCTCGATTATTTCGCGAACCACTCATCCTATTGTCATAAAATTGGTCTCATTCGACGCGGTATTGTGTTGTTAAGAGCTGATTTTGAGCAAAATCGGTTTAGCGGTTTTTTAATGGCAATACAAAATCTAAGATAACCCTATTGTAATGAAAATTATGATAATTTCTGCAAAAATTTCAACAATAATGCAAAAAATCTTGTAGTTGGTGTGAAAAAAGGTGATGTGTAATAACGCCAAGCGAAATAAGGCCGACTTGAAGAAATAAGACCAATTTTTTAAGATTGGCCCTATTTCGCTTTGAGAAAGTGAAATAAGGGCAACTTTTGTTGAGAAATAAAACCAAATCGGTCTTATTTCACTTTACGAAAGTGAAATTAGGCCAACTCAAGTTTTTGTCAAAAACATTTATTCAAGACTTCTAATGGTGGATTTACATGTATCTGCATCATCTTCATCTGTAAAAATCAAGAAAAGTAAGGCGGGTGAGATATACGTCGTTATACAAAAGAGTGAAAGAGTACTCTATATGCCCATTTTTTTTAATTGCTATAATTTTTTATAGCTCAGTGACAAATGATGAGTAGCCATTTTTTGGTAACACATTTATTTATCAATTCCTTCATTAATTTCTGGTTGTAGTATCTATACGAAATGAAGTTTATCAATAATTTATTGAGTTTATTTCTTTTCGCAATCGCACATATAATCAAACGAGCGGAAAAATTGACAATTATAGACTTTGTTGCTTTTTTAGCGTTCAAGTGAGAAAGGGAGATTCGCTGTTGACCTGAACTCAGTTATAGGAACCTCAAATGCAGATGAACATGCTATAAAAAAGATGAACATGTTCGTCTTAACCATAATCTTGATCTTGATTTCTATTATTTCCTATAATCTTGATCTTGACAAGATGTCTGCATTTTGATTTTGCCTCTCTATCGAATGAGAATGATTTTTGTATTTTGCATCTCTCTTTTTTGCAGAACTTAAAATGCAGATACGTGTAAATCCACCATAATATAACAGTTGACCCTCTCAGAACAACAAAACTTTACTATGCACCGTACACACTTTGAAATCATTGTAACGTCTAGGTATAATGGTTAAGCCGTTCAACGATGCTGGAAGTTGATTTTTTGAAAAGAATTTTTAGTCGTCTTCAATTACTTCCTTAGTTCATCAACTATCCGACAATGCCCCATATCATTTTCTGACTAAGGGAACCTTAAGCGTAATGCCAGCATGTTACTTCAAGCAATTCCTTACAGCTCTTTTTTTTTTGAAAAAATACTGCAACATTTTTTTTTTCGGAGAAAGAAAGTGAAAAGTTAAAAATTTCGCACGAAACTGCCGCTTCTTTTGATTTGGAAAAGCAATTACTACCTACATATCTTGTACTAGCTGACCCTCCAGACTTCGTTCTGCCTCAATTGATAATCGATAAGGATAACCCTCTACCACACTACCCAACCCACTACCCCTTTGTGCTACCCAGTACGTCTACCCATACCCGCTACCCCGTTACGACACTACTCTGTTACCCGCTACCAATTATTTCTACACGCTTACCGTTACAGCATTAGCCAACCCATTAGAAACCCATTACTTATTACCCGCAACCGGCAACCAATTTTTTTTTTGCATTTCAATTTTTCCATTTTGCCATTTCTTTTTTACTTTTTCTTGCTAACCAGTTCCCCATCACAAATTTTCCTGTTTCCCTTTGAAAACCAGTGAGTTTTCCGAGTTCATTTCAAAACTCATTTTTAAATTTTCCAGTTTTCCATTTGCAATTTTCATGTTTTCGTAGTGTCCGTAGCTTAGTGGTTAGGTGCGTTGGCTGCTAAGCAGAACATTGTGGGTTCGAATCCTACTCGTGCCCAAGGTTTTTATTTCATCTTTCACGGACACTGCCTCTTGCGAAGAACTGACAAAACTTCCAAGAGTATCATTTGTCATGGAAAAGTGCTTCTCAACTTTGCCGTTCGGAATCGGCGTTAAATTGTAGGTCCCCTCAATTCTTCACACGCACCCAGAGAATTGTTGATGAGAGTAAGCCACTTAGGCCTTGGCTCTTCAAGAGCTGTTGCGCCACTCTGTTTTTTTTTTTTTTTTTTTTAATTTTCATGTTTTCCATTTGAAAACTAATGCATCCACAATTTCATGCAATTTTCAAGTTGAAAACCAATGAGTTTTCCGAGTTTTACATCAAGAACTTTCTATTTTTCCATTCGATTAAATTTCAAGCAAAAAAAAAATCTAATTTCCGACCCTTGTTTGGTTTTTCCAGTTTTCCCACTCTCCCATGAGGTTTTTCCATTTTTTTTTTCACAGAAATCGTCACTGAATACAACAGTATCAATCATGAAAATTTCACAAATATCATTTGGGCCATTTTGGAGTCTATAAGAGACATACAAACAAACTCACATTCATTTTCATATATAGAGAGATTTATCATAAGAATAAATACACATAACTTTATCCATTATCCTTTCCTTTCTTTTCCTTTTCTTTCTTTTCTTATTTTTTTGTCTATGACCTGTTTCATCATTATGGTGACATATTCCCTGAACGAATAATCATTCACAGACAAGCACTTGATTATTTTAAACGGTCTCTCGCACTTTTGCGTGCCCTTTTCATCTTTGCACATATTGAAATTTTCAAGAGTCGTCTCTCTACCCAAAAATGGTTCGAAGTGCTTAAAATAATTG
>CAKKXW010000004.1:44666799-44677469 GCA_920937365.1 Sphaerophoria rueppellii
CGTTACACTAGTTAGACCAACTGCCAACTAACTAGTCCTCTAGAGGTACATGGAAATACCTACAACTCTACTCATCTCAACATCCATAAAGGTACATGGAGATCTCCTGATCAATCAACCGTCAACCAGATTGATCACATTGCGATCGATGGAAGGCACTTGTCCAGCATTTTAGATGTTCGAACTTTCCGAGGAGCTAACATCGACTCGGACCACTACCTCGTCGTAGCCAAGGTAGTGCTACGAATATCCCGACAACGGCCAAAACAAGGAAATGCTGCAAGAAAATTCGACGTCGGACGGCTACAATAGCAAGAGATCGCCAGATCATTCTCTGATCGAGTGTCAAGTAACCTCTTAAGGAGTCCTATGCCGCCAACATCAAGTATCGAAGACCGGCAACATTGCCAGAGAGCAGTTTGAGATGCCGCTTCTAATGTGCTGGGTTTCACACAGCCACCAAAACGAAACCCCTGGTTTGATGAAGAATGCAGGCAGGTCCATGCAGCCAAGCAGGAGACATACAAAGCGGCGCTGCATAGAAGGACAAGAGCTGCTCGTGAGCTCTACGAGCAAAAGAGGAGAGAGGAACGCCGGCTTCTCAGGAGGAAAAAGAGAAAGCATGAGAAGCGTCAGATCGAGGATGACAGCTGGCTCAAGGTCATCGAGCAAGAACTGATGCCTGCAGAGATAAACAAGGGAACATCATAGTAGAATCGCAGTCAATACTGGGGATTTGGGAAGACCACTTCTGTAGATTGTATAACGGCGACGACGAACAAAATACCGCCGTCAGACAGGAGCCTTTCATCGGACACGATGATAGCCAACAATTCCGTGAACCCGACCTAGAAGAAGTAAAAACCGCAATATCACGGCTGAAATCCAACAAAGCCGCTGGAGCAGATGGACTAGCTGCTGAGTTGTTCAAAGCAGCAGGCGACGAGCTAGATAGGAGCATGTACCAAATCATCTGTATGATATGGTCAGAGGAATGCATGCCCAATGATTGGAACCTCAGCATTGTTTGCCCGATCCTGAAAAAGGGAGATCCTCTAAACTGCGCCAACTATAGAGGAATAAGTCAACTAAACATCGCCTACAAGATCCTCTCTGCCGTAATATTTGAACGTCTGAAGCCTTTCGTCAACAATCTGATTGGTCCTTATCAATGTGGCTTCAGGCCAGGAAAGTCAACCATCGACCAAATTTCACGTTGCGGCAGATCCTGGAAAAGACCTATGAACTCCAAATCGACACCCACCACCTTTTCATCGATTTTAAGGCCGCGTATGACAGCATCTACAGAGACGAACTGTACAAAGCTATGTCTAGTTTTGGCGTCCCTGCCCTGCTCGTTCGCTTGTGCAAAATGACGATGGAGAACTCACGCTGCTCCATCAAGGTTGGCAACGAGCTCACGGAATCTTTCGACGTCAAAAAAGGATTCAGACAAGGCGATGCACTGTCATGCGATTTCTTTAACATTGTTCTTGAGAAGATAGTGCAAAACTCCAACGTCAACACCAGAGGCACTATCTTCCAAAAATTTGTTCAACTTCTCGCGTACGCCGATGATATTGATATAATGGGAAGAACACATCGTGATGCCTCTGTGAGAATTGAGACAGAAGCGGCAAAAATGGGTTTAGCGGTAAATGAGGGAAAAACGAAGTATATGCTGTCTTCGAGGAAGGACACCCAACACCGACGGCTCGGGCAGAACGTCACAGTAGACGCATACAACTTCGAGGTAGTAGAGGAGTTTGTCTACCTAGGCTCCGCTATAAACACGGGCAATAACACCAGCGCCGAGATCAGACGAAGAATAACTCTTGCTAATCGCTGTTTCCTTGGGCTTGGAAAGCAATTGAGTGGAAAAGCCCTCTCTCGAGCAACTAAGGTAAAACTGTACTACATACTCATCATCCCAGTCCTGCTGTATGGTGCAGAAGCATGGACCCTGACAAAATCGGATGAAAGTGCCTTAGGCTGTTTCGAGAGGAGGCCCAAGTCCACAACGGATTGTAGCGCCACCTTAAGTAAGTAAGTAAGTGTGACGAAGGCGAAAGAAGAAGGTTCAACCGCGGGCTGTACAAGCTCGAGCTGTACCAAGATGAAGGTGTACCTAGTCAAGAAAGCCAAAATTCGATATTCGATCGATTCGATGGTTCGAGGAAATGAGATCAGCAAACGATTATTCTTTAACAGTCGATTAAGGATGTAGAAATATTCTTTATTGTATTATAAGAAATCTCAGCAAAGGAAATTATTAGCCTAATTCAAGCTTTTATATGGTACTCGGCTCTCATCATGTGTCTTGTTACGGTTCGAATTGCGTATCATTTTTATACCTTCCCGCTCTGGAAAGCTTCATTCCAGACTCTTGTTTTGTTTGCATGGACAAGCGTTTATAAGTTGCTTTGGAATTATCGTTGAACATAAAAGGCTTTCGAAGAGAAAGATAATAATCTGCTAGACACTGCTGATTGTTATTTGGGTGATTCTTTGGGATAACAACACTCAAATATAGTGAATCCTTCGTCAAAATGTTTGTCACTTTCCTGTGTACATTTGATCAGAAGAGGACATTGTTTTGTTGGAAGGGACGCTCGTCGAGTTCTCAAAAATGATTACGTTAAAATCTGTGTGAATCAATAGGGAGAGAAATTGATTCCACAATTGGTTAGAAGATGCAATTATCTTTCAATTTCAATTTATTTCAAATGGTGTACAAATAAGACTGAGGGTTTTATAGTACCATTGATACAGGACAAAATAAATGTATGTTATGTATTAATAAGTTTAAATAATATATGAACATTCAATATTTAAATACAAGAAAAAGCAAAAAAAAAAAACAGAAGAAATGTTATAATATGTACAATACAAAAAATGAGGCAAGAAAAATTATTTTATTAAACTGAGATTAATTATTTTTATTTTCAATTTACTGTTTGCATGTTATGATTTATGATTTATGATTTATATATGATTTCGCTGGGTTAAGCGTTAAGCCACTATACAGAGTCCATTTATAAATCTCTTCCAAATCTTCATTCATTTCGGCAAGTTAAATCCGCCAATAAGATAAATGGTTGGGATAGATACATTTGAACATCATCTGCATAGAGATGCAACATAACATTTTTACAAACTAGAGGAAGGTCATTGATAAACAGACAAAACAAAATAGGACCTAAAATAGATCCTTGTGGAATGCCAGCAACTAATTCAATTGAGTCAGAGCAAATGTCACCAACTTTAACTCTTTGAAAACGATGTGTCAAGTAGTCTCCAATTAGACGAACAGACCTTCTACTGAAACCAAAATACAAATTAAGTTTTTTACAGAGAATCAGCGTTAGAACCTTGCTCCGATCGGAGCAAATTTGCTCCACTTTTAGGGAAAAATAAAAATCTACTCCGACGCTCCGATTTTACAAGATTTGCTCCACTTTTTCCACAAGAAAAAATATTGTTAACCTAAACTACATGTTAATAACGTGTTTACCTGTTTATAGCTTAGCGTTGTTTCTTTAAAGAAAATTTAATTAAATAAAATTGTTTTTCCTGAACTAATCTTAATCAAATCAAGACGTTGTTTCCCTTTTATTGAACATTGAAGAGGTTATACCGATGGGTTATGGGCAACAACGACGCGACGTGAGATTCATGATTATAAGTACTTTGTAGTACTGTTTAATTAAGAAAAGACAGATCAGTACAGCACAAAACAGTACAAGTAAATGAAAACTGTCAGAACAAGTTAGAACAGAAAAGATCAGCTCCCTGTTTAATCTTTTTGGCAGAATAAAATCAGCTGTAAATATTCCAAGTCAAATCAAAATGAATAAAATGTTCATAATAATGAATAGCGTAATAGTAATATTTTTACTTCATCGGAAACTCGTCCATCGAGATAATTTGAAAAAAAATGTATCTGAAAAATAAATAAAAATAATTTAGCTTTTAAAATTTTGACAAAACTGCACCAACAAAAAATTAGGTGCAGAAAAAATTGTACTTAACTAAGCTGAACAACTTCTTTACCCGTACTACGCGAATGTGGAATTCGCTTCCACACTCTGTCTTCCCCAGCCATCGCAATATTCAAGAATTCAAAACCAATAATCACCGACATCTCCTTTGACATCCTCTATCCCTTCCCTAATAAGTAGACATTTATTAAAGAAATTTCCTTGAAAGGTAAAGGTCTTCTTCTTGTTACAAAGCTACTCCGAAAATTTTGCATTTGCTCCACTTTTTTTCAAATTCGCTCCGAAATTGTAAAACTGACGTTCTAACCCTGCAGAGAATACTGTGATTTACTCGGTCAAATGCCTTAGTAAAGTCAAGCAGACAAAGTAGCGTTAACATACCTTGATCAAACTGGATTCTGATATCGTCAAGTACTTTTACCATCGCCGTAGAACAGCTATGCTCAGCCCGAAAGCCTGACTGCAACGGAGATAATAAGTTTTGACGGCGTACGTGGTCAGTAATCTGGCGAGATAAAACTTTTTCAAAGACTTTCGACAGGCAGGGCAAAATACTTATGGGACGGAAATCAGCACTGCTGGAAGGATTGTTTTTCTTAGGTACGGCGATGACATTTGCACGTTTACAACATTGTGAATATGAAGAGGTCATGATACAAAAACTAATAATATGGGTGAAAATCGGTATGATTTGCGGTAATATTAATTTGACAAAGCGAATTGGAATTCCATCTTCACCAATAGCATTGGATTTCAAAGAGAGAATTATCATGACTAATTCATTTTCAGAAATTACTTCAAAGTCGAATTCACTTTAAACTTCACAAAGAGCTAAGTTGTTAGGCAGAAAATTAGATGCTTGCAAGTTATTGGCTACAAAACTATTATTGAGCTCATTAGGGTCAGGATAGTCGTAAACTATTTCTTTTCTACCAACTCCAAACGCACGTAAGCTACTCCAGAACTTCTTAGAGGATTGGTTAGGACTAAGTTTTGATTCAAAAAATCTCTTTTTAGCTCTGCGGGTTACATATGTAGATTGTAGAGTAATTACGAGCTCGACAAAAAATTTCCCAGTTCAAAGTTGAAGAGTTATGTTTCCATTTTGCGTAAAGCTTTCGACGGTTTTTGATAGAATTGATCACTTCATTTTTAAACCAAGGACAGTTCTTGTTTCTAATGACGACAGTTTACAACGGGACATATTTAAGGGAAAGTTCTAGCAAAAAATGCTGAAATAAGTTCACTTTACTATCAACGTTATGCAAGATATAACAAGTATTCCAAGGGCAATTGTAGGCATCAACTTGTAAGTTATCAACGTTTACAGCTTTGAAGTCACGAAATTGAAATTAAGACGAAGTTGGGGTCTTAGAAAAATCAATCAAAATCTTTCTTCGTAGTAAAAACTGATCTTGGGAGATTACGATCTGCACAAAACACATATTTGATGCCATATACCTGCCGTTCTGCTGCTGTTCCCTGACCTTACTTTATCAAATAATTGGTAGGTATGTAAAATAAAGTCTAAGCCTTTTCTATGTTATGTTAACCAGCTGCCAAATGACCACAAAAGAGTTAGAGAATGGACAAAGTTTCCCGGCGACTTAGTCAGAGCATCACAATTAACAGCAACAACTTTGAAATAGTTAAGAAAATGGCCTACTTGTGCTCAGCTAAGATCGGTCGGTCAAGTAGGACAAATGGACAACAATGCTTCAGATCATAAGTCATCGACTCCCGGCCAAAAGGACATTTTCGTTGCAGAGGAAGACCGACCCTTGCTTTTGTCACCACAAAGGGAGCTGGAACAACTTGGAATGCTCAACTTAAGACGCACCAGTAAGCCAACTGGGAGTTATTCAAGGAATTGTTGGTTTGCAATGAAAAAAAAGCATGCCAGTAAACAAATGTTGGACTTTATTTCGCGATACAGAAATCAACACATTCCCCAAACCTTTGACCTCTTCAGTTGACACTTCCTTGAGCAATAATTTCTTCTCACGTTCACAGTCACATAAAAGACTGATAAACGCCTTTCTGTTTCATTAATTTAAAGTTGTTACCCTTACCCTCTTCGAACTTCATCACCATCACAATTCTTATAACATTACACACAAAAAGTTTAAAAACTGAAAAGCCAGTAAGACAGTTTCATTAATTTCGCAGCTTGCGATAACCGAATCTAATTTTCCACTTCATGGAAATTCCTTAGCCATCCCATAAACTAACCAAAAACCAAGTCCCCAAGCATTTTTATTTATTTCTTTGTTTTTTTTTACCACTTGTGCCGAATGGATTAGATCCGACTTAAGTACCGAAAGGAACTCTTTTGCAATCCGCTCTATGCAATGGTCAGAGATACGAACGGATAGGAAGAAAAATGAAACCCTATCCATTAGAAAGACTTATAGTGAACACAACCGACCACAAGAGACCCAAGTCTCCAGCTAGTAGGTCCAGTAGGTGAGCAGTCCACCATCCAGATCACCAGCAAACCAATGAAGTAAATATGAACCCAACAACGTAACTCTCGTTGTAGATTTTTGGTTTCATTTTCATTAGGAGTTTCAGTTTCAGTTTTATTTTTTTTCTCTATTCTGAAAGAGCGAGATCCCAGCTCTACGGTATGCTTTTCCGAACGTTCCACGCTCCGATGAGCAATTGGCCCAAAAAACTTGTCGACTTTTTCTTTCCATATAGTATACTAATTTTTTTTCTGTAAATCTTTGAACAATTCTCTTTGCCTGAGTTATCTAGACAACATGGTTAATAAATTGACCGCAGGCTACTACACAAAAACATGCTACCTCTATACCTTAGCCCAAGTAACAGTCCCCTATAAAATAGTAAATAGCAAACGCCAAATACAAGCAGCAAATAATTCCAGTTAAAGACCAAAGCAAGCACTCCACGACTCCACCACAGCCACACCCAAGTAGAAGATAAAAAATTTGTGGAAGAAGCAAACACTGGACCATTCATCACCTGTCGAGCTCCTCCTCACGAGAGCGCAGGCGTTTAGGTATAGTTTTGTAAATGCAGCTGCAACATACCAACTAGATAAGGCTGGAATACCATCGTCTCAAAATGTGTGCCTTACCAGAAACAGGCACAGAAAGAGAACTGGACAGGGCATAAACTGGTGACCAAATAGTTCGTCTCTTGTTTAGCACTCTAGCTCTAGCACCATCATTATCGTCGACGCTTCGAACACTCAAGCTCGCTGTTTGGTCTGATGGCTTTCTTTGCCTTCGTAGTTGCGGCTACGCTATTGTGGATGTTGCGCAACATTTGACTTTAAGCGGAGAGACGTCGCCGATTATATCATAGCTGCGCGCGCACTGTATACCTACAGCCACATTATACATGTAAACGGCATCGCACAGCGTACCAACAACGCTCGTTTGTCCATTTAAATAATGTTTGACCTAAATTTCCATCCACCTTAACAACAAAGACAGCTCTGCTATTCGATATGGCAGCAGTAGCAGAAGCAAACAGTGGCACTGGCGATGGATGGTGCTGCACTGCGGTGGTAATGGAAGAAGCTATAAAGAAACCAAAAACCCAAACATTAGATAAATATACAATGAAGGCAGCAGTAATATTTTGTGAACCAAAAAAAGAAAAACAGGCGAAGATTCCAAAACTCAAAATCCCGGAACGAGCTCCGTGCACGCAGAACCATCAAGTTCTGTTACTGTTGGCCCCGGTTTTTTCTGCCAATAAACGGAAATGGTCGGGTGCATCGCTCTTCGTCTAGCTATATTGCCAAAGATCGAGTGTGGCTTCTTACTTTGTCTATATATTGACGTACCGAATATTATGGTCAATTGGAGCGACTGTCTTGGATCCGAATGGATGGCGCAGACAGTTCGGTAGACGAAGAACTGGTTACATAACTTTATGTGATGTTTGTTTGGCATGTGTGATAACAATCTGTTGGTAGCTCTGGAGTACGGATGAGAAGAATGTTTTTTGTTTCTATCTTGCCGCTTGATATGATGTGATGTGAAGCGATGGTGGTGGATGAGTGCACGTCTTTGGGAGTGTTAGACTGACATTTTTGGCATAGTTTCTTCAAGTTATCCACGTGAAGCGACTCACGGTAAAGGCTGTAAAACTAACCAAAAGTGTATAAAGATTGAAGCCATGTTGCTTGGAATCGTTTTTCTTTGGTTCGAGTGAAAAAAGAATACTTTGCTGACTGGCAACACCAAGTGCTAGAAGGTTTAAAGCATGATATTCTAAAGGTATCGAACTTCAGTTTGGTGGTGCTAGGTTCATTATCACTGTCGAAAATGCTTGAATTGGTAAAAATAATGTTAAGAAAATTTCAGCCGTTACAAACTGATAGTTTGTTATGATGAATGGAATCCTCATCAGTGGTTTTTATTTCTAAAGATGGATATTCACCATCGGGGTACCTAAAGTGAACGCGGAGACTGTTTTTGAACTCCAGAATTGAAGCCTGGAAGCTTTGGTATCAAAAAGAAGATGCAACATGTCACATAGAATATGTCTCAGTTGATTTGTTGAAGGAAACGCTTGATGAGCGTTATCCGTGCGTTTTTGGGACCTTTGGCTTCCTAGGATCTTTTCTGTTAATTTTAACATATGCTCGAATATACATTACCCTAATGCTCTCCATGAGTGATTAAGAATAACAATATTGAAATTACACGGAAGCTATTTATAGTAGTGGTGGGTGGATACAAAGTGTAGGCCATCTAGTGTTCTCTTTTTAAACAATAACATAATTTGATATTGACATAGTTGTTTTCGACATTCAATCCTGACAGAGATCCTTATCATAACTCATATAAATATTCTGTGCAACAAAATAAATTGATTTATGTTAGAGAAACGTTGCTATTTTGACTGGTATATTAGGGAATATACCCATGCTCCAGTGAATGTAGCTGAGAGACTAAGACTCAATCTTCGAACAGCAACTTGCCATCCATCAACTTTTCATATATTTTCATATAGGTACTTACTTACTTACTTAAGGTGGCGCTACAGTCCGTTGTGGATTTGGGCCTCAATCAACAGTCCTTCCAGCTAGCTCGGTCCTTAGCTAGTCGTCTCCAGTTTTGCACTCCAAGTTGATTTAGGTCCTCTTCCAATTGAGTGCGCCACCTGAGTCGCGGTCGTCCTCTCCTCCTAATACGTTCCTCGGGAATAGTGTCGAAGGCTTTCTGGGCCGGGCATTGGTGTCCATTCGCTCTAAATGACCGAGCCATCTGAGTCTCTGGACCTTGACCCTTCTGGCTAGGTCCATGTCGTTGTACAACCCGTAAAGTTCGCTGTTGTATCTTCTTCGCCATTCTCCTTCAATGCACACGGGGCCAAAGATGACCCGAAGAACTTTCCTCTCGAAACAGCCTAAGGCACTTTCATCCGATTTTGTCAAGGTCCATGCTCCTGCACCATACAGCAGGACTGGGATGATGAGTGTGTTGTACAGTTTTACCTTAGTTGCTCAAGAGAGGGCTTTTTCACTAAATTGGTTTCTTAGCCCAAAGAAACAGCGATTAGCAAGAGTTGTTTTTCGTCTGATCTCGGCGCTGGTGTTATTGCCAGTGTTTATAGCGGAGCCTAGGTCGACAAACTCCTCTACTACCTCGAAGTTATACGCGTCTATTGTGACGTTCTGCCCGAGCCGTCGGTGTTGGGTGTCCTTCCTCGAAGACAGCATATACTTCGTTTTTCCCTCATTTACCGCTAAACCCATTTTTGCCGCTTCTGTCTCAATTCTCACAAAGGCGCCATTGACATCACGCTGTGTTCTTCCCATTATATCAATATCATCCGCGTACGCGAGAAGTTGAACAGATTTTTGGAAGATAGTGCCTCTGGTGTTGACGTTGGAGTTCTGCACTATCTTCGAAAGATTCCGTAAGCTCGTTGCCAACCTTTATGGAGTAGCGTGAGTTCTCCATCATCATTTTGCACAAGCGAACGAGCTTGGCAGGGACGCCAAAACTAGACGCTTTGTACAGTTCGTCTCTGTAGATGCTGTCATACGCGGCCTTAAAATCGATGAAAAGGTGGTGGTATCGATTTGGAGTTCATAGGTCTTTTCCAGGATCTGCCGCAACATGAAAATTTGGTCGATGGTTGACTTTCCTGGCCTGAAGCCACATTGATAAGGACCAATCAGATTGTTGACGAAAGGCTTCAGACGTTCACATATTACGGCAGAGAGGATCTTGTAGGCGATGTTTAGTTGACTTATTCCTCTATAGTTGGCGCAGTTTAGAAGATATCCCTTTTTCAGGATCGGGCAAACAATGCTGAGGTTCCATTCATCGGGCATGCATTCCTCTGACCATATCTTACAGATGATTTGGTGCATGCTCCTATCTAGCTCGTCGCCTGCTGCTTTACTTACCTTGGAGTCGTAACAAACGGGCTAGGACTTTTTCCCTATAGAAGATTTGACGCGGTTGATATCTCCTTATTCAGTTGATTTGTAGCGGATGTTCTAGGAGAGACGGCATTATACACTTGCAGACTTCGGAAAGCAGTTGTTAGACTAACCAGGAATAGTTACACCGAAGTCCGGTCCTTTCAGTTGGTAGCTGGTTTAAAAGTACAACGCCGTCTAGGACCTTTTCTGGATACTTGAGGTTTAGCTATGGTGGTGGAAAAGTAGCTAAA
>CAKKXW010000004.1:44700751-44717814 GCA_920937365.1 Sphaerophoria rueppellii
TGGAAAGGTATACGATCCAACAACGAGTCGAAATTATTAAAATTTACTACCGAAATTCGGAGTCAGTGGTCAACACTTTAAGAGCGCTACGTACAATTTATGGTCGTCATAATCGTCCTGCCATATCAACAATTGAGCGTCTAGTGGAAAAATTTGAATCCACAGGCTCAGTACAAAATGTTCCCGTGCCAGTGAGACAAAGAAGTGCCCGAAGTGTCGAGAATATTGCTGCCGCTAGCGCATCAATTGCGGAAGACCCAAATCAGTCTCTCACACGTCGTTCTCAAGTCACACAGCGGGCCAAACAATCGAATTATTGAGAACGAAGTTCGATGAGCGCCATGATCTCCAGAAATGGACCTGTGAATTGGCCGCCTCGTTCATGCGATTTTACGACGTTAGACTATTATTCCAGAATCACCTGTTGAAGTGTTCTTAAATGCAACAACAAATGAAGGAGCTTGTCAGGAAATTCAACACCAGAGGCTGGATGTGGAGGAAATAGTTGACAGAATACAAATTGTCGAAAATTCGGAAAGCAGTGAGAATTACAAACTTAGGAACAGAACAGTACCACGCAGGAACTTGAATGCAAATGTTGCCTTAACAGATCAAGCTGAGCCCGAATCATTCGAAGAAACAATCAGTTGCAGAGAAGCAATTTAATGGAAAGACGCCATGGACGGTGAAATCAACTCTTTGAAAAACAACGACACTTGGTCATTGGTTAGCCCACCGGATGGACAACCAATCATTGATAACCGTTGGACTTATAAAATCAAGCGCAATAAGGATGGCAGCGTTCAGCGATTCAAGGCTCGGTTGGTAGCTAGGGGCTTCAAACAAACAGCCGGAATTGACTACCATGAAACGTTTAGCCCTGTCATAAGATTCGACTCTATTCGCATTATTCTATCTATTGCAGTATCGAGAAACATGATCCTTCGTCAGTTCGATGTAAAAACCGCTTTTCTTCACGGAGAAATTGATGAATTAATATATAACCCAAAGGCTATGAAGATGGATCTGACCAAGTATGCAAGTTAAATAAAAGTCTGTATGGTCTGATCTGGAACAAGCATCCAGGTGTTGGAATCGAAAATTTACTGCAGTGCTCAACAAAGTAGGACTCCATCCAACAAGTGCAGATGCTTGCGTTTTTACAAATGGACAAAAAGACGATTCCATTTTATTCACAATCCATATTGACGATGGATTAATTGCGACGTCAAATCTAAAGACAACAGAAGCATTTCTTTCAAAATTAAATTCGGAATTTGAAATAACTTCAGGGCATCTGAAAACTTATCTTGGTTTGCAAATAGAAGAAATTAGTGATGGTTTTATTTTTCTTCATCAGGAGGCATACGCTAAGAACGTTTTAAGAAGATTCAGAATGGAGGATGTGAACTCAGTTGCCATACCATGGTAACTTAGAAAAAGATGCATCAAATACTCCTTATCGTCAAGTCATAGACAGTCTGATGTACTTGTCAATGGATACTCGACCGGACATCACTTTTGCAGTCAACAACGCCAGTCAGTACATGGAGCATCCAAACAAAATACACTGGAATGCCGTCAAGCGTATTTTAAAATATTTAAAAGGGACAACAGATCAAGGACTTTACTTCCCATCCAAACAAGAAGGTCATCTTCAAGCTTTCAGCGACTCTGACTATGCCGGAGATGTCGAATCTCAAAAATCTACAACAGGCATCTTACTGAAGCTTGGTGATTCCACTATTGCTTGGAAGTCAACAAAGCAGAAAGTAGTTACGCTGTCAACAACTGAGGCAGAGTACGTTGCAGCAAGTGAAGCAATAAAGGAAACCATATGGGTAAAAAGCTTACTAACTGATTTTGCATTTTACGATGAATTACATATAAGTTTGAACGTTGACAACATGAGTGCTATAAAGTTAATCAAAAACCCAGAAATACATCAAAGAAGCAAACATATAGATGTTCGTTACCATTTTATTAGAGACAAATACAACAATAAAGAATTCATCTTACAACATGTTTCGTCAAAAGATCAACAAGCGGATTTCTTAACCAAGCCACTTCCAAAGTCTACGTTTGAAAACCAGAAAAACATGATTAATTAAATCAAGACACGCAATTTTACAGGACGACAAAGACACCTCAAGAAAGGACACTAAATGTTTTTTGACTTAGTTTACTTTTAGGGGGAGTGTTGAAATTAAAAAGTAAACTACTTGTTGTTCACTATAATACTTGTTGTTTATAAATCCAGTGGCTTAATTTTTTTGTTCTTAAATATTTTTTCTTCTCAAATTTTCATTCTCTTCAATTAATCGAATCAATAAACATTACTTAATTTAATTCGTTACTCTTGAGCTATCGTCTTTTATTTAATATAATATTCCCGTTTACCAACACCATCAAGTGAGCATATTAAGTGCGTTTTTGAGGAGGTCTCTCAGTGTATTAGGATGTTTTCCTGTGACGGCGATAGCAACATCATCGGCATACGCAATCACTCTGTAGCCTTGAGTCTCGAGGGATATTAGCAGTTCGTTAACTACTATGTTCCACAGGAGAGGGGACAGAACACCACCTTGCGGAGTGCCTCTACTGACAGACCTCTTCGTACAAAAATTCCCCATCTAAGAGTTGATGATCCTGCTTTTCAGCATTAGATTAATCAACTCACAGAGTGAGTATTCAACGTTAAGGGTCGTCATAGCAGAAGTGATAGCAGATGTGTCAACGTTGTTGAAAGCACCTTCAATATCCAGGAAGGCAACCATAGTATATTCCTTTTGCTCTAGGGAGTATTCGATAGTTCTTACCAGAGTATGCAAGGCTGTTTCTAACGATTTCCCTTTGCAGTAAGCATGCTGAGACATCGATAGTCTCTTGTCAATGATTTACGTATATGGATATCAATCAATCGTTCCAGCGTTTTAAGAATGAATGATGATAGACTAATAGGTCTTAGATCTTTAGGGTTGACATGCGAGCTTTGCCTGCCTTGGGAATGAATACAACCTTTACTTCTCTATATTGCTGAGTTATACAGACCAGATCTAGACAACTTTTGAAGATCATATCAATGATGGGCAAAGTTAAATCTATGGTATGTTGTAGCTCAGCTGATATGATTTGATCTGGACCTTGAGATTTATAAGGTTTGAAGCTATTCAAAGCCCGTGTCAATTTTTTCATTGTAACAAGACCTTGAGGAAAAGTTAAGTTAATACCCGATCCAGTATGGTTTGTGGTATTAACGGATTTTGAGCTATCCGGAAAGTGGGTATCTAATAGCAGGTTTAGCGTTTCTTCGCAAGAGTAGATACTTTAGAAAATAAGTCAGAACAACACAGTTGCGTGCATTCATCTCATAAATAATATATTGAATTGATGATTGGAAAAAAAAGATAATACATGCTTAAGACCCACAACTCATGCAGGCGCCTCTGTTGCGCACTCCATGCTGGGCGATTTTTTCCTTCAGAGCGGCACCAATCCCAGAGGTCGGTTAGAGTTTATTCCACAAATCGTACTGCAGGATTCCCTTGCTAAGCGGAGAGCCTTCGTATGTTTCATAGGGGCCATCCTTGGCGGCCAGTTCACAACTGAGTTCAGGAGCTCCATAGTAAGTGACTGGGCACCTTCACTCTTAAAATGATGACGCATGGTAATCCAGGCATCAGCCATACTTTGGACTCCAATTGCAATTGGACGATGTCGCATATTGGACTTCTTAGCCTCCGACACTGGATAATAGTTGACATCGATTAATTTGCTGAGATATTTAGTAATTATTTTGGTGAGTGGTAACTCTTCTGGAAATCGTAATTCTTCTCTGGCGCAACAAAAGTATTCAAAGCGATCGACGCCAAATTGCAGGCAGCTATTTAGTTTGGAGCTGAATATTCCACAGATTCTGTGAACAGATTACTACATTTGATTGTTCCAATATTTTGCGATTAACTGTCTATTTTGGTTTTTAAACGCACTGTCAACAGTTTCAACAATGTGTCAATACGTGGCAATGCCCTAAGCAATTATTTGTAAAATTTTGTTTTTCAATTATGGCTGCAATGAAACTAGGCAGTAAATTTAGAAATAGAGACATCATACAGCGCTGTTTTGCATGCAGAATTTGCTCCCATAAAATCCTGTGTTTTTTTTTATTTTGCTGCGAAGCAATTCTGCACATCTGTTTTGATCTTAAATGACTATTCACAAGAGCACGAACAACGACCAACGAATGACCGAATATTCGTCGATTTTGACGAATGCATGTAGGTGCATTGGTATTCAAATGGAAAACTGAAAATTTTACAATAGGTTTTCGAATGGAAAATTGCATGTAATTGTAGCTGCATAGGTTTTCAAGTGGAAAACTGGAAACTTCAAAATGGGTATTCGAATGGAAAATAGGGAGTTCTTGATGACAAACTCGGAAAACTCATTGGTTTTTAAAGCGTAAATTGCATGCAATTGAAGATCTTTGATTTTCAAATGGAAAATTTCAAAGGGAAAATTTAAAATAATTGTAAGTGCTTTGGTTTTTAAATGGAAAGTTGGAAAATGTTGGACTAGAAACTCGGAAAACTCTGCCAGAGCACGAAGTTCATCAAGACCTAAAATCAAGTTCTTGCATTGATTTTAAGGTGCTTTAATTCGTTTGAATGTCCGGTTTGGACTCTTAATTCGCTCAATCCTCAATACATTTTTAAAAAATGTTCACAGTAGATATGGCCAGTATAAAAATTTGTTGGCATATTCTTACGGGAAAGTTAGCAAATAATGGGGGCAATCTAAAACTGTATAGAGTTCTGATTTTTGTGAAATAGTCAAAACACACCGGAAGAAACAGGAATTTGGAGTTTATCTGAAGGGTGGCGAGACGAGGTTCGCTGGGTCAGCTAGTATATAATATTTCTGGAGTTCAACAGGGGCGGAACGAATTTCGCTGAATTTGCTAGTACGTAACTTCATAATTAAGATGCAATTATTTCAAATGCTAATTAATGGTTTGTTTTCCCATCTTATTTATTATTTATTTATCTGCTTGTCCAATCAATTCAGCATGTCTAATAAGAAAATTCAGCAAGAAAAGTGCATTCATTTTGGAAGGTACATGGTACACATAAATACGCATCACATACAAATTATCAAGTTAGTTTTGCTGTTTGTTACCAAAGGAAATGAGGTCTATCACAGTATTTGTAATTGCCCTGGTCAGCCTTTCTATTAAGGTAAAATGTAAAATAAGCTTAGAACAAATTCGTTAACTAATGAAAACATTCATCATTTAGGCCTTTGCAACCGTAAATTATGCCGTTTCTCTATCGAACATTGAAGAATGTTTATCGCACAATATTACGATTCAAGATATAAGAGCAATGAGACCGCACAAAATTTTCATGACAAAACAAACAAGTGCAAGTCTGAACTTGAGATGCTTTGTTAAATGCGTATTCAATCAAATCGGGGTTTTGAAAGGTGATCATCTGCATAAGGACAATTTTTATGACTACTTCGGGCCGCTTTTAGGTTGCCATTACACAAAAGATTATCACGATTTTTGCGAAAGTGATACGTTTGGATCTTCTGGGAAGTGCTTGTTAGCGTTCAATACCGTCAGGTGCTTGCTTGGTAAAGGTCACTCGTTAAAGAGATTTAAATGCAGTAATGTCCCATGTGCAGAGGAAAAAGACAACATAATTTGTAGTGAACACAGGTCATTACCACATCAGTTAATCGCTTACGTTTACAATCACTGAGCACACAATTTTTCTGAGGTATGTTGTCCACTTTAAAAAGTACCACTATTTTTCTCCTCGCTCTCTTGCAAAGCTTTTGATATTAAAAAACTCAGTTTTTTTTCTACGTCGACTGAATACAACTGTTAAAATTGGAAATAAAATCTAACGGAATGAAATGAACAATTTTTTCTTTAAATATTATATTTTTAATGGTTACATATTGTAGTGGGTACTGCCACCTCTATTCTAAATTCGGTCTGGTATGAAATCGTATAGGCTCTGTAATCCAGCGAAATTTCTGTCCACTCTTGTTTAAGGGCTGCAAATAAGAGATTCTCTATCCTCAAACCGATGCGACGGCCAGACTCCTTAGCTTTTCCTGCCACTCATACCCATTCATTTTCTATACGGTTCAGGTCAGGAAAGTAGGCTAGGGCGACCACGACCATTAAAACAATGCAATATTCTGATCCTGTATCCCACTTTTGAAAATTAAATTCGTGACGTGTGGATGGGAGTCGTTTTTTATTTGAAACGTCCAGACAATGAAAGAAACTTTCTACTTAAAATACGCTTTCAGATTTTGTATTATTACCTTAAATATGTTTACCTTAAATTTAGATATTGTTTCAAGAAAATTTCATTAAAATGTTTGTTGTGAAAAATAATTTACATATTATTAAATCATTATTGTTAGTGTTAAGAAGAAGTCCTTGTTTTATTTCTGAATGAAATGTTTATGCTGGAGGACACTTTTAAAAGGTTATGGGCCCAGTCGTGGCTAATATAATATTAAATCAATTAAAACGATTTTCAGAAAACTTACAAATTTCATAATGAATAGGTATTAAAGCAAATGTTTCTTTGCTGAATGGAGGAAACTATATTTTCTGGCTTAAGAAAAACAATAAAGCGAAAGCTCATTTAACGCTGAGCGTTGAGGATAATCAACTCATTTATATCACCCATATAGAAGATGCATTTAGAATTTGCTAAATTTTCTCAAAGAAATACGAGAGGTCAACTTTTGGAAGTCGCCTGTATTTGAGAAGAAAACAGTGTGGTATTCGCTATGCTGGTGGTAAGATGAGTGACCATACAGATGCCATTCTGCGAGCCATTGCTACGAGCTTCTGGAAAACCTTTAGAAGAATACGAAGTTGTTGCTGTTTTGTTAGTGAGTCTTCCAGTATCTTATTCTTCCAATGGGTACTCTGTAATGTCTTCAAGAATCGGATGTGGCTAGTTGAACTGCCTTGCACGAAACGGCGATCTTCAGGAGATATACTTTTGAAAGAAGTTTTGTATTTTATTGAGCTGGATGTAGGTTTGCTTTCAGCACAAAAAGAAAATCAAAGACATAGAATTGTTTTTGAAGGAAATGTTTGTCAAATCTACAATGGATCATAAGTGGTTGCAGATGCGAAGAGATTGGACAGTCTTAAAAAGCTGAAAACTGGAAAATCTATTGAGCTATCATGTAAAGCTGACAATTCAGCTGGCATACATCAATGGCATCGTCGCCTTGAGCATAGAGATCCAGTAGCTTTCGAGAAGTTTGTGAAAGAAGATCCTGCAACTAGTATTAATCTGAAGAAAAGCTCTGAGAATATCAGCTGTGGGCATTGTACTAAAGGCGAGCTCTCCCAGTCTTAATGAGGGAAAAACGAAGTATATGCTGTTTACGAGGAAGGACACCCAACACCGACGGCTCGGGCAGAACGTCACAATAGACACATATAACTTCGAGGTAGTAGAGGAGTTTGTCTACCTAGGCTCCGCTATAAACACGGGCAATAACACCAGCGCCGAGATCAGACGAAAAATAACTCTTGCTAATCGCTGTTTCTTTGGGCTAAGAAAGCCATTGAGTGGAAAAGCCCTCTCTCGAGCAACTAAGGTAAAGCTGTTCAACACACTCATCATCCCAGTCCTGCTGTATGGTGCGGAAGCATGGACCCTGACAAAATCGGATGAAAGTGCCTTAGGCTGTTTCGAGAGGAAAGTTGTTCGGGTCATCTTTAGCCCCGTGTGCATTGTAGAGGAATGGCGAAGAAGATACAACAGCGAACTTTACGGGTTGTACAACGACATGGATCTAGCCAGAAGGGTCAAGGTCCAGAGACTCAGATGGCTCGGTCATTTAGAGCGAATGGCCACCAATGCTCCGGCCCGGAAACCCTTGGACACAATTCCCGAGGGACGTAGGAGGAGAGGAAGACCGCGACTCAGGTGGCGCACTCAAGTGGGAGAGTACCTCATTCAACTTGGAGTGCAAAACTGGAGACGATTAGCTAAGGACCGAGCTAGCTGGCGGAGACCGTTGATTGAGGCCCATGTCCACAACTTGAGTAAGTAAGTAAGTCTCCCAGTCTAAGTTCCTAGTGAGGCAAAATAGAGAAAAGAATCCTTTTCGATCAATCCATTTGGATCTGTGTGGACATACGACATGCAGCATCAACTCCAAGAGGTAATCGATACTTTTTAACACTAATCGTCGATTTCTCTAATTACACGATGGTGCATTTGCTGAAATCGCAAGATGAAGTAGGCAGCTATGTTTAAAAGGGTTGGTAGAAAACCTGTCATTCTATGATCCGACAATGGAAAAGAATATGTGTCAAAGGACTTTTAAAAATTCTTGAAGAAAGAAAGCATACACCATCAGTACACGGTTCCACACATAATAATCACCCTAAGCCCAGCTAAAATCATTATTTGTGGTGACATGAGTAATAACCTGCTAACACAGACTTTTCTTGTTGATGATTTTCGTACATTCGATTTGTTTCCGGTGAATGCAACAAATGCCACACACTGCTGGATGTAATCTTTGTGAACGATACAAGCGATGTTTTTCTATATGACCAATTATTATCAGCGGGAGGTTTTTCTAAACACGATCTGCTTTACTGGACATTTAACTTCAAAGTCGAAGGTTCTTCAACTATTTTTGAATATCGGGATTTCAAAAACATCAACTTTTCAAATCTGGCACAATTGCAGTCTCTCATGGGACCTTGTGTACACACTGTCTTACCCTAACAAACAAATTGAATTCATTAATAACAATGTAACAGTTTTATATAACACTTATGTTCCATTGCGATATAAAACAGTAAGGCCGGGTGAACGCGATTGGAATACGTAGGTTTATAATGCAGCATCCAGGCTTATAAACAATGGAAACGATACATATTGGAACTCTACCATCAAATATTTCGAAGATTACGCAACTTTTAGCGAACTGTTCCGAACGATTTGTTCACTTGGCACAAGATGACAGTTCTTGTTCTGAATAGAACAGAAAAACGATTCCGAACTTGAAATCGGAATCAAAAACAGAATCAAGCATACATTCACACACTCGCACATGCGTACTCGCCAACATGTTTACAAATAAAGAGAATAAAAATACCGTCATGTCATCTGCAATTCTTCATATGAAGTTTTACAAATACATAAACATTAAATCATTGGAAGCTAAAAAATGCATGTTCGTTTGGTATCCGGAGTCGAACAGTAGCAATTCCGGATTGACAAAAAAAACGGTATTAGTTGTTCGGAAAATAAGAGATACTTGAATCAACCATTATAATAATATAGTAAGTAATAAGTTAAGTCCCTGCATGAGTGGCCAGAAATTGTGGAAAAACTTAAAAGCGATAGGTCTAGGAAAACAAAGCCACTCCGTTGATGATACTATGAAAGTATGGATGTTGACTCTATCAATTAGGACTTCGTGTCTCTATCCTTACCTACCCTTTCTGAAGTAGTATCCATGATGTCCGAAGCGAGACCAGATAAATATTCGCCAGGTGATTCATTCGAGTTTACCTGCGTTGATTGTACCGATATTGCGGAAAGCATCTTATCAATTAAATCTAACGCCATCGGAACTGGCGGAATACATCCCAAATTCCTGAATCAATTTTACCCGAGACAGATAGCTGTCAGAGACTGTTGATTGATGCCCAAGTCCACAACGGACTGTAGCGCAACCTAAAGTAAGTAAGTAAGAAACGGACTAGCAGAACGATGTCCATACAGAATTTTCAATTTACAATTAGTTCAAATTATGTAAAATTGTTCATAAATGATAAACATGGTGTGCTCAAATCTTAGCCACAATCATACATCGTGTGACCTTGATAGTTTCTGCAATTGCCATTCAAAGGCAGTTTCTTTGTTTTTAATTGCACACACACCGATGACATTTTACCGGTATCAGGGTGCCACTCTCACTGAATGGTCGGCAAAAAATCGGTATGTGTGCAAGCTCGTATTTTACCACGTTCCCTAATACTTCCCGATACAGCCGGCGATACAATGGCAGTGGTGTGTTTGACAAGTCCCGTTCCCAGATTAGGTTCACTATTGGAATTGGATGACCGACTGGTATAAAATCAACCGTCCAAAATCGGCGGGTGTGCAATAAACCTTAGCTGAAAAAAAGTCGCTGTTTTCTTATTTCTATACTAGCTGTACCCTGCCACACTTCGCAGTGGCTCATGTGTTTGGATGGTTGAAAAATGAGAAACAAAACAAAGATTACATTTCATACAAATTTAATTTTTCAATATTTTTTGTATTTCTGTCTGCGTTGATATAAAGACTATCCGTCGCATCTAAACCTAAGCCACACAATTCTAAGGATTGACCTTGAGTTTTATTGATTGTGATTTCAAATGCTATAAATTAAAGACCTAAACTGCTATCCGTTTCCCGCAACCCCGGTACCTCGTTACTCGCTATCCTACCCTGCTGCTACCTGCTAACTGCTACCCTATGCCCTCTACATACTCCTGTTTCCTGTCACTCCGCTACCCCGCTACTCCACTACCCTGCTCATATGTCATAAACGAATTGGTCGATTTTTCACAAAATACTTAAAAACCCATTCACGCCACTACCCGAACATTCTGTCAAAATTCGATGCAGAACACTCCACTGGTACAAAATAAGTGAGTCAAACTCAATACCACAGAAACAATCAAAAATACATGTGCATCAAATAATCCGGTAATAAACCCTACAGTACGAACAATTGAAATTTTCATGACACACGATATGAAATGATCTTAAATATTCAGTATGATTATATTTAAATGACATGTATCAAACCAAATACAGGTTGTTCAATAAAATTGAACATTTTCAGTCATTTTCTTAACAAAAATAACCCTACATTTTTAGGGAATTTGCTGCAAGCAGTTCAACAAATCAAAAGCAACGAATCTAAAAAATCAGACTTCGTATTTCCTCGTTTGATAAAAATAAGACCACAACTTTTGCACCCTGCTATCGAACTACCCGCTAAACGCTATCCACGGCCCTACAGCCCTCTACCCGTTTATCCGCTACCTGCTTCCTGCCACTTGGTACCCCGTTAACCTACTATACGTTACCCGCTACCCGCTACTTCTACACGCTACCCGTTACCCCACTACCTGCTACCCACTGCCTCACTACTTCACTACCAGCTTTCCTGGCCATATATCATATCATAAACGGCTTGGTCGATTTTATACAAAATATTTTTAACTCATTTACGCCACTACCCAAACATTCCCTCAAAATACGATGACAAACGCTCCATTGGTACAAAAGTAGTGAGTCAAACTTAGCAACAAATCTTAAAAAATGTGCACGACTGGGTCGTACGAACTTGCTCCTGCATGCTACTTTAATTGCAAACGGTAGTGTTAAAAAAAGAGATATACTTTAAGCAATTCTGTCTGATTACACTCTTCCTTAAAAAAAAATATATATATAAAAAAAATTAGAATTTATTAAAAAAATTAAAACTTGGAAATGTACCTCGTATATACATTTCATTCCAAAAATTTAAATGCCGAACAAATTCAAACATTATTCTTGGTTTATTGATTTTTTTTTTTAAAATCGTCGGCAGTAGCGTAGCTAGGCGTGGGCGAGTGGGGCGACCGCCTACGGCCTCGCGCCTGGAGGGGCCTCGCGCCAAGCCGCTGTCGGCCATATTGAAATAAAATGAATGGTTATCAAATATTAACTCACGCATTGAAACACTTCCAATGAAACAAACGCTACTATTTCAAAACTCCCTACAAAATTCTTCAGTGGCTATCATTCGAAAAAGGTATCAAGCATGGAAAAACCATTGATTGGGAACACGAAAGATTGATTCGAGAGAGTCAAAAACATTGGTCCAATTTTTTTCGAATGGTTGGTTGACACGATTAATTATTTAGCTTCACATAACTTGGCTTTTCGAGGTCATAGAGAAACTTTCGACTTATATCATGGTGGAAATAGTGGCAATTTCATCGATCTCTTTAAATTGCTTTCTAAATATGATATGACTCTATCTAACCACTTAAGTCGTATCAATGAAAAACAGCTAACTCATTACTATTTGAGTGCCTCAAATTCAAAATGAGCCTATTCATTAATGTCTCAATCTGTTATAAATGAGATAATAGGAAAAGTTAAAAAAGCTAAGTACGAGGCACATAAGTCGCATCGAACAAATGTCGGTTATATTAAGATTTGTTGACGTCTGTACCGGCACCTCTGAAGAGCACTTTCTTGGTTTCTTGGCTGTATCCGAGACAACAGGACAGTTCTTAACAGACACGATACTCAAAGAATTGGAAAAAACAATTTAAATATTCAGAACTGCAGAGGCTAAGGATACGATAATTGCGCGAATATGGTTGGTATAAACAAAGGTGTCGAATCCAGAATATTGGCCATCAATCCTAGGGCTTTCTTCACTGGCTGTGGTTGCCATAGCTGTAACCTCTTTTTGGTAGACGCAGCAAATACTTCTTCCACCGCAAAGGTTTTTTTTCGGTTTCAACTACAAAAAGGTATGTGCTATTTTCAAAATCAAGCAAAAGATGGGAAATATTACAAAAAAAATTGAAAATATCACTAAAACCCTTATCAGATACGAGATGGGAGAGCCAAATCGCGTCAGTTAGATCAATTCTATCACAATTTGATGACGTGATTGACTGTTTGATTTGTCTGAAAAATCAATAAGATGATGGTGATACGTTATGTGACTGCCAAGCTAAAGAATTTATTATTTCAATACATGTGTGGTACGAAATTTTAATTCGTGTTAACAATATCAACAAAATCTGGCAAAAGGTCAATATAAACTTAAAAATAGCAAGACAATTTGAACAATTTTCGAGCATGGATGCAAAGTTTTCGTGAATCAGGTTTAGAGGAATGCATTGAAAAATCAAACGAATTTATTGAAAAAATCAAGTTTGACATCTCAACTTCCTATAAAGAAAAAAGAATTCGCCTTAAAAAGAAAATGTTTGATTACGAAGCTGCTGATGAACCTTTTGCTTCTGCAGAAAAAAATTCAAAATAGAATTTTTTATTACTATGGTAGACGCCAGTATTAAGGATAACGACATACGATTTTCTTCATTTGCACAATTTTACCATAACTTCGGTTTTTTTATACGAAGTTAAGAAGATAAAATCTTTGAACAGCAGCGATATTTTGAACCGCTGTAAAGCCTTAAGCGCCGGACTTCAGCATGGGGATAACAAAGACATTGAAGCTTTCGAGCTGCATGAAGAATTGCTTGTTTTAGCACCAAATATCCCAGATTCAATTGAAGAACTGAATCATCTGATCCAATATATTATAACCAGTGATTTACAAGATATATACCCCAACGCATACATATCAGTAAGAATAATGTTTACTATTCCTGTAAGTACTGCTTTGGCAGAAAGAAGTTTTTCTAAATTGAAAATTATAAAAAATTATTTGAGAAATGAACTTACTTACTTACTTAAGGTGGCGCTACAGTCCGTTGTGGACGTGGGCCTCAATCAACAGTGTCCTCCAGCTAGCTCGGTCCTTAGCTAGTCGTCTCCAGTTTTGCACTCCAAGTTGATTGAGGTCCTCTTCCACTTGAGTGCGCCACCTGAGTCGCGGTCTTCCTCTCCTCCTACGTCCCTCGGGAATAGTGTCGAAGGCTTTCCGGGCCGGAGCATTGGTGTCCATTCGCTCTAAATGACCGAGCCATCTGAGTCTCTGGACCTTAAACCTTCTGGCTAGGTCCATGTCGTTGTACAACCCGTAAAGTTCGCTGTTGTATCTTCTTCGCCATTCCCCTTCAATGCACACGGGGCCAAAGATGACCCGAAGAACTTTCCTCTCGAAACAGCCTTATTCGTAGCTATATTGATATATTTTGCTGAAGTGGGAAAAGCATTATTTCTTAACATTTGCACCGATTGTGATTGAAAAGTTTACATTTTGTTTGTTAACAACCTTCTACCCTTATTCCTCTTTAGTTTAAACCAAAAATTAAGAAAATCGGTCAAACGGTTGTTGAGTTTTTCGAGCGTACACAAACCAACATAACATTTTTATATAAATAGATTTCATAATTAAATCATTTGGCAATTCAAGTTTTTTTTTTTTATTTCAATGGATTTGATAATAGTTTCATAATTAAGATACAATTATTTCATTTATGCTAATTGAATGGTTTATTTTCTTATCTTATAGATAACAGTTAACTGCTGGTCAAATCAATTCAGCAAATCTTATAACAAAATTCAGGTAGATACACATAAATACACACCGTACAGACAAATTATCAAGTTAGTTTTGTTGTTTGTAACCAAAGGAAATGAAGTCTATCACAGTATTAGTTATTGCTCTGGTCTGCCTTTCCTTTAAGCTAAAATGTAAAATAAGCTTAGAACAAATTCGTTAACTGTAGACAAAATTTATCATTTAGGCCTTTGCAACCGTAAATTATGCCGTTTCTCTATAGAACGTCCAAGAATGTCTTTTATCGAACAAAATTATGATTAAAGATATAAAATCAATGAAAGCGAACAAAATATAAGACGAAAAAAGACATGTGATCCTGATGTGCTTTGTAAAATGCGTATTCAATAAAATCGGGACTTTGAAAGCTGATCATCTACATATGGACAATTTTTTTTAGTACTTTGGACCGCATTTAGGTTGCGAGTACACTATAGCTATATCACGATGTTTGCGAAGCTGACTTCGGCGAGAAATGTAACTCGTTAGCGTTTAATATCGTCAGGCGCTTTGATTGGGTTGGTCACGATTTCAAGAATAAGAAATATCATACTACTTATAACCCATGTCCGGAGAAAAAAGGAAAACATATCTACTTGTAGTTATCACAATTCATTACCACATTACCCGCCTTAATACCTCTACGGGCTGTTGAAACACCTGCAATAAAACCAACTATTTGTTTAATTTTTAAGGCAGAGGCACATACTCGTACATTAGAAAAATTGCTCATCGATTCTGATTTCCATTTCTAATAATTTTTTTTTTAATTTCTGGAGTTTAAACTAAGATGGTACGAGGTTAGCAGGGTTTGCTAGTAGTTTCATAGTTAGGAAGAATTAATTAATGATGAATAAACAATCTGCACCACACTTATTATGCATTATTTTAATTGAAGCAGCATTGAAGAGAGCTAGGACGCTTATAATCGAGAACTCATCGAGTGTTTGTTATTACGCCCTGGGCTGAATAAATTTGCGAACGAAGCCTTGGACCGAATAACGGGATACATTGAAGAACTTATTGAACGAGGCTGTGACCGGAACCGATCCCCGTTGTGACGCAGGTGAAGGCAGAAACTACATTGACCAGGCCGACCGACACGCACGATGGGGATGATATGGAACAATCACATGACATTCCATAAAAAAATTTCAAAACCTAGGCAAATAAATAAATTTCAGAGAATTAAAAAAACTGGATTTTACCAAAATATCGACATAATTATATTACCTACAATAATAATGCACAGCAAGATAGTCATAGATTTATGATTTTTAATATGAAGGCAGTAAACGGAATCAATGTTTTCCTATTTTGGTTTTTAATTTATTGAAATGTTTGTCATTCTTAACTAAACACTTGATTATCTTGAACGATGCCTTGCACTTTTCCTCGCCGAACGTATTACCACTTTTGCACAAATCGAAATATTCCTTAGTCTTGTACCCAAATACGGTTCAGAGTACTCAAAAAAAAGTGTCATCATCCAGTGATCACCATCCAAGGCCCCGATTTCATTGAACACACATTTTACAAAGCACCTCAGATTGGTTTTGAAATGACCGGAAGAAAGTTTAGTCGCTTTCATTATTTTTAAATAATTAAGTGTAGTTTTGTTTGATAAAATACATTTTTGTACGTTCGATTAAGTCAGTGCAAAGTCTACCAATGCGAAAGCCTTAATGAAAAAATGTTTCTCCAGTTAACAATTTATTCACAGTTTTTCTTACATTTTACCTTAAAGAAAAGACCGACCATAATATTGTGATGACTTTATTTCCTACAAATAATACTAACTTGATAGTTTTCCTCTGACGTGTATTTATGTGAACCTTACAAACGTGTGCACTTTCCTGGCTGCATGTTCTTATTAGATTTGCTGAATTGATTTGACAAGCAGTCAGTGTTTTTATGGTAATGATCCAAATCTTTCAATTAGCATTTGAAATAATTATTTCTTAATTATGAAGATACTGCTAGCAAACCCAGCATACTTCCTACCACCCTAGTTTAAAGTCCAGAAATAAAAAAAAAAGTTGAATTGCTATATTGTTAATTTTTAAGAAATGGAAAACAGCAAACATGCAGCAAACAAGAAAACTGAGCTTAAATGGCATTTGCAAAATCTATCAAGGTCAAACAATGTGCGATGAATTAAGGCACACCGTGTTTTTCATACGGAAAACCTCAAAAATACGTCAAATCATAAAGTAAATATTGTTAAGAAATCATTCATCAACAATAATGTATAAAGTAAGACTTTTATTTGTAATTGTTCTGCTATGCACTGATTGTGCGTCTTGCCTGAAGTGCGTTTTTGCGCTAACGATAGTTGACTATAGTTTTTATGTCAAAAAGAAAATGGTTGATGTGTCATAGTTGAAATAATTAGAAATACTTGAAATCATCCAAAAACGCTTTTTAGTTAGGTTTGGTTGATCTGTCAAACAAGAAAAAAAAACAAATCTTTTGAGGTTACATTTTTCTTTTCTTTTGATCATAACAATTTTTGTTGCTCTAAATTTATTTCAAAAATTCAAGAATGATCTTGATATGGTAAGATTTTAAAGCCAATTGAGATGAGAAAATATTTATTTATTTTTGAACAACCCACAGCAAGAAAAGAAAAGAGAAAGAGACTGAAGACCACCCTCCATAAAGAAATCTTCAAGCTGTTCCAAGTAAGCCAGCTCCTGATATTCTCCTAATTGCGGCTCCCAGATTCAGTGAAAAAC
>CAKKXW010000004.1:44763984-44779339 GCA_920937365.1 Sphaerophoria rueppellii
GACGACATTTTTAGTCTCTTTTGGCCAAAACTTCATAAGAACGGTAAAAAAAAAAAAAAAAAAAAAAAAAATGGCGTACGAGTATTTATTCAGACGAAGCGATTGCCGTTAAGTTTTTGAAAATCAGTTGAGTTTTACGGCAGTGGCAGAGGTCTGAAATTTTAGACGACATTTTTTTGAAGCA
Organism: Sphaerophoria rueppellii; assembly: GCA_920937365.1. NCBI lineage: Eukaryota > Metazoa > Arthropoda > Insecta > Diptera > Syrphidae > Sphaerophoria > Sphaerophoria rueppellii. The sequence continues at coordinate 44,764,169 of CAKKXW010000004.1, forward strand.
TTTCTGACTCTTTTGACCAAAACTTCGTAAAACGGTAAATTAAAAAAAAACTAAAAAATGGCGTATCGAATATTTGTTCAGACGAAGCGATTGCCGTTAAGTTTTTGAAAATCAGTTGAGTTTTACGGCAGTGGCAGAAGTCCAAAGCAGTTAAATTGTCTGCAAAGTTCAGGGTCATCTTATTTTGTATTTGGCAAAAATCACTTGGCTGTACATAAAGTTTATAATGCTAGTTTTGAAGTAGATGAATATACCTTTACATAGATTTATGCACGATCTGGCTGAAATGAATAGAGACGATTTAACAAAAAGTGGCTCAAGTCTCACGCTCTCTATCGAAAATCTACCTTCTTCGAAAGGAGAAAAGTGGTAACGCTTACTGGGTCCGAATTATCTCTAGGCTTTGATGTACGTGCAACCTAAGCCAGACGTTGATCTTCATTTCAGGTAACTCTTACAAAAGGCACTTGAAAATCTAGGTAGTGGGATCCTTAGGGTGATCAGCAAATTGTATATAAGGGCTAAGCTATAACCACACATTACCTTGGGATATATTTACTTTTGCCTATTTTCTTCAATAGGTAGCTTTCAAAACTATTTTTCAATATTATAAAAATCTTATGAAATTAATAAAAACATTACAAACTATAAATTTACTTCGAGTGGTCTGAGGAGTGACACATTTTACTGAAGTCATTGAAGTTCGTCTCCCGTGGCGTGGACAACAAATCGATAAATATTTATTCACGAAAATTCAAGTAACAATTTAAGACATTGAAACAAAAAAACAGTAAAATATATATTTGGGACGAAACTTGGCAATTTCTAATACCAAAATTGAAAACAGTGTACGGAAACCTCAAAAAAATTGACAAAAACAGCAAAGCAGAACAAAGTTTAAACTAAATCATTGAATTGCAGCAACATATCGGTCCCATTCGAAAATTAAAAAAAATTCTTTGTTTGATTTCAAGCAACATTCTACGGTGATTGAACAAAAATATCAACCAATAACTTCCAAAAAGATTCCAGCTGCTTTGATCAGATTAAACAGAATACTGCCAGATAAACGTACTCGCCGCCTTACAGAAAGCAAAAGTTTATTGCGCAACAATATCCATCAGCAAGAGGCAAATAAACATAAAAGAAAACCATCTTATTCTGCAAAACAACAAACAAAAAAAAAAAAAAACCAATAGAACAAAACGTCTATCCTCTTGTCACGAATCACAAAGGATGAATACCGAAACAAGCTTTGAAAACCCTCATTATACCAGAAACGTCTTTGATTTCCAGAAAATCCCACATCCAAATGAAAATGAAATAAAAAAAAATAACAATACCTCGTCCATTTGCCGATAGACGTCAAAAAACCGAATAAAAAACAACCATGCTCAAATGATCAAGAGAAAAAAAAAAGAACATAACAACAACAAAAATCATATACCTTTGCTCCTTCCTTTGCACCTCTGCTTATCCACACCAAGATGCTAATAAAGCTGCGACCTAGTTTCCCAAGCCACGAACTAGCTTTGGGTTTATTTTTGTATCGGCTGCGGCTGTCTTCTGGCTGTAATCTAAGCTTGTTTGAGCTGCAAAGACACGATCGTCGTCAGAGACAAAAAATCTCAAGTCAGATCCACTTTGAGACATTTTGATTTTACTTCAGCTACGAAGACGAGTCTATGTGTGACTCCAACGGAGACGGCCGTTGCTGTCTACTAGTTAGGTTAGGTATAGGTACTTCTGTCTAAGCGATGACTTCTTGTCTCCGGTTGGAAGACGGTTTTTTGTTTGTGTTGCTTTGTTTATGAGCAAGTCTCATGTCTCACAATGAAATTGAAAGTGATTTCGGTCGACGATGATTATCGTTGTTCCTTTGGTTCTTTCTTTATTTTTTTTTTTTTGGTTTTGTGAATTTGTATGAGTTTACAACTTTCCGGCTGTGAATCGATGATGATGACAATTCTGAAGTTTCCCACAACAAATCCCCCGATACAGTTGGTTCGAAGTCTCAGTAAGTTTGCTTCAAAATAGAAGTTATTGGATTCCCTTCTTTGTAAGTTCGTGATCTAATTTCTGTTTTGCTTCGGTTCGTTTTGAGGTTCACACATCACATCATTAAAATGCCACTCATTCCCCAGGTGTTACATAAGAGACTTTTCCAAAATACCTTCCATTCCACGGTCGGTGGTGATTTTCGGAAGTTCAACAATCATGCAGATTTTAAGGCATGATAATAATCAGACGGGGTTAACAGTGTAGAAGTTGTCAACTATTGATTGACTTTTTTTATTTCGGTTTCGCTTCTCACCTTTTTTATTTTGCACAATTAGGATAAATTACGAGATGAGTATCGAGGCTTAGAAAAGCGACTGTGGGTTAAATGGCAAAGGTTAGAAAGAAATTCGGTAATGGTAGATTTGTGTCATTGCTTGATTTGAATTAAGAGCAGAATGCATGGAAACTTAAGATATATTTGTTTTTGTTCATTTGTCTTTCGCAAATGATTTCTAAAACTACTTAACCGTTTGCAATTGGTATCTACACACTTTCCATAATACAATTATAATCCGAACATTTTCTTTTTATATTTTGAAAATAAATGTAACAGTTTCGAAATTCGAAGTAAAAAAGGAAGAAGAAAAAAAAAATACACACAAACTCTGATCTCCGAAGCTTACTTACTTACTTATAGTGATCAGGAGTAGCAGGGGTTTTTGGAAAAAATCCCCTTTTGTGCGAATTTCGACCTAAAAAGGTCAAAGGGAAATGTCCGTTTTTGTTCATCCTTTCAACTTTTGGTGCCAAGGTACCCGCTAACCGATTTTCTGCCAGATCGGTTAAGGCATTCTTGAATTTTTTTTTTTTCAATTTTTCCGTACTTATCAGAATTTTCAAAGCTGCTTTATTATTTAATTGTTTCATTGCAGCAGTTGCAAGGTTTGCCAAAAAAAAAATTAATGCGCCGCAATCCCTCGCAAATGCTTCAAGTTGTGCTTTAAGGCTTCGTGCTCTCATCTCACACACAAATCTTTGGCCATAGTCATTTAAAATATTACATCTAGGTATTTTATTAACCTGCAGATTCAATGGCAATATTTATAAGAGTAGATCACTCTGATATCCAACATCTCATAACGTGGCTGCAATTCCAGAAGAGGCCGTTAGAATCAGTTTCTTATCATATTGGTGAACATCGTAATATTGAGAAGAAGAACGAAATCTTAGCAGAAACAACTCACACCTTATGGCGATATTTCCCCCTATTTTCTTTTCGAGATCAATTTTCTTTGGTAAGTCATCTACCACTCCCTTGCTCTTACCATTTGTGACAGTTTCATTCACTTCCTCCGATTTCCTCTTCTTATCCTTCTTTTTCTTTCTGCTGTCCAGGATCATTCATGGTACCCTGAGCATCTATGTGGTAGCTTTTACGTCACTTGGAATTGCTATAGATTCATGGAGCATCAACTTGTTGTTTCATCCACTTGCCACTCTTACACTTGTAGTCGGTTGTTCCAAGAAGCAAAAAAATTGCGAAGCATATCTATACTAATACTAATACTAGTACTAATACTAATACGAATACTAATACTAATACTAATATTAATATTTATACTAATCTTTACTAATATATAAAGCTGTAGAGTTCGTTTGAACGCGGTAATCTCTGAAACTACTGGTTCGAATGGTATAATACTTTTTTTGTTGGAAAGTCCATTAACTAAGGAAGGCTACTTAACATTAAACTGTGACCAATAGGAGCGAAGAATCAGTGGAAAATGTAAAAAAAAAACGGCAAAAATGTTAATTTGTCTGTGTTTTGACGCGCTTACTCTGCTTAACTGCTTAATCAAATTGAACAATTCTTTTAATTTTGAATGGTCCGATTTATGATAGAAAGCCTGAAGCTATATAATACTACGCTGCGACCGTTGATCTCAGAAACTGCTAAATCAAATCAACCAATTATTTTTGTGTTGAATAGTTCATTTACTGAAGAAGGTTTTAAGCTATACAATATTTTATGGCGACCAATTGGAGCAAAGCGTCAGTGAAAAATGTGAAAAAAATGGCAAAAATATTCATTTTTTTATTCAAGAATGGTTTAAGCTAAACATATTTGAAAGCCTAAACGGTTCAAATTACACAGAAAAAAATATGTATGAAAGAATTATTTTTTTCTGCATGAACTTAAACAACGTACGCGAAATTATTTCACTGTTTTTAAGGTTGGCTCACTGTTATCTTTTTCATGGTTATTAAATTTCATCGAAATTAATGTATTATTACCTACCCATAAATTTGCCAAAGACTCATATCAACATAATCTGCCCTATCGAGGTATTTTTCGGAGCGGAATTTTGTCCGATTTCGTACGTTTCGAACAAGTTTTGCTTCGAGGTATTCTTCCGACTTACATTTCGGATTTTTTTCCGATATGAAGTAACGCAGTGCGATGAGTAACAATGTGGTGCGATGACTAGCTTTATTTTCCGTCATTTTTAATAGTTTTATTTCCCATTTGTCCACAGAAAATTGTTTGCGGAATTTTTTGTTTTTAATTGTGTTTAAAGCTGGTTGCCATATTTTTGTCCGATGACAATTAGCTCGAATACAAATTTAAGCTCCGACCATATTTGCGTTGCGGAAAATTCTCCGCTCCGAAAAATACCTCGAAAGGGCAGAATATTAACTCTTATCCAAATAAATATGTTGTTGGTTAAGACTTCATTTCAATTAACATCTTAGAACATATGTTAGGCAATTTTAAAATACCTCGGCAACTAAAGGGTTTTCCGATAAGAGGTGTTATTTTTATATCCAAAGAAAAATGGCATATTTTGAGATAAATGATCGGATGTTTATTTCATTATAAAGAGGGAGGTATGGAACACAACAAGTAATGTCCGTAGCTTAGTGGTTAGGTGCGGCTGCTAACCAGAACGTCATGGGTTAGAGTCCTACTCGTGCCCATAGTTTTGATTTCATCTTTCACGGGCACTGCCTCTTGGGAAGAACTGACAAAACTTTCAAGAGTATTAATCTGTCATGAAAAACTGCTTCTCAACTTTGCCGTTCGGAATTGGCGTTAAATTGTAGGTCCCCTCAATTCTTCACACACACTCAGAGAATTGTTGGTGAGAGTAAGCCACTAAGGCCTTGGCTCTTCAAGAGCTGTCGCGCCTTCTATTTTTTATTTTTTTTTTTTTTATGGAACACAACATCAGCCAAATGGCCGCCACGACCACACTTAAGGGACCATATCCTTTTCATGAAATTTTCCATATCCAAATCGAAAATTGGCTGCCCTATGTGCTCGATAGCCTCACGAATTTTGTAATTGACCGTAACTGTTGCACCAGCCTCAATTTTCGAAAAAGTAAGGTCCAATGACCCCGCCGGACAATAAACCGCACCAAACAGTCACGCGTTGAGGATGGAGAGGCTTTTCAACAATAACTCTTGGGTTTTCCGAGCCCCAGATGCGACAGTTTTGCTTGTTGACGTAGCCTCCGAGTTGGAAATGGGCCTCATCAGTCAAGATGATTTTTCGATGAAATTCCGGATCGTTTTCATGCATTTCAAGGACCCAATCAGCAAAGACACGAAAATGTTTATGTTCAGCGGGCTTGAGTTCTTGTGTTAACTGAACTTTATAAGCCTTAAGACCCAAGTCTTTATGCAAAATACGGTGTAATGACGTTTGTGGAATGCCTAATTCCAAAGAACGACGGGGAATGGAGAATATTCTCAGTTGTTTTTGACTGACGTGCACGAATTTGTTCACCAATTTCTGTATTGCGGTCCGACAAGGTGCTTCGTGACCAGCAAAATAGGTTTTAGTTTTACGAACCGTCTCTGCCAAATTTTCGCCATTTTTATAGTGAATTTTAATAATTTCAATGCGTTGTTGAAGACTGTATCCACTTTTACTAAAATCGTAGTTTCTACTTGTCAAATGTCAAAAAATAACAGCTTCAAAAGTGACAGCTACCGAAATAGTGGGCTATTCAAAATAACACCTCTAATTGGAAAACCATTTAAACTCCCACGCACGCATGAATAACAAGTCAAAACGCTACTCTGACCGATAGACGAGTGCGAGGCGCACAAAGTCGCGGGAAACTGATAGTCATTAATATTTTTTTTTTATACACTTGATAAAATTTCAAAAATAAATATATATTCAAAAAAAAATTTATAAAATTTCACAACAATTTTTTTTTAATTTTTAATAATTAGGTTTAAATTTACTAGCTGCGCGTCTCAGAAATCAAGTTCCATAATCGGGCTGTCATTAGTAATTCCTTCTACATATGTACATTTATAGCGAATTTTCTCGAAACCATATAATGTGGAATATTTAAATTAGTCGTTATATGAAAAAAGACCCCATTTGAGAACGTTTGTATGGAGGCTATTTGAAAATAATATATGTATGTATGTACATACATACAGTACATACCTATGTATTTGACAAAATTTTCGAATTTAATTAAGTAGGTATTTGTGAATTGATCATATTATTTCATACTTTGTTGAAGTGCGAAATGTATTACTTTTTAACAGTGGCACCGCCTTTGATTTGCAAAGTAGACATTTTGTTTTTTTGAACCTTTTACCCTTATTTCCTTTAAATTTAGAAAAAAATGAGAGATTCGGTCAACCGGTTTGGCCGGTTAGCGAACGAACACAAAAAAAGCTGTTCTTGTATATATATGTATAGAAGATTGCCCAAAATAGATTTTGTTTTCAAGAAAATTAATTTTTTTTGGACTTGTAAGAAATTATATTTTAAAGCTTTTTTTCCAAAATTCTTTATTTCAAAAATGGATCAATATTAAATATTGAAATTAGAATAAATGACGTATGTTAACATGTTCATGAACACTGAATACACAGATTAATTTTATGACATTTTGGAAAGTTTTATATAGGTAAATATTTAATTTAATTTCTGAAGAAATTTTATGACATATTTGAAGTTTTTGTGTGTTAAATTTTCGAATACATGAGCAGGTTTGTACGACCCAGTCACATTTTTAAGTAAAGCATTTTAACAATCAAAGATTCTTCTTTTGTAAATGAACATTTTTGAATTTCTAATTTTTAATGTGTTTTTAAGCAACATACAGTACCTTGCATAAGTGAAAACCGCACCCCAAAAAATGAATTTAAAAGAAAACCTACAATAGGAGAGACTCCTTACTATTTTTTTATTGAGTTACATCACTGATCAAGCAAACTGAGAATAAAATAAAGAACAGTTATTTCCTCTCCTGGTGTTTAAAAATTAAAAACAGATTTTGACGTATTGCAAAAATATAACCGCACAATGCAAATCTCTTTGAAGCTCCTCTCAGTCAAGTGCTTTCAAATAAAAAACAACAATGCCACGCGGTACGCATTTAAGCGAAATTGAAAAAGGCAAAATCTTGGCTTTTCGGTCAAGCGGCCTAAGTCTTAGGGCTATTGGAAGACGAATTTCACGATCGGATCGTGTCGTTCAAAATTTTTTAGAACATCCAGAATCTTATGGGACAAAAATAAGACCCGGACGTCCGCAGAAGCTGACACGTCGCGACAAGAGGCGTTTAATCAATGCTGCATCCAATTCGTTGCATTCTTTGTCGGAATTTCGTAACGAATTGGGTTTAGGAGTTTCGGTTTCAAACGTTTGTCGTGCTTTAAAAAGCAGTGGAGTGACTGTTTGGGAAAAAATGGTGCCAGCTCCAAATTTAACAGCAGCCCACAAACAAAAAAGATTGGAATTTACCCGCCAAAACATAAATCGGGATTGCAAAACCGTAAGTGACTTTCTATTAATCTTCACTAAAATCTCGTTATTCCAAATGGCATACTGGAATGAATGTTTTTTACTAGGTTATTTTAAGTGATGAAAAAAAGTTTAATCTCGATGGACCAAATGGTTTTAGTGGATATTGGCACGATTTGAGGAAAGAGAAAAAGTTTTTTTCCAAGAGGAACTTTGGTGGTGGCAGCTGTATGGTTTGTGGGGCCTTCTGCGAGCGTGGTAAGGTTGCACTTGCCTTCACCTCTACCAGACTGAACAGTTCTGACTACACTTCGGTCCTTGAGGAGAATTTGGTACCTTATTTAAGACGATTCCGCCGAGTTGAGCATGTCTTCCAGCAAGATAATGCCCCAATTCATGTAAGTCGTCAAAGTTTGGATTGGTTCGAATCGAAAAACATTAATTTGATGGAGTGGCCGTCACATTCTCCAGATTGCAACCCCATCGAAAATCTTTGGGGACAGAGTGGAACGCTTTAGACGACTCCATATTGAAAATCTAGTTACTAGTACGCCAAAAAGAATTCTAAGATTGGTGGAAAATAGAGGCAAAAATTGCATATTAATTTTTTTGTTAAAAATGAACTTAAAACAAAGATAAAACAATAAAAAACAATAAATGCGGTTATACTTTTGCAATACCTACATTAAAATCTATTTTTAATTTTTAAACACCAGGAGAGGAAATAAAGGTACTTTATTTTCTACTTAATTTGCTTGATCAGTGATGCAACTCAATACAAAAATAGTAAGGAGTCACTCCTATTGTAGGTTTTCTTTAAAATGCATTTTTTCGGGTGCGGTTATATTTATGCAAGCCACTGTATTTCTATAGTAAAGTGGACTGTAACTCACCCATTAAAATAACAAATAAAAATGCAACTGATAAATTCGGGAAATTTTTCCTTTTAGTATAGGAACGTTGAATTAAGAAACATGGTATGTTTAGAAGTTTTGTTCTATGTCAAAACTCACTTACTGTAATTTTCTATTAAGAGTCCACTGCGCAACCACTCCATACGTAATCAAATAAACATCCCACAACCACCCGGAACTGGCATGTGAGTCGTCACATAGCCTAAACATACATATACGTGTGTAATGTTATCATCCAAAACAAGAAACCCAATACATTTCCCATCACAAAACATGTTTTCTTTTTTCAGACCCAAATTTGATATCGAATATATCGATGGCATCTTTAACAGAAAATATTATCACACATACCTACACTATACAAAAAAAAACCCAAAACGAAAAAAGTGGGACGTGTCCAACGCCATCTTTGGGCTACCGAAAATTTTCTCTGCACTCATGCCAATTAAAATGCGCCATCCATCCCACGCCATCGCTAACCAAACACAACATCACCACCACCACACCAGCCATCATCGGGCTGTCCACAGTCGTAAGCCCTCAGCAACCATATTGCTGTGCCTTATTACAATCCATTTGTAGTTCGAACATGCATCGTGCGACAAAGCTTGTGATCATATCGATGCAGTACCATAGGCTTTAATTGACACAGCACGAATCGCACATCAAAGCCTACTGTTTGTAGTATGGCCACAACTGTCTGCAAACTTCTTAAAAGCCAAACATTTGCCTAGTCACGTATGAGCTGCCACAATTTGGGGTTATTAATGATTCAGGTAGCACAAAGCCTGATCTCAATCCAAAGCGTAATCAAAAAGCGAAAGTGTGACATCTTTTCACTTTCAAGGCCGAATAAATTGTCAACCGCAAAGAAGAAGAAAAAGTAAAAGAGAACGACACACAAAATTTAAATCAAACACCAGTATTGGAAGTGGGCTAAGAGCTAAGTTACACAAAGCAGAATCAAATATTCGAACCAAAGATACAACAAGCAGGTCGACTTTTTTATTTTCACTTTCAACCAAAAAAAGTAAGCCAAATAATAAACCCACGGAGTTATAATGATGACGGCAAGCGGGCGGCGCGGCGGTGGCGGCGCAGCGGAGTAGGGAAATGTTTATATCACGAGTTTACTTTTAACATTTGACTTGTGAACATAGTCAGCCCTTTCACTTTGAATCCGGCCCTCTAGTGTCACTACAATCGAATTTCGAGCTGTCGAAAGATCAGAGTCTGTCAATTGGAATGATCATGATCACTCTCCTGTCAAAATTAGCTAGTCACTTCCAGTATTGATTTTGAGTTAGTTATCTGCACCTTCATCTATCCTAACGACCTTGGACTCAAACTTTTACTTTCAACTGATCGATCGCCTTGTGGGCATACCCATGCCCACACAAAGTTTGTCTAACAATGACGCCTTCGCCAAACAAAATGCGCAAAAAAAATTAAAACGAAGAAAATATAAGAAAACAAAATTGGCGAAAGAAAGAAAAGGTAAAAACAAATCCCAGAGGCAAAACAACGATTTTGCATGCGCGGTCTTCATGTTGGCTGTCGTTTGGGGCAATGAGCAAAACTGTCGTGATTGTTATTGACAGAAACGACGACGATCGACGGTATGTTGACTTTTGTTGAGAGTTACGGGAATGGAGCCAAGATGTCAGACCGGTGACTAGTTGACCTAATTATTCTGTCAGACGATGACGAGGAATCGATCTGTTTACATGGAAACGTTGCGATTGATGGTAACTGGTGTTTGGTTAAAACTGATGTTTAGCTGCTGTGTGATCGGCGTATAGAATTTGTCAGTTGAACAATACATTGACGAAAAAAATGACTACCAAAACTCATAGACTTTTCAAAGGTGGTATGCCTAAAAATAAGACTTACTTTTAATTTTTAAAGGATCTTTGATGACTTTATGTTTTTTTTTCTCTTCACCGGTAATTAATTACTTAGGTTTTCAAAAAATTTATATTTTTCATTCTTCGGTGACCTGAGAGTTTTAATTAATCCTAGAATCGTTTTATCTCAGAACACAGTGGTTTTTTCGCTTGAGTTCACATGTGACAGCGCACATGACAGCGCATCTCCTTGTCTAATGGCGTTTTTAATTGGTAATCCGGAATTGTTCTTCGATTCGGAATCCCAATTGAACAGTTTTATTTTTTTCATTCCGAAGAATCTGGAGTTTGGTGAGAATGTATTGGTTGAGTATGACATGTCCCAGCAAACATTTTGGTGAAGGTTCAGATTTCCTTCAGTAAATCTGAAGAATATGTATTCGAAAAACATTCATTTTTCTGAGTATATTTTGAAGATGGACAAAAAAATACAAAATTTTACTTGGAAAACAAAACGAGCATATTGACTTTCGATTTTGATTCATGTGTGTGAGTTAAAAATGAATGTGCACAATCAAATCACAAAAAGGATATTGGAAGATCCTCAAGGATTTGTATATAAAAATAAAGGAAAACGAACTTGCGAATGATCTCTTTTTCCTTATTTCTTTTGCGAAGGGGCAATTATAACGGGGCCGTGTCGCGACAAGAGATCGAAATAATGTTTTATGTTTAACGAATTTTAACATTCTTCACTTCGGTAAAGATTTTGTTAAATACGGACGTCAGTGATTATAAAATTGTGCAGTGTTTCATTTAACAAAAAAAAAAACAGTAAAGTGTAAACCTAAACAGTGTAAGAATCAAACGAAAAACTTCAACGAATAATGTTCCTTCATTAAAATTAATCATATCTGAATCGTTTATATAATTCAGAAAAGGTTCATTTATTGTCCATTTAACTGAATATAAAATAGCCTTATTTACATCCGTTTTAATGAAGGAATTTTCACTCATAAATGAGTCGTAAAAAAGATTCATGTCCGTGTCACGTAACCCAATGTTTCTGATCCAAATCGAATCATAAATGAATTCATATTCGAATGTTTTCTTCACTTTTAAGAATTTATTAATGATTCATTTTCGAAGGGAAATGTTTGCTGGGGTGTCACATATATGTGTATTTGCGCCAAATTTCATTTGTTTTTGTGCTGCAAACATGGAGGAAGTGAATTTGGACTGCTGCGATATAATTTTAAAAGAAAATCAGGATATCAATTCTCTTAGCGAATTAATTCTCCGAAAAAGAATTAGTAAGTACCTACTTGTTAAAGTTCATAAATCATTATTTCACTAATAATGTTTTTTGAAGCTCTTGAAATGTTTACAGTACAATATGGCGATGTAGCTGAGTTTTTCAGGCTGCCTTCGAGAACAAACAATGCGTTCTTACTCCTTACCATTTTCTGCAACAAGTAAGATCAACAGAGTTGCCAGGTCCTGAACTAGTTCAATAGCCCAATTTGAAAAAAATCGTAGCCCAAAATCGGAGCCGAAAAAATAGCCCAAATAGTAGCCCAATACCAATTAAAAAAAAAAAAACGTTTCTGCTAACTTCATAATTTATTTTAATTTTAAGAACAACCAAAAATACATTTCTGTTATAAAAAAAAGAAAAACAAAATAATTACGTTCATTTAATTAAGAAGAGTTTAAATAATTATCACATTAAACATGAATATTTAATTAAATAATTAAATGTTGAAAATCAGTCTATAAGGGCAATATCCTCATCAGAATCATCGTCACTGTCATCCTCATGATCATTGTCATTACATTGGTAATTCGTTGGATATTTGGAAGGAAAATACGGACTCCAATCAAATAGAGGGAGCTTATTCCACTGTTCATCCAAACTTTGAATATTTGACACATTTTTTTTGTTTTTTAGAATTATCTCCAAGAACAGAACCTTTAAATTTGGACGATTTTCATTAAGGCATACAGTCGGACTTAAATAGCGAATGTCGGACTACTTTAAGGGTATGTTTAAAGAGAGAAAAGTGATTTATTTATACATATGATTTATTTGAATGAAAAAATATCGCCCAATATTCGATTTGGGCTATTTATAGCCCAATTAGGATTGGGCTGTCATACCAAAATTGTTGTCGGCAATTTTGGAAAAAGATAGCCCAATTTCCGATAAATAGCCCAATCTGGCAAGCCTGAAGATCAATAAGAAATATGTTTAATAAGTATGGAATTAAAATTTTATAATTGTTTTAGACATTTTCAAGTGGTTAGACGACCAGACGCACTTCATGTTGCAGCGCTACAAGGAATACTACTCCCAAGTTGGTCCAGTTAAAAAATTCAGGAAGAAAAAGGACATGTGGTGCTACCTCGCCCTGGAACTAAACCAAAATTTTAACATTGATCTGTCTGGTTTGCAAGTGGAGGGTAGATTTAAAACGGTTATTGGTAAAACATATAAGCCGTGTTACAAAATAACCGGACAAGCGGGGCAGTAAGGAAACAGATTCCATTTGAGTCGTCAATGCATCCGATCATCCAAGCTGACGACTCGATACTGACGGAGGTGTGCGTAGGGCCAAACAAGCTGCTCCGAAAGAAAAGAATTATTCAAAGAATGGAAGACCATCACGTTCAAACAAATCTTCCATCAATATCATCTTCTATTATATCTTCACCCACTTCAAGCACTATTTCTCCATCCATTTCCATGCCTTCTTCGGAGCTACTTGCCACACCGGATCACACAATAGTTTCAGATATACCCAGTGCCAGCACATCTCAATCCAGCAGCCCAAACCTCCACCAGCCAAGTCCTCCACTGAAAAACCAAAAAAATTTGGAGCGCATCATGGCAGATCGCGTGGAAAGATTTAAAGTTAAGGAAAAAAACAAGGAAAGGCGACATGAAGAAAAGCTGCAAGCTATATGAACAAAACTGCAGACATTTTATCCCGTCTGGTGGAAGACAACCGTGGGATACCTTAATCCAATTTTTACAAAGCCGATGAGAAATATTCTCAATATTTTGTCTGTGAAAGCTTTTGATTTTTTGTTTTATTGAAAAGAAGTTATTTTTAGTTTTTTTGTTTTCCTTATAATAGAAAGAATTTTTTATTTTAATTATTTATTTTATATAGAATGATTTTTTTTTAAACTTAGAATAAGAAATGTATTACCTTACGTAATTTAAAATTGATATTTCAAAATGTGATATTTAAATTGAAATACAAAATTACAGTAACAAATTAGTAATCCTGGTTCTTTTTACTTCTCCTAAAACACGCAACTCAATATCTCGTTCCAATAATGCTTCACTTGAAGAGTCAAAGATAATAGGTCATGGCGATTGATGTATGTTGACCGTACTTTGCCTGCCGGTTTTCTTACATTTATATAGCATCCATTAATGCACCCTATCACCTCTGGAAATGCTGTAATCTAAAGTCGAGTTTATTGGTAAGAATCAACTACAAAAAAGATTGAAGTTGTAGTGACTCACCTGTTCGAATTTTGCTGCTGCTTGTTGTTTCTCTTAGTCTGTTGCATGGAATTTAATGAAGTTCGGATAAATTTCAAAAAAGAACTCCAGAAGACGAGTCAAAATGTTGAACATTGAGGCAGTAGAAATGTTATATAGATTGGCAACTTTACGATAGGAATCCTTATTTCCAGCAAACATAAAAACTTTCTTGCTTTCCACCGCAGTCCACTTTCTTTTTGAAGACATTTCAAATCTATGAGTTAAGAACTCACAAGTCCTCCTTCGTAGATATGCGAAACTGTTGGCGGAACTAAAAATATTTATGCACATTAACTTAGTGAAATCTCTTGCAGGAAATAAGAAATAATTATGTTATGTATTATTATAATATCGTCATCACTTGATGACTTTGTGTTACAAAAACAAACAAACAAAAATTTCATTTGTGAAGTGTGACATCTGACATTTAAACTTATGAATGTGATTCTTCTGATTCTGTTTTTAAAATCAGAAGAAAAATTCTCTTTTTTTCAGAATCAGAACTGTCAATTTTGAACAATTGAACACATCCAGATTGCTTGTTTTTGCTTCCAGATTGCCAATTAAAAACGCCATAAGTAACGCGCATGTTTGACACAATTCGGATGAGCTGTTACCCCTTTGCACACTGCACTGCGTATTGATAAGCGTCATGCGCACAGCTGGATCAGTTTTTTTGGGATCCCGAATTCAGACATCGCCATGATAAGTTCTTGGCGGATGATGCTATCATACGCAGCTTTGAAGTCAATGAAAAGATGGTGTGTTTCGACTTGAAATTCGTTGGTCTTATCCAGGACTTGCCTCAGTGTGAATATTTTGGTCTATATGACCAGTCAGTGGGTATTCATTCTTTCTCCCGTATTTAGTTGATGACCTGGTGCATGCGGTTTATCAAAACACATCTTGAATAGTACCGCTACAGACTTAAGCCCTAGGGTTTTTTTGACTAGGTCGACACGCGTACTGCGAATAGTTATGCGTCACGTCACACGTTTCCCCATTGTCGAGTAGGCTTAACACAGTTTGTACGCGCAATGAATACCGCAAAAATTAACCGTTAGACCT
>CAKKXW010000004.1:44796488-44824149 GCA_920937365.1 Sphaerophoria rueppellii
AAGTCGAAGTAGCCCGTAAAGGTGTTCACCAAGTAGTTCGGCCTAACTGGAACTGGAGACGCCACCGTTGATTCCAAAGAAGAAATTCATTCGCTGCCGTCCCTCGGTGGGAGTGCCTTGGTGGGAACACTCCTTCGTTGTGGGGTAATTGGTAGTAACAGCCTACTCCGCTTCGACCTGTCGACCATGGGAGGCCCTTCTGCGAAATCAAGTTTCGCGATCGCATAGCTCTAAGCTTCATAGTAGTAGTTACCGTAAGCCGCTCCGCCACGTCAAGGCTTACCCCGTGGAGGGTTCATAATAAATTAATAAAACTAAAAGTCGAGATAGGTAAAAATAAAAACAAAGATTTTCTAGAAAAAAGTGGTCCTGTTTTTTTTTTATTTCTCAAAAACGAAAAGACATTTTTGCATCCGGTTTTCTGTTTTCAACAAAAAATTAACAATGGCATTGAATTTTTAAAACAAAATTAGTACTTAATTACATAAAATTTTGAAAAAACTTAGTTAGAAAATGAGTTTTTTTTTTTTGAAAATTTTGAGTTTGAAAATAAATATTTTTCAAACTATTCGTTAAAACAATTCAATTGAAAAACAAAATGAAAGGAAATGTTTCTGGCTTTCCAAAAAGGTGTGGTGTGGTAAACGAAGCCGTTCATTTTTAATATTTTTTTTATAAAATAAGTCAATTTTTCAGAAAATTGCCCCTCCCGGCTAAACGGCAGAATAGACCTCCCCCCTCCCTCCCATACGATTTTTTTCTTGTCTCAACTCAACCTACACGCTTTAGCTTTTTGGCACAACGCTCGTGAATCACCCTGTATATTTAAATACGTAGATAATAATATCTGCATAGATTATATGACTCCTTACTAAGAGTTAAACAAATCTTTTAGTACTAGCTTGCCTAATAGACTAGATTGGGAAAATAGCATGGCCTATATCTATCTACTCTGGAAACCTCAACTTTGCCAATTCATTCAGGTTCCCCGACCATAGCAGAGTTTTCCGAGTTACAAAGAGTTTTCAAGAAGTTACAATACTTCGGGGTACCACAATGGATCTACATTGATCTAAGTGTGATGGTAACAACAGCAACCGTCAGCCCGGTTAACCTTACCTAACCTTAGTGTTGGACATAAAATTTGATTGATTCAGAATCAATTTTGATGAATAACCTTGAGATTAAATTCTAGCACAATAATGTTTAGAAAGAAACATTTCGTACGCAATCTTTTCTTCAGTAAAATGAAATTAAATCTATTAAATGAATCCTATTTGCCCATGGTCACGGCATCACACCAAAACAGCTGAACCGATTTCGCTAACTCACTTTGTGTTGTGTTTGTTATGTTCATGAAAAGGTTCTTATGAAAGAAAAACTGCAGAAAATTGCGGGGTTAAACAGAAAAGTTCAAAAATACATAACCAAAATATTAAAAATATTTTTGAAAATATAGTAATGTGTTTGCTTTAGTAAATCAAATAATATTCAAAAACTTTAGACAATTGTTTGAACTAGGTATACAGCAGGTGGATTTACTTTTTTGGTGGTTTTTAAAGTAATTCAAAATTTGGAAATCAAAGAAAATCTAGGAAAACTACATCTTTTTTCTGGATGTTTATTGTTGAGCTTTTTCAAGATTTATATCTGTTAAGGTGAGTTTTGATTTCAAAAAATAGGTACAGAAGATAGCTTAATTTTGGTCGGGGCTTCTAGGAAAACTTCTGACAACAGATGAGTGCACTATAATGGCACTCAGAAAATCTTTGAAAGCATTAACGTACGTTGCAAGGTTTCCGAAACAACCAAAGCCAGTTTGGTGGAGCAATCATTTTATTGGCAGGTGATTTTCGCCAAACACTTTCAGTTATACCAAAATCAAAGCTAGTCGACAAACTTAACGCTGAAATTGAACGACTAATCATGGAACAAAAATTTCCGAACAATTGCTCGACATTTGGTAATGGCAAAGTACCAATTTTAATCACTTTGTTGAACCAAAGACTGAACTCATCGAAAATGCTTTTCCAAACATTACTCAAAATTACAAAGATCATTGATGGGTGAGTGAAAGAGTTATATTGGCTGCAAAAAACGTTGATGGCAACGAAATCAATTTTCAGATTCAAAATAAAAATGTATATTCCGTTACTAACCAAGATGATGTGGCCAAGCATCCAGCGAAATTTTTAAATTCGCTAAAATTGCCAAGATTACCACCTTATAATATGCAACTTAGAAAATTGGATCAGTTCTAATTATGCTGCGAAATATTAATCAGCCACGTCTTTGTAATGGCACCCGACTTACGGTGAAAAAATTAATGAACAGGGTAAATAAAGCCAATAAAAAGGCGAAGACGTTTTGATTCGATGGATTCCTTTGATTCCAAACGACATGTCATTCGACTTAAAACGGTTACAATTTCCATTGCGGCTAGCATTTGCTATGTCGATAAACAAATCTCAATGGCAGTTGCCAACTGTTTGTGGCATCAATCTCGAAAGCCCCTGCTTTTCACATAGCCAATTATATGTCATCTGTTCCCGTATCAGAATACCAAAATATTTATTTACTTTTATTTTTAATTTATTTATGAAAAAAAAAAACTAAGAATGTTTATATCATAAAGCATTAGAAAAAGAAATACTTTTTTAATTGGAAAAATAAATGGTTTTATTTGATAGGTGCATACTAATCGACAGGACAACGTCTGTCGGGTCGGCTAGTAAAAATATAAATTTCATAGCTCTTCCGGTTGAATCAATAAATACATACGCATACTACTGAATTATAAAACCGACCCACATTATTTATTTTTTCAATTGGAAATGAATGTCAGAAGTGTCTCAAGAAGTACGATCAATCGCGAAATATTTAAATAAATAAATAAATAAAAAAATAAGAAAAAGAGGAAGAAAACAAAAAAGAACCTCACCCAGAAACAGATGCACGCATATCATGACAGCAAATCAAACGCCCACATCCCACCCGCACTGCGGTATTTAAAAAAATAAAATAAAATTTTAAAAGATGCAGCATCTAAAGTCGCATAAGAAATACTCGCATTCTTCCTATACGGAACCGTTTTGCTATAGTTTATTTATTTCTTCTTTCGCCCTAAGCCAACAATACGCTCATAAAGAAAAAAGCCCAAGCAAACACATTTTTTGTTTGCCTCCAATTCCCACCTGGAACGGAGACGCCAAAATATATCCCAAAATACAACGCCAACATGTGAATATGAAAGTGTACTTTATGACGAAGACTTTCACTTTTCGACAATCGGGCCGGTGGTGGTGTGGCTAAGAAGAAGAAAAGTGAAGTCACTGTTGAGCCGGATATGGTCCAAGTTCCAAGTTGTGTTAGATTAAGACCGAATTGTTCCTGGCTAATATTTTTTTCTTTTGAGATTAAAATTGGACTGGGTGTATCAATTTGTGCTTAAGATCAATACATATTATTTTCATTAAAATTGTCTTCCGACAGTGTAAACAATTTTTTTTTTCGAAAATCCACTATGGTGCCATTAAGAGCTTCTCAGATGAATCCGCTTTACTGTGTCTCACCTTTGAGCATGAGTGATTGATTTGATCTCATGAGAGTTTTTTGTTGTTTTTTGGATACAAATACAAACCTTTTTCTAAGCCCTTCTTTCTTATAAAAGTAACTTCAAAGCGAGGTGGAATAATATGATTAATCCAATCATACATTCTTTTTAAGAGATGTCCAACAACTTTTCGATTCCCTGGTCACCCACTGAAGAAGGACTAGTAAAGCCCAAATTGGTTTTCTAATTCTCATGTTTCTCTCCAGATAAGCCTGACTTCAGCTTTTATTTTAGGCGTCAAAAAGTCAATTAGCTTTCATCAATCAATTTTTTTTTGAAAAATTTTAATCCGAGAAAGTTGAAGGGTTCTTAAATGATCATTCTTTGTTTGAACTTGCAATACAATATTTGTAGGACAAGTCGATGGGTAAATGTTTCATTATCATGTAGAATATGTTAGCATTCATATGTGCTGCGTGTGTCTGGATTTTAATTTGATATGCGTTAAAAAAGAAGGGAAATCGAATTTTAAAATTTAAAGTACATACCCATTTACATTCGTGTTTTCAAAGGAAAATAAAGTTTGAATGCAAATAACACAATTATTATCATTGATTTTTTACTATTCAAAAACAACAACCTCCAGGAGGTGGAATTTTCTAAAACAAATTGACTATTTTTGTAAAACAAATCCCACCAAAAAAATTCTTTAAACACACACTGACCTATCCAAGTCTCGATGAAGCAAAGGCAAAGTCGTGCAAAGTCTTGCCCTACTTCGATTTCTTTATTATAATTAGTTGATGAAAATTTCAGAGTTGTGGTGTTATTCAAAGGTTCTCAAAGAAGAGCCTTATGCGGCAAAATGGTTCCAGTAAAGAATGGTACGGCAGTGTTCGCTTCGCACTCGGCTTGGAAGTAGGCTAACTAGGCGTCCTCTTTATGGAGAACATGTCCGCTTTTTGACTTAAAAACTTTTGTCCGGTGACTTTTTTTTTAATAAGGCGATTTGTCCTCTTATTCGGTGCTCTCTCAGTTTTTCGATTTATTTTAAAAATTATTTTCGTGTGAAGATGGCTTCAAAATAATTTTGAACTCACCCATTCAGAACGTCATCTGTTCTTTTCTACTTTTCAAGAGTTGAACAAAATGCATCGACTAAAACGACAGCTGTTGAATATGTTAAATTTGTATGGAAGTCGCCCATTAGCAACACCATGCCTCGTTCGTCGCCCGATTAGTCGCTCAAAAAATGAACTCTTTGGTGTTTGTTTTTTTTTTTATATCGTGTTGTTGTTTACAAATAATATTTTGATTTAACTCAAGCAATTTTTACTGGTTATTTTTTTTTTGTTTGGATCGTTGAATTATAATAAAAATTTTAACTTCTGTGTTTTTTTTTTTTTTGAGACTCTGGTAGGTGTCCTCTTTTCCTTGATTCTATATCTGGTTACCATATTTGGAAGGGGCACCACAATATTAAAAATCAATTTTCATTTTGTTTTTACATTTAATTATTCTTATTTTATCTTTCACGGGTACTGCCGCTTGCGAAAAACTAATAAAAAATACTTCCCAACTTTGCCATTCAGAATCGGGGTTAAAATGTAGGTGTCCTAAATTCTTCACAAACACTCAAAGAATTATTGATGAGTGTAAGCTGTAAGCCACTTAGCGAAGTTTTAAAGACTGCAGTCATTTTGGTATTTTAGTTATGACCTTTTGTTAAGTCCCTTAACTTATAAAAGTACATGAACTGGAAAGGAGCAGTCACCAGTCAGTATTATTTTTTAACTTGCAGGCAATTTACTAAAAGTTACCTAACTGCAGTACTTTTTATCTGGCTTAAGTCAGATAAGTCAATAAAAATTTAACTTAAACGAATTTGGTTTAAGTCAAGTCTTTAAACAGCAGTCAGTCGGCATTAAGACAATCGACTATTTATAAATATTTTTGACGAAAATGTTTCAAGAACTTCAAAATAAATCAGATTGAGAAAAAGAGCATTTAAATTCTAAATTGCAAACATTTTTTATTTATTAATTTAAAAACATTGGTTTTTCCTTGATTTATGGGCTTATATTTATACCTCATGATACCCATTGGACCCTTTGGAGTTACTAAAAAATATGGTCCTGTCCTCTGAAATTTTGACAGCATATGCACACGTTCAAATGCGACACTGGGGCTTATTATTGGACAGGTTCCCCCACAAAATTTTGCTTAGGGCGAATTCTAATGAAAACACCGGCGCAGGGACATAGGTAAGTCCCAATTTTTTTCTTTAGGACTTATGTCCCACCTAAGTGAGACTTAACACCCAAATTGAGTTTGGGATTTAAGTCCCACCCAAGGTCATAAGGTCCAGTTGTTTTTTCCTGAAAGTGGGGCATAAGACCCAAATAAAAAAAAAAAAAATAGTTTGAATAAAAAACAATAGTAAATAAGAAATCATTACTGAATACAGCTGTATTAACCATGAAAATTTCACAAATTATCCATTTACAGAACAATGTGTATGCAGCGAAGCGCCCGGATCCGCTAGTTATTTAAAAACAAATTTCTACAGGCTAACACGTAGAAAATAAAATAAAAATTATCCAAATCCATCCAGCCGTCTGTGAGTAATTAGGTAACACACGAACAGGATTTCATTATTAAATAATATATAGAATTAAAAATAGTTGCAAGGTAATAGTATTTTCGAAACAAATAGTGGAGAAAACAAAATTAAAAGATTTTAGGCAAGTACCTACACAAATTTAATTTAATTTGATTAAGTGTCTAAAACTTCAGTTTTATATGCAAGTCTCTGTTCTCATATTTTCAAAAAATAAATTTTATACATACATAAATATATTTGTAATATCAAAATTTGTATACTTGTCTAAAATCTTATAACTTTGATTCATGTTATTGAAAGGTTTGAATATATGCAGAATTTTGAAGTAACAGTGCCATCAATTTCGAAAACAAAAGATGCTTGGGAAGATATTAAAAAAAAGGTTTGAACAAGGTGCAGATTTTCTTAAGTATTTAAGTTAAAGGAGTTGTAAAAAAACATCTTTCCTGGCATTGAAATTCTTCTAATATTATAATTAAGCAATACATACATTCTATAAACTATTTAAAATTACGCTGTGACCAATAGGAGCGAAGAATTAGTGTACAGTAAAAAAAAATTAAAAAAGAAGACATTATTCATATTTAAAGGCTTCTGTTGTTTGATCTTAGAAACTGCTAAATTAAATTGAATTTTGTGTTGAATATATATAAAAAATATATACATTTTAAAGAAAATCATGAGTGAAAAGTGATGCTTAAACTGGGAAAATCATACATTTGTAGGCTTCGAGTTAAGAAGAAAACAAAATTCCCACGCGCACATGATGCACAAGTCCATCATTAACAATGCCCATATTCGTAGGGTCAAATTTTTACATGACCAAAAATTAAGGCAAAAAATACAGCTATGTCTCAAAGGTAGTACGAATTTGTGGTCATTTGTGAAAAATATGAAGAATTCTTCTTCTTCCTCGGTTGCTACGCTCGTTGACAATGACACTCCTGTTGTTAGTTCTCTCGCGAAAGCTAACCTTTTTGCTAGGCACTTCGCCGCCAACTCTTCGCTGCCAGAGAGTGCCATGACTCCGGCTGTTCTTGAGCGCGTAAATGATTCCATGGGACAAATTTCCTTCCGCACTCGTGCTGTGGCGAGAGTCCTAAAGGATCTCAACACACATAAATACGCTGGTCTAGATGGTATCCCCGCTATTGTTCTAAAGAGGTGTTATTCCATGCTGGCAAAACCCTTGCTTAACCTTTTCCATCTATCCTATTCCTCTGGGTATGTACCGAGCAGTTGGAAAACAGCATTTGTCCAGCCAATCCCAAAAAAAACGTTGAGTCTTCTTCTCACTCCAATTATCGTCCGATTCTGTCTAAGGTCATGGAAACACTGATAAACTATCAGCTCAAGAAATATCTCGAAGACCGAAAGCTTCGTAATGACCGGCAGTACGGCATTCGCAGCAACAGGTCCACTGGTGATTTGATACAAGTTGTGCTGGACAGATTCAAGTCTGGTGTCCCCAAGGCTCCGTTTTGTCTCCGACCCTCTTTCTCTTCTCTTGTCTGTTACTTCTAATCCAATAAATTGTTTCGCTGACGATAGTACCCTTAGCTTTTCGTATCCGTGTCCAGACTCACATCCCTCCTCTTCGGATGTGGAACTGCAACGGCAAAATATGATAAGCTCATTAAACTCTGACCTAAACAGCATTGTCCAATATGGGGAATTAAGAACCGTGTAGAGTTTAATGCTTCGAAAACTCAATGCTGTCTGGGATCGTTGAAGCGAGATAAACCCCCCTTGCCACTATCCATGAGAGGCACTTGCATCAATGAGACCGAACATCTCGAGATTCTCGGTATGTGCATCACTGACCACTTCTTGTGAACCGGGCACATACGCGATGTCGCCAAAAATGTCGCAAGATGTTTGGGTTTCTTAAGACGATGCAAGAAATTTTTCTTAATGTCTGATCTGGCTATTATCTATAAGACTTATATCGGTCCAAAGCTTGAGTACATTTCCCATCTTTGAGCTGGTGCTCCGGTAACATACTTAAGCCTCTTGGATGGTATCAAACGTTTCGTAACGTTTCGTGCATTTTTCTGTTTTATCGTAACTTTTACGGTAAGTGCTCTAGAGAAATAGCCAGTTGCATTCCGCCCCTTAAACAATTCAACCGTATTACGAGCGCTTCCAGGAATGCCCATCAGTTTACCCTCGTGCCCATCAAGGACGTAGTATCAAGTATAGAGAACCATTTTTTAGCCGTACTACCTAAATGTGGAACTCTCTTGCACACTCTGTCTTTCCAAGTCATTACAATGTTCAAGAATTCAAGACCAATGTACACCGATACCTCCTTTCCTTCCCCTTCCTCTTTTCCTAATACACTCCCTGTGTCTCTGGCAAAAAAGGGGTATACAAAATCCCTTGAGTGGGTGCAAATTATTTAAAAAAAAGTCAAGACGCTCCTCTGGTAGAGTCATTTAAGTATGTAACCCTCAAAATATTAAAATCTAACTCAACATTTGTTACCGTGTATGATTAATCAAGAAAAAGAGTTTTTGAAACATTTCAGTCAGAAAGACTTAAAAAAAAGGGTTGGGGTCGAAATTCTGTGTGAGCCAAAATTCGGATTCCAAAATTCTGTATTCCAAAATTCTGTAAATTCAAAATTCTGTATTCTTACTTACTTACTTACTTACTTAAGGTGGCGCAACCCGTAAAGTTCGCTGTTGTATCTTCTTCGCCATTCCCCTTCAATGCACACGGGGCCAAAGATAACCCGAAGAACTTTCCTCTCGAAACAGCCTAAGGCACTTTCATCCGATTTTGTCAGGGTCCATGCTTCTGCACCATACAGCAGGACTGGGCTGATGAGTGTGTTGTACAGCTTTACCTTAGCTGCTCGAGAGAGGGCTTTTCCACTCAATTGCTTTCTTAGCCCAAAGAAACAGCGATTAGCAAGAGTTATTCTTCGTCTGATCTCGGCGCTGGTGTTATTGCCCGTGTTTATAGCGGAGCCTAGGTACACAAACTCCTCTATTCTGTATTCTTAAATTCTGTAAATACAAAATTCTGGATTTCAAAATTCTGTGTTCTAAAATTCTGTACTCCAAAATCCTGTAAATGACAAAAGAAAAATTGTTTTGATATTTGTTTTGAAAATTTTTTTTTTTATCATTTACAGAATTTAGGAGTACAGATTTTTGATGTTTTCTATGCAGAACCTTGAAGCATAGATTATAATTCTAACGTTATGGATCTCTCCCTAACTAATTTGCATATGGTTTATGGTTCGACAGCTTAAGTTAAGTGTTTTATAAGTTAATCGTGATAAATTGAATTCAGAAAAAAAGGCAAATTTTAAATTATTAAAATCTAATAAAGGAAAGGATAAATTGTGTGTCGATGGTTTTATGTTCTACAACGAAAGAACAACGAAAAAAAATATTTTATTAGGCGTGCGCTAAGCGAATAAAAAATAAATGTAAAGCTCGTGTTGTAACAAAATTGATTGATAATGTGCACACTAGCTATAACTGACAATCTTGGAATTACAGAATTTCTAAAAGCAGAATAATGGATTTGCAGAATTTTGAAAAACAGAATTTTGGATTTACAGAATTTTGAAAAACAGAATAATAGAAAAGCAGAATAATGGAATACAGAATTATGTTCATACAGATTTTTTTCTTCAGATACAGAATTTTGTTCATACAGAATTTTGGAATACAGAGTAAAGACCCGTTCCCAAAAAAAAATGTGCACGACTGGGTCGTACGAACTTGCTCCTGCATGCTAAAACTAAATATTTATGATTACTTAAATTGCAAAACGTAGTGTTAAAATAAGAGATATACTTTAAGCAATTCTGATTACACTCTTACTTACAGCTTACACTTAACTCACAAAAAAAACTCAATAAGTATATAAAAATAATTAGAATTCATTAAGAAAATTAAAATCGTAGGAGACGTTTTGGAGAAAAAAAAGTTTTGGTTTTTGACCAAGAAAATCGTATGGTGGCTACCCTAAATTTTGATTTTAAAACAAAAATAAAAAAATTGGGATATTAGTCAAACCTCTAATTTTCAAATTTGAAGTCAATCGGACCAGTAGTTCAGTAAAAGTAGGTAAGAAAATTAACCTATTGTTTTTTTTTTTTAAGTAAATTAACTGCGACTTTACACTGATTGGAATTGCATTACTTTACCGGACACTCATTATTTTTCTTAGCAAAAAAGTAAATAAGAATTTATTAATTTTGAGCAAATGCTTTAATTTTCGAGACAATGTTCCTATTCGCAGCCGCATTTTACTTTTTTCAAGATTTTTGCATTTTGTGTTTTTGTCACTTTTAGATATTTTTTTGACTTTAATTTCTATCCTCGCTTAATTCGATCACTGTCAAAGGCTTCAGACCTTAGTGTGGACACACTTGTTTCAGGCTGAACAGTATTGTAAAATTACAAATTTCCTGTTCAGTACATCTTTTTTAAGGTAAAACATTGTTAACTTGAACGTCAAATAAAAAAATTCAATCCAGTCATTTGGTTTCGAAAAAAAAACCTCATATAATGTATCTGTGGGCCAAAAATCAAAATTATTACAAGACGCTTACTGGCTTACTGTGAGGGAATGCTTTGTTGTACAAATATAAAAATTGAAAAATCAAATCCAAACTATAGCACATCGATTCTAAATGTAATCATATAAAATCGTATAAGAATGTGATTAATTTCAATCAACTCTAATGCATTTGCCCATACAACTGTTATGTTCCTTTGAAGCAAGTATCCATTACCTACCCGCAATTAGGACATGCAAATCGAAGTGGTTTTCCATTCTATTCCCACAACAAGCATCATAATCTGTCTGCGATTTAATTTCTTTTTCCCTAACATTAAAAACATTTCCCCTGGTCCTACAGCAACAAGTGAAATTTTTTTCATTAATTTTCTGTTTGCTTTTCTTCCACCACTTGAACCACACATTTAACCCATTGCCCTAAATTCCAGAAAAATCCCTTAATGATAAAAACAAAAAAACTGAAATGTTTTTATGTAAATAAAAAAATAATAATCATTTGCATTCTAAAAATATTATACGCACAGATCTCTTGTTTATGTTTGATTTTTTTTCCATAAGGGAATCAAGTAGGGCAGGGAATAAAAAAAATAACCCAAAAAATTAGAACAATAATATTAAAGATCACAACTACCAGCACTCGAATATTTACTTCCATGTTCAAAACGATTTCGCTGTTTGATATTCTTATTTTTTTTCCTTTTGTTTTTAGTTCTCTATCTCAAGATTTGAATTTAGAAGCCCTTTGCTTGCGTTTTTGCTTCGCTGCTTCATTGCACGAACTCCGAAGTCTGTACTGCTATCAGAAGGGCACTAAATCATTCCACATACAAACTCACAGTAATAAAAAAAAAAATCTATATCAGCGCCACAAATGTTTTTAATAGTTGACCCAATTTTGGGCTCCAAAAACAATTCATGTGTGCTCTCTGACGAAGCCCTAAAATTCTAGACAACAATTTTTGTAGTTTCTTTGACTCGATCGACAAAGATTATTTTTTCGGCTTCGTCGTTGTCGATGTTGGGGTTGCCCTACACAATAACGAAGGCATACACATACATGCACAAGATGACGAGGGGGGTATCATAAAAATTGAAAGTGAAACTAGGCCACGCAACGCATCCAATCCAGCAAGCATAAGACTTTTATTTTCTTGGAGTTTTTTCTTACAGTTTTTTTTTTTTTATGAACGAAAATGTTTCGTGTGATAACGAATTTATCACACATCAAAACGAGAGAGGGAGAGGAGAAATCATTTGATAGTGCGAGAAGAGGGTAAGCGGTAGGTCGGTGTCGTTTGTGTACTTGGCAGGCCTAACATAATGCCCTAGAAAAATAATATCTAACGAGAACAAACAATACTCGTAAAAAAAGTCTTAAGACAATCGCCATCAATCCTCGTTGTGAATTGATGGTTCTGTTGTGAATATCAGAAACTATATCAGATCGCGCCCGCAGCTTTTTTGTGATCTTCTTTCGGAGTGCCCACCCACGTTCCCTTTCTTCGCAGCTGCTGGCGGCTTCCCCCGCGTTCCAGAAGAGTGAAAGTGAATTGAAGAATAAAAAATGCCCCCAAACTATGCAGAACGAAGAATTCGGCTTTTTTTTTTGTTCCAAAATAAACTACCACCAGGTAGACACAGCAAACAAAAAAATGATTGTTTTAATGATTTCTTTCGGCTAAAACTAGGCCAACGTTTTTGAAGATTTGAAATTGTTTGCGACTGCATTTGAGTAACTTGAAATTAAATTATTACAACTTGCTTAGTATTTAATTAGTTTTGCCATCTCACGTTTTGTGCTTTCAGAGATAGATTTACATCAAACTTAATTTTTGTATGTACTCACAATCCCCTTCCTTAATTAATTCCTAAATGCGTTCTTGTATTCCCAAAATACTTTTCTTATCTGAAATTGGGGCCTGTTGAAAAGAACATAAAAGTATGCCCTTTTTATCCGACGACATTTTTTATCTACCTTGTACCTCAAAGGTATTGAAAAGCCCTTTATTGTTTGATAAAACAATAAACAAACAAACACTTACACTGTACCTAAAGTCAAACAAAACTTATCTCATCAGAAAGACTGACTCAGAACATGTTTGTAAAGAAAGAGCATCATAATGTTTGAGAACAAAACAAAAATGTTGACCCAATTAGAGGTTTGGAGCATTGGAAATTAGAAGTGGATACAAGAACATATTATTTTAATGCTGAAAATCTTTGTTTGTACATTGAATACACTTTTGTTTAAAAAAGGTGGCTTGGCGCCATTAAATGCTGAAACTTGATTGGAAACTGAAATTTTATATATTTTTTTTTTTTGAAAAGTTGAATGGCTTTATTTCCTAAAGTTTAAAAATAATAACCAATTTTTTTTGCAGGTACGTTTATGTGGCGGATATAATATATTCTGCCACCTACTGAACAATAAAAGCAAGCTATCGCTTGTAGCCGTTATGACAACTAAGATTATTATTTTCTTATAAAAAGTTTCGATAAGTCGATAGACGCTTTTCATTGGGAAAAAAACTGTGACACAGATGAGACACAAGCGCTGTTCAATTAATCAAAAAATCATTATATAGAAATTGACTCTTGTTCAAAACGCCAACCAATGATTAAAAACCTTAAAGGCTTAAAGCAAAATTCTGCTTTGTAGTTACTTCTTGAAAATGCTCTTATTATCAATTTTAAAATGGTGAACCATTTATAAAGTCTGAAGACCTAGTTGGAGAACTCGACGCTTTTATTCCAAATGTATATAATTTTTATACCTTAAAATCATACTACTTATTTGATCAAAACTAAATTTGTATAGCCAACAGACCCGGCAGATATCGTTGTGTTTTAGTCTTTATCGTATGCTCATGCAGCCAAGGAAGTGCAACGAACATCCCGACAGCGGTCAAAACAAGGAAATTCTGCAAGAAAATTCGACGTCCGTCGGACGGCTACAATCGCAAGAGGTCGGCAGATACTTCTGTGATGGAGTGTCAAGTAACCTTTTAAGGAGTCCTATGCCGCCAACATCAAGTTTCGAAGACCAGTGGCAATATTGCCAGAAAGCAGTTAGAGATGCCGCCTTTAATGTGCTGGGTTTCACACACCCACCAAAACGAAACCTCTGGATTGACGAAGTATTCAGGCAGGCCCATACGCCATACAGCTAAGAAAGAGGCATACAAAACGGCGCTGCATAGAAGGACAAGAGCTGCTCGTGAGCTCTACGAGCAAAAGAGGAGAGAGGAACGCTGGCTTCTCAGGAAAAAAAAGTGAAAGCATGAGAAGCGTCCGATCGAGGATGTTGAGAGAGCCAACAGCAGGAATGAAGTTCGGAGGTTTTACCGAAAGGTTAAACAACTGGCTCAAGGTCATCGAGCAAGAACCGATGCCTGCAGAGATAAACAAGGGAACATCATAGTAAAATCGCAGTCTATGATGGGAATTTGGAAAGGCCACTTCTGTAGACTGTATAACGGCGGCGACGAACAAAACCCCGCCATCAGACATCAGACAATTCCGTGAACCCGACCAAGACGAAGTAAAAACGTCTCACAGCTGAAATACAACAAAGTCGTTGTAGCGGTCTTGCTGCTGAGCTGTTCAAAGCAGCTTGTGACGAGCTAGATAGGAGCATGCACCAAATCATCTGTACGATATGGTCAGAGGAATGCATGCCCGATGAATGGAACCTCAGCATTGTTTGCCCGATCCTGAAAAGACAGATCCTCTAAGCTGCGCCAACTTCAGAGGAATCAGTCTATATACTTAACATCGCCTACAAGATCCTATCTGCCGTAATATGTGAACGTCTGAAGCCTTTCGTCAAAGACCCATAAAGTCACCCATCGACCAAATTTTCACGTTGCGGCAGATCCTGGAAAAGACCTATGAACTCCAAATCGACACGCACTACCTTATCATCGATTTTAAGGCTGCGTATGACAGCATCTACAGAGACGAACTGTATGAAGCTATGTCTATTTTTGGCATCCCTACCAAGCTCGTTCGCTTGTGCAGAATGACGGTGGAGAATCACGCTGCTCCATCGAGGTTGGCAACGAGCTCACGGAATCTTTCGATGCACTATGTCGTGCGATTTCTTTAACATCGTTCTTGAGAAGATAGTGCAGAAATTCACCGTCAACTCCAGAGGCACTATTTTACAAAAATCTGTTCAAGTCTCGCGTTCGCCGATGATATTAATATAATGGGAAGAACACAGCGTGATGTTAATCGCGCTTTTGTGCGAATTGAGACAGAAGCGGCAAAAATGTGTTTAGCGATAAATGAAGGAAAAACGAAGTATATGCTGTCTTCGAGGAAGGACACTTAAAACCGACAGCTCAGACAGAACGCATACAACTTCGAGGTAGTGGAGGAGTTTGTCTACCTAGGCTCTGCTATAAACCTGGGCAATAACATCAGCGCCGAGATAAGACAAAGAATAACTCTCGTAATCGCTGTTTCTTTGGGCTAAGAAAGCAATTGATTGGAAAAGTCCGTTCTCGAGCAACTAATGTAAAACTGTAAAACATCCTCATCATCCCAGAAGTGCCTCAGGCTGTTTCGAGAGGAAAGTTCTTCGGATCATTTTTGGCCCCATGTGCTTTGAAGGGGAATGACGAAGAAGATATAACAGCGAACTTTACGTGTTGTACAACGACATGGACCTAGCCATTTAGAGCGGATGGACACCAATGCTCCGGCCCGGAAAGCCTTTGACTCTATTCCCGGAGAAAGCTAGCACTAGGGACTGAGCACAATGGACTGTAGCGCCATCCTAAGTAAGTAAGTAAGTATGCAATAGCTCAACTTAAGATCAGACTTGATTCTTTATGGCATACAGTCAACGTTCCCAAAAGTTGGAAAAAGGAACCAAAGTAAATTTTAAGAAAATGGGAAGTAGATTAAGGAAAAGGGAAGTATATTTTAAAATAGTATATTTAAAATTGACCCTCGCATAGAGGACAAAGACAAATACTCTACGAAATTAAAAAAAAAAAAAAAAAACAAACAACTTGATCTTATACCTAAGGAAACTAGCCGATGCAAAAAACCTTTTTTTTTTGGGATCACAACTTGGCATCCGGAGCTTACAGATGCTTAGTTTTTCAATGTTTTTTTTTTTTTTTTTAAGGCAGTTATACAATTGTATAACAGTTTTCAAGGAAAATTGTGAGTAATATCAATTTGAAATTGCTCTTAAATGTTTACGAATAATTAAAATTGCAACGAATATCTTGGCTACCTTCAAAAAACTTGAAACCCATTTTGATGAATAGATATCAACCAGACATTTCTTTTGATTTAATCATTCGGTTGGTTTTGGAAGAATTTTTTTCTGTTCAAAATTTTTGCAAGGGGTGCCCTTTTTGCTAAATTCATTTCTCATTATCCTGAGCAGATCTACTTCTAAAATAGTGTCTAAAATTGTAAAGCTGCTGTACAGTACCTTCAATAAGTATATATACATATTTTTTTTTTATTAACTTCCCTGAGGAAGTCATTGTAATGGGGACAATTTTGTGAATCTCCAATTTTTGCATAACTCATGTTTCTTGGTCACTAGAATCCGAATCAACTCTTTTTTTAAATGATGTCTATATGTGTGTATGAATGTTCGCATGTGCGTTACGTTTTTTCTGCTCGATTATCTCGCGAACCACTCATCGTATTGATACCAAATTATTCTCAATCTACGAGGCATTGACTTGGTAAGAGCTGGTTAGGTTTTGAATCGAATTGATATCGGCTTAGCGGTTTTTAAATGGGGGTAAAAACAACTAGGGCAACCCTAATATAATGAAAATTATGATTATTTCAGCAAAAATTGCAACAATAGTTCAAAAGACCTTATTTATCAATGTAATAATATCTAAAGCTATATTATTTGTCAATGATTTGTTATATACAATTGAAAATTAGTTTAAGCCAAGAGTTCTAGAAATCCTCATACTATGTTTCAATAGTTCTGGCGAATTAAGGCTGAAATTCGAAATGTTTTTTAATCCAGCTTCGTGCAGCAAGGACTTTTCTCAGAGAAGAGTTCTAATGATGTATTTTAACTTAAAATTAAGAGTTTTAGAGTTCCTGATGAGTTTCAGAAAGAGTACAGCAAAATTTGGAAAAGAAATACTTAGATACCTTAGGTTCCCATTGACTTAGAGCGATCACCGATGCATTACCCCTTTAGACCAACGTCGTAACGTAGCGTGTCTCTCCTTGTTCTATCGCTACTTTTACGGTAATTGCTCAAGTGAAATAGCCAGTTGCATTCCTACCCTCAAACAATACGCCCGTAATACTCGCGCTTCTAGGAATATCCATCAGTTTACCCTCGAGCCCAACTTCGGACGTACTCTCATGTATAAGAAATCATTTTTTAACCGTACTATACGAATGTGGAACTCTCTTCCACACTCTGTCTTTCGCAATCATTACAATTACAATGTTCTAGAATTTAAGACCAATGTACACCGACACCTCCTTTCCAACCCCTTCTCTTCTTCCTAATGCACTCACTGTTTCTCTGGCGTATACAAATCCTTTGAGTGGGTACCTACAAATTTTACAAAAACAATAAAAATTTTCAAAAAACTAAGAACCCATATCGACCACGCTTTTTATATGGCAAAAACTGAATTGCAAAAGCACATTAGGAATCTAAACTTAGCAAAATAAAATCCGCTGCAGCATATCGTCATTGCAGTTAATTACAGCTAGATCCCAAAAACCAAATTTCAAACATTTAAATTCAAATCAACCGCTTCCATTCACGACAGTGATCTTCTTCATAAATCATTTAAACAAAGTGGAAAACAATCGACCAAATTAAAACTACCAAAACTAAATCCAACAACAGTAACTCTAATGAACATTAACTTGATCACCATACCTCAACTTTACCTATTACAACATTGAAAGCTTAAATTATTTATTAAATGCTTACATTTTCTTCCTTCCCATCTGCACACCGTTTCCTACTAGGATTTAAGCATTTACTTACATAAACATTTTTTTTGACAAAAACCAAATGTAAGACAATAGAAACAAACAGAAGCTCGTAGAGTATAATTAAATCCATCTGAGACGATCCACCAACCCAGCGAAAGTTTTAGTAGGTCAGACACACTTAAACTAGTATCACACCGAATTTGTTTTTCCATTTGTTTTTTTTTGCATAAAGACCTACAAAAAAAAAAAACACTCAGTCTTAGATTTATCAAGCGCATAATATGCGCTAGATCCGAGCTTAGTTTTTACAATTTCTTTGTATTCATCACATCTCTCTTCTAAGCACAGTTTTAGTTTTGTGTTTTGTTATACTATCTGCTGGATTTGTTACATCATAGAAGACAAAAACCAACGAGAAAGAAATAAAAAAAGTGGTAAAGAAAATAAAAGACGTAAAAATGATAGTAAAATGTATGAAAGAGACAAAAAACAATTCCAAACAAAATTATTTATAACCATTTGGTTTTTTTTTTTTTGATCGCATAATTTGCGGTATATAACCGCTATAAAGTCGATTATGTAACCGAAAACATAAACTTATTGTTATTAGTTATATCTTATATCTATTTTTTTTTCCATTTTGTTTGGTTTAATTGTCTTTTACCAAACGATATACATATACAATTTTGGTTGGATGAAAAACATAATTATAATTCCAATATAAAAATAAAATAAGGTATTATGTCTTCGAGTTGAGATTAAAATAGAAGTAGCACAAAGTGGCAATAAAACAAATGTTGATGATTGTTTCGGAAGGGGTAAAACATAGTCGGATTGGATAGGTAGGAGATGCAATTCGATGGATAGATCATCTTTATGCCAGATGGTTTATGAGATGACATATTAAACTTTGGGTGTTTCGGTTTGTAATTTTATTTGATAGGTGGTTTAAGGGTCACCTTCCGGTTAAAACTAATAAATGTTCGACAGGAACTGTAAGTTATTGCTGAACTAAATGCGTTTTGTGTGATCGAATCAAATAGGAAGGGTTTATTTTTTTGTAAATGAGAGAATTGAATTAATGAACCTTAATTTTTGCTAACCATCTGATGAAGCATTTACTCGTTTATCAGCAAGTCGAATCAATTCAAAATTGCCCATATACACAAGTTCCATATCGCATCCGAATTTCAATTCCTTTTGATGTGTCATATTGCCATCTGAATGGCACCTTGACCGTGACATGGTGAATCATTTTCAAAGTAGCTATCAAAAACCGTTAAGACAACCTTCTTTGAAAAGTGAAAGTTTGGATTTTCAGATATGTACAACGACGACGTGAGTAAGAAAGGTATTTGTATTTCATCATATTGTTCTGATGTAAAATGAGACCGAAAATTCAACATGTTAGAACATGATCATAAAAGACCTTTTGAATGACCGAAATATTATTTTTATCTTAATTCTTACGATTTTTGGTGAACAAAAGTTGACCAATACAATAAAAGTTAGGTTGTAAAAATTCTATTGTTGATAGATATTGAATGTCTTTAAAAAGTGTCGGTGTTTTTCTCAACTTTTTATCTAATGCACAGTTGAATTTGTGTCAATTATAGCAATAACAATGTAATTTTTAGAAATTAGGTAAGGTAACACAGTTTATGGTCAGTTATGGAAAATTTTTCTTCCATGGTTTTTAGATCACGAGAAGGTATTTTACCCTAGAACGCAAAAAGTATATCCAGCGATGTGCTTTTTTGTTTCCAGCTGAGGTTTTGCTCGCTGGTCTCGCCAAGGTCTTATTGAAAAAACACGTAACTTCAATTCTAATTCTAGGTCTTAATGTAAGATATCTATGCACAAGTATATATTTTGTTGATACAGTCTGCTCTGAGCTATCTCTTAAGGACGGGCGTTAGATAATTACTTACTTAAGGTGGCGCTACAGTCCGTTATGGACTTGGGCCTCAATCAACAGTCTCTGCCATCCCGCCCGGTCCTTAGCTAGCTGTCTCCAGTTTTCTACACCAAGTTGATTGACGTCCTCTTCCACTTGAGTGCGTCACCTGAGTCGCGGTCTTCCTCTCCTTCTTCGTCCCTCGGGAATAGTGTCGAAGGCTTTTCGGGCCGGAGCATTGGTGTCCATTCGTTCGTAATGACCGAGCCATCTGAGTCTCTGGACCTTGACGCTTCTGGCTAGGTCCATGTCGTTGTACAACCCGTAAAGTTGGCTGTTGTATTTTTTTCGCCATTCCCCTTCAATGCACACGGGGCCAAAGATGACCAGAAGAACTTTCCTCTCAAAACAGCTTAAGG
The DNA here is from genome assembly GCA_920937365.1 of Sphaerophoria rueppellii. NCBI lineage: Eukaryota > Metazoa > Arthropoda > Insecta > Diptera > Syrphidae > Sphaerophoria > Sphaerophoria rueppellii. Next base: position 44,816,483 of record CAKKXW010000004.1, read on the forward strand.
CACTTTCATCCGATTTTGTCAAGGTCCATGCTTCTGCACCATACAGCAGGACTGGGATGACGACGACGAGTGTGTATGTGTTGAACAATTTTACCTTAGTTGCTCCAAAGAGGGCTTTTCCACTCATTTGCTTTCTTAGCCCAAATAAACAGCGATTATCAAAAGCTATTCTTCGTCTTATCTCGGCGCTGTTGTTATTGCCCGTGTTTATAGCGGAGCCTAGATAGACAAACTCCTCTACTACCTCGAATTTGTATGCGTCTATTGTGACGTTCTGTCCGAGCCGTCGGTGTTGGGTGTCCTTCCTCAAAGACAGCATATACTTCGTTCTTAACTCATTTACCGCTAAACCCATTTTTGCCGCTTTAGTCTCAATTCTCACAAAGGCGCCATTGACATCACATGTGTTCGGTGCGTAGGCGAGAAGTTGAACAGATTTTTGGAAGATAGTGTCCCTGGTGTTGACGGTGGAGTTCTGCACTATCTTCTTAAGAACGATGTTAAAGAAATCGCACGACAGTGCATCGCCTTGTCTGAATCCTTTTTTGACGTCGAAAGATTCAGTAAGCTCGGCCAACCTGGATGGAGCAGCGTGAGTTCTCCATCGTCATTTTGCACAAGCGAACGAGTTTGGCAGGGCGCCAAAACTAGACATAGATTTATACAGTTCGTCTCTGTAGATACTGTCAATTGCGCCTTAAAATCGATGAGAAGGTGGTGGGTATCGATTTGGAGTTCATAGGTCTTTTCCAGGATCTGCCGCAACGTGAAAATTTGGTCGATGGTGGACTTTCCTGGCCTGAAGCCATATTGATAAGGACCAATCAGATTGTTGACGAAAGGCTTCAGACGTTCACATATTACTGCAGAGAGCATCTTGTAGGCGATGTTAAGTAGACTTATTCCTCTGTAGTTGGCGCAGTTTAGAGGTGTTAGTTGCTGCTTGATTATGTTTTCGACAGGTCCTTGTAGAAAATCGGTATAATGCAGTGATCGGGAATGATACCCTAAGCAGCTAAGGATCAGCAATTATGACGTCCCCGGCTACACGAATCAACAGAAACAATGCCCCTGAAGGCACGGATCAGCATCAGGTACACTGCCGCTGGTGGCACGGTTCAGCATAGGTACCAAAGCCCTTAGTGACAATCAACAATGGACTAAATAACTTCAAGGTCATGATTCAGGTGGAATACACAAGTGGTAGAAATAGGGGACTTCAACCAACTGGGCGCGCTTAACTGGATATTTCTGACGCTGCTTTTTACTGCTTCTGTATTTACTTCTGCTGCTTCGGAATATCTGTGTTAGGGAATAAGATTAAGTAGATATGTGTTTCTCTTAGGCTGATATTCATCGAGGATAAAGGTCAGTGCTACTAAGTTAATTCACTATCCTATCCTTGCATTTAGGTTCTCACGCATATTTCTATTTTGAAAATGTCATAATTTGACCTCCTAAACAAAATTTATACCAGATAATGGCGATTTCTATATCCGCCACAACTCGGCACTAAATCCATTCAATTTGTCCATTTGTCATCTCATGCCAACAAAAGCACCAACTACAGCCACCAATTGGACATTTAAATAATTCTAGTGTTAATTACAATTCTTATTATTTATCGCAAAAGAAGATTTGTCGAGATCTGTCCAAAAATTCTTGGCAACGATCAAAGTGGTGTAGTGTTCTTGTAATTCTGTACGTTTGGTTTGGCGCGTGTTTTATGAACAATCCCTGAAGGTTCAATCGTCAGTGTGTGTCTCGAAGCCAGATCGTATTTTTCTCAAGCGAATATATAATTTCGTTGTCACTGTGAAAAGAGGAAAAAATTCTTGTTCGATGTTTTCTTTGTTTTTTTGTTTTGGTTTTTAATTTGATATTATTTTTATAATGAAAATTTTGTTTTGTTTCAAATATAATTGTGAATGTAGGGAACATTCATTTTCAACGCTTGTTAATCTTGTTTATTTATTAGTTTACGTTGACAAATTTGCAATTGAGATTTGAAGAATGTATTCCGAGGTGAATTTTGACAGAGGGATGACATTTGAATTTATAATGCGTTTTCTTTGATTCATTTTGATTAGTTTTGAGTTTCTTGAAATTCTCTTGAAAACAGAACAAAGACAAAAATGTACAACTAAATTTTTACATCGATCAAAAGTTTCTTACAATGTTGCAAAATTGGCCATGTTAAATTAGACGAAAAGAAATTTTAACTATACAACTCAACAAACAAAACTTAAAATTACTTCACTCTAAACGAAGCTGGTTTAACCAATATCAATAGTGTTATAAATTATACTTTGTGTATAAAACAGGAACAAATTTCGATACATTAGGTTGTTATACATGAGATTTTCATCAAACAACACTTCCATCACCAGAGCTGGATTTACCAAAAATAGCGTCCTGGGCACTTTTCAAAATGCCGCCCTTAAATTTTGAACGTATATACAAGATGAGAAGAAACCAATAAATACAACCATAAGTCACGGTTGCTATAACTGATGATAAGAAACATTTTGCTTCACACGCTTGCAGCAACCGTTTTTACTGTAGTTTTCACGGAAGTCCCAACCGTGACTCACTGTTTACTCCATCGTTTTTCAGGGTTGTCCCAACTCTTTTGTTTTTGTGTAGGTAATATTCAAAATATAAAAATAGAGTGACGTGACAGCTCTTGAAAATCCGTTTCAAAAAGGATACTCGAAAGCATTGACCACCTCAAACATTTTGAATAAATGGTTTCATAAGACACGCTAGTTGGCGATGCTTAAGATGCGAAACCTCAGAAACGTCACCAACAATTCAGAATGATTCAAAATATTTCTAGCTATCGATTTTCAATTCTTATTTGTAGTTAGTCTTGGTTTTAATGTTAATTTTAATCTGCATTCCTCACCCGTGAGATTATGATAAATTATGTCAGTTGCAGATACATTTTGCGGAGATGAAGAGATATAATTTGACAGTACGAATCTAATTCGCCATAGCGATATTTCGTGTAAAACCGTTCTAGATAACACTCATAAGATTTGGCTACAAGAAAACCGAGTTTACCCACCACTAATTCTATATCACAAAATTATGAAAAGCATTCGAATATATTAACTCCCTTCAATTTCGTACGACTTTTTCTTGTTTTAAATCATACTTAAAGCTTCGTCAATAGCTTAAAGCTTAAAGTCCATAGACTTGGACCCATGTAACAACCATCATCATCGCAGTTACTGCAAGTTCTATTGACTTTACTGGTTTAACCACGATGTATCCGTCGTCTCTCCATCGGTCAAAGAATAATTCAAGATGATTCTATTTTATATTTATTCAATTTGGGTGCAGAAGGCCAATAATTTCACCCACCCGACACGGACGAAGTGAAGATACCAATATCTAAACTAAAGTCGAACAAAGCCGCTGGAGTAGACGTGCTAGCCACCGAACTGTACAAAGCAGCCGGAGATGATTTGGTTAGGAGCATGCACCAGCTCATCTGCAAAATTTGGTCGGAGGAAAGCATGCCCGATGAATGGAACCTCAGCATCGTATGCCCGATCCTCAAAAAAGGAGATCCCCTGAACTGCACCAACTACAGAGGTATAAGTCTCCTTAACATCGCCTATAAGATCTTGTCTGCCGTGCTGTGTGAACATTTGAAGCCCTTCGTCAACAACCTGGTGGGTCCTTATCAGTGTGGCTTCTGACCCGGAAAGTCCACCATTGATCAAATATTCACCCTACGGAAGATCTTGGAGAAGATCGAGGAACTTCAAATCGATACCTACCACCTCTTCATCGATTTCAAGGCCGCGTATGACAGCGTCTATAGAGACCAACTATATAGAGCAATGTCTAGTTTTGGCATCCCAGAAAAACTCATCCGTCTGTGTAAGATGACAATGAAAAATTCACGCTGTTCCATCATGGTCGGAAAAAACTTAACGGACGCTTTTTATGTTAAAAAAGGTTTTAGACAAGTCGATGCGTTGTCATGCGATTTCTTTAACATCATTCTTGAAAAGATTGTGCACAGCTCCAATGTCAACACCAGAGGCAAAATCTTTCAAAAATCCGTCCAGCTACTAGGATACGCAGACGAGATTGACATAATTGGAAGAACACAGCGTGATGTCAGTGGAGCGTTTGTGAGCCTTGAGACGGAGGCCAGGAAGATGGGTCTAGCGGTTAACGAGGGCAAGTCCAAGTTAATGCTGTCGACAAGAAAGGACTACCAACATCGATGTTTGGGAGCAAACGTCAACATAGACAGATTTAACTTCGAGATAGTTAATTACTTTGTCTTTCTGGGATCCGCTATCAACTCAGATAAAACACCAGTGCTGAAATCAAACGAAGAATCATTCTTGCCTATCGCTGCTTCTTTGGAAAATTGAGTAGTAAAATCCACTCCCGAGCAGCTAAGTGACACTCTACAAAACCCTCATCATCCCGGTTCTCATGCATGGTGCAGAGACATGGACTATGACAACATCTGATGAAAACGCTTTGGGCTGCTTTGAGAGAAAAATTCTTCGAGTGATTTTTGGTCCTGTCTGCATTAATGGAGAATGGAGGAGAAGATTCAACCAAGAACTGTACGAGCTGTACAGCGACACTGACCTAGCCAGAAAAGTTAAGGTCCAACGACTTAGATGGTTGGGTCATGTCTCATGTTGAGCGAATGGAAAATAATGCTCCGGCTCGTAGAGTCTTCGAATCCAACCTGGAAGGAAGTCGTAGAAGAGAAAGACCGTGACTCCGGTGGAGCACAGGTGGTAGACGACCTGAACCAACTTGGCGTGCGAAACTGGAGACAGTTAGCCAGGGACCGAGCTGACTGGAGAAGTTTGTTGGGTGAGGCCCTCTTCCGACCTGGACTGTAGCGCCACCATAAGTAAGTTAGTAAGTCAGTAAATTAATTTTAAGACCTTATATATACCTATAAAATTACCATACAACGAGGAATATAAAAAAAAAAATAAAAATCAACAATTTCGTAAGAAATTTTATGGCATCTAATTTTTTTCAGATAAACTGTTTTTTTAAGGTAAATATTACAATAAACAAATTTTATTTATGAATTTTAATTATATGTTATTATGATTAATGATTTGAGGTAAAGAAGCAAGTTTGTACGACCCAATTGTGTATGCGGTCAGGTGGTGACCTGGACGGCTTAGATTCACAAATTAGGCAGGAAGGTGGCACTTCAGTCGTTATCTATACTGCAACCACAACGCTGGATAGACTTTAATTTTTTTTTTTATGTCGCAGATCAGTCATTCATTTTGTATCGTTTTGTTTACCTATGTATGACCCGGCATTTGGTCTGAAGGGAGGCTAGGTGAAGTTCACGGGGTCAGCTAGTGCTTTTATAAAATAAGAAAGAATAAAACGCATTGGTCTAACCCCCTTGCTTAACACTAGCCCTACGCGTCATAAAATTTTAATACAGCCCCTATTTTCCCGAATTGCGTTACTTAATACTTGAGCTCTCCCCTTTCCAAATATACCAAATTCAAAATCTCAAATTACTATTTCTATGTATTCATCATTCCGAAAAATCTGCAAGTGTGACAAAACTACAACAACTATTTCTCCTACCTAAAAGTACCTCACTTTTGTTGATTTATGAAATATTAAGTGAGTTTGCGTCAATTTTTTCACAAGCTCCTTGTGTCTTTGAAATTGAGATTTGAAGTGTCTTTTACCTGAAAGAAAAAAAATTCCAGAATAATTTGACTAAAATTTGAATACAAATTTTTTGATATATATTTAAAATTTATTTATTGCAATAAGACGAAAAAAATCGTCTTTAATTTTTCCTATAGAAATAATAAATTTCACTAAATAAAAAATTAAATACATTTAAAGAGTTTCATACAAAAATATATCTACACAATTTTACAGTATTTTCAAAATTGTTTTTTACAGTGTGTTGTTTTTGTTATTTAATATTTTAAATTATCAACAAGATGAATGAAAAATAACAATGAAATTCACTACCTTATAAATAGAATATAAACAGATTATATAATTTCAGTTTGTAAAAAAAAAAGATATTTTCGTCTGTCCCAATAACAATTTAGCATTTTGTTGGATTTTCACATACATTTTCTATTTAAATATTTTATTTCTTTGGCTTATCTTACAATCTTTTATTTACTTTCTTATATTTCAATTAAATAATATACAATTTAAATCTAAGGACATAAATTGTTTTTAACTAATTTTAAGTACGAATTTAATGAATGTATACCTGACAATATTATATTTTGATGAAAATTTAAAAAAAATTATAATTTGAAAATAATTTATGAAAGAAAAACTATATACAAAGCTACGAACTTTTTTTTTCTGTCACCATTAATTTAACTAAACGATTTGATTTAAGGAATAGATGGATTTTTTTCTGCGTGTTTTCTTTTTTTTTTATAAAAATTAATATTGAAAATGAGGATTTTTGTTTTTGGATGAGGAATAAATATCCTGAGACCAGCAGTGTGCAAAAACGGAATTAACTACATTGAGAAAAAGTCTTCCAGCTCTAAAGTCCATGATCGCTCATGTTGAGGAAACTTCTGCATATTCGACTAACTTCCGGATTGGCATGATTCATAAGCTGCATGTAAATTTGTTTGTGAAGTTGAATTTCGTTGGTCATTTCTTCAAGACGTCGCAAAAGAGCGTCCTTTTCCTTGAGCAGAGTCTTAACGCGTTCCTCGACTTCCCGCGATCGAACTTTGGCCTTTTCTCTGCTCTTGCGGACAGCAATGTTGTTGCGTTCGCGGCGACGACGATACTCGTCAGTGCCTTTGTCGATGTTTTTTTGTGATTGCTTTCGCTGGGGTAGCATTTGTTTGTTATTCGCTAGGTGATGTGATTTGAGGAGATGTGCTCCTGCGGTTAGATGTGGGAGGTTAGCGTGATGAAGGCCATTTGCAGGGGTAAGCGTTGTGAAAGCGTTATTGCCATTGGCTGTGCCATTTGAAGCCTGATATGGAAGATTGCCGCCTGTGGCAGACAAGTTGTACAGTCCATTTGTTGTGCCATTTGCAGCTCCAATGAATGCTGCTGCTGCTGCATTGCCATCCTGAAGCTGTCTTCGGTATTCCTGGGGGTCGATTGGTTCTTCTTTGATTGTCGAGGCTTCTGAGCCAACTGAACTGTTTTCGTCGCCACTTGAGTTATTGCTGTAGGTGGCTCCTGAATGCACTGCCTGTGGCATATAGGCCAAAGCATTTCGACTGTAGCCATGGTTCTGGGCTGATCGTAAGTTCTGCTGTTGGAGTTGATGTTGTTGCAAGACTTTGGCCGCTGCACTCACAACTCCATTTGTGTTCAAACCTCCTCCACCGAATCCCCCGGGACTGCACGTCGCCGGTTTCAGAACGTTGTTGTAGTTGAGGTTGTCGTCTTGAATGCTAGTCGGGTCTTGGTACCGATGTCAGCTTTACGAAACCGGATATACGGTGTCCGTCACGTAAGTCCTCGGTGGATGTCGTTATTGAGTTCACCGCTGCTTTTGTCAAGTCAACCGAGTCTTCGGAGCTGTTAGTTTCTTCTTGGTTAGCTGGGGGTCCTTATGGCTTCTGTCGAAGTCCTACCGTTACGTCGTCGTCGTCGTAAGTAACCTCGACGTTTACCGTGTTGTTTACCTG
>CAKKXW010000004.1:44825716-44838458 GCA_920937365.1 Sphaerophoria rueppellii
GGTACTTCCTTCAGTAGTCGGTGTGATGATTAATCGTGACGTCACAACACTTAACGGCACTTATGCGGGTTCGTTGTTTAGATTATTTTTTTGTTTTTTTGTTATTTGTACTGTCGTCTCTGTTGAGCTTGTATTTGTGAGATAGACAGTGTGACTCTCTTCTTGATATTTTGAATGAGACTTGCTCTCTTTTTTATTTGTTTTATTTTCGGTAGGCAAAGTTATCTTTTGGTCACTTGTAGATTAATGCAAAGTAAAAATAGTTGCAAATGGTAAACAAAGTAATGAAATTTTAAATTCATTTTATTAAGGGTTTTCACTGTACCTACCTTTTCATTCAAAACATTATTTAATTCTTGGTATCAGTTGAAAAAGAATTGTTAATTGGTAGGTTATTATACGCCAAGTCTTTTTTAATCTTGCAACCTAGATTTAGAAAAATAATGTTATATTTGAGGTACAAAAAAACAATGATTCGTTCAACGGAATTTAAAACAAGAAACAAGTGGTTTCTGACGTAGGTACATGATGCACTTTTGAAGGGTTGAGAATCAAGATTTTGATTTTTCACAAAATTAAAAAAAAAAATGTTGTTAATAACAATAGAAAACTGTTTGAGGATTAAAAAAAATAAATAGTAAAAAAACGTTGGAAAATTAAAAAATTGTATGTTACTTTGATATTTTTGAAAGTTTTTTTCATTGGAATCAGTTTATTATGTTTAAATCTAAAGGATTTTGGTTGGGAGCGAATCGTGAAAACCAAAATTCAATTTATTTGTTGATAACAAAGTTATGTTTTCGCAAAAATTAATAGGTACCTATATTTTTAAGTTTAAAGCCTATATTACTTAAGTTTTTGAACAACATTAATTTTCATATAAAAACTAATTCGATTGCAAAATTTTGGCTAAATATAGTGGGCCCAGCAAATAAAGGGTTTTTCAATAGGGACGCTACAAATTTTCTTAAATAAAACAAAAACGGTTTTGGATATCAATGAAATTCTTTATTCCTGTGGAAGTACCATGCCATTATGTATGAAAGTGGATTTCTTTTGAATGGTCACCACGGGCACGCTTGCAGAAGTCCAGACGCTGAACCCAATTTTCGACGGTTTTCAAGCATAAATCGGCCGATAATGCTGCAATTTCACGTTCGATATTCGTACGAAGTTCATCAATTGTCGCTGGCTTGTTGGCATAAACCATAGATTTGACGTAGCCCCATAGGAAATAGTCTAACGGCGTTAAATCGCATGAACGAGGCGGCCAATTCACAGGTCCATTTCTGGAGATAATGCGCCCATCGAACTTCGTTCTCAATAATTCGATTGTTTGGCCCGCTGTGTGACATGTGGCACCGTTCTGTTGAAACCACATATTGTCCAAGTCCATATCATCCAATTCATTCCAAAAATAATCGGTTAGCATTGAGCGGTAGCGATTCCCATTCACAGTAACGTGCCGGTCTTGATCATCACGGAAGAAGTACGGCCCAATGACACCACCAGCATGTAAGCCGCACCAAACACTGATTTTTTCGGGATGTAATGGTGCCTCGTGAAGCACATGTGGATTGCTGCCTGACCAATAACTCATATTTTGCTTATTGACGAAGCCATCCAGCCAGAAATGAGCCTCATCGCTGAAGATGATTTTTCGCTCTTAAGGTGTTGACCACTGACTCCGAATTTCGGTAGTAAATTTTAATAATTTCGACTCGTTGTTGGATCGTATACCTTTCCATGATGAAATAGTAAACCTTACTGAAGAGAAATGTCAAGAGAGCGGGAAAAAAATGGCGTCGTTTGCTGTCCCTATCAGTCTACTTTTGTAGCGTCCTTATTGAAAAACCCCTTATGTACCATCTGTTTCTGTATATTGGTTTTCGCGTTTTCGGTTTAACAACCGTAACTAATCCATCGAAAGACATAGATTTAGAAATAAGAAGTTTAAGAGCATTCACATAAGTGTAACCTTTATTTTTTCTTAAAGATCAAAACGAAGGGTATCACGTATCACATATGCAAATTAAATAAAAAATGTTCCATGGCTTAGGCCATGCTCTAAAAATGTTAGTTTATTATATGTACATATAATCTTTGTAAGACCCAAAGTAAAATAAAGCATTTGTTAATTTAATCTAAAAGAAAATAAAATAAAATAAATACTTTCTCCCACGACTGAAAAGGAAAAGAAACGCTCTCATATTTTACTCTCACTTTTTGACGATTTAACAACTTTCGTGTCCCCTGAACTTTGATAACAATTCGGGTATGCATAAGTTTACTTTTAACTCTCTTCAAGATGGTTAAGTTTCAAAAATTACCTACAAAATATCATTTTTTGTTTAAATTACCAAGAGTGTTGCCATAAAAATAGGTAGAAAACCAAAAATTCGCCTTTTCCACTATTTAAGATTTTCCCAAGTATCATAAGTGCACCTATTAATGATCTTTATTTTATTATTGTTTTTTCATCATCTAAAATAAAAAACTTAATATTAATTATAAGAATACATTTTATGTTAACAAAAATTGATGTCATAAGATTTTTTAAAAAATTGTTGACTTTTCAACTTTTTGCTTATTCTTCGAAGTGTTTTTTATTTTTAATTAATTTCTTATAGATAATTTTTTTTTCAAAAATCTTATAAAATTAATTCAAGAAAATGTTAATATACATTTGATAATGGAATTTTGATTTTTAATATTAATAGGTTTTCGAGATACAGAGTTTAAACAAATTTTTAAAATATCTTTTAAGAATCCCAAAAAATACAGTTCTATGAGAGGTACAAAAATATTTGTTTACATAAATTAAAAAAACAAATCATAATAGCCGTTTTTGAGAAAATAGAAAGTTTTGGTTTTTGATTCTGGTGTGGCCAAAAATATGGGACGACCACATATACATACATACGGGCAATTTATTTCCAAGCGTATGTTTTCGGAAGTGATAAATGGAGATTGCCCTGGAACTTGAAAAGCGTTTTCCTGGCCTGGCCAGTCTTGTTCTCCTTTGAAATAAACCACTTTTGGAAACTTGTTTTTTTTTTTTTCGGTTATTAAACTTACATTTTTATTCATCGTATGAATAGTAATGTATGTACTTTTTTAAATGAACTTTTAACAACTCTGTATTTATAAAATTATAAGGCGTCTATTATGTTTTCCAAGACAGTAAAAAAAAAAGACACATGGTCTGTTGGATTCATATTTCCTTTTGGAGTCTAAGCAATTAAGAACAACCATTAACAAAATAACAACACATAATCACGAGAAACTTAGAATTGCTTCAAAATATTCGCATACAATTTCATGATGTCCCCGAGATGGGAGACGTGCATTATCTTGCCCGGAATGTCGAACAACACGTCGATGACAAAGAATACCTCCATGGCTTCAATCCATTTGCATGACTTGAAAAAAGGGGCGACTTTCCAATACGGGCTCATTGAGGTTAAGTTTTGTTAAGGTCATGCTTGTCTACAAGACGTCATAAATTCTGGAGAGTCTGAAAACCCCGTGTATTTGAATAAAAAGATGTTTAAATAAGTGAAATATTGAATAAATTAAAATAAATTTTAATTACCGAATCGAGTTTTATTTTTGTTTTGCTGCAGTCAAATTGCTACGAAGCAACTTCAAATATTTTACCTTGATTAAGAATTGGAAAGAATAGTTAAAATTGTTAGTGATGTTTCAAAACAATTATTTTTTCATGAGGAAATGAATTTTAAAACGAATTTAAGTAATTTCACGAAAAATTTGTATTTGTTATCCTCTTGGATAAGATAAATATAACGAAATTTTGGAAAATTTTAACAAGAGTTTTAGTGAATTCTAAAAAAAATGTCGCGCTAAATTTAAAATGAGAAAATACATTTTAACGTGAGTTTAAGTAATAGTTTAAAATTTCACGCTATATTTTTAATTATTATCGGCCCATCTTCCTCTGATCGACGACGACGGGGATCTTCTGGCGAAGCAATATGTTAAATAGAGCACCTTGACCTTCTCAAACCATTTGCCCTTTGCCCTGGTGATCTTGTTTTTTCCCCTATACAAGTGCCACGTTGGCAGCGGAAGTAACCAATGCAATGGTGACACCGTCGGAGTTCAGAGACTTTTGAGCCCTATGGTTGGAACAAATTCTGTAACAGGGCAGCAATCCGTTTTCTTCTGCGAACTTAATACTGTTAGATTCGCCGTCAATCTTCTTAGTGATATTGTACTAATTCCTGGAAATTTGAGTTTAAGTAATAAAATATATTAATATTAATTTTAACCTACCATCGCTGTAGCGATAAAGCAATAGCACGTTGGCTCGTGGTGGCTTCATTATCCTCGTCCCTTCCTTCTTGATTCATTTGCATACAATTTGCAGAAATGAAATGCACAGAATATGCAAATTCTTACATTTTTACGATTACTGATATGTGTGTCCTAAAGTTTGCCAACGAGTTATTTAAAAAATCCCAACAACCAACGACAGTTTGCAGAATATCCCGAAAAAAATCCCATTAAAGTGTGCAATCTACTTGGACTACATATGACATTATCTCGTGATAATACTTTTTATGAGTGTTTTACGTGTAAACAAACGGCTGCCTTAATCTGCTTTTTGACGTTCATCATAAAGAGAACGTATCCCCTGGAATAATAAAACTTCAAATGTAAGTGTCAAAAAGTGTAATTTTACTGCATTATTTTTCAATAGAAGAAAGGACTTAATTTGTGGATAATTAATTATTATCTTTCGATTGAGATTGAGACCATTTTCGTCTTCGAATTCAGGAGCCCGTTAATGAAAATCCAGCCTGAAAAATTCAGAGGATTTGTTACCGATATGTTAACCACCAGCTGCTGGATCTCTAAAATCGAGGAGACCACCGACTCACGGTCATCCATTGGCTTGTCTTCGATACACGACACACGAACAGACAGTCTGGAGCGTATACGATAAGCAAAATCCCAGCCGATATCGTTGAGGCCGTCACAATCACAATAATAGAGGAAGTATTTGATTTTGCCACGCGTGAGGAAAGTACGGCCATTCTCCAATAAAGAATACGTGTAACTTGGCTGCAAAATAATAGAGGAAGTATTTGATTTTGCCACGCGTGAGGAAAGTACGGCCATTCTCCAATAAAGAATACGTGTAACTTGGCTGCAAAATTAGTTAGCTTAAGATTTTTCACCGCCTTGAGGGCGCTTTCGGGTATGATGATTTCATGTTCATCAACGGTGCTTATCACTTAACCTTCCGTTGGGTTGTCTTGTCGTTATTGTTGTTCAATGCAAATGTTCTTGTTTTGTTTTTCTGAATTAAAATATTTTTTGCTATGTAAAACGTCCGTTCGCGTACTTTCTGCACTAAAATTCGTAAGACGAGACATTTTAAGGAGTGGGGGTAAAATTCTCTCACAGAAAAACAAAACTACAAAAAAGGAAGCTAACGGGAAAACAACAAATTTTACCCACATTTTAATTGTCAATTTTTTTTGTATGTATGAAGAATTGAAACTTTGAATTTGAATTTGAATTTATTTATTTTTTGCTTTTTTCAAACAAATTTGACACTTTTCACAAATCAGCCCAAAGAAATTTCTTGGACTAAAATTTGTAGGTTATGGAAATATTTTACTCTCTCGTGAGCGCTCTCTTTTACGAAAAATAGCCAAATTTTTGAGTATGCGAACAGGATTTGGTTATATTTTGTAATTTTTCATAAAATTTGACTGTTTTAGGAGGGTACGCGAACGGACCTAAAATCTATATCAAACAATTGATTTGACATTTTGATAGGGTTGCCAGATATGTTTTGATGAAACTAGTACTTGAGATTTAAAATCCCGGACTTTCCCGGACAAATGAGGACTGAAAAAAGAGTACACAATGAGGACAGAATAAACACACAAAAATTGCACATAAATATTTGAGTTCCTGAACCTTTTTTTTTTTAATTTGTAAGGACCTATTTATCAAATCGAGGGTAAACTTTGAACCTCGGACCAACAAAATAACAAATTTACTCTGCAACAAACGTAGATTTTTTCCCTTCGTAATAAAATGTGTGATTGGGGTAAGACGTAAGATAAGTTCGCCATACAATTAAGTCTATTCCTATAAAAGTGGATACCTAAAGAAATTCCTTTAAAGTTTTAGGTAAAGAGTTCCTTCGTTGAGCCATGGATTTGAATTGACCCTCGATTTTACAGCTGCGCAATGCATACGGAATGCAAACATTTTAAGGTCTGTTCTTTTACTCACTAAAACTCCAAAAAACTCAATAAATTTGCCAAATTCTCACACTTTTCTGTACCTTCACTAAAGTTTTTTGTAAGTTCTGTCACTTTTGAAGGAGAACAATATTTCATCCGATCTTACACGCAAATCTTTCTTGCGGGAGATTTTATGAGTTCTGTCAAACCATTAGAATTACGATGTGAGGTTTTATATTTTAGGAGAATTGCAAAATTTCATCCCCACTCCTCGAAATTTAAGAGTATAAAACGAACGTCAGTCAGATAAAATCTCTGATTCTAACATACAAACAAATTAGTTTTTTTTTTTGTGACATAAATGACAGCACAAAAGTTGTGTTCGAGTTAAAAATTTTAAGTTAAAAAGTAAAAACAAAAGAAATATTTTTGGTTTCTATACCTACATTAAAAAAGTATCCGTTTTTCTGTATTCCCAGGATAAATTTTGTCTTGAAACTTCAATATAATATACCAAACTTATGTAACTAAAAACAGAACAATTTTCAAGAGCGTTTCATTTTTTTATTGAAATTTACTTCTTTGACTCAAGATCCAAAGATCCTTAGATCCAAACCTTGAGATCCATTAATTTATTTATATGAAACAAAATTCATATTTGCTTTTCTTCTGCAAGAACACAAATTGTCTTGAATGGACTATTTAAAGTCGACACCCAATTTCCTTCCCACGTGCGTTTCCGATATTCGAATACCACTTTGTAAAGCAAATAAAAGAAACCAAAGTCCAATTATATTAATTTAATATTTTAATACCCAAATTGCTTACATAGTGCGAATTCATTTGGAAAAAATAATAAATAAAAACAAATATCTGTGCCACCGTTTCAACTTAAAGGGCCCGCCACCTGATAGATATTTAAATATGCTTACACAATCAATATTGTTCACACACCTTCCTAAAGCAGCAAATTCAAGAACGACCTCTGTTGCAGGTTCGTGGTTTATTGCTTGAGGATCGAAATGAAGTATTTTCCATGTCATTGGTGAGGTTGTTGTTGGTTTGGTCAGTTAGTTGTCAGAAATTAGCGAACAAAAGTCGATTCGGCAAAATAGGAGCACACATTGCAAAATTACAATTTACACCAATTAAGGGGCATTCGAGTCAGAGAGGTGCTAATGTAAGCGCTTTGACTTGTAGTCTTATTCTGCACGTTCCCACTGATGGTGACGATTTGATCGACGATATACTCATTGCTTGTTAGCAATTATGTCTCGAGTTTATGTTTGATGGCAGACAGCTATGCATTTATTTCGGAGGAAATTGATTTTCGATGGAAGTTTCCAAAGTTCTTGTCTGCAGGTAGCGCTTTGATGTTCTTGTTGTATTCTAGATCAGATTGACAAATTCCTGGGTGGTTGTTCCGGGAAATTAAGATGCCAATGTACTTTATCGAGTTTATGCTATTCGTTCGAATTAAGAAGAATTTCCATGGACTGTTGTAGTATGACTCATTCATTTGAATCGGTTAATCGTGGGAATGTTTTTTTTTTGCAGAGTGAATTTCAAATTTTCTCGCTAATCCGAAAGAAGTTGGGATGGGAAGTTTGCAGAACAATTTTAGATGAGCCTTGTTACTGAGTTGGTTTTTGGGCTTAAAGTAAAGTAAAAGGAGCTGAACTGCTCCAAATACCAATTATTATACCTAATTTTCAATTTTTGGATGTTTAGAAAAAATGAATGAGCATAATTAATAATATATTAAAATGTGTTATATTAAAACAAAACCGCTGGTGGAGATGTTCTAGCTGCCGAGCTGTTTAAAGCTGAATGCGACCGACGATCAAGATAGGGATATGCACCAAACATCTGTAAGATATGGTCGGAAGAATGCATAACCCGATGAATGAAATCTCAGCATTGTCCGTTCCTGAAGAAGGGACATCCTGTAAACTGCGCCAGTTACAGCCTACTTAAAATCACCTACAACTGCCAAAATATACGTGTACGTCTGAAGCCTTTGGTCAACAATCTGATTGGTCCTTATCAATGTGGCTTCAGAACAGGGAAAACAACCATCGACCAAATTTTCACTCTACGGCAGATTCTGTAACCCAAAATCGATACCCACTACATTTTCATTGATTTTAAGGGCACGTATGACAGCATCTACAGAGACGGACTGTATAAAGCTATGTCTAGTTTTGGCATCCAAGCTAGTTCGCTTGTACAAAATTACGATGGAGAACTCACGGTGCTCCATCAAGGTTGGCAACGAGCTTACGGAATCTTTCGACGTCAAAAATGAATTAAGACAAGGCGAGCAGTTTCGTGCGATTTTTTTAAATCGTTCTTGAGAAAATAGCGCAAAACTTCACCGTCGACACCAGAGGTTCTTCCAAAAATCTGTTCAATTTCTCGCGTACGCTGATAACATTGATATAATGGGAAGAACGCAGAGTGGTTCAATGGCGCCTCTGTGAAAATTGATACAGAAGCGACAAAAACTGGTTTAATGGTAAATGAGGGAAAAACGAAGTATATGCTGTCTTCGAGGAAGGACACCCAATACCGACTGACGGCTTGTTCAGAACGTCACAATAGACGCTTCGAGGTAGTAGGAGAATTTGTCTACTCCGCTCCGCTATAAACACGGGCAATAACACCAGCGCCGAGATCAGACTAAGAGTAACTTTTGCTTATCGCTGTTTCTTTGGGCTAAGAAAGAAATTGAGTTTCCCACCCCTCTCTTGAGCAACTAAGGTAAAACCTTATAAAACCCTCATCATCCGTGGCCTGCTGTATGGTGCAGAAGCGTGGACCTTGACACAATCGGATGAATGTGCTTTGGGCGTTTTCAAGAGGAAAGTTCTTCGGTTAGTCTTAGGCCCTGTGTGTATTGATGGGGAATGGAGAAGAATATTCAACGTGAATTTATTCTACCACACTTTTTAAGGTAGTGTTCTGTCCCCTCTTCTCTAAAATATAGTTGTTAAGGAATTGCTAATATCCTTCGAAGTAGGATGCCTCAGAGTGATTGCTTATGCCGATGATATTGTTTTCGTAGACACAGGAAAATATCCTAATACTCTGGATACTCTGATAGACCTAATCCAGAACGCAAGATTGGCTGACCACTATGACTTGGTATTAAAAAAAAAAAAAAACAAATCTTGTTCTGTTCGCACGCAAATACAAAATTCTAAACATTGTATCTCCTTTATTTTATTGG
Organism: Sphaerophoria rueppellii; assembly: GCA_920937365.1. Lineage (NCBI taxonomy): Eukaryota > Metazoa > Arthropoda > Insecta > Diptera > Syrphidae > Sphaerophoria > Sphaerophoria rueppellii. Next base: position 44,835,176 of record CAKKXW010000004.1, read on the forward strand.
TGTATTGGTCTGATATTAGACATTTAAACGATCAAAGAAGTACGTGATACCAACTTCTGATATCCGCATCTTCTCTGATAGTCAGACTACAATAAAATCTCTCGAGGGTGTCTCAGCAAAATCTCAAACGGCCCTCGATTGTCGATAATCTCTTATGGATATCGCACAGCAATTTAAAATTCACCTCTTTCGGGTGCCAGCCCACAGAGACATCCCAGTAAATTGTAGAGCTGATGAACTCTCTAAATATATAGGGTTTTCCAATAAGAGGTGTTATTTTGATATTCAAAGAAAAATGGCATTTTTTGAGAAGAAGAAGGTATGCCGTTAATAATAGAATACAACATCAGAGCAATGGCCACCACGACCACGCTTACAAGATAATACCCTTTCTTTTCCTGATATTTTCCATAACCAAATCGCAAAGTGGCTGCCCTATGTCCTCGATAGCCTCACGAATTCCATCTTTGAGGTATTGAATTGACGCTGGGCTGTTGGCGTAGACCTTATCTTTCAGGCGACTTCTTCTTTTAGGGCCAAATGCCATTTTTCGTTGAATATCAAAATAACACCTCTTATTGCAAAAACCTTTAGAACCGTCATACATTTCTCATCTGTAAGGGAAGTAAGACATAGGTATACCGATAGCTACATGTAAACTCATGCTAAAAGAAACAACTTTAACAACGGGAAACGGGTTATTTGTTATCGAGGGCTGAGGTAGAGCACTGCGGCTACCAGGGTCTGACAAAAGAAATAACAAAACTTTAGCTCTTTGAGAGTTCATACAATTCCTTTATTTTATTTCAAACAAATTAATGGTTATAATATTTATAATTATGATTTTAACATTTTACAAGTACATTAAGTAATTTTTTATAGCTATGGTCTTTTAAATATGGTTTACTTTAAGATAACAGAGTCCACTACTAATTACTACCTGAAATAGTAGGCGCCACTAGTTATTACAATCTGAGCAAGCAGATGCCACTTGATTATTACATTCTGCAACTGATTATATTACAGTAATACAGTCTGAAAGCAGACGCCCAGTGATGAGTGAATGAATTTCATAGTCCATCGAAATTTACGAGAGGACCTTACCTAGTACAACGGGTATTGAGCCACTGGCATATTGTTCATTGATTTTGCCTTCAAATTTCTAAACATGAATGTGAACTATAGTTGGCAAACGAAATGATTCCATACATTTTGTATCTCTCTGATACACAGCGTATTTGGATGCTGGCTGATTGTAAGAAACAACTTGGTTTTGGTTGTGTTTGTGCAGCTGTTGTTTGTCGACTGTGCGCTGCTGCTGGTTGTTGTCACTCGTCTATGTTGGGGTGGGATATTTATTTTTTGGAATGAATGTTTCATTAGAAACTTAAAGCTCTCCAAAGACTTGCTATCTCAAAACAAACCGCTTATTAGCTAGATCCCTAATAGGCGTTATCACAAAACACTGTCTTAAAGGCAGACACCAAATAAGACTTGGTATGGTCTTAAATGACGACTGATTTATTTGTATTTGTATTTAGTTGAAAAGCTAACGCTGTACATTAAGATGAACTTATAGCTAGAACAGGAATAATTTATAAGGAAAACAAAAATATTAATTTAAAATTGGGTGGCGTGACAGCTCTTGAAGAGCCAAGGCCTAAGTGGCTTACTCTCATCAACAATTCTCTAGGTGCGTGTGAAGAATTGAGGGGACCTACAATTTTACGACGATTCCGAACGGCAAAGTTGAGAAGCACTTTTTCATGACAGATGATACTCTTGAAAGTTTTGTCAGTTCTTCGCAAGAGGCAGTGTCCGTAAAAGATGAAATAAAAACTTTGGGCCCGAGTAGAATTTGAACCCTCGACGTTCTGCTTAGCAGCCAACGCACCTAACCACAAAGCTACGGGCACTACAAAAAAAATATTAATTTATGAATGGAAAATTTAAAATTAGGAATTAAAAACTAAGATTACAAGGAAATAACAATAATAAGAGAAAGCTATTAATAATTTAAACTTAAATTAGTTAATAAAAAAGAAAGAAAAGAGATACAAAAAAATCGCAACCAAACATTAAAAGAAAATAACAAAAATAAATAAATTAAGTTATCTCAACTCAGACTGGAAAGGTAATCAAAGCATAATTTAAGAAAAACTCCGTGCTACGAACATTAAAGACATATCCGGCACATGAATTAATGGCGACTCTGAGCTTTTGAAGGGACAGGTAATCAGGGTTGGCAAACAACTCACAGCCATAGGATATTATTGGAATTATAAGAGATTTTACCAGTCTCAACTTGACTTGTCGTCGTCCGAGAATTGGTTTGTTCCATACGCCACTTTTGTTGGTTTTGATTTAGGAATGGATTCTAAAGTAAATTTGTATGCTCTTTCTTAATCTGTGATCAGATTTGCGCTATGTCTTTCAATCCCGAGATATCCAACATCAATTTTGTTCCATATCCACCAAAATCAACATTTTCTAGAATTGTTTTGTGCCATAAACCATTTTTTGGCGTTTGGGAGATTTTTTCCATATAATTTTTGTCAAGTTTTTTGTCAGAATTGTTTTGTTCCACGTGCATATTACGGTGACAAGGGATAGATAAAATACTAAGAATGTTGAGAATTGGTTTTTCCTACGTGCACTTGTGTTAAAGAAACTCTATGTTTATGGGACAATGATCGCAAACAAAATTTTAGTATTGATTTGTGCCATTGCCATATCAATTACAATTGTGTAGATATCCAGAGACAATTGTATGAAATCAGTTCATCGTGGCTTCGCTGCCAAAGTGAAAGGACGTCATCATGTGTTAGTTATATATATGGACTTTAGTAAAGCCTTTGACACACTAAGTCATTCGCGTCTCATAGACGCATTAAGAAGAATAGGAATTCTGAAAAACAGAACTTTTTGTGTGAAAATTAAAGACGAAATAAGTGACAAAAAGATAATGAAATATAGAGTTCCCCAGGGTTCGAAATTAGGACCAATATTATTTATTTTATACACCAACGAACTCCTTAGAATATTTAAGCAAAGTACACCCTTCGCCTTTGCGGACGATACGGCTATTGTTGTGAGTCACAAAAAGTCTTAAGGATAAGAAGAATTACGCAGATACTCTGCGCTTACTGAATCACACAGTTTCCGAAATGATTTCAGGTATATATATTGATTGTGTACTACTGCAGGAAAGTGAAACCGTCGCTTCGGTGCTACTTGACTAAAGTATGTTAACAGAGACCTATAGATGTGTTAACATTAACTA
>CAKKXW010000004.1:44838878-44863900 GCA_920937365.1 Sphaerophoria rueppellii
TTCAAAGTATTTTGAAATCAAAAACCCAATGCAGATAAAAAGCAACACCCTATTTTTGAAAATATATTTTTGGGTAATCTAAACAACGAACACGCTCCCCATCTGATTCAGTGTGATGACGATGCGGCTGATAAGGTCGTAAGAATTATTCGAACTGCTTATCGGTTGTTCTGATAAAATATATGCGAATATTATTTTTGATCATTTTTTATTATTACCTATACGGAACGGTAGAAAAAAGTTGTTCTTCCTAGTACAATGACTTTAAAAACGTCATGTCAGTTTGAATGTTTTGGTTTATTAACCTTGTGTCGTCGAACCCGAGTTCAGGTTCAGGAGAAAATTGTGTCGAGGCAAGGTACAACAATGTTTCTCTCATATAAAAAGATAACTTATTAAATTACCATCCGCCAATAAAGCAATTACCTGCTTATAGTCTATTTAATGCGAGTATTGAACTCGATGATTATAATTTTGATAATGTAATATCTTTGTTTGGTTTCAATTAACATCTTAGGATAGCTACAAAAAGTGTTATACCTAATAATAGAAGTTTAAACTGAGGACTTCAAATTGTTAAGATGACAATATTTAAATTTTTTCTCTCAACATTTAAGTCCTATGATTACAAATGATATCTAAGTTTCCTAGAGGTATTACTTCTCTTCAGTTGTCACCATTAAAGAACACATATGCCATCCTTATCCCTGTCTTCTTAAATCTTAATACGACCAGAACTAAGTATTACAGCATCTACAGAGACGAAGTGTACAAAGCTATATCTAGTTTTGGCGTCCCTGCCAAGCTCGTTCGCTTGTATAAAATGACGATGGAGAACTCACGCATCACGCTGCTCCATCAAGGTTGGCAACGAGCTTACGGAATCTTTCGACGTCAAAAAAGGATTCAGACAAGGCGATGCACTATCATGCGATTTCTTTAACATCGTTCTTGAGAAGATAGTGCAGAACTCCAACGTCAACACCAGAGGCACTATCTTCCAAAAACTTGTTCAACTTCTCGCGTACGCCGATGATATTGATATAATGGGTAGAACACAGCGTGATGTCAATGGCGACTTTGTGAGAATTGAGACAGAAGCGGCAAAAATGGGTTTAGCGGTAAATGGGGGAAAAACGAAGTATATGCTGTCTTCGAGGAAGGACACCCAACACCGACGGCTCGGGCAGAACGTCGCAATAGACACAAATAACTTCGAGGGAGTAGAGGACTTTGTCTATCTAGGCTCCGCAATAACACCGGCACCGAGATCAGACGAAGAATAACTCTTGCTAATCGCTGTTTCTTTGGGCTTAGAAAGCAATTGAGTGGAAAAGCCCTCTCTCGAGCAACTAAGGTAAAAAACTCTACAACACACTCATCATCCCAGTCCTGCTGTATGGTGCAGAAGCATGGACCCTGACAAATTCGGATGAAAGTGCCTTAGGCTGTTTCGAGAGGAAAGTTCTTCGGGTTATCTTTGGCCCCGTGTGCATTGAAGGGGAATGGCGAAGAAGATACAACAGCTAACATTACGGGTTGTACAACAACATGGACCTTTAGCCAGAAGGGTCAAGGTCCAGAGACTCAGATGGCTCGGTCATTTAGAGCGAATGGACACCAATGCTCCGGCCCGGAAAGCCTTCGACACTATTGCTGAGGGACGTAGGAGGAGAGGAAGACCGCGACTCAGGTGGCGCACTCAAGTGGAAGAGGACCTCAATCAACTTGGAGTGCAAAACTGGAGACGACTAGCTATAAAGACCGAGCTAGCTGGCGGAGACTGTTGATTGAGGCCCAAGTCCACAACGGACTGTAGCGCCATCTTTAGTAAGTAAGTAAGTAAGACCAGAACTAATTAATTTTTAACGTTAATTTGATTTGATAAGTATATAAACATTGATTAATCATATCCATCATGTTCTTTGCTTGTAAATGCAATGTAGATCTCTTCGGCATTTAAACAAAGAATGAAAACTGCACCTAAATGTGAACAAGTAAGACAATTTACTTATTTAAACATATTTTTAATTAGCTGATTGACATATGTTAGTTTTTGAAACGTTGAAATGAATCAACGAGATGGCTTCTTTAAATTTTGAACATTCAAAGCTATAATCTGTTATATCCCGTACGTTCAACTAGAAGTGTAGTGAATACAACAACCATTTCATTCAAAAGCTTTTTTTTCGTTAAATTCTCTTATAAAAAGCTTTAAGACTTTTGAAGTTTTAAACTAATCGTTATTTTTAAAAATAGATAAATTTCGAAGAAAAAAAAATTCGCTTGGAGTAGTTCGACACAACTATCTTCACGGATGGTTCGAAGATGGAATGCGGTGTTGTTGCAGGTGTCTTCTGCGAATCTCTTAAGATTCCAAAATCCTATAAACTTCCCGATTTTGCCAGTGTATTCCAGGCAGAATTGTTAGCGATAAGGGAAGCTTGTATAGGCCTTTAAGATATCCGACAGAACCAAAATGTAGCTATACTAACAGACAGTTAGTCAGCTATTAAAGCCATTGATTCAGCTTTATTCTCTAAACTGGCAGTGAGAGTATATGCTCTTCTTGGAGTTATGAAGGGCTATATCCTGACCAAATACACATCAGAAGCAAATCATTGGTGGAATAGTTTAACGAGTTGCGTTATATCTGGGAAAATCTGACCCGCTTATAACAAACCAAAATCAATCAATTTATTTTCCAAACCAAGGCATGACATAGCCAGGATTGTTGCTACCTTTACAGTCGTCCGTTTTTAAAGCTATCTTTTCGGTAATTTAGATATGTCACTTGTAGTCAATTGAATAGAATAATAAACAACAGGACTTTTTAACCGGCTTTAGACAGTTAAGTCAGTAAAAAGTCTTTTTGGTTTTAGTCAATATGTCTTTTGACTGGAGTCAATCAATTAGTCAGTTGACTCCTTCAAAGTCTTTTTAGTTTGATGCTAATGTTTCAAAAACTGTTCTTTTTTTAAATTAATTATGATGTTGAGTCAATACTATGGACTCAGTTTTATCTCTACACACAGTGCTGTCCCAATTTCAGATGGCAGGGTCGCATACTCTAGTAGTTACAGAGGTTCAAAGGAGTACCATCATGTTTTTTTTCGTTTTAATTCAACCTGTAGAAAATTCTGTGGCAGAATTCGTCAATTTGATAGTTTAATACAAAATAAATTGATAATCTGAAGACTTAGATCAATACAGATCCATTGTGATACCCGTGGAGTATTGCTACACAAGCTAATAAAAACGTGTGCATTGACCAAGTTCAGAATGTTAGTACTTAGGCTGATTTTGTTCACTATTGCTCAACTTGAAGCAGACTCTCAAGTTAACAAACTTGAGAGTTGACTCAAACTCGAGAGTTAAAACAAAAGTTAAGAATCTATTTTGTTCACTATTTTTTTCATATCTCTCGAGTTTAAAAAACAAAAGTTGGCAAACTTTCAGGTTTGAAAATATCCTTGGGATATTTGTGAAATTCAATACAAATTATGCCAGTTTTTAATTTGAAAAGCAAACGAGTTGTTGAAGTTTTAATTTATTGAGTTTTCATGTGAAGATTAAATTTTAAAATATCATATTTAGCTATCTAATATTGGCTGAAATTATGAACGCACCAATCGAGCGCGAACTTTATGAGTAGTTGCGGAAGCGGGTCCCAAAAGTGTATCTGCAGGAACACCTGTAGCGGCCAGCATCTATTACACTATTACCAAACGCTATATGAATGTTCAATACAATTGAGAGTTCGAATTTGTGATCCGTTATACAAGTTTTCTACTGCGTATGTGGCATTGAGAAATGGTGTTGCAAGAAATGTGGTATTTGTATAGCCTGAATCTCCGACAAGGATAGAATGCTCGAACTCTCCGTCTTCAAACCGTTTCTTTGGACTCGACATATTGAAAATTAGCTGATCATGAGCAGACCCCTTTCAAAAGAAAAGAATAGTAAATATCTTAACGAAATTTTTCATTTTTAAAGAGCATAAGCTCTACCTGTCACCGAGCCACGATATCGTTAATTTTTAAATTAGCTGCGGATACCGTCTGGACGATCAACGAGAACCACCCTTTTCGGTTTCTAAAATTTTCTGCATCAGTTCCACTTGGCGATTGAATCCAAATATGGGTGCAATCTATTGCACCAATTGTCCGAGGGAATTTTGCCACTGCAAAAACATTCTTTAGCTGCTTTCAAGCGCTCGTTTTGTGTTTGGGGCATATAAATATACCGTGGGGAAAGTTTGGCAAGAGCTCTGGACACACGTTTCAACACAACGTGTTTACTTGTAATACAAACCCCTGAAAAATCTGCGATTGCTAGTTGAAAAGATCCGAGCACCTTAATACGATTAGCAATTGCGTGATAGGTCGTAATTCGCGCGACCTTTTTAGAAAAATGAAAAATATTTCACTTAAACACTTCAACCAAAACGAGAAACTTTAACCTCCTCTCATCACACGACAAGGAATCCTTTATTTTTTCTAGCGCCATCATTGTCGTCCGTTTTGAGACACGGAAACGATGCAAAAAGTCACGGTCATCCAACGTGTTTAATTGAATACGTTGGAACATTTTATATTCCCGTCTCTCAATTGGCAGACTTTCTTCATCTTCGCTGCTTGAAGATGAATATTCCGAAATTTCCCAAAAATAATTTCTTCGATACATTTTTGTTAATTTTTCTTTTTGTAATATATAAAATCAAAAGTTTTATTCTTAACTTCTACTTTTTCGGGAAGTTATGAAAATCAAAAGTTTGTAAACTCTAGAGTTTGAAACCGAAAGTTGAAAACGTCAACTTTGAGTGAACAAAATCGAATTCTCAAGTTTACAATAAAAATCCCCAAGTTATGTTCAACTTCTAGTGAACAACATCGCCCTTAGAGTACTAGAGAGTTCTTCAAAGTCCCCCAAGAAATAATTGCCGAAAAATGTCTTCCTTTGGTGAGATAGTCACATAGAAAGTGTGAAGTGTGTTCATGCACCTCTTCATCGCCGCATCCTCTTTATAAGTCATCTGAACTGATTCTCATGTTTTTCTTGAGATATCCTAACAGATTGTGTACGGTAAGGGATAGAAGTGAGCTCTTGTATAGTTGCATAATTCTTTCAGTTCTCTCTTTGTTAAAATAGGTCCAGATCTTTCTTATAGTGCCTCAGTTGTCAAGAAGGTCCCAGTTTTCATCGGCCTTAACAGTTATTCTTTTTGAGATTTCCTGCCTTAAACAAATGGTTGGGCTGCTGACTATCCGAGCTTGGCTTAAGTCAAGTGTTGAATCTTATCTTGCTAATTCATCGGCTTTCTCGTTGCTTGGTATATCACTGTAACCTGGGACCAAGCAGAGTCTAATGTTATGCTGTGCGACAAGAACCTTAAGCTCTTCGCGGCGGCATGAAACAAGCTTTGATTTTACCTCAAATGCAGTAATCGCTTTTATTGCCACTTGGCTATCAATGTAAAAGGTGATATCAGCCCGTGATATCGCCATCATTGATCCTTTTTAAGCAGCTGTTGTCACTGCCAGGACCTCCGCTTGGAAAACATACTGTAGTCTGGAAGCCTAAGCGAGTAGGTTATGATGACTTACTGGAGTATGATATGTTATCTATCTATTTTTCTCTGGTTGGAAAGGTAGCCTGACTTAGTCGCAAGGCACTTTTTAGCTGCAGATTCTTGAACAAAAAGATAAAGCGGTTTTAAACTGAGGATAACTTCCAGTCCCGCAGTTGGAGTGGATCTCATTCCCCTGTAATGCTTGTGTATGTGCACGCAGGTCTTTGTACTTTTGTTAAAGTTCGTGCTCGTTTCTAAAGCGTTCCACCAAACCGGATCACCATAGGTTAGTATTGGTCTAATTATCCTCGAATACATAAAAAATAATAAATAGAGTGGCGCGACAGCTCTTGAAGAGCCAAGGCCTAACTGGCTTACTCTCATCAAAAATTCTCTGTTGCGTGTGAAAAATTGAGTGGACCTACAATTTAATACCGATTCCGAACGGCAAAGTTGAGAAGCACTTTTTCATGACAAATTCATACTCTTTGAAATTGTGTCAGTTCTTCGCAAAATGCAGTACCCGTGAATACATGCATCTGATAATTTTAGGGTTTCGTAACCAGGTTTTCCCGAAGAATCTGTTGCAGGAGTAAAAAGATCGATGACCTTTTATATCTGTCTATGGTGTTCCGACCCCAATTTAGTTCTAAGATAACACCGAGATAATTTGCATGATCAGTTATTTTAAAAGAGTATAGCCTTCAATTGAAGGTACTTAAAAGTCGGGTATTTAACCTTTGTTAGTAAACAGCACTAGTTCTGTCTGAGCTGGCTTGACTGTCAGTGTCAGCTCTGTAATTTCAGTGATTTTTCTATGACGCTGACAACACGGTGCAGTGGAGTTTCAACACTTTACTCTTTCCTTTCCTTCTCAATCCAGCCTCTCAAAAGTTTTCAAAACAAACGATGTTTGATTAATGGGCCTAAAGTCTTTGCCTCGGTATATCTAGGCTTACCAGCCTTAGGGATTAAAACTACCTTTACCTCACGGTAAGATAAGGGAACGTTCCCCACTTACGGCTATAATAGAAAATGCTAGTTAGGTGTTTGATGATAAGGTTTTTGCTTTTCTGAAGCAACACAGAAATGATTCCATCTAGACCTGGGGACTTATACGGAGAATAGGAATGAATAGCTCATTCAATTCTTTCTTTTGTATGAGATTCTGTTTCTGGATTACGGGTATCAGCTACGCAGCCAGAAAAATGAGTATTCACAAGGAGCTCAAGGGTTTCGCTACAGGATTCAGTCCAGCTGCCTCTAGTTTTTTGGAGATGTTGTAGACTTTTTGGTCAAGAGACCAAGAGATTTGGTCAAGATTTTTTTCAGTCTGGCAGATTCAATTGTGCTTTCTATTTCGTTGTGGTCCACCAGGGTGGTTTTTTCCTACCTTTTTCTATATATGTTTGCTTGGACAGCTTTTTTCTACGGCGTGATTCAGAATAACCCTGAGATTTTCAGGCGCAATATCGATGTCGAAAGGTTCTTGAATAAAAAGTGTGTCCAAGTTTTGAATTCCCTGTCCTTCTTTTTACTTGCGACATATAGAATATATGGCAAGTACTGAATTGAGATGAGGATGAGATATGACATTACGATGATAGAGAAGTCGAAAAAAGTTGGTCCGGCGATTCCGTCTGTTCGTCTGTCGGGAAGTTTACAGGGATCTAGAGCCTTACCTACTGGTCTGATTGACTTCAAATTTGAAAATTAGAGGTTTGAGCAAAAACTCATATCCCAGTTTTTTTTTTTTTATTTTTCTTTTAAGATCAAAATTTAGGGTAGCCATACGTTTTTTTGGCCAAAAACCAAAAATATAAATTTTCTCCAAAACGGCTCCTACGTCTTTTTTTTAAATTTCCTCGAGTTTAATTTTTTTAAACAGTTATTTTTTGTAATGTAAAAAAAATGTCTATTGCTCCAAAACGGTACCTTCCATAGAACCGTCTTTTTGTTAATAGATTTACTCGAAAAATGAAAGTCCGATCAGCGTTAGATTTTTTCTGAAAGTTCGTATATATTGTTCAAATAATATTTTGTATTCAAAAAAATTTCAAATTTTTTTTTGGATTTTAAAAAAATATTTAAAAACATTTTTTTTTTCGAAATTCGGTATCTCAAAAGCGGACCGATTTTAAAAATTCAAATTGAAGTACGATATGTATATTTACATGGTCCTAAAAACTGCATACCCAAATTAATTTTAAAACATTTTTGAAAAATTTTATATATAAAAAATTAATAAAAAAAAAACGGCTCCGACGAAATTCAATAAATCAAGAATGAGGTTTGAATTTGTTTGGCATTTAAATTAAAGATATTGAATGTATTAACGAGGTACATTTTCAAATTTAATTTTTTTTAATAAATTCTAATTATTGTTATAATATTGAGTTTTTTTTTTGTGAGTTAAGTGTTAGCTGTAAGTAAGAGTGTAATCAGAATTGCTTAGTATCTCTTATTTTAACCTTACTTTTTGCAATTTATGGAACATAAAAGTAATCATAAATATTTAGTTCTAGCATGTAGGAACAAGTTCGTAAGACCTAGTCGTGCAACTTTACTGATAACATTACCAAAGTATTATGCAGTCTTGTTTTGTGGTCATATAAACATCAATATTCAAAATATTTAATTTAACATCTTAATTTTCATGTAAAACAAACATAAGGCATACGAGTACTCATACAATTTCCTGCATATTATTGTGAATAATGTTCATGTAGACGAACACAGCGGAGCTCAGAGCCACAGGTACGACTTGATTCAACCAACTCGACCATAGTTGTATTACAGTAATAGAAAATGACAGAGTGTGGCAAGTTAATGCTGTCGACGAGAAAGGACAACCATCATCGACGTCTTGGAGCAAACATCAACATAGACAGATTTAACTTCGAGGTAGTTAAGGACTTTGTCTACCTGGGATCCGCTATCAACTCAGACAACAACACCAGCGCTGAAATCAAAAGAAGAATCACTCTTGCCAATCGCTGCTTCTGTGGACTTAGAAGGCAATTGATTAGTAAAATCCTCTCCCGAGCAACTAAAGTGACACTTTACAAAACCCTCATCATCCCGGTCCTTATGTATGGTGCAGAGACATGGACTATGACAACATCTGAGGAAAACGCTTTGGGCTGCTTTGAGAGAAAAATTCTTCGAGTGATTTTTGGTCCTGTCTGCATTAATGGAGAATGGAGACGAAGATTCAACCAAGAACTGTACGAGCTGTACAGCGACACTGACCTAGCCAGAAAAGTTAAGGTCCAACGACTTAGATGGTTGGGTCATGTTGAGCGAATGGAAAATAATGCTCCGATTGTAGAGTCATCGAATCCAATCCGGAAGGACGTCGCAGAAGAGGAAGACTGCGACTCCGGTGGAGCACACAGGTGATAGAGGACCTGAACCAACTTGGCGTGCGAAACTGGAGACAGTTAGCCAGGGACCGAGCTGGCTGGAGAAGTTTGTTGGGTGAGGCCCTGGTCCGACCTGGGACTGTAGCGCCACTATAAGTAAGTAAGTAAGTGAGTGGTAAGGCACACCATATTCTTCAAGACATATTCTGATTGACAAAGTTGGGCTGGAGTCCAAACCTATTTGCATTCCAAAAAGCACGAGTTCTTTGCTAGATCATTTGATTAAAAATGCATTGTTAAATCAATTTTTTTGCTTTTATTTTCATTTAAAAATAATAACATAAAAAGCTGAATGTCTTCAAACAAACTTGATAAAAAATCTTAATATTAATTGACATTACAAAACTGTCCTTAAAATATTTCTTTGAATTAAATACGAAAAAACAGCAACAATAAATTTAACAAAAATATTTGAAATAAACAATTGTGTTTTCAGTTTAACTTATTTTGAACATTGCTCACCATTTTTCTCTTTCTATCTTTATTTTAACGTTTTTTTCTTAACATAAACTTTAATTTATTTTTTTATTTATTTATTTATATAAAAAAAAAACTTTATCACATTTGCAAAGCATTTTTGCATCCTGAAAGGTTTCCATGTCCTTATTTAAGCTGGGAGAGAGTCCCAAAGTAGTTTCCATTTTCTTTATTCTCTATCTCACTCACGCACCTTGTATTGTTGTAATTCTTGTCGACCTTGTTGTATTAATTATTCAGCGTTGCTCATAGCTGAATAACTTGACAGGTGGGCCACGCTGTCAATAAATTCATTTATTTTTTATCTTGTAGTTTCATTATAACCTAAATTAGTTATGGCAGTTGACTGTTTTCAATGGTATGTTAGTTCTTCGTGGTTTGTGTTTGTTGAATAATTTATTCAGTAGTTGATTGTTCTTTGGGATGCCATTTTCTCATTCGTGCAGTTCGGAATTAGCCAAGTTTCATAACGTATTTGGGCAGACTAGTTATTGATGTTATAACATTTAACCTTTTTTTGTCATGAAAATTATGGAAAAAAGATGCAAAGATGATTGTCAGTTTGTATGAAGAAAATGTTAATTCGGTTTGGAGAATAAAGTATTTACAAATAACTTGTTGTTTATAGTTTGTGTGTTTATGTTTAGTAAGTCCTTCCTCCTATCCAATAAGCCCCAACAATTAATTTTCAAATGAACAAAAAGCTGAATGGCCTTTGTAATTTTGCATTTTGTTTATTGTTTATCTTATTTAAAAAAAATATATTTATTAATCATAAAAATTTAAAAGGAAGCAAGTATGTTTAAAATATACCCCACTCCCAGTGGTTATTTTAAATAAAATGAGAAAAATAAGGATTTTTAAATTTAGCTAATAAAATTTGCGATTGCTTTTTTGAAAAATATTATGTAAAGGGTTTTCCAATAAGAGTTGTTGTCTTGAATAGCCCACTATTTCGGTTGCTGTCACTTTTGAAGCTGTCAGTTTTTGACATTTGACAACTAGAAACTACTGGAACAATACACGCTTCAATAACGCATTGAAATTATTAAAATTCACTATAAAAATGGTTAAAATTTGGCAGAGACGGTTCGTAAAACAAAAAAATGTTTGGGTCATCGTGAAGCACCTGTTGTTGATGTGGAGAATAAAACCCGTACACGTCGCTCAAGAACAACTGAGAATATTGCTGTTGTAGCCCAAAGTGTTGAAGAAAACCCAGGTTTGTCCATCCCTCGTCGTTCTTTGGAATCCGGCATTCCACAAACGTCATTACAACGTATTTTGCATTAAGACATGGGTCTTAAAGATTATAAAGTTCAGTTAACACAAGAACTCAAGCCGACTGATCATCAACAACGTCGTGTCTTTGCTGATTGGGTCCTTGAAATGCATGAAAATGATCCGGAATTTCATCGAAAAATCATCTTGACTGATGAGGCCCATTTTCACCTCGAAGGCTACGTCAACAAGCAAAACTGTCGCATCTGGGGCTCGGAAAACCCAAGAGTTATTGTTGAAAAGCCTCTCCATCCTCAACGCATGACTGTTTGGTGCGGTTTATGGTCCGGCGGGGTCATTGGACCTTACTTTCTCGAAAATGAGGCTGGAGCAACAGTTACTGTCAATGGTTTACTTTCAACAAGACGATGCTACGTGCCACACAAGCAATGAAACCATCGATCTTTTACGGGAAAAGTTTCCGGACTGTGTTATTTCTCGAAGAGGTGATCAAAATTGGCTACCGAGATCTTGTTATTTAACACTTTGCGATTTCTTCCTTTCTTCAGACAGGAGCCTTTCATCGGACACGATGATAGCCAACAATTCCGTGAACCCAACCTAGAAGAAGTGAAAACCGCAATATCACGGCTGAAATCCAACAAAGCCGCTGGAGCAGATGGACTAGCTGCTGAGTTGTTCAAAGCAGCAGGCGACGAGCTAGATAGGAGCATGCACCAAATCATCTGTAAGATATGGTCAGAGGAATGCATGCCCGATGAATGGAACCTCAGCATTGTTTGCCCGATCCTGAAAAAGGGAGATCCTCTAAACTGCGCCAACTACAGAGGAATCAGTCTACTTAACATCGCCTACAAGATCCTTTCTGCCGTAATAGGTGAACGTCTGAAGCCTTTCGTCAACAATCTGATTGGTCCATCGACCAAATTTTCACGTTGCGGCAGATCCTGGAAAAGACCTATGAACTCCAAATCGATACCCACCACCTTTTCATCGATTTTAAGGCCGCGTATGACAGCATCTACAGAGACGAACTATACAAAGCTATGTCTAGTTTTGGCGTCCCTGCCAAGCTCGTTCGCTTGTGCAAAATGACGATGGAGAACTCACGCTGCTCCATCAAGGTTGGCAACGAGCTCACGGAATCTCTCTACGTCAAAAAAGGACTCAGACAAGGCTATGCACTGTCATGCGATTTCTTTAACATCGTTCTTGAGAAGATAGTGTAGAACTCCAACGTCAACACCAGAGGCACTATCTTCCAAAAATCTGTTCAACTTCTCGCGTACGCCGATGATATTGATATAATGGGAAGAACACAGCGTGATGTCAATGGCGCCTTTGTGAGAATTGAGACAGAAGCGGCAAAAATGGGTTTAGCGGTAAATGAGGGAAAAACAAAGTATATGCTGTCTTCGAGGAAGAATACCCAACACCGACGGCTCGGGCAGAACATCACAATAGACACGTATAACTTCGAGGTAGTTGAGGAGTTTGTCTACCTAGGCTCCGCTATAAACACGGGCAATAACACCAGCGCCGAGATCAGACGAAGAATAACTCTTGCTAACCGCTGTTTCTTTGGGCTATGAAAGCAATTGAGTGGAAAAGCCCTCTCTCGAGCAACTTAGGTAAAACTGTACAACACACTCATCATCCCAGTCCTGCTGTATGGTGCAGAAGCATGGACCTTGACAGAATCGGATGAAAGTGCCTTAGGCTGTTTCGAGAGGAAAGTTCTTCGTGTCATCTTTGGCCCCGTGTGCATTGAAGGGGAATGGCGAAGAAGATAAAACAGCGAACTTTACGGGTTGTACAACGACATGGACCTAGCCAGAAGGGTCAAGGTCCAGAGACTCAGATGGCTCGGTCATTTAGAGCGAATGGACACCAATGCTCCGGCCCGGAAAGCCTTTGACACTATTCCCGAGGGACGTAGGAGGGGAGGAAGACCGCGACTCAGGTGGCGCACTCAAGTGGAAGAGGACTTCAATCAACTTGGAGTGCAAAACTGGTGACGAATAGCTAAGGACCGAGCTAGCTGGCGGAGACTGTTGATTGAGGACCAAGTCCGCAACGGACTGTAGCGCCACCTAAAGTAAGTAAGTAAGATTTCTTCCTTTGAGGCCACGTGAAAGATAAGGACTACGCCAACAGCCCAACGTCGATTCAAGACCTCAGAAATAGAATTTGTGAGACTATCGAGGACATAGGGCAGCCACTTTGCGATTTGGTTATGGAGAATTTCCAGAAAAGGATATGGTCCTGTAAGCGTGGTCGTGGCTGATGTTGTGTTCCATTATTAACGCCCCACCTTCCTCTTTATAATGAAATAAACAACCAATCATTTATCTCAAAAAATCCCATTTTTCTTTGAATATCAAAATAGCACCTCTTATTGGAAAACCCTTTATCAAAGTCTTATAACAAATGAATGCTTGTGGCGATTTTAGGGACAAGCTTTGATTAAAAAAAGAAATAATAATTGCAATTGAAGTATTGGAATCGGAAGAGACTTCGAGGAAATACTAATAAAACCATTATTTTGTTTCGAAGTAATTTGAATTTCTGATTGTTTAAAATGTACTTTAAAAATAAGAAATTGTGTAATTTCCAAAGGGCTATATGCATTTCATACATATTTAATGTTCTCATTTTAGTTGGTTATATATTTTTATTTGTCAGTACTTCTTTGTTAATAAACAGATTAATTTGTTTATTTTTTTTGTTTGTTAAAAAGGATGTTTTTTCAGAAAGGTCACATAAAAACTTGGTGATGTTAAGATTGGTATCATCGGAATGATAAACAATTAAGCGAGCATAAGTATCTTCGGAATGAAGAAATTATACTGAACTCTTTCAAGTTTGTTTGTGTTGTTTTTTCGTTTTTTTTTTTTTCTTTTTCTTAAGGTTCTAACTTATGTTGTCCTTAGGTCGCAAATTTACTTTTACTTCATATTTAATGCACTTGAGTTCTTTTTAGTTTTTTCTTAATTGCTCGAAAACAAAAAAAACGCATTTAAGCATTCGGTTTTCTGGATCTCAATGAGAACTTGTAACCGCATTTAATTGTTTGTTTGTTTGTTTATTTGTTTAATATGCTACATATGGTAGAACACTGTCCCATGTTTATATGCTTAGAATAAAAATAATAGATATTTAGTAAAACAGATAAAGAGAGAGAATAAAAAAACTCATAAAAACAAAATTTTTAAATTTTAAAGAATACTTAAAAAAGCGAATAACTGAATGTTGTGAAGTAGTTATACAAATTTCAAAGTAAATTGAGTTTGAAATATTAAGCAAAGAACTAATTATCATAACTATGGATTTTACAATTAGGGCGTACATTCTTAAGAATCAGAAGTTAGTTCAGCAAAATGAGCAGAAATCAATATCTTGAATTTATTTAAGTTGAAAGTGAATCGGACTTCTCTAGGAAGATTATTCCAAAGCTTGATTCCACGAATAAGAAACGAAGAAGAAGCTCGACTACTTCTATGTCTGGGTATACAAATCTTATTAGAAGATGTATTACTAAGAAAAACAAGTTTATTAAAAAGATAAGCTGGGGTTAACTTAAATATTATCTTATGCAATGTGCAGAGAACTCTTAACTTTAAAAAATCACAAAAAGATATTCCCAAGAAGTTATTAAGAAACCCTGAAATATGGTCCCTTCTTTTAACAGAAAAAACATACCTTATAACATCATTAAAACATACCCTTAACCTTAATTGTGAAAAATGGTACTTAATTACATAAAATTTCGGGCAAAATTAGTTTGAAGATGAATTTTTCGAAAACTTTTTTGAAAACAGCTTTATTTAAATGCAGAATGAAGGAAGCACTTCTAAGCTTTGCAAAAAGATATAATACAAAGCCGGACAAAGAGGACAAAACTGTTGGGTCTTAATATTTTTTTTAAATAGGCTTTTTTCGTTATAAAATCGCTCCTCATGGCTAAACGAGGGGAAAGAGACCTCCACTTCCCTATGATTTTATTCTTGTCGCTCGTGGATCAACCTTTACGAACAATGTAACAATTGTTTAAACAATATATATTTTTATTTCCCCCAAATGAAATGTTTCTGATTTTAAACAATATAAATAACAAAAAATTGAAAAAAGAAAAAAAAACAAATACAAGCTGTTTCTGAGGACTTTCTGAAAAAAAGCTTCATCGTCTCCACTATTTCATGTCTGAGAACAAAGTCAAGGCCTCTGCCGTTTCCCAATTGGAGAAGAAAGGATTGTCACATAAAATAGTAAAATAAAGTTTTTTACGAAAAAAAAACAGACTTTGTATCTTCGCAGTTCAACTTATGACGCCGAATTTCTTCTTCTATTGGTAAATAAAATAACCTAAAATTGCTTATAAATTAGCATGTATTGATATCTATTTCTTTATCAGTAAGATAATTTAACCAAAAAAGCATCAAACAATTCCTGACAAGGTCGTGTTACAAAAAACAGAAGTATTAACTTTCAATTGAGTTTCCTTTTAAAATTGAAGTAATTTATTATCCGATACCCTTTTGGTAAGTACACAGTGCGTTGAAATATTTCCAAAAATTCTTTTTCATCTACTCCGAGTAATAAAGCAAACAAACTTTAATAATAAATTGTACATAATCAACCCCATAAAAAAAATTCCTTTTATATTTTAAAGGTTTTCATCGTCCTTCTTGTTACGCCCTCCGCGTCGACTGAACAATTTTGGGGGCATAGAATATCATAATTTTATCGTCCACCGCCACCGACATAAATCACTTCCGGAAGTCTTTCCGTTGTTCCAATAATTTTATGATTTGCATCCGTGTCCTCCTCTGTAACGCTATCGCTGGTGAGTAAATTATTCTCAAGGCCTTCGTCTTCCGAAGAACTTTATGTTTGTGAGTTTGTTTTTTATTTGTGTGTTGTTGTTTTGTGATTGTTAATTTTTTTTAGAATTGTTTGTTTTACCATCACCCAAAGGCAAGAAAAATAAATAAAATATAAAAAAAATTATATTAGTCAAAAATCTTAATGAATGATGAATCTTTAAAAAAAAAATGTACAGGAGAATGATGAGCGACAAACACCAAACACCACTAATGATCGAACACAGAAAAATCGCTATCTTAAAATTTGTTTCATAACATACGATGCAGAGAAGCCTTTGAAAATCCAATCCTTCCATCCTTTTGATGTGCCAACGTCCACTTTAGCCTCGACATCTTGACAGAAATGTTTTCGATCATGACTACGACCGCTTTTGCAATCGCAGAGCATACGTTTTCGACATTCGTGATCACACGAAGGCTTCACTGGGGAATGCTTCCAATAGTTTCTAAAGACGAAGCAATTAAATTTCTACACCCCTTTGAAACGAGAAAAAGTACACTCACTTATAATACACATCGAAGAGCTCTTGATTGTTGGCCATTTCGTCAATTAGATTATCCCAGTCTTGTGGTCTCAACGCTGGCATACTATACGCTGCTCTTGTTGTATACAATTTGTACCAAATAGGATAGTCATACAAATTGGCTTCCTTCAAATTCATAATCCAAGATTCATGGTCTATGACCAGTCTTGTAGTTTGATCATGATCTCCGTCAATGTAATAGATTCTGTAGCCAGGATTCAGGTCATAGTATGGTGAGACCGAGGGCCCGATATAAGCGACGCTCGTAGTGTGGCCTGAGATATAAGGAAACTTGTTAAACGCGAGACATTTTGAAGGCATTTATTCTTACCCAAATCACTTGGATCATAGAAAACTTCGAATTCGTCAAAATGTGTGTGGCCGTAGAACTGGGACACTATCGTATTTTCATAGCGAGCAATAATTCTGTAAAAGTTCCTTGACCAAACCTTAAGACAATCCGAATGTCCGGGCGGAACATGGCCAATGACATGCACTTTTTCATTCGAGAATTCAGCACTTTGCAACTCATAGATGAACCATTGAAGCTCGGTTGCCGGATCGGTTGAATTCAACAGGAGCCACCTTACAAAAGCAAATATTAAAATATCCTCCAAATTTTACTTTCTTCTAATTCTTTTACCAGTTCTTGTTGTTGCAGTAGTTCATGTTCAAGGAAATAATTCGAAAGCCAGGTCTGACGAGCACCGAATAGAAGGCTCCCCGACGAACTGTGTGCGACACACTCGCTGGCAACCATCGTCTCCATTGCACATCAAGTTCGTCGTAAAGCCATGAGATTGAGTTGTCATCCTGATTCACATAAGGTGGCGGAAAACTATTGACTGGAGCACTTTCGTGGTTTCCTAAAGCCGGGAAAATCGGGACGCCTGGGAATTTCTCGGTCATTTGTTTGACGGTTTCTTTGATGATTTCTAGGTTCTCTCGTTTGGTTTGATTCCAGACATCATGTGGAGGCAAGTCACCCGTCCAGAGAATATAGTCAATATCTTGGTGAGTGTCGGCAATGTGAGAGAGAAGATTGTCTACAGTCCGTTTTGGGGTGTCACATTTTCGGTAGTCGCCCCATTTACCAGCAGCTGCATTTGGATTCGATGGACGTCCACTGCTCAATCGACAACATAGTGGCTCGTTACACTCAGCATTGGAGCCTTCGACATAATGTGGATCATAGTGAGTATCGGAGATGTGAAGAACTTTGAAGAAAGGTGCACCCTCCTTGGGAATCGGAACATCTTGAACTGGTGGCTTAGGAACTGGTGGGAATGCAACTTCCCATTCATGGTAAGGATTGTAAACATCTCCACATGCATCACCGATCACGAAACTGCAAATCTCATCAGGACCTAGAGGAGTCCTCTTCAAGACATACACAACTTCACCCTGCAAGTATTCAAACACTTAGTTTTCGAAGTTGAAGCAGCAAATTTTTGACTTACACCAAATAACTGGCTGACTCCCTGACAGACCCGGGGACTTTGAATTTGCAGATTCACACAGAACTCGTAAATCATTTTAATGATCTCAGCTTCAGTCTTTCCCGTTCGGATGTAATGTTGAAGCAGTCCGGCACCTTGAAAGAAGATGATTCTATAAAATTTAAAGGGTACCTACTTAAATTTATGAACTTACCAGCTTTACAAGCCGTACATGAAACTTTCGACATAACACTGTTCTCGACTTCGTAGGCGACTTGTTTCAAGTTGAGCAGTCGCAAAGCTTTATCTACAAAAGGCAAGTACGTAAGCCCATCGGACGGAGTATCGAACCAAAGCATTCTCGCCGAGCTGGAGTTCCTTTTAAGCTCTCGCAAGTGATTCAGAAATTCTTCATCGTTTTCATTCGATGTTGGATTTGTTCGATTGGGAAATTTTCGCAACTCCACATGTGGAGTAATACTCCTTGGCGCCGATTGAATGTCCCATTTGTCTTCTGGTGCCATCCATTTTATCACTGCATCTCTATTGTTTTGATACACAAAGGGATGACCTTATGTAAACAAAAAACAAAAAAACCCAAAGAGATAAAACTTGAGACCAAACGTGATGCCAGTAAAAACACAAGGCACTTACCATTCGTTCCAGCAAAGACTATGCAACTGACAATGGCCAATATGACCAATGACTTGGTCATATCTAACATTGAATACTGTCCGACTGGTGTATTGTATATGCTTTTGCACAACGGTATACCTTTTGTTTATTTGGTTCTTAACCACACAAGGGGTTCTGGCAATGATGCAATCTGGGATCTGCAATCTGAATTCTGGACTCTGGAATGAAAGCAAGAAGGAATCGTTTTAAAATCAATTTGAAGACCAACCACAGAGAGAGAGAGGGAGGATGTGCATTTTCAGTACCGACTGATTCAAGAGAAAGAAATATATTCTCGATTGCATAACCCATTGCTTGAGTCTGTTAAGTGGCTTCTGAACTGCATCAAAAGTGCAACTTCATTGTGTTCGTACAAGCCCCATCTACACTTGAGAGTTAGAGTTCAGAGATTGAGAAGTGACGAGTAAAGCACAAAATCATTTGATGATATTGATTCGTATAACCGATTTTAAAATCAATCACAATCAGAATAATTCTATTGAAGTTGGTAGATATGGAGAGGTACTTAACTCATGCCCTAAGCCAGAATGCAAGCACCGTAGCTCATGGCTTGTAATGTGTTTGTGCATTGTGTTCGTTGAGTGCACATTAGCACATTGGCACATTGACTAACTGAGGATATTATCTGAAGTTTGATTCTACTGACCTGATTATGAATGATATGGATTATGTCTGTATGTGGATTTTCAGTTGCGAAGACGGGATATTTAATGGTTTCCATGGACTTGAAATATCCATAGACAGCTTAGAGATGGAAACAGTTAACAATTCTGTTAAATTGTATTGATATTGCCTACGCTTTTCAATCTATGGTTGTCTTTTCATAAGTTCCTTATCGAATGTCAGTATGAAATTTATGTACCATTAACGACAAAACAAATTTAAACTCGAGATAAGAAGCGTTGGCTATAAAAAAGTCACTCAAAACACTTTTCTTTTCTTGCAATTTTGTATTGAATAAGTTAAAAAAAAAACGTTTTTTACAGTTCGCTATAGTCTTTTGCGTTACTTCTTATTTTTAAAACAAAATTAATATTTTGATGAAATAAATTAAGCTGGAAACGATTCCAAAAAAAAAGCTCATTTACAAAAAACACAAAAACAAGAAATTAATTTTTCTTAAATCAATAAGGTGGAAAGTAATAAAAGGTTAGTATTCTTAAATAGCATGTAAGAATTTCGCGGTGTTGATTACATACCAAGCTTAAACGGGTTGGAAGGTTTTCATCTCAAAGTTTTCAACCATGGTGAATAATGTTACCCTTGGCCTATTAAATAACATTAAATATTTAACTCATTACATACTTGCTTCCTATAACGTGAATTTATTAATTCTGTACGAGCAATTCATATAATTTTACTGTCTTCGTTTGAAGTAGTGAACCAGGTTGACCAGCAGTGTATATGTATATTCTATTTATCGAAATTATTCAAATGGCTATTCGTCGAGAACAATTTTCATTTCTTTTGTTTAATTAAATTTCTGTCAAATTGTTTTAAAAAAGACATTGTTATTTTTTGTTTGTTTTGTGTTCTTTCTTTAAAAAATAAAAATGCCCTCTTCTTATTCCCAGAATAGCAACTGTTTTGATTTTGGCTCTCAAAAGCCTGATTTAAGTTTTTGATTAATTTCTATTTCAAATAAGTACATTGAAAACATAAGAAAACATTGCTTAAGATCGTTGGGGCTTGGCTATGCCGTCTGCATTGTATTATATTCTTTGATACTAGAAGCAAATTGAAATCGATTGTAGGGCCATCTTTAATAATAGAAATGAAGCAGTTTTTTTAACAATACCAAATTATGTGAAAAAAACTGTTTTTCTGTAGACTAGATGACGCTTCAATCGATTTATATCCTGCTTCCACACGTCCAGTCATATACATACACAAAGAATTTAAGTAGAAAATAGTCACATCATATTTCAATTAAGTTACTCGAAATAATGAGAAACAAGGAGGACCAATGCAAAAATAATTCTTCGTCCAATTTTAACTCAGGAGTGACTAGTTTTTTTTTTATTATTTTAAATTCATATAAAGTTCAAAACAAACAGCATTCAAATATCTTAATCTATTGGTTTGGCAGTGTTGTTTTACTAACTTATAACTTAATAAAATACTAATATAAAAAAGTAGTAAGATGTTCAAAATTTGCCTTCAATTATTCGTTTTCTGTATCGTAGTGCATTTCGTTATAATTATATAGTAGATCCCACCCGCGGTCACCATTCAAAATGCACAACACATCCTCCTTCAACAGTAAATTAGCTCCAAAGTAGATCCTCTCAAAATAGGACAATTTCCGATAAAATGGTATACATCTTCTCTCTCTTTAAGATTGCAGAGGTTGCACCTCTTAATTTGAAAATTGTATTGATTTTTGCAGTAGAGTTCGAGTTTACAAAATACGTTTTTTCTTGTAGATTATGGTTTAATTGACTGAAGTTAGCTCGATATTGTGAAGAATGAGCTTCATTTAGAAACATTTCATAGAGATGATTACCTGTTTTTTTCCAATATTTTTGAAAATGCACATTTATAAAAAGAGACATCTTGCAAGTTTTAAAAATTCATGTTGAGATCACCATCTCGTGCCAAGTTTTCCCATTCTTGAACACAGTTACATCTTGTTGACAGTAGATAGGAGAGTATTATTTTTGGCAACCTTCTTTCATCCATCATCATAAATTTATTAACGTAATTAAAATGTAGTTTTAGTGTATCCAAGAAGAGTGGAGGCATCCCTGTCTCAAGATGGATCTTGTAGTTAGGTATGTTACTTGGTAGTTTGAATATTCGTTTGACGCAGTACCGCTGAAAAACTTCCACTGAAGTAAACGAATGATAACCCCATGCTTGAGCTCCATATAAAAGAAAAGACGTTGCAGTTGCACGTTGCAGTTTGACGTGGTGGCTTAAATATTTGTTTCCAATACACTTTCCCCAAACTGAACCGATTGCACCTTTTGCATCTGCAAGTTTTGCTTCAAAATGATTTTTCATGTCAAGAGTGTTCCGGAGCATACTGAAAAGTTTTACCTTTGTATATCTCAAGATGGAAAACGATTGTGGTGTCATCTTTATAATTTTTCGTAGAAGCAGTTTTTTTTTACATAAGTTTGTATTGTGTGTTCTCTGCCTGGTTTGACAGAAGATCTGTCAAACCAAACAGAAAACCAATCTTGATAGTACTAGCTGTTCCATATACAAAGATTTTTACTGCTTAAGGCGCCACCCAACTGCAGACGACAAACTTTGAACTAAATGCATCTTATTAAGAAAGAGCGAATCGCCTTCCTATGAGAATCGTGACTTCCGCCAGCCGTTACTGATTTGAAATTTCAAATTTAGGCACATTTTGCTATTACTTAATTTTGAAATAAAATGTGTTTGATCAATGTTTTTTTTTCAAAATGTTTTGATTGTTGTGTTCAGGGCTGCCAGGTCCTGATCTAGTTCAATAGCCCAATTTTGAAAAAAATTTAGCCCAAAATCGGAGCCGAATAAGGAGCCCAAATGGTAGCCCAATACCAATTAAAAACAAAAAAAAACATTTCTGATAACTTCAAAATTTATTTTAATTTTAAGAACAACCAAAAATATTAAGAAGAGTTAACAAAGTTATCACATTAAACATAAATATTTAATTAAATATTTAAATGTTGAAAATCAGTCTATAAGAGCAATATCCTCATCAGAATCATCGTCAGTGTCATCCTCATGATCATTTTCATTACCATAGAGGAGGTATTACCTAGAGTCGCAACTCGTTCTCTTTTTTTTTAAATCACCTTCCAAAAAATTTTGCAATTTGCTCTCTTTTCTTGTGTCCGTGACTCCGTAACTCCATATCAGTGCTAATTGGTTCACCCCATTTGAAATGCATTGAGAAACCTACACATTCACATTCATTTATCAAATTTAATTTTTTAGGTCGAAAGATAGCAAAATGCCTTGAGTGGCTTGAGTTGCGAGTTGCGACTGTATGTATACCTCCTCTGTGGTCATTACATTAGTAATTCGTTGGATATTTAGAGGGAAAATACGGACTCCAATCAAATAGAGGGAGCTTTGAGCTGTTTTTCCAAACTTTGAATATTTTCCACAGTTTTTTTTGTTTGTTTTTTTCGAATTATCTCCAAGGACAGATCCTTAAAATTTGGATGATTTTCACTAAGGCATACAGTCGGACCTAAATAGCGAATGTCGGACTTTAAGCGTATGTTGAAAGAGAAAAGTGCTTTATTTATACAATTGATTTATTTGAATGAAAAAATATCGCCCAAGATTAGATTTGGGCTATTTATAGCCCAATTAGGATAAAAAGATAGCCCAATTCCCGATTAATAGCCCAATCTGGCAAGCCTGGTTGTGTTGAGAACAAGTACGTGATAAATAAATGAAGAGATTTAAAAAAATATAAATATCGCATCATAAGTAAAACTGCTTATCAAAAATACAAATTTTATTCATAGTTTTTTAATTCTTTTTTGTTTAAAAAGTAAATTTTTTCTCCAATAGTAGTTATACAGTTTAAATGTCGAATTTTATGCTCATTAAGAAATGTTAGCGAAAAATGTTTTTATTTTGATGGAATTCTCTTTGAAATGATTTTTGGCCATTTTGGAGTTTTTGAGCCTTTACTACTGAGTAACGAAGTACTTAATTGAAATTGTGCTCCAATAGATTTTTAGAAACAGTTTTTGTCTACACAAGGACACCTAAATCATTTCAATACGACATTTAATCGATTCACAATACCATTTGAAAAAACGCAGTTTTGGTCTGTAACACTGTTAAGGTTGGCTGTGATAAGGATTCCCAAGTACTTATACGCTCTAACAACTTCAATACTCTCTCCTTCCAAATTCAATTGCTCACTTCTTGCGTATCTTCCGCCACCGTTTCTAAAAATCATAATTTTAGTTTTTGACAAGTTTACAGACAAATTCCATTTTTTACAATAATTTGAAAGTTTATTTATCATTAGTTGCATACTGTTGATAGTTTCAGCAAGGATAGCAATATCATCAGCGAACATTAATGCAGGAATCCATGTTGAATTGATTTTGATACCACCTCCTAAGTTTTCTGTTAAATCGTTGATAAACAATACAAATAACAATGAACTCAGTACGCAACCCTGTTTAGCACCCATCGTTGTTGAAAACTCATCCGAAACACAAATTCCGTCCCATAGTTGTCTTCGTATAAAGCTCTCAAAATGTTTAAAAAATTTGCCTGAGATTCCAATTGTGTATAATTTATAAAATAACTCTTCACGAGGTACGGAATCAAACGCAGCACGAAAATCAACGAACAGAGTATACAACTTTTTGTTCTTATTCATATATATTTGGGCAATGTTCATTAGCGAAAATATTTGATCTGTTGTAGAGTAATTTTCTCTGAATCCTGCTTGAAATTCATGAAGGACTCTTTTTTCTTTTACCGAGCGTGTAAGCCTGTTAAAAAGGAGGGTTCCAAATATTTTCGCTGAAGAATTTAAGACGGACATTCCTCTGTAATTTCCAGGGTCTTTATAGTCACCTTTTTTGTGCAATGGAAAAATTATTGATTTTCTAAAAGAAGCTGGAATATTTCCAGTTTCGTATAATTTGTTATACTCTTTAGTGAGAGCTATTACAAAGTCTACTGTACAGGTTTTGTAGAATTCAAGAAGGATTCTGTCTTCACCCGGAACCTTGGTATTTTTCGCTTTTTTTAGAATGCTCTATACTTCATGGGGAGTGAAAGGTGTATCTAAAATATCATCGCTAAAGAGCAGAGCTGCGTATTGATTCGGCAAATGTAGTTGGTCAGTATTAAGCAGACTCATAAAATGTTCTCGTAACTGTTGATCATGAAGACTTGGTGAATTAGTTGAAGGGTTTTCTTTTTTGATTGGCATATTTTCTTGTATTCAATGTTTGCTTGCGCATATAAAATTTTAGAACTTTGAGAATTGCTCTTCCTGAATTGTTTTAGAAATTGAAACGATTTTTGTCTTGCAATTTTACAGTCTTTGTCGAACCATTCCTGTTTATTCCAACCTTGC
The DNA here is from genome assembly GCA_920937365.1 of Sphaerophoria rueppellii. Taxonomy (NCBI): domain Eukaryota; kingdom Metazoa; phylum Arthropoda; class Insecta; order Diptera; family Syrphidae; genus Sphaerophoria; species Sphaerophoria rueppellii. Next base: position 44,863,201 of record CAKKXW010000004.1, read on the forward strand.
ATTTAAGCTATAATTGGTTTTGAAGGAGCTGCTTTCTTGATTATTTCGGCAAGAAATTCAATAGTAGGAGAATCATTTGTTCTGCCTAAAATATCGAGTTGGTTATTCAAGTTAACATGGTATTGATTTCGACATTCTTCTTTCCAATGGAGTTTGGGGAGCAGGTTGAGTAAATTTTCCTTATTTTCTTTAATGCAAGTTTGGACTTTTATGACTAGTTCGTGGATATACTTCACGAAAAACTCAAATTTGTCTATACAAAATATTTAAAATTTCGACATTAAATGTCAACAAATATACATAGTTAATAGTTAATAGACAAATAGCATGAAGAGGGCTTGCAACTACCCCAGAGTACCAGCTTATTCAGGTAGACATGGTAGTCTATCTATTGATTATATGTACTCCTGTGAATAAATTCACGTACACTTTTTCAATAGGAATTTTCCCAGCTTTCGTTCTTAACATGGATTAACAAGGATTCACTGGTGTCCTTGTCATGCAGTCTCTTGCCAGTTGTCAGGGCGGTTGAACAAGCTGGAAGACTGCATGACATAACTTATTCGACCATGAGACCCCATCAACGTTCGGGAGAAGTACGATAAACAGATAATTGATAATTGATACATATAAACAACTGTAAATTACAGCTTTAAAATTTATAAAACATATCTGTTTAAACTCAAAAAGCACTTCATAT
>CAKKXW010000004.1:44865710-44875908 GCA_920937365.1 Sphaerophoria rueppellii
GTTAATCTTTTTCTTTTCTTAAATAAATATAAATAATAAAAAATAAATAAAATAAAATTTAACGCCGATTCCGAACGGCAAAGTTGAGAAACACTTTTTCATGACAGATTGATACTCTTGGAAGGTTTGTCAGTTCTTCGCAAGAGGAAGTGCCTGTGAAAGATGAAATAAAAAACTATGGGCACGAGTAGGACTCGAACCCAGGACGTTCTGTTTAGTAGCCAACGTACCCAACCACTAATCTACGGTTTTTACTCATGCAACATGATTCTTTGTCGAAAGACGTCAAATATCACATTTATGTTGAGACTTGAGATCTAAAGAATGACGATAAATTCATTGATGTTATTTCTTATTATAAAAGAGAAACATCATGTTGACAACATCACCTTCCATACTATAGTCAAATTTCATATTGAAGAGCTTCTATTTGGATTATATTTTAGGGGTTTACACGGTCAAAATTATTTGTGTAAATAAAGATTTATTGAATGCATTTTCAGCTATTTTTCCATTTGTCATGCTAATCATAAATTTGAAAATGACAAAATGAGTCTGATTATAAATGAATATAAAAACGAATTTCAATAGACTCAGACTAAAAAAACCTTGAAGATTAGTATCACGAGCACGTTTTATTACAGCGTACATATAAAAAAGGTTTTGCAATGAATTTTACTTAATGTAAGACTGGTTAATATAATTTGAAATTAAAGGTAGTACGACCATAGTACTGTTGACGATATATAAATACCTTGTACCTTTTTGACAATGAGTCATAACGTTTGAATTAGTTTCGTACAAGGCTTATAAATTATTTTAGTAGGTAATCAAAATCGAGATCCCCCATATATGAGAAAGAGTATCAAATATTTTTGGGAATTTAATTTTTCAACAAATCTAGAAGTAAGGGTTTATTCCGAAAAATTATGTTCAGGCAATCTTTACACACGATTACCAAAACTCCGTCAGCAATACAGAACCATTCAATTTGGGTGCAGAATTCCAACAATTCCACCCACCCGACATGGACGAAGTGAAGATAGCGATATCTAAACTAAAGTCGAACAAAGCCGCTGGAGCAGACGGGCTAGCCGCCGAACTGTACAAAGCAGCCAGAGATGATTTGAATGAGCACCAGCTCATTTGCAAAATTTTGTGGAAAGCATGCCCGATGAATGGAACCTCAGCATCTTATGCCCGATCCTCAAAAAAGGAGATCCCCTGAACTGCACCAACTACACAGGTATAACTCTCTTTAACATCGCCTATAAGATCTTGTCTCCCGTACTGTGCGAACGTTTGAAGCCCTTCGTCAACAACTTGATAGGTCCTTATCAGTGTGCCTTCGGACCTTGAAAGTCCACCATCGATCAAAAATTCACCCTACGGCATATCTTGGAGAAGACCCAGTAACTTCAAATCGATACCCACCATCTTTTTATCGATTTCAAGGCCGCGTATGACAGCGTCTATAGAGACCAACTATATAGAGCAATGTCTAGCTTTGGCATCCTAGAAAAACTAATCCGCCTGTGTAAGATGACAATGGAAAATTCACGCTGTTCCATTATGGTCGGACAAAACCTAACGGACGCTTTTGATGTCAAAAAAGGTTTTAGACAAGGCGATGCGTTGTCATGCGATTTTCTCAACATCATTCTTGAAAAGATTGTGCAAAGCTCCAATGTCAAAACCAGAGGCACAATCTTTCAAAAATCCGTCCAGCTAATAGGATACGCAGACGACATTGACATACTTGGAAGAACACAGCGCCAGCGTGATGTCAGTGGAGCGTTTGTGAGCCTTGAGATGGAGGAGGCCAGGAAGGTGGGTCTAACGGTTAACGAGGGCAAGACCAAGTTAATGCTGTTGACAAGAAAGGACAACCAACATCGACGTCTTGGAGCAAACGTCAACATAGATAGATTTAACTTCGAGGTAGTTAAGGACTACTACGCTGCTTCTTTGGACTTAGAAGGCAGTGACACTCTACAAAACCCTCATCATCCCGGTCCTCATGTATGGTGCAGAGACATGGGCTATGACAACATCTGATGAAAACGCTTTGGGCTGCTTTGAAAGAAAAAGTCTTCGAGTGATTTTTGGTCTTGTCTGCATTAATGGAGAATGAAGACGAAGATTCAACCAAAAACTGTACGAGGTGTACAGCGACACTGACCTAGCCAGAAAAGTTAAGGTCCAACGACTTAGATGGTTGGGTCATGTTGAGCGAATGGAAAATAATGCTCCGGCTCGCAGAGTCTTCGAATCCAATCCGGAAGGACGTCGCAGAAGAGGAAGACCGCAACTACGGTGAAGCACACAGGTGGTAGAGGACCTGAACCAACTTGGCGTGCGAAATTGGAGTTAGTTAGCCAGGGACCGAGCTGGCTGAAGAAGTTTGTTGGGTGAGGCCCTGGTCCGACCTGGACCACCATAAGTAAGTTAGTATTTTTTACACACAACTTTTGGACTTTAGTCAATCGACTTCAAGTACAATATGCGTTTTCTGTGAGTCTGTGACATAAATGTTTCTGTGAAATTTATATTTTGGATGCGAATTTCGAGAGACGGGACAGGCTACAAAAGCAGATATAGGAGCCTCAATACGAAGCAAAAAAAGTATCAAAATGATGCATAATTATCTTCTTACTGATAAACAAAAAGAATGCGAACAGTGATAGGGAAAAAAGTCTGAAAACAAAAAGAGAAGTCCTGTTTGTTTTTATAGGCATTCACTTTCACAATAATTATTAGGTTAGTTTTTGCAGTGTTTTTGTATTAGAAATTGTGTAAATCTTCACGACCTTTAATACTTGTATGATCAAAAAATTCGAGGCAAAAAGTGGTTGTATTTGAATCATGAATTCGAAGCTGATTTTGAAGAGAAATTGTCCTAACCTATAACACACCTCTTATTCACATTTTACCTAATTAGGAACACCGTTTACCTGAAAATACAACATTCAAAATGTTTCGTTTCAGTTTTGAAGCAAATTGGAAATACTTTTGATATACGTGATTAAAAGCCGACACGTAAAAATACATTTACTAAACCAAAATGGTTCTGTTAACTACGACTCCTCGGGAAGCTCGTTAAGTAATGAAGGAAGTATGAAGTGAAAACGAAAACAAACAAAATTAAATAAAGTATTTGGATTTCAGAAAAAAAATTCAACCTTTTTCATAACAGCTGTATTTCGGAACTTATTTCACTTAAACTTAAACAAATGTAGGCATTTACTATTTTAATTTAATTCAAATTTCAAGTTTTGAAACAAAAAAAAAGTTGCGGAGGGCCAAATGAGAAAGTGAATCTTCTTGAACTTTGTCGGTTAAACTACACTGTTTTGACTGTTCCCTATGTCTGTCGGCTATATCAGTCTATCAATGTTCGTCGATTGTCACGAAACGACCGACGCAAAAATACCTTCGCATTGAGCTTATATAGAGTCAAAAACTACTCGGTTGCACTTGTTTTCCGAGGTAAGCAAACACGGAAGCCTTCGTGCCGACCTACAGATTTCCCTTGCCCAAAATGCATGCAGGATATGACCCATACGATTTTTTGAAATGCCTACTGCGTCAGCGAGATATACCCCCTTTGTGACATGAGTGAGACCGAACATCTCGAGATTCTCGGTATTGGTACACTAACCAACTTTTGTGGAATGAGCACATATGCGATGTTGCCAAAAATGCCGCAAGATTTTTTGATTTCTTGAGTATAACTCTCATCTCTGGGCTGGTGATTCAGCTACATACTTAAGCTTCTTTGGACCTTGGGTAGTATTCAAAAAAGAGAACTACCATTAGTGATAGAGACCTCGCTGCGTCATTTCATTCGTTATATCACCGACGTAGCGTTTCATGTCTCTCTCTGTTCTATCGTTACTTCTACGGTAAGTGCTCTAGTGCTCTAGAGAAATATGCCAGTTTCATTCTTCCCCTCAAGTCGTAATACCCGCCCTTCTATAAATGCCCATCAGTTCACCCTAGAGCCTAACTTCGGAACTAATCTAAGTATAGAATCACCTCCTTGCTAACCCCTTCATTTCTGCCTAATGCACTCACTGTGTCCCTGGCATTAAAAGGGTATTAAAAAAACCCTTGAATGCACCTTTAGTCGACGTGACCGCGACGCCTACGGTCTGCTAATACGACAAACGTGTCGAATACGAATACGAGACTCTTTCCATGATGTGGTCCGTTGAGACCCACCTAGGGTAGGACATTATTTCTCTTGGAATTTGCGTGAAATTACGTTTCCTCTGTACTTAGTCATCTCATAGCACAATTCAATCTCCAATCTCCAGTCTTAAAAACGGAATTTCCGAATGAAGCCCTCTGAAATTTGAACAGCAGGTGTATACGTTCATATCCTACACTGGGGTAAACTATTAGACTATTTCTCCCACAGGATTTTGCTAGGGCTGAATTCAAACAAGAAAACCACGAAGTGCTGAGATAAAAGTTAGTCAATAGTATTGCACTACTCAAAAATAAATAAATTGAGTTGCGCCATAGCTCTTGAAGAGCCAAGACCTAAGTCCCTTACTCTCATCAACAATTCTCTTGGTGCGTGTGAGAAATTGAGGGGATCTACAATTTAACGCCGATCCCGAACGACAAAAATAAGAAGCACTTTTTCATGACAGATAATACTCTTGGAAGTTTTGCAAGTTCTTCGCAAGAGGCAGTGCCAGGCCCGTAGCCAGGGGGGGGGGGGGCATTGAGGGGCAATGTCCTTCCTTAAATCTGAAATGCCCTACCTTAAAAAAATCAACCTTCAAAAATGCCCCACCTTTAAAAATGCCCTTCTTATGAAAATGCTGATCTTAAAAATTGTTCCAGCTTTAAATATTTCCTGTCCTAAAAAAGCCATACCTTAAAAAATGCTTTAAAAACTCCCTTTATTAAAAATGCCCTACCTTCAAAAATGTCCTACGTATGATAACGTCCGACTTCTAAAAATTCACTACCTTCAAAAATGCCTTGCGGATGATAACGTCTGACTCCTAAAAATGCCCTACCCTCAAAAATGTCCTACGTATAATAACGTCCGACTTTTAAAAATTTCCCACTTTAAAAAATGCTCCAGCTTTGAAAACTCCCTGCATTAAAAATGCCCTACCTTCAAAATATCCTACCTATGAAAATGTCGGACTTTCAAAAATTCTTAGTTTTAAAAATGCCCTACCTTCAAAAATGTCCTTCGCATGAAAACGTTCGACTTTTTAAAATGCCCTAATATAACGATGCTCCAACTTTATTCACTCCCTGCATTAAAAATGCTTTACCTTCAAAAATATCCTACTTTGCCACAGAAAAACAAGAGATATAACAAAACGTTTTCAATAATTTTTTTTTATTCTACCTTGGGTCTCTCTCAGCTCAACAAGCCGAAAAAATGTTGAGCGCGCATCGTCTTGAGGCCTTGAACCTTTTGATAGATACACACATATTCGTTGAAATGAGTCATGAATGTGTGAAAATATATATTTTTTTTCAGTGGATGGACGGTGGAAACTAAAACTAAAAAAGAAAAAATATGGAGTCCATACGACTAACTTCCCAGAGTAGAAAAATACGTAAAAACATTAGTTGTTTTGCAAAATATTCAGCCGATGCATGCCGTTGTAGTTGTACACGCAAATCATATTATTATATTATTATATGTATAATACAAAAAATTCGAAAAGTTTGCCAAATTTTTTTGTAAACTTAAATAATTGCGTTAAAAAATTGTAAAAAAAAAATTAGAAAAATCACATTTTACATTTCTAAGTTGAATAGCGGGCGGCTTATAAAAAAAAAGAGAGAATTTTTCGTAAGGCGTTCAATTTTATTCAAGAAAATTATTAAATCTAGCTTTTTTGATGAACCATAAAAAAGGTATAAGATTCCAAAGTCAAAAACACAATCTTTCCCATGTATAACTTGCATTTTTTTTGTTTTTTGGTTTCACAAATCCTTGTATTTAACTGTGAAACTCCTAAAGCTATCGTATCGTATCGGCATGTCATTACGATGGTGGAAAAGTGGGCATCGCAATTCTGTCTGTCTATCTCTATCTCAACCTTCAGCCCAAAACACTATAAGAAAATTCACTTCAAACTTGGCAGTTAAGGGGTTTGGACTGCATCTAACCACTAAGCTGGGTACACCACTATGATTATTAAAAAAGAAAGAATTTTTGAAACATTTTAGTCAAAAAGACTTAAAAAGAGTCAGTATGACTAAAAGTTTATTGACTGCAGTTAAAAGTCTTACCTATTTACTTAGCCCAAACTTGTTAAAATAAAATTATATTATATCTACTGACTTAACTGACTAAACCAATTAAAAAGTAATGAAGTTAATAGACTGTAAGTTAAAAATAAATTCTGACTGGTGACTGCGCTTTTCCGGTTAAAGTATTTTTACAAGTTAAAAAACTAACAAAAAAGTCTTATTCGTGGCTTAACTAAAGTAAAGAAATTACTGCAGTTTGGTTCCGGTTATGCAACCGCATAGTATCTATTCATTTTCATTATAATATTTGTGACTTTCGAAAGTGTTAAAAAAGTAAGAAATTGTTCCAATGCAGTTAAAATTGACATAGGTACGTGAAGCAATATTGAAAAATTAAAAACATCTTAATTGCAAGAAAATTACTACTCAGTAGAAAATACTTTAATTATTACTTCAAATAGAGTTCATTCAACCTTTTACTATTAGATACAATAACCCCATGCGATCATTTCTATCTTTCTATTAAGCTCCAGTGAAATGTTCCCCTCTCTTCTATATTCAATTCGTTTCACATGTTTCAGATTCCATCATAACTTTCGTTTCGATAGCTTTTAACATGCTGCAAACACGAGATCATAATTCAAGATTGTTTTTTTCTTGTATTCAGTGCTATGACACAATGCACTGAAGATGCCAGTGAGGGTGGTAACATCAGACCGCGCCTCCTCCACAACAACAAATAACTTTTATAGTCTTCAAAAACATGCAATACATTGGTACTCGATTTCAATTATTTCTGATGCGCATTTCCATTAATACTACGTTCGTTTTCATCGAGATTGTGATTGCACCTATGCAGGCTTAAACAAAAGTCTCAATCACCAATCACCTAGACCTAGCCATCAGTCCAACCACTCAATGCTGAAGGCAAACGAACCGAAGAAAAGACAAAAGAAAAATCCATCAAAAGTATTTGATGAAGCTTAATTCAAATTATTTCAAGTGAAATCGTTGAACTGAAAACAAAAATATAAAAACAACAACAATAAAAACAAATAACGTGATCGCAAGCCAGCACGATCGACTTGGAAGTTCTCAATTTAAATTGTTCGATTCACGCACAAGATAGAAAAATGAACTTTTATTAAATTTGTTTGTAGGCTTCGAGGTTGCACTTTAATTTGCCAATTTGATTGTGGAGCAGACAATTAGGTAACAGATATAAACAATTTTCGAATTGACAGTCATACCACAGATAACAGATACATTCATGTGTCGAGTTGATTGAGTTATGAGTTCTTATTGTTGAGCGCCAACGAGGCGTAATCGGCACATCTTCATTTTTGTTGTGCTAGAAAAGTACAGTAGTAATCGAAAGTTTTGAATTCAATCAATCGAATAAATTAGGGTTGACAAGTATTCAATTTTAAATTGTATACAATTTTTCTTGACCGAGTAATTTGTTGTGTTGCTGAAAATTCATAAAATTTTGTTGCGAAATCAATTTTTCCTGAAAAAATTGCAGGAAAACTGAAGGGCAAGCAGTTTAAAAGGGTGAAAATTTAATTTCTTATAAGTACTATTTTCAAACTAATTTTACAAGTCTAAATACTATTTTTTCAATCTGGAAAAGAAAGTGGTGTACATTTCGTTCATCAGTGTAAGTGGCAATTACTTTCCCATAAACAGAACAAAACGACCGCGACAGACTTAATTTTCATAATTTTATTGCTTAAGATCCGACGGTTGTTGTATCTAATAATTCCTACTGGAATTTTGTTTCTTTTTCTGCAGTAAGTAATTCCACAAACGTGACCTCCATGAAAATGAAAAAAAAAACATGTGAGAATTTGTAACCAAATATGAAACATGTATGTATGTATTTGTATGCTAAGTTTTTATTACATATGCCTGTTTGTCGTTTGTCTGGTATCTGCAAGCTTACTTGGAAAGGTAATTGCAATTATTACGGTGTTCGAGTAACACTTGGCTTTAATGTAGTCTTTGAGACTTCCATCTCTCATACGAACAACACACAGTTAATTTGATTACATTCATTAACCCATTTTATAACCTATTTGGTTTGTCATAACTTTAATGGACAAAGGAGTAGTTTTTCTTTGTTTTTTGTCTTTAAATATAATGAAAAAAAAAAAAAAAACAAAGTTAGTCCAGCATTTATTCTGATTCATAATATTTTGAAGAGGACGATAAATTCGGATTTTTCATGTCACATGTAAATTTAATACATTTCTTTGTACTGCTTTTTTTACAAGGAAATGCCGTTCCAATGCATGAGCGCAAATAATTATTTGCTGTGCATGACAAAATTAGTTTATTTGTCTGAAGTTAAAGTGATGTAATCAAAGAGATTTTATTTCGCATGAAACTTCCGGATTAAAAATTGATTAATTTCTTGATTTTATGGCAGCACAGACAAATATTCAGTTTTAATTAGCGAATTTGGATAGTTGAAGCGGAAAATAAACAATGTACCTAATGAAAAAAGTAAGGAACCTTCAACGTTACTTCTTGTTTCAATGTTTTTGCAATAATACATTGTGAACGATTAACATCTCACCATTTGCTCACAGCTGTGAAAATTTCAGTTACTTGTTTTAATTCGAATTCGCATAACAAACTGGCTATGTACATTGTTTGTTCTGCCGATTCCTACTCATGGGGATACATTAAAAAATACGTACTGCAATCATCTCAATAAAGTGTAGCGCTCTGTGTTAGCGCTGCTTTACCTTCGCATACTGAGATGACACGGTAAACTTAAGAAAAAAAAAACAATTGTATTAATTTCTATAGAGATGTCTCCAAAACTGCAGAAGGCGTTGGTGCAGGTGTTTAATTCTCCAAGCGTTTCATTCACTTTTCCTAACCATTGCAGCGTGTCCCAGGTGAACATTTTTAGCGGCCACGCAGTAAACGGCTGAGCGGCTAAGCGGCTGAGCGGCTAGTGGCTGAGCGGCAGCTCTATGCGACGTTTGGCCAGGCACTGAGCGACTGCTTTTGAGCGATTAGTAGCTAAAATGCTGTTGCCAAGAACAGTTCGCCGTATTTTACTGTCGGAAAATCGCTTGTATGTGCACAAATTATACTTAAACGTATACAGTAAAGAAGACGATTTGGTGTTCATCCGATTAACAAATTAAGATCGGAGTTTGGAGAATTATTTAATCATTTATTTTTGAATCTACCTAATTTCCAGATAGATTCTGTCAATATCTACGTATGTCTTTCGAATCTTTTGATTTGCTGCTTGAAAAAGTGCGTCCTTTGGCCATCTTTACTTCTTGCCGCTCAGAACAATTAAAACAGGTTTGGTTGCTGAGCGGCGCCGCTTAGCCGCTCAGAATTTTGTTTTGCCGCTCGCTCATTGCGTGGCCGCTTCTATGTGATTTCATATGTTTTATATTTTTTTTCCGCTCAGCCGCTTACTGCGTGGCCGAGGCCTAAGGAGTTTTAATTTTGGCTACGAGGTATATATTTGATATATAAATATATGGGATGAAAAAGTGCTTCTCAACATTGCCGTTCGGAATCGGCGTAAAATAGTAGGTCCCCTCAATTCTTCACACGCACCTAGAGAATATTTGATGGGAGTAAGCCACTTAGGCCTTGGCTCTTCAAGAGCTGTCGCGCCACTCTATTTATTTTTTTATAAGCAATTGAGTTTTTTGGGAAATCAATCAGTTAGTTTCAAATTAGTCATGCTAGGGAGACGACACGTCGATGGTTTTTTTATTTTTTATTTTTTTTTTCTAGTTAAATACAAAGTTACAGTTTTTTTACTTCAAATTCACCCTTTTACAAGTCAAATTCACCCTTTTACAAGGCAAATTCACCCATTTTTTAAGCAAATTAACCCTTTCAGAATTAAAATTCACACTTTTACATAATCAAATTCACCATTTTTCAAATCAAATTCACCCTTTTTCACCCTTACTTC
>CAKKXW010000004.1:44909956-44926301 GCA_920937365.1 Sphaerophoria rueppellii
TGACATAAACATTGATAAAATGGATACAATCCTTGTTGATGTTTAAGTTTATTTGAAATCAAGGAACAGCAATATCTAATATGAAATCAAAAGGGAAACAAAAAACAATTTTTTGTTCTTTATTCGATTTTGAATTATTTTATTGCAGTGGAGCAAATAATTTGAATTGCTTCGAGCTAAATTCAAGATGAGAAAATATTTACGTAAGCTTTCTCAACAGTATCAAATTTGTGTTCATTTGGACTTTTGAGGAGCTTATTTGAACACATAGATGACAACAATTGAAGGCTTTGAAGTGTATTTTATTTGCTTTTCTTTTTAAGAACAATTTTTTTCAGTAAAAAATAATGTGCAAAACTGGGTCGTACGAACTTGCTCCTGTTTTCAAAAACTAAACTTACCAAAAATATCTAGCTAAGTATATAAAACAACAGTTTTTGTTTTGTGTTCGTTCGCTAACCGGCCAAACCGATTTACCGATTTTTTTAATTTATTTTTTCTTCGAACGGGGCTGAGTTCTGAGTGCCTTTGGATAAGCTACCAGGCGGCCAGGTCACGGATCAGTAATTGATCACTATTAAGACTTTCGTCTTATGCGGAAGTTTCGAAGTACGTAATTTGTAATAAGATTTTTGGATTGGAATGACCTTTCACATTATTATCGGCTGCTTCTACTCACACAAAGCAATTGAAGGATCCACTACCTTCGAAATCGTGCTCCTCCGCCTTAATAGTTGTTCTTCTACTATTGGCTATTGCCAACGTTTTCAGCGGATGGGGCCACCATTTGTACTAAGTTTTTCCCAAATGTATATACAGACCCTGGATATTTGTCGCTTACACGATCTGCATGAATGAGGATTCTACAACTTCTTTCCAAAGATGTTATGTTGTCTGCGTTATCATAATTGGGTGAATTTGGTGACGATAATCCTCCTAAAGAGGAGCCAGGCCAGTTTAGCCCGTTGTCGGTGTCCATTGAAAATGTGACACTCGATATTGTTTAAAGGAGATTTGTTTTTTATTCGTAGGATTGGCGAAATGACCTGAAAGCATTTCAACGATTCGACGAAGCTCTAGTTAAATTGATTATATAAAAAAATTACGAAATACCAATGAAAATTAAAAAAATAGTATATAATATTGTTATTTTTTGCAGATTTGTTGATTCGTTTGAATTTTGAAGATTATTCGCAGAAATTTCAAAAATCAGAGTTATGAAAGGGTAATTTCGATGGATTTGTTGACGGTGCATAGTACAAATAGATAAGAAAAAACAAAGAAAAAAGCAATTTTTTTTATCGATTAATAAGAATGATACATAACAGTCTTTTATAGCTATTAGGTTTTACTGGTGGCTGCTTACATACATAAGCCGGGAGAGGGACATTACTCCGCAGGACATAAGTCCATAATGGAATTATGTCCCACTTAGGTGGGACATTAGTCCGTAAATCGATTTATGGACTTAATGGAATTAATCAAAAATTAATTCTATATTTATGTTACATTTCTTAATATGTTTTGATTGAAAACAGTTTAAAAAAAATGTATGCTTATGCTCTTGAAAATCCGTTGTCTGAAGGATAGAAGTGATTTCATTCCTCCTATTCAGTCTTTTCTGTGCTTTGATATGCAAACAATTTTGTTTCATACATACATACACACAATTATTGTTTCACAAACGAATAGATTGGCTTCAATAATTTGAATCGTATGTAGGTACATAGTACATGCATTTCTTCTGACTTGCTCGTTAAAAGGATATGATGCCGTGTCCTATGGCCATGTGTCATACATATTGTGAAAGTGTCATATAGCCATATTGGAATATAAGGCTATTTGTCACGTTTCTAAAGCGGTATTATATTTACTTGTGACATTTTGCCAAATGGTCACTACAGAAAACATTACGAAAAATTAAGGGGGTGAAAATAAAAAAATTCGCCCACATTTTTTTTTATTTTCACACCCCAAATTGATTCTCTGTGGAGCAAAATAATTTTTCCGCTGCGCCAATGACGATTATTTTTCATCCAAAAATTATGTTTTGAATTAATAAATGAATTAAAATCTATCTTTATAAATTAATAATTGTTTCTAAAGATAAACTCATGTAAATAGCAACTCAGTTTCAAGACATTCGTTTTATTTCGAGAACACTTCATTATTGTACTTCAGTATTGTACGAACAGATTGTTTTCAATAGAATGAATGAATCAACTGATAATATGTGGTTACTATATGAGTCTTGCACCCCTTCTAAGGCAAATACTTACTGCAGTATATTCATAAGGAACGGGTTTTTACTTCTTTACTTAAGTACACTGAGTACACGAAATTTAGGCTTACTTACACTTGTTTCAGATTAAAGTCAAGTTTCTTAAGTGACGAATATTGAGAGAAATAACTGTTTAGAAATTTATTTGCACTCACTATACTCAGTGTACCCAGTGCATTTTTAAAGGTTTACCTTGCACACGATTTGCTCACATCAAGCTATTGCAATCACCCAAACGTGGGAGAGAAATAAAACAGTGTACTCATTTTGTTATCGGGTGATCGAGTATTGTACCGTACTCTCTTGTCATATCGTACCCTTTTTATTGTACACTTTTTTGAATAATTGCAATGGATAGAATACAATGAACCACTGCACAAGTAAAGAGAGAGCAAATAAATGCATTTGTGCAGATCTCTAGTACCTGCATATAGCGCATTTCAGTCACTCTATCAGTAAAACTATTTTCGAGGTCTGGCTACTGGGTTATAATCCCGAAACCATTTTTCTTGGTTTTTGTCCTTCGATTTCTGCCTTCTATCAATTGATTTGGCTCAAAGTTATCTAGTGGAGATGTAGTGAGAACTATTAATCGGTTATGATACTTTTAGTTTAATTTTATTCAAGACTTGATACAATTCGATCTTGAGTTAAATCTTCTTGTGATTGGTTCGTTTCAGCCATATTCAGTTCGGTGGTATGGGATTCTTAATAAAGGATAAGTTTTAAGTCGTCGTGGGTTGGAATAAAATGATATTTTTGACATTATATCTGGACAGTCAATAAGACCATTAACAAGCTGTTGCATAGGCATATGTCATCATTGTACCTACGCATTGATAAGGATCGCATCCCAAGTATTTTCACCCGGTCTTCGTAAGCGAGAACGTTTAAAGAGTCATACCAGGCTCACCCTAATAGAGTGAACAAAATAAATCTACGCTGTTCTGCTTCTTTGCGTTGATGTGAATCTGGTTATATGGGCACAAAACTTGAGAAAAAATTTCAAGAATTTAGCCTTATCTAGCCTTCTAGCTGACCCAGTTTGTTTTGACATAGGTATTGTTATTACATTTATATGTCTTCGAAAAAACTTATCTGATTTTAAAAAATTTTTCGCTAACAAAAAAAAACAATGCATACTTAGGATAGCAGTAACTTAAGTTGTATTTTATAACTAGCTGACCCAGAAAATGCTGCTTCAACATAAAAATATAAATCCTCGGAAATACTTATCCCAAAGGTAAAACTAAATTCTTTCACAGAAAAAAAACGGTTCTATTGGAGGTTGCAATCGAACACGCTGGATTTTACTCACACGAAATCAAACTCAGAACTTAAACAGGTTATTACTGAGCAAAAGACGAGATATTTCCGGCTCTTCTTCAAAATGCTCTCAAAGTAATAAATCCTTGGCTTAGGGTAATCTTCATAAGTTGTATTAAACTTAGATAAATCCCTAATAGCTGGAAGAAGGTCCCAAAAGTCGGGAAACCGACTCACTCGACCGCTCAGGATTATAGACCAATAAGTCTCTCTTCGTTTCTCCTTAAGACACTAGAGAGAATAATTGATCTGCACGTTAGAGAACTTCTCAACGAAAACAGTTTGTGCAACTACCAACACCTATCTTAAAGGTAAATCAGTGGATATTGCTTTGCATGAGGTAGTTTTACACATTGAAAAAAGCCTCGAACAAAAAGAGTATACCCAGGCGGCATTTCTTGATATCGAGGGTGCGTTTAATAACGTAAAAACGGAATCTATCAATTGGAGTTGAATCAGTCATTGTCGATTGGATCTTTACCATGTTAAATGGCAGAATTGTCAACTCTCAATTGAGATCTAGCAATATTGAGAAAACAGCTACTAGAGATAACCACAGTGTTCAGAAATTATTACGAGTCCTATAGTCTTGATTTGTTTAATTGTTATTATTTATTTATTTATTGTTTATAACTTTGCTTCAGTTAAGAAACTTGTATTTTGTTTAGCAATTGTACTTAAATTTATTTGTTTGCACGTTGCCGAACATTGAGCAATTTGCCCTACAATATTTGTCAACCTCTTAAATCTAGCTGTTCATTTATTATTTGTATATTTTGTATTACTCTTAAAAATTATTCTCTAACTGTTAATTTAATTTAGTTTGCTTGGCTCATGAGAATTACTCTCTAACTGTATATTTATACCATTCAAGTCTATTTTTTGACTCTTGCTAAACTTAAACTAGTAATCATCCTCTTTCATATTGGAACCACCATAGAGTAAGCATCAAAAATAAATTGTTCTTGAATTGAGTAACTAATGATTAATTATTTGCTCCTTGGTCAACGTTTTTTGTTTTTAAGAAGTTGTTCTACACACAGGGAGGGGTCATCTCACCCCTACTCCGAATCCTCGTAGTAAACGAAATTCTCACAAAGTTTAAGGATCAGGAATAAAAATTGTAGCTTATGCAGATGACATAGTGGCTTTGGTATGAGGCAAGTTCCTTGCCACCATCGGAAACATTATGGAAAACGCATTAAAAGATTTATCTTCTTGGGCAACTAAGAACGGTCTCAGGGTTTAGTTTTGTTCACGAAAAAACGGAAACAGGAGGGCTTCAACCCTCCTTAATTAAATTCCTCTAAAACTCTCTAAGGAAGCAAAATTTCTAGAGGTGATCCTTGAGTCCAGGCTTACACGGAAGCGTAATACTGAGGAAAGAATGAAAAAGTACTATGTGCATTCTACACATGCAAAAGGACCTTCGGTGTACGTTGGGGTATGCGACCGCAAGTCATCCAATGGATGTACACAGCGATTGTCAGACCCATTCTCACCTATGGCTCTGTTGTAAGGTGGAAAGCAGTACAGAGACTAGCCTGTATAGGAATAACAGGGGCTCAGAGATCCACATCACAGGCTGGGTTGGAAATGATCTTGGATCTCCCGGCTCTACATGAGTTCATTAGGTGCACGACAGCCAAAACCGCAATTCGTTTTAAAGAACTGAGTTTTTGGAAGCACAGCACTTATGGACACGGGTCAATCTTACAAATATATGACATGATTCCAAGACTGATGGAGACCACCGATTACATTCCCCCTGCTGGATTTTGACAGGAAATTTTCTATTCGCAAACCAGGAAGACAGGGTTGGGATCCTAATTCACTTATAAGTGAACAGGGTATCCCTTTCTACACTGACGGTTCAAAAATGGAATCAGGAACAGATGCTGGAGTGTTTTGCCAATCTCTCAACATCAGAGAGGCGTATAAACTCCAAGCTGACTGTAGTGTCTTTCAGGCCGGGATCTATGCCATTGAACAAGCAGCTGAATTGGCACATCATGAAAAGCTAAGCTCCTCGGCATTGTGCAATTATGCACAATTTTTCTTTTATGCAATGATAGTGCAAAAGGAGGTTCTGAAAATAAAAGAAATAATTAAAAATTGCAAAAAACATTGATTTCAATTTACTTAATCAAAAAACTTGTTTTTTAATTCAGGAAACTGACAGCCAACATCAGTTTTATTAAAGTGTCAGTACTGTTTAATGTAGAAAAAACAGATCAAAGCAGCACAGAACAGCACAAGTAAATGAAAACTGTCAGAACAAGTAAGAACAGAAAAGATCAGCTTCCTGTTTAATCTTTTTGACAGAATAAATTCAGCTGTTAAATAAATATTCCAGGTGAAATCAAATTGAATAAAATTTTCATTTGTTGGAACTTGGAAACAAGATTCTGAATAGCTTTTTAGATTTTTTTTTGAGGAATTTTTACTTGGGAGTATAGTAGACATATTTTTACTTCTTCGAAAAACTCGTCAATCGAGATAATTTCAAAAAATTGTTTGATTGGAAAAAAATAAAAATAATTTGGCATTTGTAATTTTGACATTTGATAGTTTTCACAAAGCTACACCAGCAAAAAAGTAGGGGCAGAAAAATCTGTACCAAACTGAGCTGAACAACTTCATGGAACACAAAATGATAGATTGTAGAACAGTTTGGGGCAAGGTTTTTACTCATGGAACACACAAACGTGTACTTTTTTGATCTTTTCTGTACTTTTCAGTGCGGAGCAGATTCATTAAACAAACCTTCTGTATTTTTCATTTTATTTCATTTCATAAGGCTGAAGTCCTACTTAAGCTACACGCGAAAAACATGCATGAAAATTTCGCTTTATGAATATTGGGTACATTACGGTCTCGGTCAAAATTAGACCTGTGTCATATGCGATATATAATTGTATGGTTTTCAAATGGAAAACTAGACAGTTCGTACAATAAGGCCTGATATCCAAAAATCCAAATTCTAAAAACAACTCAAACGTGTTCAAAACAATTCTTATTTCCAATCAATTTTTTCCTTCTCAAAAACTTCTTTCCGATCAGAATGGAGGTGAAAAAAATAATGAAAAGAATGACAAAACGAAATAAAGGCAGGATTTGCAATCAAAAACTTTCCTAATGTTCGCCGAATGACTTAAATGATTATTTTAATGTCTCTTTTTGAGTTTCGGATTTTTGTTCATCTTACTATCCAATAACCCTCCTAGATTATTGCTTCCCTTTTATCTGGCAAACCAGTCTGTCTAGCCACATAAAATAGAGACACACAAAAAATAAACAAAAGACAAAAAAGCAGGACAAAAGTCAAGAGGATTAATGTCAAGCAAAACTCGCGGGGGCTAAGATAAACAATAATTCTTTCAATTGGACGGTTATTTTTTCACTAACGCCAAAAAGCTATAAAATAACATTTTAGTCAACATCCTCATATTCTAGGAATGAGGATGACGTAGTGTGATTTTTCGAAATTCTTTCTCTTATTAAGAGGAGTCCAAGAAAATAAAGGAACAGATAAAAACAATAAAGTATGAATCCCCTCAGTGAAAAGGACATTGGACTTTATCCGACCATGTATGAGGGTTTAAGTCGACTTGTTCGACTTTTAACTGATAACTCAAAAATACTATGATGTCCAAGACTTTTGTATCAATCACGAAAGCTACGTTTTTATTGATGCTTCAAGAGAAAGTAACAACGAGAAAGATAACAACAATAAAAAACTTTGAAAGAAAACACTCCTCAGATAAACTCTGCAATAAAAGGACACTCGACGCTTGACAGCAGTGATCTCTGTGGATTCGTGGGAGATTTTATTTGTTTGTTTGTTTTTCATTTCACAAAGTGAGGACCAATGAAACAGTTGGACATTAAAAGTGCTCGTAAATTAAATTTAATTACACTTCCAGAACAGAGCAGAAGACATCCACATACTTCAAGTGTAATATCTTTATTTATTGTTTCGCTTCATCGGGGATTGTCTTTTGAAAATAGAATGTCGAAGTTTCGTTTCAGCAGCGTTAAAAGCCAAGAATTCCACCAATTAAATTGGCATTCAAATGTTAATGCTGTCATATTTTCGGCGAAAGCTAGATAACATATGTGCGTGGGGACATACCACCAGGACAATGACAAAGTCCTTGTCGAAATTTATTGCCTTCTCACTAGCAAAAAAAAAAAACTGCCTACGTAGCATTGCTATCGTCTTAACAATACACACAGGATCGTCTTGGGAGCTGCTATACTCTATTGCTCTCTGAATTTGCAAAGACCCGCACAAAACTAATTGCGTTCATAAATCATAAGCGATAACCAACTATCTATAGTCAAGCACTATACGACAATATTAAGAAGAGGAATAGGAATAGGAATTTTAAGGATCCGTCTACTATAATGTGTGGTTGGGCTTTTTTGCATTCAAACAGCAGCAGTCGCATTCAGATTTCAGAGGCAAAGGATAATGAATTTTTGTGCTTATAATGCTGAATGTGTGGTGTTCGTATGATGATGCATTCATGGCCCTCTAATAACATTGTCTGCAACTGAAATTGATTGCATGCATGTACGCAACCGAAACAATGGAAATAGAGGAAGGAAAAAAATATTTATATAAAAAATTAATATATGTTTTCTTTGCAAACGGATTTGACATGGTTCTTAATAATTTGCTTGTGAAAAGAGTTATGATTATTTTTTGGTGCCCTGCTGTCATTGCTAAAACACGACAAAAAAATGTTTGAAAAAAAGCTTTATCTTACAGGGTATTTCACGAGCATAGCATAACAAAGAAGCTATATAGAATTTTTCGTCAAATTAAATAAGCTTATAAGATATACGTTTAATTTTGTTACATGTTATCTTCATTTTATTGTTCATATTGTTAATATAAGTCATTCTATAAGTCATTCAAATCTTTATTAATTCAAAATAACTACTTTGTGTATAAACACTCTAAAATACTTTACATTTGGCAACATAGACTTCGATGATTTAAAAATAAACAAATTATTTCAAAAAATCATATAAACGGCAGAATCAAATTCAAATCAAATCACTCTTTCTCTTGTTTAGTATTTCATTGAGCAAAGGTTGCCTAGCGCTAACGTTCTCAAAAAAATATTACACCAGAGGCCCTGATATTGAGACAACTTCGATTCGTTTAATTATTTTTTTTTTATTTACGACGTTTTCTTCAAAATTATTTCAACGACGTTTATGGTTGCATTTCATTTAATTTTCATTAACTTTCATTTAATTTTTTCCTTGTTAATTTTCCCTTTCTTATTGTTAAATAAAATTGTTTCATTCTTTGTTAAATTAAAACAACGTTTCGTTTTTTTTCTCTTTTCTCTTGTTCTTGTTGTTTTCTTTTTTTGTTTAATACCTTTGTTCGTTTATTCTGTTCAACGTTTACTACGGTCTTCGGACAGTATAAGCGCCTCAGTATAAATAAACAAAGCTGCGATTGTCAACATTGTGACATAATTTTGAAGACTGATACTGCACAATAGTGTGTAGTCACACCCACAAGAACCAAGGACGAAAATCTGGTCCTACAAATTTATTCATATGTATATAGGAATATGTTTTATTCAAGTTGATGAAATTTCTTCAAAACGAAGAATTTTCATAGAAGTTCCCATTTTTCGTCATATTGAAGAAATATTTTTCAAATTAAAGAAAGTGATTTCATCATATTGATGAATTCATTCAATTTGAAGAATTTTCTTCATTATTTTTTCTAACCTTTTTTATTTTTTGAATATTTGTATTATTGTAAGTGAAGTGCTAGAGAATACATGTGAAAAGTTATTGTGCAAAAAATGATGACACTAATAGTAAAAGAAAAGAGTTAAAAACAAAAAAGTGAATATCTACTAACTTAAATCAATATGTACCTAAGTAAACGAACGAATTTTTGCAATCATTACGCAAATACAACGAAAGGTAAGCAAGCTGTTAAAATCTTAAGTCCTTATTCGTGAAAACAGAATCCACTTTCTTATGTCATAAAATACAAGGTTGTGACAAGATTTTGTTGCGTTTTTGCGTTTATTTAAAACATTTTTTTTTTTTACTTTTAGACAAAATTTTGTTTTTCTTTTACTTCGCTTTTTTAATTTTAAAACACATTTTATTGAATTTTTTTTTACAGACATTTTCAGATATCTTCCTCAGTAAGCCTGTTGCAGTTTTACTTTTTGAACACAGTATCGTAACTCTACGCTGTCTCTATTAAGATGATTTTTCAGTAAAATGTTTACCAATTTTGAAGACAAAATAAAGGATCCAACTAAGTACAACTAAATCTAAAGCGATCTCGATTGTGAACAGGTTTTTAAAGGAATTAAGTTAATTTAATAATTGAGTAGTTTAAAGTAGCTTGCAGAAGTGGATTCTATTAATGTCAATTTTGGAATTTCTTTCATCCTTCCTTAACGTTTAAGAAGATTTTATTCACTTATTTAATTTTTGTTTTGTGTTTTCAGATTGGCGCTTCCGTAGTTAATATTGTCTACAACCTTTTCTTGTAACAGTTTATTTACTAGCGAATCCCAGGGCAGTTTTTTAAATTGGACCAAATGTAGCCACTTGTGACAAAGAAAAACGTTTAATCACTGGAATGTATTTGACACTGAGGGCATACAAGTTGTATTTTTCTATGGGATAGAGTACAAGCAAAATTATTTCAACAATCGATTCATATAAAATTTATAAAACTTCTTGAAGATATCAAGATTAGTATAAAACTTTAAATTAAACTCTTGTTTATAAAATTGGAACTATCTTTTAATGATTAAAACTATCCAAAAGTAAAATCACTTGTAAATAATTCTAACAAAAAAGCTTTATTTCAGTTTTCAGTATTGTCATGATAGAACAAGTAAAATCATATTACTTTTCTTAACACTAGTTGTTTCCTTAAGTTATTAGCATTTTAAATGGCCATCAAATTAAATTTTGTAATGATTCGAATATTCATTATAAATCTTCAAATCTTTTTTCAGCAATTTAAGGGATTATTTTAATCCTGCTAGAATATTTGTCGATTCAACAATTTATATGATTTAAGTTGAAAAACTTATTTTGAAGATATTTTGAAGAAATAATCTTGCTAAAGTAACAAATTTTCTTCAATACAAAGAAATTAAAGCGTTGATATGAAGAAATATTCATAAATTTAAGGAACTCTATCCGTCAAAGGGAAGAATGCTTATGAAGAAACGGGTGTTAAAATGATTTCCTTTCTTTCTCAACTTGAAGAATATTTATTCAAAATGAATAAAATTTTAAGTCAAATTGAAGAAATATTATTCATTTATGTTATTCAATTTGACAAAATTTTGTTAATTTAACATTGCAACGAAAGATTTTATTCATTTCTTCAAATTGACAAAAATTCGTCAATAAGACAATATATTCGTCACCCTTTCTTCAAATCTACATGCTTTTTCATCAATATAACTACCAAATTTCTTTCAGTGAAGCGTGTAACTTAGGTTTAGACAAAAAACAAAAAATCGTTCGCCTCCTTGTCCTGATCCAAGAAACTACGGATTCACTGAAGCAGAAACTGTTGAACGAAAAATAATTTAACGTCACTCTCCTTGATTCTCATTGCTTCGAGTCTCTTTTGTTGGTGAGACCCTAGTGTAAGATGCAAGCAAGAATTTCAAATTATTTGAAGAATTTGTAACAAAAATGATCATTTATGATCTGATCACATGCAGCAGTTTGATCATCAACCCATCAATATACCAAAACCAAATCTATCTTTAGAAATAAACATCTTCCGCTTAAATAAACATGAAACAATATTCCGAATTCCAATTTTTGTTTATCTTTCAATTTCTCGTTTGTCCCAATTTTGTCTTCTGTCCGTCCCAGTTTTGACGTCATTTTTCTCAATTCGTCTGCTGTCACACTTTCCTCTGACATGCATTTGTCTCATTAAGCGATGCAATTATGCTTGACTTCTTCGCCAGAATGACATATTCCCTGCGCTTCGCCAGCAACGTCCATTTTTAGCAACACCCAACTTTAGCCACGCCGCCGCCGGCATTCGCAAAATCCCACCGACGACGACGACATCGACATTTTTCCGCTTCTGGTGGACAAAATACAATTTATGCATTCGTTTTCCTTGGCATATCATAATCAGTGCACTCAACATTCTGTCGTGTCGTGTGGCAAGTTGTTTTTTTTTTGTTTTTTTTTTTTCATTTTTGATCAAATGTGTCATCGCAAGGGGTGGTAGCAATAACAACAGCACCAGCAGCACCATCAGCATCAGCAACAAGCGCAGCAAGCAACATATCATACCGACGCACTGGGAACATCATTTAAACAAGAATACCCATGTGTCCTCATCATCACCGTCATCATCATAACCGATGGAACGGACGAACGAGGATGATGACTGTGCGGGCCCAATGATGGACAACGCCACCAACGCCGACGGCCTCCATCTTACGTACGTCGCGGCAATGATGACAACGTCGAAGTCATCAAAAGTTATGGAATAGGGTCGTCTGTGTCGTGCAGCAGAAAATTCAATTTAAATTCTCTTGAAAGGTGTTTTGCTGTACTCTTCCACTTCGTCGAGCATTATGTGATTCGTGTCATGTTGCGGTGGAGACGACTCGAGTCGGTGTCAGCCAACATCATCGCCTAGAAGCCGGAGCTGGGAGGTGGTCGAGATATTGGGTAAGGGCTGTTTCTTGGGCAAACAACATCTTTTGTGATGTTGCTGCTGCCGCTGCTACGTGCCATATATATGTAGTTTCAAATGAATTGCTAAAGTTGAGTGTGATCGGAAAAGCAATTTTTATGAAATCATCTTAGCAACCATAATGAAGCGATTCCGTTCTTAATGGGATGTAACGCTTGTGTGACTTCTTGTGATATTATGTTAACACGTCACACGTGTGATGTTTTTCAATGAAAATGTTTTCAATTTTGAAATTTTAATCTCAGAACAGGAGGCACTCTCGCTTGAACCGTGATGTAAGAAAAACATGTAATTGGCAGTTTTTTTCGTTTTTTTCTTTATTTTTCTCTTGCTCCTGGCGATATTACAAAAGATTACATCATCGCACTCGCACATGTAAAGATAACTCAAAACGCAAGTAAAATTCCAATGAAAGCACAGAGAATTTGCGGCAAGGATGCTGGGTTGCTTGTGAAAAATGGAAGGAGGCAAGCTTATAAGCGCATCAAGCGGAAAATTTCATCAGGAAAAGCATATACACATATCTTGTAAGAAGAGAGTCTTATAATTTATAATTTTTTACAAAACATAAACGAATGTTGTCACATTTATTTGAATTTAATGGTTCAGTGTGCTGAATGCATACAGGTTGAATTTAAATAAAATGATAAGTTTTAGAGACGCACAACACTTTGTTGAAAATTTATTTCAGATTTAAAATGCTTCAAGCAACTGCCTTATCACCCCATGGACTCTGAATGCATATTTCCCTCAAACTTAATTTTTAAAAAGTGTTTAAAATGTTCCAGTTCTTAAACATAATTTCTTTGTCATCAAAGAGTATCTATGTTTTCAGGTAAACCCTCTCAATTACCGAAAAAAAAAAATTAAATAAGAAAATTGTAACCAGGGAATAGTATAGTTTTTCTGATAAAAGGATACATTTTATCTAAACATTAGAAGCAGAAAAATTTACTTCAAAACCCTGGATTTAGTTGAGGTATATACTAATTTAACCACAGCTTATCTTAAAAAAAAAAGCTCAAAAAGCTTCCAAGAGTATATAGTACTAGCAAAATCCCTGCCCGCTTCGCAGGGCTTCGGCAAACAACGTTCAAGACCGTTTAAGGATTGGCTGGATGAAGAATACGGAATTCGATGAATTTAAAGAAATGGAACACCGAACAATATTCAGAAAAATATCGTTTCCGTACTTGCTAGTTTTTTGAATAAACTATTGGCTTTTCAGTTCTTTTATATCAACTTTTTTAGTTCATGTACCCATTAAACATACCCCAAATTAAACTCCTTGAGCAGAGGTTAGGTAGTTAGGGTTTTGAGTCAGCAATCCAGGTAGTAAAAGGTAGAAAATTTTCTTAAAACTATCAATTCTTGGGAGATTAGAAGTGCTGCAATAAAAATATTGAAAAATAAAATTATAAACTCTATTTTCTTATAGATTTTCCCAAGTATCATAAAATGAATGGGTTTTTGTATGCACTCATCAATGAGATTTTATTTTGTAATTTTGTTGGTCATAAGGTAAAAATGTTTTTTACGCATTATTTGAAAAAATTTGACATTGAAGTCAATTTTTCGTCTGGGAAAGAAAAATTGAATACCATTTAAAAATTGACCTTAACATGAGTCAGGGAAGGGGCAGACTGACTAAGAATAACATTCCAAAGGATGGCAGACAAATAACAGGATACCCTGCATAGTTGACCATGAAAAAAACAGGAATTTTTAAATCAATACCACATATTTTTAACGATTTACCTTGCGTCTTATTTTTTTTGACAGAGAATACAAGTCGAACAGGAAACTGACGACGACGTTAAGAATCAAATGACATGTCTGGTAGCCCATTTGCCATTGACTTCTTTATGGCTAGTCTTGTACTATACTGCAAAGTTTAAGTTGATAGATGTTCCGAAACGTAGAAATTGACGCTTAACTTTCAGTGTTAAAAAATGGGGTGACAGTCCTGGAATATGAATCCAAAAAATTCAAAAACTCCGTTTCGTCGTAAAATTTTCTACATCGTTTTCATTTTTGTAATTCCGTCAAACTACTTGTGGCCAAAAAATTGTGCATTTATTTATCTCGTTCAAAATAAATTGTTGCATCGATTTAAGAAAGACTTTTATCTGCACCAGCTAATATTGCACGTTAACTCTATTAAACGTGTTTTTTTTAAATTTTGTTTACACTTGGAAAGACATCTTGAATCAACTCATTCCTTGGATTCGCATTACAATAAAAATTGTTTGGAAATGAAATTTGGCCTTTAGAATCAAGTGAAATTATTCCATTTCCAATGTTCAATAATTGCTTAAGAAATTCTGCTTCAGATTCATCTTTAAGTAACTGCACACGAACATTTGTGGCCAATGTAAGTTTCCTAAAATACCACCATAAAATAGAAGGTTTTAAACAACTCAATTCGTCTGCAGCAGTTGGCCGTGGTATAATCGGCAAAGTTTGTCCTCACAGCCAAAAGATACAGGGCTCCAAATTCTTCATGTTATGGGATTTAAAGTACCTTCATTGTTGTGCGTGCGCCATTGTGCTCTCATTCAACACAACAATTCGGCCCTTGCTGACTTTTTTATAAATATTGTTATGTCGGCTTGAAACTAATTGCGCGCTCGCAATTCCAGAAGAAGCAGGAGCCAATGGTTTCTTAGTTTCAGATCGTATTGACGCTAAAAAAATGCTTTCCCCATTCCACCGGGTTCATCTGAAAAATATTTACCAACACTTTGACTGACCACACCTTGCATATTGGGGTAATACACATATGTACTTTTGTTGATCATGTAACTTCGTCTCAATAGTTTGCACAAATATTCCTAATCCAATGCAATTTGATTAGTGTCTTTAACGAAGTACTGCTTGATCAAGAACATCTTAGGCTGCACGACTTAAAGCAACCAATTCAATTGTGGCAATGCTTTATTCGCAAAACGTTGTCGTACACAGATGTACCAGTTCGATTTGAAAGCATTCAGTTCTCCATCCAATTGGCATTTGCAATGACAATGACTATTGACTCCTCAAGGCCAAAAAATGTGTGTTTGTGGGTTAGATTTGAGCTCACGATGTTTTTCACACGGACAATAATTATACGTGGAAAACCTCCCGTTTGCTTGTGTTGCTCAAACTATACTACTGACATATTCCATCAACGTTCACAACATTATAAATATGCCTATATCTCTCACATACTCATATACCAGATACGCACTCACTTAAAACTATATCTCATTGTATAAAATTTCTAGAGTATGAAAATACATATGTATTTCATACTCTAGAAATTTCATACATCGAAACTACGTTTGTCGGGTCAGCTAGTTCAAATTTAATTTCATATCTTCACTGACATTTTTTTTCGATCGAATAAAAATTATTGTCACAATTCTCAGACGAAATTAAGTGTTCGTATATTGATCGAAATACAAAATTTTCAACATTTTTTAACAATTGAACCATTTGTGATTTGAAAAGGTATACATTTTATTTTTGCTAAACTTTCTACCCTAAAACCTCTTGCATTTAGAGAAAAAATTAAGAAAATCGGTCAACCAGTGTGCCCGGTAAGCGAACGAACACAAAAATTAGGCTGTTCTTTTTATTTATTTTATTTTTTTTATTTTATTTCGAAATATGGGTTGAAATATGGGTTGTTATAGTGCAACTAACAGGCAAAGCCCAATTACAAGTTGCACTATGTTTTACAGAGTGTTTTTGTACTTAGAGCTATCTTCTGTATATTAAGTATCTTTGTTTTACATTTTTTTTTTTTTGTTTTTTTTTTTTTTTAAATTTTACAAGTTGGGTATAAAGCTTTATTTTATTTTTTTTATTTTATTTATTTTTCTTGTCGGATTAAAAACACAAGCAAGCGAATGGCCCGTGTGACCAACTGGCTAAAAGAATTAAAAAAGAGATTTACGTTCTCCAAAATCCCATCTTTCAAATCGTTTTTATTTTACATATGGAAA
>CAKKXW010000004.1:44967451-44983939 GCA_920937365.1 Sphaerophoria rueppellii
ATGTCTAGTTTTGGCGTCACTGCCAAGCTCGTTCGCTTGTGCAAAATGACGATGGAGAACTCACGCTGCTCCATAAAGGTTGGCAACGAGCTTACGGAATCTTTCGACGTCAAAAAAGGATTCAGACAAGGCGATGCACTGTCATGCGATTTCTTTAACATCGTTCTTGAAAAGATAGTGCAGAACTCCAACGTCAACACCAGAGGCACTATCTTCCAAAAATCTGTTCAACTTCTCGCGTACGCCGATGATATTGATATAATGGGAAGAACACAGCGTGATGTCAATGGCGCCTTTGTGAGAATTGAGACAGAAGCGGCAAAAATGGGTTTAGCGGTAAATGAGGGAAGAACGAAGTAACAGTAGAATAGGGTGAGGCATGAGACATAACGGCGATGTTCGAGAGATGTAAATGACTCAACGATGGTAAGATCACCAATCATTTTGAATGCTCTTTTTTGGATTCTGTCCAGAAGACTTAAGTATGTCACTGGAGCACCAGCCCAGACATGGGAGTTATACTCAAGCTTTGGACGTATGTAGGTTTTGTAAATGATAGCCAGATCAGACGGGGAGAAAAATGTCTTCCACCGTTTTAAGAACCCTATCTTGCGGCATTTTTGGCGACATCGCATATGTGTTCGCTAAACAACAGGTGGTCTGTCATGCACATACCAAGAATCTCGAGATGTTGGGTCTCATTGATGCAAGTGCCACTCGTGGACAGTGGCAAGGGGGTTATGTCTCGCTTTGACGATACCAGACAGCATTGTGTTTTCGAAGCATTCAACTCTACGCGGTTAGTAATTTCCCATTGTACAATGCTGTTTGAGTCAGAGTTTAATGAGCTTATCATATTTTGCCGTTGCAGTTCCACATCCGAAGAAGAGGGATGTGAGTCTGGAAACGAATATGAGAACCTAAGGGTACTATCGTCAGCGAAACAATTTATTGGATTAGAAGTTACAGACAAGAGATCTTTGATGAAAATGAGGAAGAGAGTCGGAGACAAAACGGAGCCCTGGGGCACACCAGCATTTATGTGGTGGGTTTCAGACTTGAATCCGTCCAATACAACTTGTATTGAACGGTTCGAAAGAAAGTTTCTAATCCAACGAAGAAGGGATTCATCGATACCGAAGGCACGCATTTTCTATAAAAGAGCAAGATGCCAGACTTTATCAAATGCCTTTGAAATATCAAGTGCAACAATTTTACTTTCTCCAAAACGATGTAAAGATTTGTTCCACTGTTCGATGAGATAGACCTTCAGATCACCAGTGGACCTGTTGCTGCGAAAGCCATACTGCCGGTCATTAAGAAGCTTTCGGTCTTCGAGATATTTCTTGAGCTCATAGTTTATCAGCGTTTCCATGACCTTTGAAAGAAGGGACGTAAGTGCAATCGGACGATAATTGGAGGGAAAAGAAGATTCGCCTTTTTTTGGGATTGGCTGGACAAATGCTGTTTTCCAACTGCTCGGAACGAGCCCAGAAGAATGGGATAGATGGAAAAGCTTACGCAAGGGTTTTTCCAGCGTGGAAGAACACCTCTTTAGAACAATAGTGCGGATGCCATTCGGACCAGCGGATTTATGTATGTTGAGATCCTTTATGACTCTCGCCACAGCACGAGTGCGGAAGAAGATTTGTCCCATGGAATCATTGACGCGCTCAAGAACAGGCGAAGTCATGACAATCTCTGGCAGCGAAAAGTTATCGGTGAACTGCCTAGCAAAAATGTTAGCTTTCGCGAGAGAGCTAACAACTGGAATGTCATTGTCAACGAACGTAGGGACCCGGGAAGAAGAAGAATTCTTCATATTTTTTACAAATGACCAAAAATTCTTACTGCCTGTGGGACATTGCAGTATTTTTTGCAATAATTTTTGGTCATGTAAACTGATAACTTTAAATCTACAAATTTAAAATTTGACTTTTAAGCCCTAAGTGGTTAAAATTGTTTAGAATATTAAACAGCTATAGGTTCCAGTAAAATTGTGATGGCAACGTTAGTATTAAACGTATTGAATAAATAATAGTTATTAATGTGCACTGAAAATTCTAACTTACGAGTCAAAAATAAAGAACTCCAAGATTTCTTACGGATTTAGATGGAACGTGCTGTGAGATAGCGTAGTCATATGAAGACGTTGCACGCTTCCTTGAAAAGGTCATTGTTTGAAATTTTCTTGGATTTAGATTAAAACTATTTTCCTTACACCACAATGCAAAATTATGAATGTGATCATTACTATAAGAGATGTTTTCGTTAGTCTTCATACCATCTGCCAAGATGCTATTACGTACACACAACGGAGTGTCGTTTATAGCCAAATAGTGGTCCTAGATGGATATCCTGAGGAACTCCCGCATTAGTAAAAAATTAATTAGACATAGATTAGAGTGTCTGAATTTTACTTGATAAGATATGAGAATATCCAAGTGATGCAAAATGGAGGGAAGCCATTTGTATTTAGTTTGAATTTTATGATTGCGTGAGAGAATTGGTCGAAAGCTTACGAAAAATCTGTATAGACACGATCGATTTCCTGAACACATTCCAAAATTTCTAAAACATTTATAAAAACATGAAGATATGTGACAGTAGAACGTTCTGCATGAAAGCATGCTGTTGGTGAAGGATGAAGTTCCTGCAATGAAATGAGAAACTAACGCATATAACCTGTTCAAACACCTTACGAATGCAGGAAAGCTTAGCTATTGGTCTCTTATTGGCGATATTGGCCTTATCTCTCTTCTTATACACTGGTTAGTGTTTTTTTTTTCAAATTGGTTCAAATTTGTCTAATTTCAAAGAGTTTCAGGGAACTTACTCTAATGGGAATTAACTTCATCTCAAGTGGGAAATGTCTTCAATATTTCCTGGTGAAGTCATATCCCAACTATATGGTGAGATATTACTTCACTTTTCGGTGGGTAATAACTTCACTTTGGTGTGAAACTATTTCCCACAGAAGGTGAGAATTATTTTCGCTTGTGTTTATAAGAGTTTTACATTATTTTCATTTTTTGTTTATTTTTCCTTCGCATCATAATTAATGAAAAAAATTATTTACAGTGATGGGATGGGATACAAGAAAGTTTTGTGGGTTCCCTGAGGCTCTTCTGTTTTAATGTTTGCATTGAAATTCTGCTAAGCATTGGAAGTTGATCATGAGAGTACCTTATTCATTGAATCTACATACATTAATAGCTCTTTTTCGTTACGTTCGCTAGTTAACCAAAGCGGTTGACCGATTTTCCTAATATTTTTTTAACTAAAGAGAAAGAATGTAGAAGAATGTAGGGAAAAGAACATCCCTCTACATTGAATTCCTTCGAATCATCATTCTGCGTGATCCCTTAATCGAAGTCGGTCTTTTTCATGTGTTTGTGTTTTCTGCATTGGTTAGTAATTGTTTGTTTTCTATTTGTTTTTCTTCTATTATGTAACTGTACATCGTAACTTCATTTGAGTGTAATATTTGTATTCTTAATATAAAATACGTCGAAACGACGTAGTGAGTTTTGAATATATCCCTATAATTTATTTGTGTATTGCACTATCCTTTTCTTGCTTCTTGCCAACTAAGTCACTAAAAAGATCTTGCGAGGGACGCAAGTGCCGATTTGGTAGGTTTATCGAAACCCATGCATAGTCGCAGTTTTTTTAGATACTATACGTCGAAGTGACGTATGTTAGCTTTTGTGTTACATATTGAAAAAAAAGTATTTAGTGTTTTTGTTTTTTTCTTTTCTGTAGTAAGTCTTTATTTATGAGTGTATGTAAATGTTTTTATAAGGGATACGTTAAAATATAAAATGGCGTCACGAAAAACTTCAACAAATGCATAGTTAGGTCATTATGTGAGATATATAGATATTATCGATGATAACGTTCCAATTCAAAAAAACGGAAGAAATGTGCATTTTTTCCATCTCCGTTCGAAGGATGACAACACCAAAAATTTCAAAACCCTATTTGTAGAGATCATAAGACCCTTGCCTGCCCGATGCCTTGAATTCCAAAATGAATTGATGGAAATACTGTTCCACATTGTGGCCATTTTTTTTTTAATATTTTGATTTTTACAAAAAGTTTTGAGTGTAAATACTAAGTTTCGTTATTTTTAAATTATTTAAAAAAAAGAAATATTAATTTTTGTTAATTAGTTTTATATATTTTTTTGTTAAAATGAGAAGTGTACGTTTTTAAGTTTTCTTGGAAAGCTTGTTTTTGTTTTTTTTTTGTTTTATTCAATAAAAGTTTAAAAAACGCCTTTTCTTTTATTGTAATATTACTACACAATAATTTCAGCTTGTAAACGAACAATTATAGACAGATATTTTGGGATTAACAAGCATAGAAACTTATATACGTCAAACCAAAAAAGGTTATCTTATACGTAATTTTTAA
This sequence comes from Sphaerophoria rueppellii, assembly GCA_920937365.1. Classification (NCBI taxonomy): domain Eukaryota; kingdom Metazoa; phylum Arthropoda; class Insecta; order Diptera; family Syrphidae; genus Sphaerophoria; species Sphaerophoria rueppellii. The sequence goes on from CAKKXW010000004.1 coordinate 44,971,871, forward strand.
TAAGGTTATCTCTCCAGGGTTAAAAGTGCTGCAATCCCTTTAACCATAATTTAGCTCGCCAAATTGTTTTATTATAATCCAAAGTCTTGACAAATAAAGCCCAAAACATATAAAAACGTTTGAGAATTAATAAAACTTTTTGTTGCGCAAATTTGAATTATTATTCAAGTGTAAGGTCTTTAATAAATTTATTAAACAGAAAAAAATACACGAAAAGTCCGTTGTTCCCCTTGTTACCAATACAGTCATGGGTTCCGTAACTCGTTAAACAAGATCGGGTTTAGTTCTCACTCATTCTCCAAGTTCACCGTCGATCATACCGACAACACCAAACTCAAATGCATGTAGAGAAACAAATCTTAAATCAACAACGACTAGAGCAATACTTCCACTAAACATACTCCAGAAGCGACTGCAGCAACAAATTCAATAACAGCGTCAACCTCAACTAGCAACAATTACATAAAAATGCTCGAAAAGGTAGAAGCGCAAAGTAAGTCCATACAGGATAAGATTGTCAGCGATTGAAAATAACTTAACATACAAAATAAATTCAGGTGACACTAATTTAACACTAAAATTTGATACAATTTTTAAAAATATTCAGCTATTAGAAGAACGAGTCAAAGTTCTAGAATATTGCAACAAAAAAAACAATAAAACAATTTGATGATGAATTAACCAACATTAAAATTCAATTAAAAAACCTGATAACTCATACAAAGAGTGTATTTCAATATTCCTCTCAATAAGAGGAATATTGAAATCACCTAGCAAAAGAATACAGCTGTCAAGATCAGCAATACTGAAATGAAAGTCTAAGATTAAGGAAAGTTCACTTAGCACTGACATTTGACTTTGATGAGTAATATATACATTTCATACAAAAAATGATTTTTGCCGTAAAGTTATTTTAACACTGATGAGTTTTATTTCTCACATCAGCGATAAAAACTCCTCCGCCAACTAAGTTCATACCATCCTCATGACGGTCTTTCCGGAAAACTGAAGAACTCTTAAGCAATGAGCTCCGTGTCCAATATTGTGGCGTTCAACCAAGTTTTCAGAAAGATCTAAAACATCATGTGGAAATGCTTGAGAATAATTCTTCTTATAAATAGAAGTATGTAGTCTTCCTACGGAGTCTTCTTATATTTTGGTAGTAGAGGCAAGTTTGTGCAGTTTTTTGAGTTAAGGCCTGCAGTTGAGGGACGTGATTTGCTCAATAGAGCACTGAATTCCTTAACTTAAGTGTAAGGAAGCCAGGAACAATTACAAATGTGAACGAAAAGAAAACTAGGTGGCAATGATTTTAAATGAGGCTACAAAACTATTCGGTTTACTTATTTAAGCCATGTCATTATTCTTAAGAAAAGAAATATTGTTAATCAAAATTTTTTGTTAGTAAAGAAGTTATCTATCTATCTACTTATTTAAGAACATTTAAGGCTTGAACCATTGGCAATAACCTTTGAATGAGCCAATATATCCTCGTGCTTTGCTTCGGGTAAATTAATAATTTAATAATACTTTAAAGAACCAAATATTTTTTTGTTAACCTAACTGACCTTTTTAACGTTTTTTCAACGTACGTTATTCGGATCACAAATCGGTAACTAGAATTTAGAGATAGTTTTTGTACCCTAGTTTTTCTGGAGGCAGAAATCAAAAGAAGTTACTTTTCGATTAAAAGTCTCAAACCGAGTGCTACAAAAAATATTCGCTTTCGATGAAAACTGATAGAACACTTGCAAACTCTTACCTATATTTATGTACAATTATATGACTCTTTCGAGGAAAATTGTGAGTAATATCTATTTGAACTTGCTAGAAAATGTTTGCGAAAAATTAACATTTTCGCAAATATCTCGGCTACCAGGCATTCAAAAAACTTATAACTCATTTTTCAAGCAGAACTTTCTTTTGAAGTATCATTCGATAAGCTTTGGAAGACTTTTTGTTTTCTGTCAAAAATGTTGGCAAGGGGTGTGCGTGATAGGTGTTGTTCCAAAATCATGATGAATTAAAGTTTTTATAGTTATCACTATTCTGAGCTTAATACTGAAAGCCAAACTCCATTCCGAGCTCTGGTTGCCGAGATATTTGCAACCCAAAATATTTTTCTAAGGAATTAAACTAAGCTAAGCGCAAAAACCAAAAATAACTTAGTAAACACACCGGCAGATAATTCTGGTTCTCAGTGTCTGATAGAGGGAAATATGCCAAAAGAACAAAACCAGGAACACTTCATTCAAGTCACTTTTAATAGAAACCGACTTAAGGGAGGTTTAAGTTAAATTTCTGACTTTGACGACGACATCTTGAAGCGTGATGTTAATTGTCCGTGAAGCTATTAGATAATATGGGCATTGAAAAGATTTGTATTCGAGGACATAACGTAAACAAAGGAGTTTTTGCAGTAGATTAGTTTGGAATTAACTTATTGTTACTTATTGCTTTTGTCAAAGTTCCAAAGTATTCAACAATATTCACCCAGTGACCAGCAATAAAACTAAGAACTACGACGTTAGAAGTGTACATTCGCCTTGCTCTGTCTCGATGAAGACCATTGACCTATCAACATCCTAAGCATATCAAATTGACATTAATCGGTGCCACGATGACGGCAACATTAGCCAACAAATTTCCTAATTATATTTTGTCAACGTTGAAAAAGCACGTTTCGGACATTTGGTAACCTCGTAAAAGTATATTTCATTGAACTTTCGACACCAACTGAGTGTTTTCGGAAGCTTGACAAGTTTCAAAATCGACTACTTATTCTTACAACCGTTTGGGAATTATGATTTCAAGAAGCCACAACGTTCGCCCCTTGCCAATAGTACCTAAACATAATAACGACACCAGTTTTACGATCGGTCGCCTTCGCCTTCGAACATTATTGAAGTCTGGACTGTGCCATGGTCATGGCAGCTACTCTTGTGAGACTTTTGGACTGTTGCCTCCTCTGGATTTAATTGCTCAATTTTTTTCCTTGACCAATGTGGGAGTTTGAAGTGCTTTTAATGCATCACCAACATGTTACTCGTCGTCAGAACCGAAAATAAAATTAAAAACACGAAAAAATTAAAACAACTGAAGACGTATAATAAACAAAAGTACAGACTCCGGTAGCTGGCTGAAGTATCACACACAATCATCTCTTCTAGGTCATTAAATGGCCCAATTTTTTTGACGATGAGTACTTTGCAGTAATTTATTCGTGGACATCGTAAAAATTGGCTGCTTGAGTGGCGCCGCTACTCAAAAAAACAAAAAACCGAACTTGATGCTATGAAACGATATTCGGGGTTCCGTAGCAGGAGAGGGAAGCCGATGACAAGTGCAATGCTGGGAGCACTTGAAAACTAATTAGTTACGGTTCTCAGTAGGGTTCCTATACAGCACAGCAATGATATATTTATTGTATTTGTTGTAATACGGGGTTATTGTTTGATGTTTCATTTACATTCGAAAACAAAGTCAGGAGATTTGATACTTCAAGGGAAATTGTGACGTGGGTGTTCTTCGAACAATTCTTAGAATTTGATTTTGTGAAGTTGAAGATCTTAGAGCTTTCGTCTAGACAGTACCTATAACTTTGCATTTGACACGTTTCAATTTTTTTTCATCATATTTTTTTTTTGTGGTAGCAGAAAATTGTCATGAATATTGACACAAACACTTTTGCTATGCATCACTTTAACTGAAACGTTTTATATTTTTATATGTATGCCCGTCCTATGAAATTGAGTAGAAAAGCATTTTTACATAATAAAGTACACTGTATAGTGAAATATAGCCAATCACATTTCTTCCCTTAAACAATTCACCCTTAACACTTGCTCTTCTAGGAATGTTCATCAGTTAACTGACGGACGTATTGTTTAGTACGGATATGCATAGCTGTCATTTCCAATGCTCTACTTTAAATCTCATTCAAGTGTGTTTTGGGACTTCCTGGAAACAGTTGAAGCAACATTGCGCATGCGGTGCAGGCTTCTCAAAAGGGCGTTGAACACACAATATTAGGATCTTGGTGGCCAATTTGGTAACCTCTACTTGTCAAATAGCCAACTTTTCAAAATAAAACCTACTATTTGCAAACCCTTTAGATTTTCTCAACATAAAACCTTAAACCAATTTGGTTTTCCTCAATTACAATGGCTTGTTCACATAGCTCAACACTACATACTCCAATAACGACAAGATGTTAAAAATCAGGGTCTTACTGACTTGTGTCGGCTCAACTTCAACAACTGCATATTTTTGGTTTTTTATCATCATCTCGTTGCTGTCGGCAATTTTAAGGATTCACTAAAAAACGAGTTGGCCTTCCTCCATAATAACGTAAAAATATCTTATCTCTCCGAATAAACCTTACACATTCTCCTATCCAATGTGGTGAGCCCTAAAAACCCCTTGACTTTTTTTCCCGAACACTAGAATCCAAAATTCAGAACACACATTTCCATAAATACTGTATCTCTAGATGCCATTGTCAGATGTGACACTTTTTTTATCCTGACTTTAAAAGGGAGACAATACTCGAGTAAAATCTCACATATTGTAGTGTTGCTGCTGCAGTAATCCGACTCTGATATAGAAGTGCAGAGCCGACCCCGAAACTACAGAGTGTGCTTCAGGCCGCACATCGATTTGTGATCTCTGTTTTGCTCCCCTGCATATGCAGCGAGTGTGTTATTTGCCAATGAAACCGATAAACATCATGGTGCCAAAACATCTGAACTAAAACACCACTCACTATGTGTGGTTTACAGCAAACGGAAAACTAAAAACCATTCATAGATGTTTTTCGATTCATTCATATAATATTATGCAGGTGCGGTTGCAAGACACATAAGGAAGGGGTTACTGTTTTGTTTCTTTTGTTGCTTTCTGTTGAAATCTTTAAAGTTCTGCCTATTGAAATATGGTTGATTCAAGGTAAAAGGACCTCGAACTTTCTACACACAAAAGGAATATATGGTGAATGAGAACAATTGGATAGATCCTGAGTTGAGGATTATAAAGAATCCTTGAATATTTACCTCGAGGAGGGACACTCAACACCGACGCGACAGCTCGACGCATACAACTTCGAGGTAGTAAAGGAGTTTGTCTACCTAGGCTCCGCTATAAACACGGGCAATAACACTAGCGCCGAGTTCAGACGAAGAATAACTCTTGCTAATCGCTGTTTCTTTGGGCTAAGAAAGCAATTGAGTGGAAAAGCCCTCTCTCGAGCATCTAAGGTGAAACTGTACAACACACTCATCATCCCAGTCCTGCTGTATGGTGCAGAAGGATGGACCTTGACAAAATCGAATGAAAGTGCCTTAGGCTGTTTTGAGAGGAAAGTTCTTCGGGTCATCTTTGGTCCTGTGTGCATTGAAGGGGAATTGCGAAGAGGATACTTTTCGACACTATTCCCGAGGGATGTAGGAGGAGAGGAAGACCACGACTCAGGTGGCGCACTCAAGTGGAAGAGGACCTCAATCATCTTGGAGTGCAAAACTGGAGACAGCTAGCTAAGGACCGAGCTGGCTGGCGGAGACTGTTGATTGAGGCCCAAGTCCACAAAGGACTGTAGCGCAAGCTTAAGTAGGTAAGTGACTATATACCAAACGCCAATGTTTACCAAACTGAACTCCGTTTATATTATTTGACCAAAAGGATAGAAATACCTTGCCGAACTTACTTTCTTATACCTTCAAGCAGAAGGAGATGATTCGGTTTGGATTATGCGTCAACACTTTTCGTCAGGGCACACTGAAGACGACGTAAGTGTAGTGCTGAAATTAAATAAAAAAATGTGCACGACTGGGTCGTACGAACTTGCTCCTGCATGCTAAAACTAAATATTTATGATTACTTTTATTGATTTTTTTTTTTGAAAATCGTCGGAGCCGTTTTTTTTTAAATTAATTTTTTATGTATAAAATTTTTCAAAAATGTCTTAAGATTAGTTTGGGTATGCAGTTTTCAAGACCATATAAATATACATATCATATATACATATTTTCTTAAAATCAAAAATAAAACTTGAAATTTTTTTGAATACAAAATATTATTTGAACAATAAATGTACTCTCAAAAAAAAAAAAACTAACGCTGATCGGACTTTCATTTTTTGAGAAAATCTAATAACAAAAAAAGGGTTCTATGGGAGATACCGTTTTGGAGCAATACAATTTTTTTTTTACATAAAATACATGAATATTTAAAAAAAATAAGACTCGAGGAAGTTTAAAAAAAAAATTGTAGGAGCCGTTTAGGAGAAAATTGAAAGTTTTGGTTTTTTGGATATGAGTTTTTGCTCAAACCTCTTATTTTCAAATTTGAAGTCAATCGCACCAGTAGTTAAGGCTGTAGATGCCTGTAAACTTCCATACAGACAGGCGGAATCGCCGGACTTACTTTTTTCGACTTCTCTATCATCGTAATGTCATATCTCATCATCATCCCAAATTTTTTGTTTACAAGTTCATTAGCTCACGAGCCATTATATTCTATATGTCGCAAGTAAAAATATTCCATTATGCAACTTTTGTACACCCGCCACACTCCTCCCCATCTCTTCGTCAGAATATCAAGAAATACTTCCGAAAAACCCTTAACAGAACTTATATCGCAATTAGTTCTAAAGAACCTATAAAACTTGTTCACTTAATATTTGATTTACAACTTTAATTTTACAAATAGCGAAAAGCTCTGTTAGCTAACGCGTTGTTAAATTATTGTTAGTACAATTTTATTATACTTCCAATAAAATTATAATAATAATAATAATAATAATTATTATAATAATAACAACAAAATATTTTCAAGCTCTCCACACACGAAGCAACTGTTTCGCTCAAGCAATCGTTTTTTGACTTTGCATATGTAACTCTATAGGAATCCGCACACTTAACATGTGGACTGAAATGAAACGGGCTTGCAATATTTTTCGATTTGGTCGCACGCTTCTCATTTTGCAGGTCGAATTTTAGTTGCTTCTGCAATTTTTTATTTGTTTTTATTATAAAAATTAAAATATTTGTATACAAAAAATTAATACCAAATTGTTTGTCCGGTATGGACTTCTTAACCGTCCAACAACAATCAACTGGTCAAATTTTGTTCGTACTCGTGTGCGGAATGAAGTCATGGATCGATTGCAAACCAGTTGAATTGCGATTCTAATTGCAAAACATATGCTTCGTCTGCAGAGGGCCTGAGTTGTCTGGGATTAAATTGAATTGTTGAAGCTTCTCTAGATCAACTGAGATTAATTTACAAAATTCTTGGAATTTGATGCTTTAAAACTCTTTCGGACCCGTCTAAGAGGCAAAGGCTTAACTCAGCTGGAAAATTCAACTCGAGATCGTTTAATTTATTATAAAAGTATTCTCCTAAGTGAATCATACGTTTATGCAGCCAGGTTCAGAGGAGTTGAAGGACTGTTTCCTCCTCCTCCATGCAGCCTCTGCAGAAATCATTAGAATAGAATAGAATAGTCGCGCGGCAGCGTGTCTTCCTATTAGGCAGTGTCCAGTAATGACAATTGGCTTAGAAATCTTATAGTCCTTTGAGGTCAGGTGACTCACAAAAGGAATGCTGGAGTGTTTCCCTTTACCCCGTAGCGCGTAGTTCTACATTTTGGACAAAACTCGTTCAAAACTCGGGAATACCAAGTTTCATGGCATGTTGTCCAACTGGCCAATGGCGTATGCAAATGCCAACAATCCTGTCAACGTCTGACCTAGGTTTATTCCTTGGACGTTTCTGGTCTTAAAAGCGCCATATCTGTCTCGAAATAATAGAGTTGCTGAGATATGTCCATCCGTTTTCATGGCTCTATTTTATTTTGATTATGGTTTTCATGCTATCCCTTAAAATGCGAGCTCCTGCTTACAATCTCTAACGATTTAAGATTTAGTCAGGCTGCTGTCTATTGCCTTGATATGATCTTGGTTATCAATAAAGACTGCTAAGTGTTTTGTAAAGGGTTTTTCAATAGGGACGCTACAAAAGTGCTCTTAAATAAAACAAAAACGGTTTTAGATATCAATGAAATTTTTTATTCCTTTGGCAGTACATTTGATGTCATTATGTATGGAACTCGATTTCTTTTGCATGGCCACCACGGGCACGCTTGCAGAAGTCCAGACGCTGAACCCAATTTTCGACAGTTTTCAAGCTTAAATCGGCCGATACTGCTGCAATTTCACGTTCGATATTCGTACGAAGTTCATCAATCTTCGCTGGCTTGTTGCCATAAACCATAGATTTTACGTAGTCCCACAGGAAATAGTCTAACGGCGTTAAATCGCATGAACGAGGCTTCCAATTGAGAGGTCCATACTGGAGATAATGCGCTCATCGAACTTCGTTCTCAATAATTCGATTGTTTGGCCCGCTGGGTGATATGTGGCACCGTCCTTTTGAAACCACATATCGTCCAAGTCCATATCATCGAATTCATTCCAAAAATAATCGGTTAGCATTGAGCGGTAGCGATTCCCATTCACAGTAACGTGCCGGTCTTGACCATCACGGAAGAAGTACGGCCCAATGACACCACCAGCATGTAAACCGCACCAAACAGTGATTTTTTCGGGATGTAATGGTGCCTCGTAAAGCACATGTGGATTGCTACCTGACCAATAACGCATATTTTGCTTATTGACGAAACCATCCAGCCAGAAATGAGCCTCATCGCTGAAGATGAGTAGCGCACTTAAAGTGTTGACCACTGACTCCAAATTTCGGTAGTATCTAAATTTTAATAATTTCGACTCGTTGTTGGATCGTATCTTTCCATGATGAAATGGCAATTTTACTGAAGAGAAATTTCAAGAGAGCGGGAAAAAATATGGCGTCGTTTGCTGTCCCTATCAGTCTACTTTTGCAGCGTCCCTATGAGTACTTGTTTAAGAAGTACCCTTTATTACTATGAGATATGAGTACTTGTTTTAGAAGCCTTTATGCTGGTCTAATCCTCACAACTTCAGCTTGAAGTACGCTACATCTGTCGGGCAGTCTAAACGTCCATATAACACTGTAAAATTGTAAAGTTTTAGATTACACGAAGTTCCTCATTCACCTTTAAATTTGTTTTATGAAAAAAAAAAAAAAACAAAATCCCATATATATATGAACCTAGCTTACGTATATACATAATATTCAAAAACAAATAATTGTGGATCGAAATATCAATCCGAGTAAAAAGAAATGCCTAATAATGCCAATTTGCTCAAATTGATGCTATAAAAATTTGAATTCAATCGGCAAAATGCTGAAGACTATACATAGTTACGCGCAAATGCAGACAGACAGATAGGTCGAATCAGCAAACCCATTCTTTTTACTTAATTTTTACATCGTGAATAAGAAAAAACTTGCCATATAATGCTTCTAGGTCACAAGTAAGAAATCCGAAAGTCATAGGTATGTGCCAAATTAATAGCAAATCAGTCAGACAAGTGCACAGAAGGGCTCACAGACGAATAGACGACGCGCCGTTTAGTAAATTAAAAATTCCCCCAAGAAATATCTTTGATCCGCCACTGGAATTGTGATTTTGTTTTGTTTTTCTTTTGTTTTTTAAGATTCAGTGCGATCTTAATTGGACTGGTTGATATCAGCATCGCCACCACAAGGCAACCATATGGAGAGACGAAGTTTAAAAGCTATCTCATTCTCAGGGCAATCGGTAGCAATCGCGCCTGTCGCAACAAAAGGGCGAACGTCGAATGTATTTTTAGCGCAGAAAAGTCATACTTTGTTTTGTATCTTCTTTTTGGCCTTGCATCTTTTTGTTGTGATTTGGGATGACACACAAATAATTTCCTTGCCAATTACTCATACCAGCATACATCAGCGCCGATTAGTCTAGAACGGCAGAAATAGTAGGAATGGTGTATTCTAAGCTTTTCACATTTGCATTTTAAAAATACACTGCGACAACAGAACCAAATACAACACTGACCTTCGGCAGTTGAATTTTAGTTACTGAGTTTGCTGTCGTTGGCTTAGTTAAAAAAAACTATTAAACACAATCGTAAAATTGTTATGTTTGTTTTGTTCTTCTCGAATATTGAGGGATGTAATAAAGTTGTTTACATTTTGTTAAACAGATCTTCCTGTTTCTTTTCTGTTTTGCACTTTATTCAAATAAAGATATTGAAGTGAGAGATGTTTTGGTAGCGCCTTCGGAATGACTGAGTTAGTGGCTCGTAAAATATTTTTATTTGTTTTTCAGTGAGACGCAGCGTTTTATAGATTTAGCTTTTCAACAGAATCATATAGACTATGCATTACGCATTATGGTTAATTTTGACTTGACGATATTGATGAAGATGATCGTTAGGTTGAGTGTCCAATCAGCAATTTGTAACCTCGGTTCGGTAGTAAAATAACTGCAGTGATGGTACAATATAGAACAACAACAAAAATAATAAATACTTTTAATTACTTTGGTCACAAAGTTGTTGATTTTGACTTTGGGTTTGAGTCTATTTCTGGTGGATTTTTTTCTTTATTTTGAAGTATTTTTTTTTCACAAACTCGAGTTAAAGTTTGGTCGTCAATAAAGTAAACTGAATTCCGAATTTGGGATTAAAAAATAACGTCACAGCAACAGTTAACAAAACGTAATCATAAGCTAATAGTCTCAAAACCAATTATAAAAGTAGCGCTAAGAAAAATATCACCACTGATAGAATTTTTGAAATATTGTTTCGCCACAGGTGGATATTTCCAGAAGAAATAATAATTATGTAACACAAAAGTATTTTGAAAAAAAAAAGGTTTCTATTGAACACTAGTTGAACGACGAATGAAAATATTTTAGAACAAAATACTTTATAAGGAGAAAAAAGGTTTGCAAAGAAAAAAGATTTGGAAAATGTTTGTAAGGTTGAAATTATACAAAGTTATAGGTATATGAAACGTTGTATTGCTTATGGATGTTGAAATATGAGGATAAATCCATTTCCATTTTCGCCACTAGAGAAAAAACTGGAAGTTTTTTGGACGGACGAAAGCTAAATTGATGATCAGGCTCCTACGTTGGGAAACCTCCAATAGCGGAGTTCAATCCATATTCATCACCATAACTGTAAAACACTGAGGACAAAGAAATGTCGCTCTTGTTGGTACATCCAATAAGATAGACCCTATAGGATGACACCAAAAAGACGAAAAGGAAGGTCAACAAGGTTTTATGACCGTCCAAGAAATAAGATAGAGTGGGTAGCGAAGAGCAAGGTCGCTTGATTTCAATTCAATTCAAGTAGTAATATTCCGGTCACAATGGGTCGGGATTTGACAGTAACCATCAGTATTAATTTCAGTGTAAAAAACGGTATAGAATACAATCTTGTTAATTTTGTTTTTTGTTTGGTACGTGTTTAAGTGATTATTTTTTTGTTGTTGTAGTGATGCCATTCTTTTACCGGCAATTTTTGAAAACAAAAAATGCTCGAAAAAATCAATGATCCGGATTCCTTTCTTAAACGTCTTGTTTTTATTTATTTATTTTTTTTTTTTTATTATTATTATGGTTTTATTTGTATATATTTATATTTACAATTTGAAAATCAAAATAATATATAGACATGGCAAGATTGCCGTCTGCTAGAAAATAACATTTGCTTTAAAAAAATAATAATAGATTTTCATAAGATTTCATGTTTTACAAAAAAATATAGTTTGTTGTTTTACATTCGCTCAAACAGAAAAGAAGTAAATAATCTTTGTTAACTATTGATTTTTGCGTTTTATTTTATGTTCGTATAAATTCATATTACAAAATGTTTAAGAAAGGAGAATGGGCAAATTGGTCCACCTAGCGTCCACGAATGAGATATACATCGTTGGAAAGCTTAGTTTTAGTACATCATTTTATTATATGGGCTACATTTTGTTGTTTGATATAAAAAAACATTTTGTACTTTAGAATACTTTTAGATAATAATAAAAAAATTTCGTTTACAATAAAAGATCGTCTGCCGTTAGAACGGTACAGATATATAATAAAACTAAAAGTTTAACATTTATATTTATATATGTTTATTTTGG
>CAKKXW010000004.1:44993621-45010949 GCA_920937365.1 Sphaerophoria rueppellii
CGAGGAAGCATAGTGACCAGTTAAAGATCCGGAAAAAGTTGTTGAGACCGTCCCAGTTGGCTTTCTCGTATTGCCAGACGGTTCTCTTCGGAGCTCTTTCTCTAACTGGATTAGCTTGACACGGGAAATTTGCAGATATGATACTATGGTCTGATCTGCCTAGGGGCGTTAATACACTGATAGTGTATTTATCAGGGTCAGACGTAAGAAACAAGTCAAGAGTATTTTCCGCTTGGCCATTAATGGCCGATATTCGAGTGGGCTCGGTGACAAGCTGAGCGAGATGGTTAAACTCAGCAAAGATCTCAGCATACATTCCTTCGGGTGTTGTCTGGCCCGAATGGAGAAGCCACGAAGAATTGTGTACATTGAAATCGCGCGTAATAACGATTTCAGTGTGAGGATATAGGGATACAATTCTTTGGATGGAGTCAGACAGAGAAGTTGAAGCTCTGTCCAAATTTGGGCTTCGATAAAGAAAACAGAAGTGAATGATGTGCTTATTTACGGAGAACTTGAACGACATAAAATTGAAAAAAGGGTTGGAACAGCGACCATATTGTAGTAGTATATACAAAGATACGAAGTATCTTTTTCGACACTGGATAAACGACCATCAAAACGATCATCTTTTCTTATTCGTGACCCGCAAAGATTCCTTCTTTGACTTTCGTATCAGAAAGATTGGGAAAAATGGTTTTAAGTATTTAAGACTCGTTTAACGGTTTTCACGAATATGCCTCCCGCTCTTTGATTGGAACATTTTAGCTAAAATATAGCAACATTTATTTGGATTGAATTGAAACTGCCTTTTAAGATAGTTTAAAGCCAATCAAAATGCTAACTTATAAGATTAATACAACAAAAGCGAATATTAACTTAGTACCAGTTACGCTCGGTGGTAGCGTAATAATTTAATGTGGATGTACATAGTAAAAAAACTAGTGATAAAAATATATTTCATATACTTTTGTAATATGTGGGATCATAGAAACCAATTTCAGTAAAACATTTTTGGGTAAACATTTTTTTTATTTCTTTAAAGTAGTGTATTTTGAAAAAATCAGGTATTTATTCAATAAAGTGCAGTGATTGCGAAAGTGTTAATTACGGCCAAACAAAGAGAAATAACCTTACACGTTGTAAAGAACATAAGACATATATTCGAAGCAACCAAGCTTATAGATCAGCGTTAGCAGCACACGCTCTAAACGAAAATCATATGGAGCTTGATATTGAAAATGTTTGTTTAGTGAAAGAAGTGATAGACGACCGCAAGCTAGATGCGTATGAAAGTTTTTATATACAGAGAGACCGAAATGCGATGAATCTAGACAACGGTAACATCGAATCGCATTTGTTCTCTCTTATACAGGGTGATTCACGAGCGTTGTGCCTAAATGCTAAAGCGTATAGGTTGAGTTGAGACAAGAAAAAAAATCCCCCCGTTTAGCCGAGGGAGGGCAATTTTCTGAAAAATTGACTTATTTTATAAAAAAAATATACTAAAAATCAACTGCTTTGTTAACAACACCGTGTTGTACCTTTTTGGAAAGCCAGAAACATCTTCTTTCATTTTGTGTTTATTTATTTTTATCTATCTCGACTTTTAGTTTTATTAATTTATGAAACATTAACCTTTCTTTTAATATTTGTACTGTAATTGAAATTTTATGAGGCGTCAATAAAGTAGAAAAGTATTGGATTTTCCCTGGATTAATCATTTTGTTCATTGATAACGACTGAAAACTGACCTGAAATTTTTCTTATTATGCCTGGGCGCCGGCCGCGGCCACCTGCCGGTGAAGGGTTCTACCTGCTAGGAGCTTAAGATGATTAAACCACAATCCTTTCAAAGTAGTTGCGTTCAGTTTCATCTCTAAGCACCAATGATCGACAAAATTCTGCTCTCAATAACCTGTCGTTTGCTGTGAGTTCCTGAACTGGCGTGAAGTGGTAAGGGTGTAAGTGTTCCGTTGCAAGCCCTCTCCATGCTCTAGATTGGGACACTCCGAGCATTGTAGCTATCCTCCTTGTACTAATGGAGGGATGAGGTCGAACCGTATCTATAATTCTTTCCTCTAAGATTGCGGGTCCTGCAATTGACCTTTCACTTCTTCTAAGCTCTAGCTATCCGTGCTCTCTTAGACGTCGGGGGATTCTTGAAAACATGCAATGATTCGGGCACCTCCTATTGGGATATTTTTTCAGCGTAAAGTCTATTAGCTTCTCGATCTTGAACATTAGCTCAACACCGTAGCAGAAATACATGTCCGCTAACTCTTCTCGAGAGTATGAGTTTGACATTGTTATGTGTTGATGAGTCAATATTTCAACTGGAAATTATTGTTTACTAAATATGCGATGCTTTTTATTCATCTTTAGGTCTTTTAGTTCAAGAAAAATTGCGGTTTAATCATCTTAAGCTCCTAGCAGGTAGAGCCTTCACCGTCAGGTGGCCACGGCGCCCAGGCATAATAAGAAAAATTTCAGGTCAGTTTTCTGTCGTTATCAATGAACAAAATGATTAATCCAGGGAAAATCCAATACTTAGTAAATTTAATATTAATATTAATATTAATATTTTTTTAACTATTCGTTAAAATAATTTAATTTAAACACAAAATGAAAAAAGATGTTTCTGACTTTCCAAAAAGGTACAACACGGTGTTGTAAACGAAGCCGTTGATTTTTGATATTTTTTTTTTATAAAATAAGTCAATTTTTCAGAAAATTGCCCCTCGCGGCTAAGCGGGGGGAATAGACCCCCCCTCCCATACGCCTTTTTTCTTGTCTCAACTCAACCTACACGCTCTTGCTTTTTGGCACAACGCCAGTGAATCACCCTGTATTATAACATGAAACTTTCAAACAACAACAAACCACAACATTTTACGTTTTGGATTTAGTCGTGATGCTGATGATGGAATGAATATATTCCGAAATGCATTCAGGTACTCATTTGACGTATTAAATTAAAGTTTTTTTTTTGTTTAATGTGTTAAATTAAAAAATCATTTAAGGCGTAGACTCATTATTATTATTTTTATATCTAAAATCTATATTCAAAGTTCAGGAGACTAAAGGTAAGGGTCATAAATGTCTACAAGGAACAATTTTTTGAACAGCCAGCTTCATGATTTGATTTCAGTCAAAGCCACTAGATTCTTTGACTCGGTGCTAGCATTCTTTCGAACCTATTCATTATCTGCTTATTTTAACTCTTTGTAGTGAGTCGTAAATTTTTCTTTGATTTGTATTCCATCAATGCATCATTAATACAAAAAAAAAAAAAATAGAACAAGTCCGAGAGCATACATTCATATTTTCATTTTTATAATTATGCATAGATTTCGTTGGCATGTTGCTAGACACCTTGTTTTTTACTGAAAGAAAAGTAATCACCTTAACAGCTTTTAAAACACAAAAATCATACATACCTACCAACATATACATATCTATACCTAACTAAATGTTTTTGTGTGTTAACATATAAAATTCAAAAAACACTCTTTTTAACAAAAAATCTTCCGTAGACACCATAAATGTATGAACGTCTACTTTCCATCTCATCAATGCGAACGTCCAAAAACGAAACATCAATTCTATAAAACAAAAAATACCATTTCACTCACCTCTTTTTCTGCATTGTGTCAAAAGCAATATTGACAGGAACGTCGATTTCCAAATCCTCAACATCATCGATTGAATTCAAAATGGATGTGTATTTCCTCCCCGAACATCGGCTGTTCGTATCCGAAACTACGTTTGATGTTGCACTTGAAATAATAACACTCGCAAGCCAAATCCAGATGGACGCATACATCCCCTGAATACTGACCATTTTTTATTTTATTTGTTGTATCGACTTTTATTTATTTTTTAATTAATATTTTACTTTTGATGTCACACGTTAAAGCTGCATAAAAATATTCAGTTTAAAAGATACATCAACCCCTGGAGATAGCGACGACGATGATTTAAATAAAATCAATTTCGATTCACTAGAACTTTGTGTGAAATCTGAAATGCAAGAAATTAAATTTTTTTTTTCTGTCGTTGTGAAAAAGCCTTTGTCGCGTCATCCGCACCGTTGTTGGGCTTTGAGTTTCGCACTATTGGAAGCCGATATGCAGTTATGGTGATGTGTGTGTATTTTTTTTAATTGTTTCTAATTGACTGAAATGAATCGGAGTTCACGGATTGGTTCTAAGAAACTGACCGAAATTCAATTGGCTGCAATATTCTTCAAATGCAAGCCAAGAAGACCGCCCAGCTGCAGAATATCATGTATGCAGTATGATTATGAGGGAGCTGGTTCTTTTTTGAGATGGACTTTGATCAAAAACATTTTTCCAGGAAACTTTCAAATTTGTCAAATTTTAATACAATTTTAGGGACACTGAACTTTGTGTGTGCAACAATTTGGGTGATCTGACAAAATTCAAGATGAAGATGTTTTGTATATTCATAAATTAATGATTGACAGGGCTAACAGAGGAACAAATTTAGAGTGAAATAAGCCGAAACAAGAAATGAAAGAAAAACTCAAATTTCTTCATTTAAATTCTATTCTAGCTGAAGCAGAATTATTTTCTTGGAATATAAAGTGCACGAGTTTTTCCCAGATGTTGAGACGTGCTTAGTTGCAATATGATGCAACAAAGTTCTAAGAGACATGAAATGCAAAACAGAGTCAGACTTGTCAGAAAAATAAATTGTTTATTTTTCACAGAAAGAAAAGAAAATCCTTACCTACATAAACAAGTATTTTTGTTTTTCAACAACAGAATACCGACTACATTCAATTCCTAATGAAACATATTCAAGGTTAAAACTGTTTCCTTAAACTTTTCAGACAAAAAAAAATCTTTTTAAGCCCTTCTATTTTAGGAAAATAAAGGGCCTCCAACAAAATAAATACTGCACTGATAAGACTGAGACGAAATCATGCTGCCAGACAAGTTGTATTCCGATAATTACATTTATTGTCTACACCTTCAAGTTTTTGTCATCATTTAAGTACTCGTCCAAGGTTGTTGGTGTCGAATACTAAAATGACAATCTAAACAAAATCTAAGAAATCTCTATGTCTAAAAATAGTACCCACGTGAATGAGTTTTTTTTTTTTTTACTGAAGCACTCATAATAATTCATGCATTTCTTGATTCTGAAGAAGCATTTGCAGATACTGAAAAAGGTTTATGATGTTCATGGAGTTAGTGGAGTTAGTTCCTCAGTAAAAAAAAAAAAAAAAACGATGAGAAAAAGTTTTCTATAAACAGGAGTATTGGAAATTTGAGATTTAAGATAACCTGATATTACAGTTGCCACGAAAAATATGTTTTAAAGAGTTTGAAGTTCAGTACAAAACAAATGTTGCTTGCAATTATTTTTTTATTTGGACCAATGCAATTATGCTTAGTCATTTGCTTGTTATATCATGGTTTAAAGGTTTAAGGGAAATAAATTCGTGAAATTGATAATATTTGCTATTTAATATTTTACTCGAAAATTAATTAATAAATTAAAAATACATCCGAAAATAATTTGAATTGGTCCATTTTTTTTCATTGTTGTTTGATTAATTTTTTGATAATGGGGAAAGTTATTTAAAATAATCGATTTAAGCTCTCAAAGGAGAGGATTTAAAAATACTCATAACATTAATAATTAAAGTATTTAGTTAACTATATCTTCTTTTATTTTGAAAATTCAGATGAAAACATATAACTTATTTTTTATCCAGTTTGTCGATACATCCTACCCTACCAATTGCAATTTATTAATCACTTATACATATGTTAATTAAACATTTATTTCCATTAAGTCATTATGTAATTTATTTATTAAAATAATGTACGAACGAAATTTAATGCACGAACTTGAACGTTAATAACTCAGAACTTTCAAACTCTAAGAAATAAGCCAACACTGTTTAAAATAAATTACAAGCAAATATACAAAAACTTTGGTAATAAATGTAGTAGAGTTAATTATCGTTACTTACTTACGTACTTATGGTGGCGCTACAGTCCAGGTCAGACCAGGGCCTCACCCAACAAACTTCTCCAGTTCGGTCCCTAGCTAGCTGTCTCCAGTTTCGCACGCCAAGTTGGTTCAGGTCCTCTACCACTACCTGTGTGCTCCATCTGAGTCACGGTCTTATTCTTCTGCGACGTCCTTCCGGATTAGATTCGAAGACTCTTCGAGGCGGAACATTATTTTCTATTTGCTCAACATGACCCAACCATCTAAGTCGTTGGACCTTAACTTTTTTGGCTAGGTCAGTGTCGCAGTACAGCTCGAACAGTTCTTGGTTGAATCTTAGTCTCCATTCTCCATTAATGCAGACAGAACCAAAAATCACTTGAAGAATTTTTCTCTCAAAGCAGTCCAAAGCGTTTTCATCAGAAGTTGTCATAGTCCATGTCTCTGCACCATACATAAGGATCGGGATGATGAGGGTTTTGAAGAGTGTCACTTTAGTTGCTCGGGAGAGGACTTTACTACTCAATTGCCTTCTAAGTCCAAAGAAGCAGCGATTGGCGAGAGTGATTCTTCAAAGTCAAAGACAAAGTCTTTACCTACCGCGAAGTTAAATCTGTCTATGTTGACGTTTGCTCCAAGACGTCGATGTTGGTTGACCTTTCTTGTCGACAGCGCTAGACCCATCTTCCTGCCCTCCGTCTCAAGACTCACAAACGCTCCACTGACATCACGCTGTGTTCTTCCAATTATCTCTATGTCGTCTGCGTATCCTAGTAGCTGGACGGATTTTTGAAAGATTGTGCCTCTGGTATTGACGTAGAAGCTTTGCACAATCTTTTCAAGAATGATGTTGAAGAAATCGCATGACAACGCATCGCCTTGTCTAAAACCTTTTTTGACATCAAAAGCATCCGTTAGGTTTTTACCGAACATGATGGAACAGCGTGAGTTTTCCATTTCCATCTTACACAGACGGACGAGTTTCTCTGGGATGCCAAAATAAGACATTGCTCTATATAATTTGTCTCTATAGACGCAGTCATATGCGGCCTTGAAATCGATGAAAAGGTGGTAGGTATCGATTTGAAGTTCCTGGGTCTTCTCCAAGATCTGCCGTAGGGTGAACATTTGATCGATGATGGATTTTCAGGGTCCGAAGCCACACTGATAAGGACCTATCAAGTTGTTGACGAAGGGCTTCAAACGTTCACACAGCACAGCAGACAAGATCTTACCAGGCGATGTTAAGGAGAATTATACCTCTGTAGTTGGTGCAGTTCAGGGGATCTCCATTTTTGAGGATCGGGCATACGTTAATAGTTAATTATCGTTGCTAGATTCATATTATCGTTTGTTTTTTTTTTGTTTTTTTTTTGTTTTTGTAATAATTAATTTTCATAAAAGTTTCTATAATTTTTGGATTTTTTTTTTTAATCTCATTAAAACATTTATTACTTGTAGCTACATTTGACATGTGAAAATTCTGTATGAAATTAATATCTGCCATCCATTCTTTCCATATTATGAAGGTATAAATGAAAATTAGTTTTAATTGATTAAAGGATAAGATAGTAAAATATTTGAGTGTTTTTTATTATTAATTTCGAAAGCTTTAAGCATTTGAAGTTATATAAAAAGGTAAAGCAAAAATATTTGGCTTGTGTAATTAAAATTTCTTTAATTCTGCTTATTTAATTTGTTTAATAGAAACCTATTTATTTAGGTCCTCATCTACCATTTGTCTCCTTTTATTTCATTTTATTTATTTATTTATTCATGAATGCTTAAAAACTGTATATAAAATATTATAAGCAAGTTTTTCAAATCAGGACAAATATTGAAATTGTATTTTACTGTAAACAATTACAGTAATTGCAACCATAAATAAAGATAGGAATTCAAAGTCTTAGCAAGCGCGTTTTAAATGGTGTTACCAATGAACTGCGAAATACGCCATATAAATACCTTGCCAACAAGTGCATTAATATGATAGTCAAAAAGCGATCGGAACTCACTCCGAAATTCTTAGTTGTTTCAGATATCTCAAGGCATTTCGATTTTGTAGGATTGACAATACGTCCTTTTCACTCTGGGACAATTAAGTAACAGCTGAACATCGGCTGCGTACATTTGAGAGGAACAGTTGGAAATTTAACTTCCATTTTAAATTTCCAAGTGTTCCTCTCATATATACGCAGACGTGTTCGTTTACATAATACATAGTTCGGCCCAAGAATAGAGCCGTGTGGGACAACAGTAACGTTTGTAAGGATATCGCCCACTTGCTTACTGTTAGACATGTAGGTAAGGGAAGATTAATTTGCTTGAACCAGAAGAAGAGGACGAAAATTGAAGTTTTCGAAAAGCTTTCTACATAACTTGACGTGGTTGATTATATCCTTTTTGCGTGGTTTTGCTTTGCAAATTTTGTTGGTATTAAGGTTAAAAATGTTTCTTCTTTTTAGCACTTAAAATAATTAGACAATGTTTTTTGAAAAATTAACCTTTGGACGTTGCTATAGTTTAATACATTAGAAATTAACATAAATACTGTCCATTTAAGTATAATTTTATTCAATATGGACTCATGTCACATCGACACTTAGAAAAAAATGTTTTTTAATAATATTTTTTTAGAAAATTAAGCCTATTTATTAAAATTTCGATACAGCTACCTTCATCTCTCTTAGTAAGGATATTCCGATGAACAAAAATATAAAGTGATTTTCTCTAAAGCCCGTATGATACTACATTTTCTTCTTCGTTATTTTAACATAAATAGCCGCGTTTTATTATCCTCACTAACCCATATGGGTTACCCCGTGATAATAAAACGATCTGGGTTATGAAGGTTGAAGTTCAAGCTATGTTTTTATCCGAGACGCAACCCTGATAAATTTTATTTTACTTTTTTACAAACAACTTGTTTTATTAATTCAAATTGAACTGACTCTTATCCTATGGCTTCATAAAACTGTAGCTAAGAGTGGAAAACATGTTATTTTTTATTATGGCTGATATTAATAAATCTTTCTACAATAACTTCTTTTTTGCCTCACACTCGCAATCTATCCGCCATAGTTAGAACAAATTATAGAGTTAAAAAATAAACCCCGATAGGTATCGGTGTTCCAGGTTGTTGTTGTTTTGTGTGCAAAAAATTAACCCATATGGGTTAGTGAGGATAATAAAACGCAGCTAATAATATCAAAATGTCAGTTTAAAAAAAAAGAGACAACATTATTTTATAAAGGACAGAAAAATAAATTTTCTGACAATTTCATATTGCATGTTGTTAAGTTGTCAATACCGTTATTTTTTGTAATTTCGTAGAATTTAAATTAAATTAAAATCTAACCAACTTCTTTTTCAATAAACGGCAATAGGTGGCAACAATCGCCATTTTAATAAATGAGCGATTCCCTGCATACATAGTTGAAATATGTTGATCCAACCTTGTTCATGGATCTTATCCTGCAGTGTTTTCATACAATGTAACAAATCCACTACATTGCACTACGTCGGATATAAAAAAATAAATAAAGCTCTTGAAGAGCCAAGGCCTAACCTGGCTTTCTCTCAACAACAATTCTCTTGGTACGTGTGAAGAATTGAGGGGACCTACAATTTAACGCCGATTCCGAACGGAAAAGTTGAGAAGCACTTTTTCATGACAGATTGATAATCTTGAAAGTTCTGTCAGTTCTTTGCAAAAGCTAAAGCCCGTTTAAAATGAAATAGAAACTCTGGGCACGAATAGGACTCGAACCCACGGCGTTCTGCTTAGGAGCCAACGCCCCTAACCACTAAGCCACGGACACTAATGCACTACGGCGTATATTATTAAAAATAAAAAAACAGCTGGCTACTGTATTTATTCTTTTATTTTATTTTTCACTATTTAATAAATTAAAGTTTAAGATAGACGGTGATCTAAAAGTTAATTTCCAGCTTTTTGCGTGAAGTTCTATGAATTTCGTTTCTAAAACCCAGTACCGAAAAAGCTTGCTACGATTTTCATTACATCAATAACGTCATTTTAAAATTATTTATTCAAAGTTTGCGTTGGAATTGAAAACACTACATGATTTAAGGGGAAAAAGTTATATTTACTCCAATAAATATAATAATTATTTATTAAACTATTCACAAATGTACAGAAAAATACTTGAAGCTAGTAGCTACCAGGGCTTTTAGCTGAAATAATAAATAGGAACAAATACATATAAACATCATGATATAAGCTATGTACCTACACAATTTCCTGTTTATTGAATTTACTGATATTGACTACACTTTGACAAGTATATCAGTAGAATAATAACATTGCTCTGTCACAAATTGCACAAATGGTAAAAACAAAACTTACATGAAGGAAAAACATAGAATAAACCAATGGACAATGGATCCTTCTTATAAAAAGTAATGCGTTACTCTGTTTGTTTCTGATTGTACTGTTTCGTGATTGCAAACTTTACCTATTAAAAAAAAAAAAAATAAAGAGCAATAAAAATAAAAAAGATTGGCAGTTTGTACCCACCGTATAGTTAGGATTTAAATAGGTTCATATCAAGAAATAAACTAAAAAGAGGAAGATACATAATGTATCTACATATAATTTTGATAGCTTATATTAAAGGTACCAAAATCTTGAATGGAAAATAGGTGGAATGGGATTGAAAATTAATCAAGCGACAAGTAGATAATGAATCAGATAGATGCCTTACCTTCCTTCTACCAACCCCTTTATCAGATCAGTAAGCATAATCACATAACCTTGAGAAAAGCATATTCAAATGCAACTTAGTTTTTACTTTCCAATTTCTGCAATTGAAGAAAAAATACATAATTTCAAAAAAAAAAGTACCACTGCCAGTATTGCTAACAAAAGCTGTTTCCAATCCCATCTAACGAAACTTTCCCTGTCAATTTAAGTCTGCTAAGTGTCACTAATCACGTTATTGTTCTTATTCTACACGACTTAATACATTTTAATTTGACACTAAATCAATACCTTCCATCAACCTGCTTAAAACACCTCTCCAAAGAACCTCCTTCAAACAATACAACAACAGCAACATCAAGAAACAGGCACAATTGACAAAGGCAAAAGCAACGGCAGAACAAAATAAAAACAAAACCTCAAGTGTTATAAACTGAATCTTAATCCTATATTGATTTGATTTTCGAAAGGTTTCAATACCACCCCTTTAACTAAATACCTTCCCTAACTGTATACCTACCTACTTGTATCATATTGGCGCGCACCCTTATACATCCATGCGTAACCACACGTATCACCTCGTTTAAATAAGCTTTATTTTCTTTCCTTTGTGCGGGTCATTTGTTCTGTCCGCAACGACGAAAAACCATAGGGTAGGTAAATAAAGCCAATGGTCTAGTCTTTAATCCCATTTATATAAATTGCAATGCGTATACACAAAACTACCTACCCATCCTACTCGAATGATCAACCACCCACTCACTCACTTCACACTTGTCAGCACAAACCGTCCGAAACGAGGGGACATAAAAAATGAGGCAAATTTTGCGCAGCACAAAAACGCATAAAAACACCTACTTCATGAAGCGTTAAAGTTCAAATCAATAGGTAGATACACATCGAAAAAAGTTACCATCACCATAACCACCACACCACAACCGTGCGTCGCCTCGGCGAGCCAACCCCAACAAGCAACCAACCCCCTAGGGCTCGGATGGGGTTCTATAGATATTATAATTCGCACAAAAAATTCACCTGACTGTTTCGAACACTCGATGCACAACACAATACCGGTACCGGCAACGAAACGCACTCTCAGAATTTAGAATAAGTAACGTACGGGCGAACCGACAGACGTACTCGTTGTTGTTTTCTTTGTTTTTGTTGTTACCGTCACCGTCACCTTTCGTGATACGAAAACAACAAACTGTCAAAAAATACAGGATACTAGGGCGTTAAAAGAAAACACTTTAAAAACACTAAGGTTCACGAACAAGAACAATCAAACGACACGTCTCGAGTTCGATTTTGACTACGACAAGAGCTACACAAATCGGCAATGGTTTCGTTGTTTGATAGGAACACTTTACTTCGATACGTAAATCGAAATGGGAAGCTAAAAATATTGCTTGAAGCAAGTGAGAAAGAAATTCCCGAAAAAGCCGACCAGTTGCTGTGGCGACCACGTTGCATCTGCTCGAGGCTTCTTGACTTTTACTCGACGCGTAGAGAAGACCAGCAGCAGCAGCACCCAATCATCCAATAAAACAACAACAAAACACCAATAACAATCGCATGGCAGCAACCATACAAAATTCTCTGTCCCTCTGTTCCGTCGCGTCGTCACTCGTCGTCTGTTCCCTATGAAAATTCGACCAAACAAAACAACATAGCAGAGCACTAACAGCACCCAAGAGCCAAGACCAAGAGCCAACCGACCGACCGACAACAACACAACTCACAGAAACAGAACATTGAAGATTGAAAAATGATTTGGTGAGAAGCGTTCGTCCGTCTTCGCTTTTTCTGTCGTCATCATCGTACTCATGCTCGTACTCGTATTCGCAGTAAGCTCACACACGACCAACAACGACGACGACCACACCAGAATGGAGCATCAACAAGAAGAGGCGGTGGAACGGGCAGCAGAAGCCCCAAACCAGCCCCATAATACCAAGTCATACCACCAATTCGCCTCACAACACCTCGAAGCGAAAATAACGAAACGGACGAAAAAAAAGGCAGAGGAAAAACAATTCCCAAGTCGTCTACGATTCTGTCAATGGTGTCCGCTGCCCCTGCCCGACCAGTATTGTTCTGTTTCTATCTGTTCGTTTCGCGATGTGGGGCTGCACATTATGGGGAGATTCAATACAATCTAACCAATACCAACAACTCACATCAGTCTTAGAACGTTGCACGAAAAGAAACGAAGACGTTTTCGTCGTATTATTCTCAATGTTCGTCGGCGGCAGTCTGTGCTGCGGCAAAAGATTTTTTATCAGTTCTTTTAGAAGATATAGATATTTCGATAATGTTCATTGGGGTCGCGCATCTTGTGACATCTTTGGGAGCTTTCCGATGTCTCTCAGAGGGTGGTTGTGGTCGCGTATGCAACAAACTTTGATTGCAACATGTTGTGAAACATTATTTTGGTTTTGTGTTCAAATTCATAGTGCACACTCTCACGGCAAACAGGCGGGCCGGGCCCGTGGGTGTCTGTGGTTTGAATGAAAGCAAACGACAGCAATTAGTTTGTCTAATAAATTTATTGCTCAGGGTTCTTGTGTGTCGCATCAGTCAGTGGGTTGTGAGATTGATTGGGTTGTGTTTTGTTGACAACGAGTATACAAAAAAGAGCAGGGATTTCCCGGAATTCCTGGTCAGCGAATTTCCTCACCATGCTATTGCGGTGGATGACTTGATGGAGGGTGGGGTAAGTTCGGGTGTCTACCTGTCCGGCGCGAGTTTTCGATTACAATAATTCTCAGGAGAACGCTACAACTACTGTTTTCTTGGGTTACTGGACTGGACCGACGAAAACGAAAGTACTGTGTCGACGAAATTATTAGATTTTTTTTGTTGTTATTGTTTAAGTTTTCTTCAAGGGAATTATTTTTTGTAATTGGTTTTGCATTTCCCTTGAATTTGATCAAAAACAAAGGAGGAAATATACTTCATTCATAGAAGGGTTGACACAGTGTTGTGCTTAATTTTTTATTTTTTATTATTATTATTTTTTATTTCATTCATAAGTCAGAAACTAGCCTGGGAGCTAATGACAAGAAGTGAATTAAGCTTTTTCAATCCTGATTTCATGTTTGAATTTTGTAATAAAATCTGGTTTGTTTTAGAGATACTGAACTTTGAAAAATTGTAAACATTATTTGAAAATTATTGTGTAAATAAAAAATAAAACTGAGGCAAATACATATTATGTATATTATATTATTTATGAAAAAAAAAAAAAAAAAAAACAAATTATAAATAAGGAACATACCTTCATTTTAAAAAGAACAGGAATACCGCTAAGCTTTCCCGATCAAGCTAAATATTTAGCCCTCATTTTAGACAAAAAAATAAATTGGTAGGCAAATATTGATGAAAGAGTGAAGAAGGCAACTGTAGCGCTTTTTACTTGTAAAAAAGCCATAGGCTCAAAATGGGGCTTTTCCCTTAAAATAACCCACTGGCTATACACTTTTGTTAGAGTAATACCGATACTCATTTATGGAGTATGGTGTACCGGACTGGGCAAGATGGTAAATCTAAATAAACTTATCAAAGTCCAGCGATCAGCAGGTATGTTCATCACAGGAGCACTTCGCTCAACATCAACAGCAGCCTTGGAAGTGCTTTTAAACCTAACACCTCTTGACATCTTCTCCAAAATGGTGGCAGCTAACTCATACGTAAGGCTAAGAACCACCTCTCAATGGATCAATAAAAACACTGGACATACTACTATCTTAGACAACTTCAGATCTATCCCAGATCGCTTAGACTATACCACCCCAAAAATGGTTTTCGATAATAGCTTCCAAGTTTCAATCCCTTCAAGATCTTCTTGGGAAGAAGAGAGACCACTGAAAGATAATACGGTACACTTCTATTCAGACGGTTCAAAGACCGATTACGGAGTTGGAAGTGGTGTCTATTTGAAACAACTATCAGTCTATCATATAGACTTCCCAATCAATGTAGTGTGTTCCAGGCAGAAGTAATGGCGATTAAAGAGGCACTATCCTGGCTCAAATAAAACGTTATATCTCGCAAGGATATAAGTATCTTCTCGGAGAGCCAAGCCACCCTCAAATCTCTCGCACCTGTCTCTACAAACTCTCAAATAGTCAACAACTATCGATCATCTCTGAATGAGATGATGGAACAGTTTAAAATTCACCTCATTTGGGTGCCGAGCCACAAAGACATCCCGGGAAATTAAAAAGCTGATGAGCTCGCCAAAAACGGAACACTTCTGCCTACCGTTAGACAAAGACATAACATAGGAACACCACTTGCTGCATGCAAATATCTTCTCAAACAATATGCTCTATAGAATCAAATGCTAGATGGTCACAAGGTACCACCTGCCTAGCAAAAAAACAAATATAGCCAAGCATAGACCTGAAACGGTCAAAAGGCTTGATTTCCCTAAGCAGACAAAATATAGGCTGTACAATTGGAGTCATAACAGGACACTGCCTCTTAGGTAGACATGCTTTGAGGCTAGGGGTCTGTGCAAACGACTTCTGTAGAAGCTGCATAGACGAGGAGGAAGAGGAAACAGTCCAACACTTTCTATGTACATGTCCGGTGCTCTCCAATAGAAGGCATAACTATCTCGGTAATCCCTTCTTCGATAATACCAGTGAACTGGCAACGATCGACACCAAATGTCTCTCTTACTTCATTAATGATACAAAATGGTTTGTTTAAGTTCATTACTCTCCCATGAGTAACTTCTTTAGTGGTATCACAATGGACTCTTGAGGTCTAAGTGAGTCAGTAACATCTAGACAGCCACTCCAACCTAACCTAACCTTACCTACAGTTTTCCACAAAAGTCATGGTACAGCATTCATTTTTAGACGCTTAAAATATTCCGTAATGCAAAATTTTAAAAAATTTCAACTTAATTTAGCAGATTCATATTGTTCTTTATTTCAATAACAAGAAAAGAGACGTTTTTGCCATTATTAAATTAAGAAGAGATAAAATACGTTGAACACATAAATTCACTTTCACAAAACTCCAACAACTGTGCAACGGCAAATAGTTTGATTCGTTTCCTTATGTCAGT
Source organism: Sphaerophoria rueppellii (assembly GCA_920937365.1). Taxonomy (NCBI): domain Eukaryota; kingdom Metazoa; phylum Arthropoda; class Insecta; order Diptera; family Syrphidae; genus Sphaerophoria; species Sphaerophoria rueppellii. The sequence continues at coordinate 45,009,419 of CAKKXW010000004.1, forward strand.
AAACCTAGTTACTGACGAGAAACAATTCTTTTCACTCGGTCTTTTAAATTTTCTTTTAAATTTTCTTTAAAATTTTCTTTTAAATTTTAGTAGAAGATAGGTGCCTGGTCATTTATCTTCATCAAAATCAGAACAAAATTTACTCCAAAGCATGATAAATTTCTTGAAGCCGTTGCACCATTCAAAACGTTATAAAGCGCTTTAAAAAAGAACACACCGCGAAAACAAGCCGCGTAGTGGCCCTGCTTGATTTAATAAAAGAAAAATGAGCACTTGGCAGCTCAAGATCCATTTATAAGTGCGAGCAAGATAAGTGGAGATCTTGAAAAGTACAATGAAAACATAGTTCATCCTGAAACTGTTCGCCATGCCATCGTTGAAGCTAGGTTTAAGTCTCGTTTACCTAAAATTTAACTGTTAATCAGTGAGGTTAATAGTAAAAGGAGGATTGAGTTCGCAAGAAAGTACTTAAAGGAGACTCCTGACTTCTGACGCAAGAGAATTTTATCAGAAGAGTATAAGTACAATGTGTTTGCATCAGATGGTCGCGTTGAAATATGGTGAAAAATACGATTAAGAGTTTTCTTGTTTTAATAGAAAATACCATGGACCAACATATTTACCTTAATATTCTCAAAGAGAATTTAATAGATAGTAAAAGAAAGCTAGGTTTTTCAAATTATTACTACTACATAAAAAAAAAAAAAAGAGTGGCACGACAGCTCATGAAGAGCCAAGGCCTAAGTGGCTTACTCTCATCAACAATTCTCTAGGTGCCTGTGAAGAATTGAGGGGACCTACAATTTTACGCCGATTCCGAACGGCAAAATTGAGAAGCACTTTTTCATCACTGATGATACTCTTGGAAGTTTTGTCAATTCTTCGCAAGAGGCAGTGTCCGTGAAAGATGAAATAAAAACTTTGGGCCCGAGTAGGATTCGAACCCACGACGCGACGTTCTGCTTAGCAGCCAACGCACCTAACCACTAAGCTACATACTGCCCAAAAAAATGTCTAATTTAAAACACTCCCCACCTATTAGTGACCCTTTTCAAAAACCCAGACTTGAACCCGATAGAGCATATGTACGATGTTCTAGAAAAACAAACAGTTCGAGCGATTGTCATTCGCAACAAGACGCAGACAATTAAAGAATGTCAGAATTTTGAAGTAACTTACACTAAAAACTTTGTAAATTCAATGAAAAACAGACTGAAAGCCATTATAAAATTTAAAGCTTATCCTATAAATATTCTGAGATTATTTTTCACTTTTTGAAAGCTGCAGATACCATCACTTTTGTGGGAGAAAATTCATGCGTTTGTCCCAAACTTTATTTATTTAATGTTTATGTTCCAATTGTGGTTGCTTTTCGTGTTGTAAAAAGTAGCATGCAAATAAAAATGAGTCGTTATAAAATTAAAATTTTTAAAATGTTTAAGCAATATTATTAAAAATGTATGCTCTACCATGACTTTTGTGGAAGACTGTAGATGACACTTCTTAAAAATTTGCAGGTTGAAAATAGAAT
>CAKKXW010000004.1:45021150-45049074 GCA_920937365.1 Sphaerophoria rueppellii
TTTATCAGTTGTAACTAAAGCCACGGGATGCTAGACGAGATCAAATACTCAAAATCCTAATTCATATAGCTCGGGTACTAGGAAGATGACGAAAAGTCGATAAAGAACTATTTGAAGTTACAATATATATATGGATCATTTCGAACTAACCTATTACTAAAATAAGTGTCTCTTTGAATAGGTATTTCCGTTTTTAGTTCTTCCGACAACTTATCGTAAGACCTTTTCAACCTAGAGTTGTTGGGATGTTTTTTTAAACACTTACAGAGAAAATTTTTCCTACGTAAAATTATTATTGTTCTTTTTCTTAGTTTTTTTTACTAGGTATATATATAACATTGAAGTTTATCAAGAAATAGCTGAAAAGCAGTAGAAGGATCATGGGCTCGATATACTTAATCCTAAAACTCATAAACTAGAGCAGATCGTAGGGCACCGAAATCAATGTTGACTATTTCTTGAAAAACAGACCGTTTTTCAAAAAAAAACAAATCTTTTGCGGTTAAATTTTTCTTTTGTTTTGATCATAATAAATTTATTGCAAAACTAATTAAAGATTTTTTTTTATTACCGAATATGTACATTAAAGCAATAAAAATGCAAACAACTAATTTGTCTGTTCGATCAGCTGGTTCTGCTATGCTATCAACTTCATATGGACTTGCTCCAGATTTAATCTCAGATGATCAAATTTTTGATACGTCCTTTCCTTCAGCGCCGAGTTTGTTCACATGGACATGTTCTTACTGATTGCTTCGCCCTTCTCCCGGACACTCTTGTGTAGATCATTCATCTTCTCCTGCGACGATTCATTGCGCTTCTGCTTGGCTTCCAGCATTGCCTCGACTTCGGTCAGTTGGTTGTCGCCGGTCACTCTTAGTTGTCTTCGAAGTTTCTTGATTTCAATAGCTGAAGCCGCTTCGATGGCGTTTGAGAATTTTTACAGCTCTTCGTTGAATTCACGAAGGAGTTTCTTGTTTCTCCAAACTGAGAACGTCATGCTTCTGTTGAGTCTGGGTTAGTTTCTGGCGGAGTTCAGAAATGGAGTTCGTCGTTCGACCACCAAAAAAATATATTAACGTTATATGAGATCGGTTTGGAGATGAAAAATCTTACCTTAGATTTCTCCTTCATCCTGTAAGTACTTCTTTTTGCGAAATCTCCGGGGAAATACAGTTCTTTTTTTCCGACAATGTCTTTGGATAAAAAATACATATACACAAACATGACATTTCTAGAACATACAAGCTCTAAAATTTTTGTAATGAAATAGTTTTAATTGAGGACGAACAGAAATAATTTGATACAGAAGACTTCGATGGTTGTGAAAAATGCACGACCAGAATTATTTTTTTTTTTTAATTACAGATTGACAATTTGCAATTTAACAGAAAAAAAATCCTTTGACAAATCAACCCCTTCAACTCACCCCCTGAGATGAATTGAGAATACATAGTTAGAAATAGATACGATTTGACACATTAACACTGACCGTAAAAATGACAGTTGTGGTTACGAATCGTAACTATTGGCGTGCAAAAACGAGAAATAGTCAACTATAGTCAGCGCAAAAACGCACTTCTGTTTGTTTACGTTTAGCATGCTTTTATTTTGTTTTAATAGTGTGGTGCCAATCTTTCTGATACTAATGTTTTGTTTGGATCCCTTATTAAACCCTTAAGTACTCGCTTTCGCACACAGAACATTGCATAAAAGATCGCACGGATAACCCCAAAAAGTATGAATAGCTAGTTTAAAATGCTTTGACTCCATATGAGTAACCGACGAAACTTAAAGATTAAGGCTTAATATCCTTGCTGGAGCTAACGGCGAACAGCGCGCGGCGACGCCGACGCCGCGTGTAGCGGCCGACACTGCGGCGGTCCCAGTCCACTGCTTAGAGTATTTGGTGAAAATAAAAAATCAGTTATGGAAAGCAGTTTTGGCGGGCTTTTATTATTTATTGGACAAATTCCTCCAAAAAATTTTGTACAGGGTGAATTCAAACGAAATAACCATCATGGTAATGGTACCTCTTCAACCCTCTGTATCAAGATACTAAAGCAAACGGCCTTGCCCTCTTAAATTTGGACAGCAGGTGCGTACATCCATATCCGAAAATGGGATAATGGACTAATTCCCCGCAGTATTGTGCACAGGGTGAATCCAAACGTAAAAAAAAATCAATCATGGCACCCTTTTGACCATCTTTAGATAATTCCACCTTTTATTTCTCTTAAATTTCGTATTGTTATGATTTCATCTTCAATTTATGTGCTGTATTCAGTTGATTGCTGCTTTAATTTAAGACCGAATTTTAAAAATCACGTTGACTTAAACACACGTCATGGGACTTTGTGACACCACCAAGGTCATTTGCATTGATAATGTTGAAAGTGTGTTTGGCTGAGTTCTTTGCACGATGTAAAACAAGAGCATTGCAAATCCACCAGCTAAATTAATTTGAAGCCCAAAGGTATGGATAAGTGTTACTAAAATTACCAACACCACAAATTCCTCAGTTTCTTATCTAATCTAAATACCAATCATAATCTCTATCCCAAGGACTGACTTCTTAATTCTAAGCCAAGATATGTGCACTGAATCCTTTGGAAAATTACTCATAATTAGAAGGCCGTGTACACCGTTAATTCTTCTTCCTTCTGCAATTTGTCCCAATTTTCAATTTGCACAAGCAGCGCTCTCCAAAAAGGAACAAGCCACCAACCTCGACTGGGACCCTCATTCTTATTCAATTATTATTCCTCCCGGCCGATATCTTAGTCTTCATTCATTCATTCGCAAGCTTCAACCAACCGTGATGGACACTAAAAACAAAACAAAAGTACCTGAAGGAAGTTCAAAACAACCCGAAGAAGCAGCAACGCATAAGGAGCATAAATAAGCACTTAATTAACTGCTATTGAGGGCCGCGTAAAACCTAATAATTTTGTTAATTTATATCTTCCCGAGGCGCTCTCTCACACACAGGTCTTCTTCTTACCGCACTGTGTTGCTGTTTTGATCGCCGTGCGTTGTAGTCTTACAATCTGAAATTCTGAACCACTGTGGTCCTCGGAATTCCTTTTCCGGTAAACGAGCTGTGGGCACGCATTCTGCTATAGCAGGTTCCGATCGAACCCATCATCGCGGTGCACATAACCAACCGAATTCCGTTCAGATAAAGCGTGTGCCAGAAATTCCATGAAGGCACCAAATCCGTAGATATATGCATGGCTTGCAAGTGATCATTACAATTCCATGATGACGAAAAGATAAATAGAACCAAAGTCCATAGGCTATTGAACATCTCACTGATGCTGTTTTCAGGACGGCCGGGGGGACAGGGGACGGAATCAGTTGGAAAACATTGTTGCAATAAGTTATTCTTGGGCCACAAGGTTCGGTCGAAGCGGACTAAAATCGGAATGAATTAATTTGTGCCTCGGGGGCTTATTGAGAGAGAAAGGGTATAGGTACCTGTTCCTATCTACCTACATTGGGTTTGTTGTTCAACCTCTCGGTTACCAAAAAATCTCAGCCTGTCAAAACAGAGATTTCTGGTGCGGGATGTGTGCATCGACACAGATCATCACTGACTGTTTTTTTTTTTTTTTTTTTGCTTTTTGTTTTTCGATGTTAACATGCAAGTAAACAAACAAGATATTCACTCGATTGCCGCCGCTTGGTTTCATCACGCATTTAAGATGATCCTCCTCGTCCTCGTCAAGGTATCAAGTCGGAATTGGAAGTTTTTAGTTTTTTTCCTTTTTTTTTGCCTTTATAGGTTGTACTCCGTTTTTGGAATTAATGCCGAAAGCTCATCACAACATTCTGCAAACAATAATCAGCAAACAACCTGCATACACAACACATTTGGAAAGCAGCGCATCAATGCGAAGGAAGGTTATGGTCGTTCGGAGTTGGACCCCAGCAGCGGGCCACATACCATTTTAGTTTTTTAGTTAACATTATATTTGCTTGTTGTATTAATCAGTGACGATCGTAATGACTGCGGTGGGGCAGCGTCAGAGATCATCGTCATGTTGATGGACATTCTCTCCCAAGTTCGGGTGCTGGCTCGCATGGTGGGAGTTACCACCAGCGCAACGATCAATCAACGCTGGAATGTCAATCATGATAATGATGTGCGATGACGGGGAAGCGCCATCAGGTGATGTTTCGAACTGTAGCTGTAGGAGCTAGTGGAGCGTGATTGTTTGTGTAAAGTTGTTTTACTTGTTAATCGTACTTCATCCAGTAAAGTTGATTTCATAATTTATGGACGTTTTTTCATCTTGTAGGGTGAATTTCTTTAATGGTATGGAAAATCATTTATGTTTGAACCAGGAAATTAACTGCTTCTTTTTTGTAAAACTAAAGATTTATTCTGAGCTAGCACCAAAAGCTTAAAAGTTGTCAGTAAGCGTCAAAGTAAAAATGTGTTAGCAATTCGACCATCTGACCCCGCGAATGTGCCTTAAAAATTGTTGTATTTATGAAATGAAAAAATGTTAAAACTTTTATTTTCTAATTACCTGCTAGAAGCAAGTTTATATTTTTATAAGACGCTGCAAATTTAAAGCAGTGATGAGCTCGGCAGAGTCATAATTTTTGCTCAGCAAGACATAGCAGAGCAAAAGTTAGTATTGTGACGAACTTCAATTTCTTCGTTTGAAAATAAAACAAATTGAACACTGAGTACACTTTAACTTTTTATTGCTGAATTTTCTTAGTAGATTTGATGAATTGATTTGATATGCAGTCAATAACGTTATTTTGTGATGTGCTTTTTTGCTTTGCAGCCAAGGATACGCTCGTCGGATCGACAAGGTTCCGTCTGAAGAAAACACTAAACTTCAGCAATAAGGTCCACAATTTCTTTATTATTGTTTTTTTTTCTTACTCTTAAATAATAATAAATCTCTTTAAAAAATAGAGTGGCGCGATGGCTCTTGAAGAGCCAAGGTCTAAGTGGCTTACTCTCATCAACAATTCTCTAGGTGCATGTGAAGAATTGAGGGGACCTACAATTTTACGCCAATTCCGAACGGCAAAGTTGAGAAGCACTTTTTCATGACAGATGATACTCTTGGAAGTTTTGTCAGTTCTTCGCAAGAGGCAGTGTCCGTGAAAGATGAAATAAAAACTTTGGCTCGAGTAGGATTCGAACCCACGACGTTCTGCTTAGCAGCCAACGCACCTAACCACTAAGCTGAGGACACCCTTATTTAATACCAAAACTATATGAAAATTAATAACAATCTCCTCTAAGTCGGGTTGTTTATGCTTCTCTGGTTATGTTTATTATATACGGTACGGCGGGGTCTTATTATCTCTCTGGCTATAGTGTAAAACTAGTACGGCAGGTTTATGCTACTCGGATAACGTGGTAGATTTTGCATGTCGGCTATCTGGTATGGCTCTGGAAATATACTTAGTTACTTAAGGTGGCGCTACAGTCCGTTGTGGACTTGGGCCTCAATCAACAGTCTCCGCCAGCTAGCTCGATCCTTAGCTAGTCGTCTCCAGTTTTGCACTCCAAGTTGTTTGCGGTCCTCTTCCACTTGAGTGCGCCACCTGAGTCGCGGTCTTTCTCTCGGGAATAGTGTCGACGGCTTTCCGGGCCGGAGCATTGGTGTCCATCCGCTCTAAATGACCGAGCCATCTGAGTCTCTGGACTTTGACCCTTCTGGCTAGGTCCATGTCGTTGTACAACCCGTAAAGTTCGCTGTTGTATCTTCTTCGCCATTCCCCTTCAATGCACACGGGGCCAAAGATGACCCGAAGAACTTTCCTCTCGAAACAGCCTAAGGCACTTCCATCCGATTTTGTCAGGGTCCATGCTATAGCCCCTGGTGGCACGCAAAACAGCAGGATTAATGGCCCCTGGTAGGGCGAAAAACAACCTAATACCCTTGAAACCCCTTACCACTGGTGGGGCGAAGTTCCAATGAAATTAATATTTACTTAACCACTTACCTCCGAGGACTGTCTGCACTGCTCCGTGGCCAGACCCTGACTGACTCAAACCTCAAACTATTAAATTAATATTCCTTCTCGATGTGGCTTATTGTTCCAACCACACTAGCGATTTAACTTTTGGTGAATATTTTCACCACGGCAGTGGACTGGTTTACGGCAGAGGAAAGGTTGACTAAACTAATTATACCAGGGTAGTTCGTGTGACTTGGACGGCGATAGACTGTAACTAAGTACCTTTACACCTCGGCGGGCGGACTGTTTTAAGTATGTCTGATGAATTACTCTCACCACGGTGGACTGTGTTTTGGTAGCTTCGTGCAGGTTGCCTTATGCTTTTTCGTGGGATGGCTAAATGTGAATTGTATTTGTACGAAAGGTGAAATTATACGTGAATGGGTGGAATATCATGTCGGCGGTCGTCGTTCATGACAAACACCGGCGATGATGTTGGTGGCCACATGTTTGGTAAATAAAAAAAATAGATCAGCATGTAACGCTTCGTTACAATTTAAAAGATTAGAAAACAAGCCTTTCAAATAGAATTTTAAGTTAATGTTTCCAAATTATTAAACTACTAGCGGACCCCGGGAACTTCGTCTGGTCCTAGTTTAAACTTTTACACTCAACAATGAAAATTATTTTTACTGGCATTTCGTATGTTTTCATGCGATTCCTCATAGTTCCGCAGAGGCTGCGACACCTTGTTATTCAGTTCAGATCGTTTTGCAGTTCTTTGTGCTACTGTTTATTGGATCGGATCAAGATGTACTAATGCTTTTGGTTAATCTACGAATCATTAGTGGAATGTACTAATGACATTGATACATGTACGCATTGAGGAAAGATATTACAAAGTGTTTGAATAAAGGTTATAAAATATGAAGTATAAGTAGAATAAACTAATACCGAATTTGCATTCGACTAAAAATGAGTAAGTACTAAGAATAATTCGTAAGGTCAATTTTCGACACTTATTGTTTTACTAATATTTGTTTTGTTTCGTACATTTTACAAATGAATCAGTAGATAAATATAACGAATGAGTTAGGAAAAATCACGAAACCATTCATATACGTTTGTTAACGAATGATTTAGTTCAATACACCAATAAATTCGTACAATGTACTTATAATTTGATTTAAAATAATAATATCAGTAAATACAACGAATAAATTCATGTATATTATACTAACAATTTTATTAAAATTTACTAAGATCTTCGTTATTTTCTTATGAATAAAAAGCTTCTTACAATCATGGAACATTCATTCAATATACGAATTTTTCTTATTTGTAGCCATTTTCTTAATAAATTGTTCAGTATGTCAACTTTTCTTTACCACTTGAGACTATTCTCAGTGTCGTACCATAGAAAGCTAACTGACCCAACATATGTATCAATGCCTGAATTGCCTTAAGTTCATTCAATAAAATAGCAAGAGGCATCTCACGATTTCCGTTGCGTCGGGAATGGTTTGGCTTTAAACGGCAGCCATAACTGGAGGATATTCTGTGGATAGGATATTGGAACCTCGGGTCTCGGCCTCTTCGAAGTTGAGTGTCATCACATCCTTTGGATAGAATTTTTATTGGTTCGAGGTGTCCCAACTACGTGCGTTTTTTTGGTCAAGCATAGAGCGTGCCAGTTGGTAGGTGGCCTCCTCCTTTCAATGAAGAACTGATTTCTTCATAAACAATTTTCGCCAGACAGAACCAAGTTAAAACTTTCGTCGAGCGAAATATGAATATCTTTACTCCGTAATATAGACCCTATTTCGAATATACTGCCGGAAAACTAATCTGCCTCTCCAGGGAATAACCGATTCATAGATGAATATAGATTCTCCAAGTAAAAATACTCTTTTGATATTCCTCTGCAAAAGATGTTTGAGTTTCCCAATTCTACCATCTGCTGTTGTTGAGGCATTGTAAGCTAAGTCTACGCAGACTGCCAGCAAACTTTTATTAGATCACAGAAAGCATAGACGAATTGGTGAAAAAAGTTTTCCAAAATATTGCACAGAACTAAAAAAATCATCAGTTGCTCAGTATACGTGTACTATACATTACCGGCCTAAAACATCAATCCATCCACTTTACTATTCAGAATGGGGATACCCAGCAAAACGACAACTTAAAAGTTCATATATACTGGAGTTAATCAAGACGGTGTAATGAGATGAGGGGTATCGGTGTTGGAGGGTAACGGCCGGCGGGCGGCGGCGCCGCCGCACCGTAGCGAGGTATCAAGGAAGCAAGGGAGGGGAATTAAGAGAATTAACTCATATGGCAGCTCTGTTAAGTGACAGGAAAACTGCACACCTAACTTTTTCTCACTCACTAACAATTTTCTTAGAGCGGGTACAACGTCAAGTTTTTAAAAAACGATTATAATTAAAAACAATTATTTCAAACTAGCTGACCCTGCGAGCTTCGTCTCGCCACCCCTCAGCACAACTTTTGAATAATTACAATATTACATTACAATATTACAATAAAGATATTGCTAAAATGCAATGTGATTTGCTTGAATCCAACTGAAATAGAGAACTTTCTATATCTGAATTTTACCAAAATTTACAACTAACATTCAACATTCATTATTCGTTCTTCGTTCTTCCGGTGTGTTTTGACTATTTCCCAAAAATCAAATTTCCCATTTTTTCTGACTTTCTCGTTAGACTTTCCCAAAAATTTGTTCTTATTAAGGCTATACCTACAGTGAATGTTTTATGAGAAATGCATTGAGGATTGAGCGGATTAAGAGTCGCTAAAGGATATATTTACAAACATACCAATAATGCAACTACAATTCTATGCAAAAACTTGATTTTAGATCTTCAAGTTCTTCGTGCTCTCGCAGAGTTTTCCGAGCTCCCAATCCAAAATTATTCATTTTTCCCTTTGAAAACCGATGAATTTTCCGATTTTTTCATCAAGAACTTTCTATTTTCCATTTGAAAACTTCGAAATTTTCCAGTTTTCAATTGAAAACCAATGCACCTACAATTACATGCAGTTTTCATCTGAAATCCAATGAGTTTTCCCAATTTTTCATCGAGAACTTTCTATTTTCCATTCAAAAACCCATTTTGAACCAAAAAAATGCCAAGCAAAAAAAATCTAATTTCCGACCTTTGTTTGGTTTTTCCAGTTTTCCCACTCTTCCATGAGCTTTTTCCAATTTTTTTTTTCACAGAAATCATCACTGAATACAACAATATCAACCACGAACATTTAACAAATATCTGTTGGGCCATTTCGGAGTCTATAAGAGACATAGAAACAAACATACATCCATTTGTATATATTATAGAGATAGAGATAGAGATAGAGATAGAGATAGAGATAGAGATAGAGATAGAGATAGAGATAGAGATAGAGATAGAGAAGAGATGGAATTTAAGAGGTTTGTTTTCTAATCTTATAGAACGTAACTGACTGCATGGATAATCAATTTAACAAATCTAATAAGAAAATTCAGCACGAAAAATGAACTCAGTTTTAAAGGTCTATAAATATGCGTCAGACCAAAGTTATGACACTAGTAGTATAGTTTTAAAACCAAGGAAATGAAGTCTGTCACAGTATTAGCTTTCGCTATGGCTTATCTTACCTTACATTCAAAAACAAAAAAACTAGAAATATTTGTTTAGAGAATAAAAATTTGTCATTAAGGCTTTTGCATTCGTAAACTTTACCCTGCATAAATCGGTCGTTGAAGAATGTGTTTTATTAAGCAAAGTTACAATAGACGATTTACGTACGATGAGAACTACCAAACTTGCCGACAAACATCCCAAAATAAGTCTGAGGTGCTTTGTAAAATGCCTGTTCAATAAAATCGGAGTTTTGAAGGGTGATCGAGTGAATAAGAACGCTTTTTTAGAGTACTTCAAAACGCATTTGGGTAGGGAAAAAACTCAGTAATATTACAATGAGTGCAAAGATTAAAATGGTGAGGAGGAGTGCGAAACACCGTTCAAGATAATCCAGTGCTTGGCTGACAATGATGAATATTTCCAAAAAAAAACTCACTGTTGTAGCGAAGAAACTTCATTACTAAGATAAAAGGAAATGTACCTATACTACCGACCCGGAGTGTAAAACTTAAGTGTCACTAAGCGAACGAACCAGAGTGTACATAATTCCCTGACATCTCCAAATGGCATACAAATAAACAATATAGATAATTTACATATAACATTAAACTTTGTTTTTACAATTCACAGTCTGTTTCAGTAGTAAAATTTATATATGAATAGAAATAATTCGTATAAAAGGAGGGGAAAAACTAACCGAATAAAGCTCATTTATTGGTAGTTATCCTCTTTTGATTCTTTCCACAGTCGTGGACTTATGACCGTTATTTCCACTACGTGGACTTATTTATTTTGATACTTCCACTGATTTCAGTGGACTTGCTCCGGGTTATTTCCACTTAAGTGGACTTATTGTTTTGATTCTTCCACTAAACTCAGTGGACTTGATTTTGGTATTTCCGCTTAGCGTGGACTTATTTTGTTGGTTTATTTCTACTTAGTGTGGACTTATTTTTGCTGGTTTATTTCCACCTAGCGTGGACTTATTTTGTTGTTTCCACAAGTCGTGAACTCAACCTTTATGATTATTCTACTTAGGTGAACTTTCTATTAATGTATATATTAGCTTAAGTAATGAGAGAATAAAGGTCTTTTATCGGAATTAAAGAAAACAACACTATTTTGTTATTTGGAATTTGAGTCGAATTGGATCTCCTTGCCTTGAGTTTGTGCTTTTCTCAAGGAAACCCTGGACCCGACGAGCTATACCGTAGCCACGATCTAAAAGCATTACACTGTCATACTCATGATTGTCATGCGAATAAAAATCGAAAACATCACACAGAAAAGTAATTATAAATCAAAAGTATGAACGTATCAAGCTGTGTATTTAGTTATTTCGTTCTTAGTTGTAAGCCTCTTTTATTTATTCTGTAGAGTTTATAAATTGTGATTTCTCCATATCATTCCTATCAACTGCCTGACCAACTGACTAAGTTTCTGCTTTCATCTTCGACACAAGGGGGATAAGTCCGATTCTTTTTGCTGCTTGAATAAGTTCTTCAATGTATTCCGTTTTTGGGCCAACGCACGACTCACGGTATCCAGCTCGTACCCCAAGACTTTTAATAATTACTTTTTTATTATTTATTAAATACTGTAATATTCGGCTTGGTCCGATAGTTAAAACTTATTCACTTTTTTGTTCAGATAAAACACACATTCACTTTATTCAAATCACTCACAAACTTATTTATTCAACACTTTCAATTATTACTTTCAAACACAGTGTCTTTACTTTATAGCAGTTCACATTCAATTTATTCTGCTTCGACACCAAACGGGTATTTATATAACTCAAATAAGTTCGAGAAACTACTAGGTTCTAGTAGGCGCTGAAACTTCTCGATGCTTAACGAAGTTCGTCTCTTAACCACTCTAAAGAGTGTATACACAATTACTTGCAACTACAAATAAAACTTTTGCTACATAGCTGTTCAGCAATTAGAAAATATTAGAGTGACAGAGATAAATAGTGTTTACACATTTAAGTATAGAGACATAAAGAAGCGGAGTTACAAAGTGTGTACACATTGCAATAGATTGACATACAGAGATATAGAGAGGTAGGAATAGAACGTGTATACATATTATAATACGTTAAATTACGTAAGCCATACAAATACCATCACAATTTTTCTTAAATCTAGGGTTGCATTCATTACAATTTTACTTCGTGGTTCGTGTTATGTTTTTCGATTTTGAAGATCTCATACACTGGTTTCATCATATCCTTATAACAGATCTCACAGAGTTGTTTTACTAACACATTATCCCTACCTTTCTATCCTAGAAGTACCTAGAGTAATAGGAAATAGGAAAACAAACAACTTTTAGAAGTATTCAAGTCAAAAAAATAGCACAGAATAGTGGGGACATACTGACATTTCTTTATCCAAAGCCTGTAACGAAGCATTTCAACAATTTTATTTTGTTCGACAAAATTCAGAAGCGTGAATCCGGAGAAAAAGCATAAAAACCGCAACCGCCCCATTGACAAAAAAAAAACGCACGGAGATCCGCCCCCGGATAAAACAGAGTTAACAGAAGCAACAACCGGAAAACACCGAACACAACAATAAGAAGCAACATCTCGAAAATGCCTAATATAACAAAAAGAAGCGACAACACATGATGATCATTTGGGTGTTATACGATTCATACTCAACAGTCAACATCGATAGAAAAATCAATAATAATGTCACCACGAAAATTAGTCTCCATTCCGCTTCAGTAGAGCGAACGCCTGAGCTAGCATCCTATTAATATTTTGAGGGAAGGCACTAACATTTTTTAGAGCTGAACATTTTTATTTTGCCTTGTGAATATAATTTCTTCAAAATATATTCTCAACCGACTAGAGTTTCTCTCCGATCCGATATTTTTGCCAACTGACTATTTTGTGTATTTTCCCTCCTTACTTAAGGTGGCGCTACAGTCCGTTGTAGACTTAGGCTGGAGGTAAAATCATGGACCTGGAAATTTAGAAAGGAAACATGTTTCCGAGTACATATTCCCCAGTAAGTGAACGTGCTGACCTACACCTGCAAGTAGTGCCTCTGAGAAGTTCTTGTCAATTTAATGGCATGAACCAGCGGACGTAGGCAGCTTTAATCTAATGGAATTAACGGATTGAAGTAGGGCGTATAATGAAGAAGAAGATTGATGCGATTTTAAAAAAATAATATATCTAAGTATATATTAAATGAGGAAAAAACGAACAACGAATATCGAAAGTGGATAGACGTTAATGAAATTAGACGCCCAGTTGGGTTTATCCCTTGATTGGCTTGTTCATCCCTTCAATCAATGTGGATATACTTGACAGAGGGTGAGCGGTGACCCTCATCCGCAAGTTAGATAAAAGCTGCAAAACTCAAAAGATCACAAAAATGAAACAATGTCTGTATAACGAATGGTTATACAGGACCAAAATGTGACACCAACCCCACACCCAGGGGCAATTGGGTACCGCGGGTAGTGAGGATTTGCCACCTCACTAGTGGGATGGACCTTCGCGGGGGTTGTGGTTGTCTGAGTTTGGCCTCAGTTGCTGTTCGCAGATCGCGGTTACGGCTCTTCTTTCGGTGACTGAAAGTTGAGTGCAGTTTCCGTGACCGGACAACGGCTCTTCTTTCGGTAAACGAGGGTTGAGTGCAGTTCCGTGTTTTGCCTGAATAGTAGTCTAGAATCCAACCAAGATGAATAAGGGCTGGCACTAATTCAATTGGTACTGGTGTGAATCCAGTTGCAGGGTACCCGCTTCTTTTTTTTGAAAGTTGAGGTGTGCTTTGGTAGCTGGTGGATCATCAGGGTGAATGTCAACACTTAAAAACGACACCTGTGTGAGTGGTCACACGTCAGATAGGGCTTAATTGCTAGGTACTGACGTTAATCAATTCATGCTTCTGTAGACTAAGGCCTCAATCAACAGTCTCCGCCAGCTAGCTCGGTAATTAGCTAGTATTTTCCCTCCAGTTATGTATTTCATGAGTTTGACCGTGAACATGAGTCTGATTTTGACTAGACTAGACTAGACTAGACTAATGTCAAAGGCAGCGCAAAAGCCGATCGCTGACAGGAGCTCATGGTTCAACCGTTTATTTCACAACCACTGTCACTCTGACAGGAGTCCTTCTTTGAAAGAACTCAGTTTATTCTTTGATCCATTAGGTGGGTCAAAAACAGGGCGGCAGCTACGGTTTATTCAGTGGTAAACACTGACAGGCATACCATCCTACGATTCATACAGATAACCGGGAAGTAGTTGGTCGTTGTTGTGGTATTATAAGTAATATAAGTTGGATTTTTGTAATGTAAAACTCTGTTAGATTTAAGCATTTAAGCTGAAAACCAATAGCGAAGGTTGGTTGTGTTATTTGGTTTGGAATGTTCACTTCGACGTGAGGTGCTTACTAAGTCGCGAACGCCCTGACACACTGAGCAACCTCAGCGTTATAAAACACAAGTCTTACTTTCTTACACCTACGTTTCTAATTGTTAATTTCAACAAATTTTTTGCAAGATAACTTTTGCCTTTTTTAAAATTTTGAGGTAGCTAACTAAACTTCACATTTCAACTGAAAGTTCTAAAAATTACAACATAAATATTTATGAACGTTTTGGTCCGAAATTCTCTCCTCTCCAAGAGAAGAGAAGAGAAAAAAACAGACTTAAATCCTATAATTATTTAAATTCAAAGCCAAAATAAATCTCACGGGCTTTGAAAGGGATTATCTATACAATACTGAAATACAACCGTTACAACATTTCCCTAGGGGGAGCATTTAAATTTCAATAAGTCCTCAAGAAAACTACGTTCTTCTTTTCAACATCTCTTTCGTTATTCTATTATCCTTTTGTATAAAGAAAATCCATATTGATATCCAAATAATTTACTCGACAAATCCCTTTCTTGAATATTCAAATTCAAAGAGTAGAGAGTCTCCTTTTTTTGCCATCATTAACGAATTTAATGATGAGCTTATGGGAGACTTTGCTCCCTTTATTTTACGTGAAAAAGGAACAGGAGCGGACTGAGTCAGAGAGCTATGGAGTGTTGATTCGAGTATTACTTTTTTCTGAAACAGACTAAAACTACTCTTTTGACATGTACATTTATTAATTATTATCAAAAGAACTAAGATATTAATAACGAATGCCAGAAATACAAAATTTGAACACAAATAAGAACTCACCTTTGCCTGAATTCTGAAGTCCTAGTCCAGTCCTGTTTTTAAGAGTTCCACAGCAAAAACAAAACTAAAAGACATAACTTAACTTTTCCCCAAACTATACATTCCTTGAATATTATGCAATCGACTTCTAATTAGAGAAGTCTTACTCTATTAATCGCAGTGGGGTGAGTTACGGTTTTTCATCCAAAAAAGTCGTCACGTTCTCGACTGCTTCCAACTTTATTTTCCGTGTTCTTTTACTGAACTATCGTCATGTTCACTGTTTTATCGCTGTTAAAGTTGTTGTTTCCATCAAGACTCAACACTAAGCTTCGATTATTATCGTACACAAAATCATGAAACGGATTTATTCGAAACAAAATGCAATTAAAAAGTCTTCTCTCTGGTACTTGCCTCAAATATCCAGTCCGACTCTTTCTGTATTCAGATAATTTTAATGTTACTTTGGCTATGGTTCCGGTTAGGTGTAGTAGTGGAAGGACCTTTCCAGTTCTAAGGGTGATACGAACGGATGAAAAAGCATCATTTTATGTAAGCACGCAGCAAGAAACGATAAAAATGGAGGCAGCAAATAAGGTTCCCAAAAGGAACCGCAACGCTCAGATGAACCAACATCGGTAAAAGTTTGTAAGAAATTCGAGACTGCTCCAAAAGACAAAACCCATTTAAATACCCAAGAGTGAAATTACTGTCGTCCTTGTGCAGGATATTTTTCGTTATTTAACAGATTCCCACACTGTACATATTTTTGTTGGTGTTGCTGGATTTGTGTTTTACACAAACACTTACATCTGTGTTTTGTTTCTATATAGCAAGATGCTCTGGCATCACCGACACCGCTGTCGCTTCAATTTGCGTCCTGCCATGGAAAGTGTGATTGTCCTTTGGAGTTGTTTGGTGTCCTAGGTCAAAATTATAGGGATTCGGTAATCCTGGTGTTAATTTAATGCCTTCGCAACTACTCTGACTCTCTATCGGAAGTGGTGTAATCTTCTGCTTTACGTGACTGTTTTGCATAATTTCTTTTCTATACAAGGAACAAACCGACATCCTTGAAAATGAGAGGAACATAAAACGGATATAGATAGCAACGAGTATAGTTTGTTTTTGTTCGAGAGAGCTGTAGCGGGCTCAACACCAAATAATCCTAGTGTCATTCGATAAAATTGTCGTAAATGCAGGTAATTTTCAGCTCTAATGTCATGCTTGGTACCCTTTAAAAAATGAGTGTTCTTCTGTTCACCTGGTTATGTAAGAAGTTTTGCAATAAAGACAGCTGGGACAGGAGCCGGAAAATGGAGCTGGCTGTAATGAAGGGAAATTTCTTTTTTTACAGCCAGTTCGTGATTTGACTCGATGATTAGAAGATGGTGTCACATTACAAAATGGGACAATGTTATGAAAGATGTTGATTGGAAAGAGCGGCTGTGGCCTGCATTCATAACCAGATTCAAGATATATATTGTGAAAAGACGAAAGGATGGTGAGCGTCTTTTGAAAAGGTAGATATTCAAAATTAAACCTATTTGTGATATAAATACATGAACTCTTCTTAAACAGGAAAGGAATGGAAGCAATATTTTATTTACGTGCATTGGATTCTTGATTGTGTTTAATAAATAAGGCTTTTCTTTTCTTCATTCATAACCAATATAGGATGGTCTTTAATAGAAAAAAAGCGTTTGCATGAGTAAAAGAAAACACTATTAAGTTATAGGTTTTGTCAAGTGGCAGCTAGCGTAGAATAAATAAAAATGTAAGAAATCAAGAACACTGTTGGACACTACGGCGTATACTTACCTTTTAAGCAACTTTAATGTAAAATGGAGAGAAAGCAGAAAATCCTTAATGATAATAAAACTAATAATAAAAGTAAAATAAAAATGTATGTACATTATTAATATCATAAATTCAACACCATAGATGTCTCTTCCTAAAACCAGCTGGTAATCGAGGGACGGGCAAGCGTTTTACAACCGAATTGATCACTTCGCGATAAGTCGATGTATTAGAAGCAGTCAATTGGATGGCCGTAACAGAAGAGGCGCAGACATTGGACCTGCCCGCAACAATCAATAATGGTAGCTTCCTTTAGATTGCGTACAATTTCAAATCGAAGGTCAAATGGAATAGCACAAGCCCCCAAGTTCAACATCGACCAAGGGACCCTACGACAAGTCAATAATTCAGGGATCACCTGTCTTAAGGACCACCATCGGAAAGCTGTGCAAAACCAATGATCAACGAAAACAAACAGTTAAAAGCTGGAATTACTGCTGTTCAAGACTCGACAAAAAGATACGAGCTAGAGTCTCTGTCTGTACCATTTAAAAAAGAGAGGGGAGAGGGAAAACACTTTTTCTCGGTTTTAAACTGCGTGTTTAAAAACAACGTTTAACCAATGCCTTCTGAATTGGCGGAGCAAGCCAATCCGTACCAGAGTGCATCAGTGAATATCTTGAGACCGCGGTGGATCGTCCTGTATTGATCACCTTGCGGGTCTATATTAAGTAGTGCATTGAATATCGCTCACCCCTACACCTGGGCCTTATTTCATAAAACTACAAGACTAATAATTATTTGTGAATTTACTTGTAGCTTGTAAATTATCAGCAAATTTCTGTTTCATAAAGAATTTCAATAGACTAATGCCCAATTTCATAAATGACTTTTAAAAGTTTAACAGGCTTTTAAACCGGAAAATGAGACTTTTTGGTTTCACCAAGCGTTTTTTATATAAACAAACTTTTAAACACCCTTTAAAACTAAATGCCCATTTTTGACTCATTAAATTTTAAAAGTGTCATTGAAAATTTTGAAAGCTGAACATAACGCTTTCTCATTTTTTCTCACACAATTTTATTTATTTATTTATTTATTTATTTATTTATCTACGATTATTAATCTACAGATTTGGAGATAATTTACAATAGAAAAACTGTACAATATTATCTTAATCGTTATTATTACATTTATGTGCTAAAAATGCTACCAATAAACTTTTAAAGACATTTCTGTTGAAACTTATGTCTAAACAATAATATGCTTCATTAAACAAACTAATACAGTGACATATCGGTTCACGAAAACCATAATTAGTTCTGTGCGAAACTTCAAACAATAATGGTCTTGATCTTAATACTCTGGATGGAGCATATATATTAATTAGGGCCAGCAAATTTGAAGAATCAATAAAACTACACATAACATCTCTTATAAACATTATGCTATACATCTCCCTTCGTGATTCAAGAGATTGTATTCCCAACAAAAGACATTTGGACCGATAAGAAGTATAAATATCCGAGTTAGCATTACCAAAAAATTTTCTTAATGCAAAGCGTAAGAAGTTCTTCTGTACTCTTTCAATCTTTTTGATATCATTTTGAGTAGTTGGATTCCAAACAACACATGCATATTCCAATGAGGGTCTAACAATACTGCAGTACAATGATTTCAACGTATAAGGATCAGTAAACTCAAGGGAATTTCTTTTTAAGAACCCTAACATTGAGTTGGCTTTTGATATTAAATAGCTGATATGTAGCTGAAAAGTGAGTTTTTCATCAAACACAACACCAAGATCTTTTACATCATGAACAATTTTGATTGGAACATTATAAAGTGAATAGGATGGAATAATAGGATATACGCAACGGTTGTAGGATATAGAACAGCATTTTCCAACATTGAGTTGTAGATCATTTTGTTTACACCATGTACAAAACGAATTAAGATCGTTTTGCAATAGCAGACGATCACTAACACTTGAAATAACAGCAAAGAATTTAATATCATCAGCAAAAATAAGACATTTACAAAATTTCAATATATCAGGTACATCATTAACATGCAATAAGAACAAAGGGGGGCCCAGATGACTCCCTTCTGGAACACCTGAAGTGACATGCATTTCTTTAGATCGTATGTCTTCAACAACGACAAACTGCTTACGACCATATAAATATGATTTCATCCAACACAATAGGGCATCATGAATTCCATAAGCCTCCAGCTTCTGCATTAAAATTTTTAAGTTTACTCTACAGAACGCTTTTGTAAAGTCAGTGTTAAGCGGAAAACACAAAGCTGCTTTTCTGTTAGCGCTGACTCCGTTACGCTTCAATACTTTGGATTAAACTTTGACTGATATCTGTCATTTAACAAAATTTATTTTATTTTCTTCAAATATTTTTTCTCAAAAAATAATTAATTTTTGTTTTTTGAAAACAAAACCGACAGCGAAAGCAAAATAGAAGTAAAATTGAAATAAAATGTTCATACATACAAACAAGGAAACGTGTCGGTGAGCAAATACATATCAAAAAGTAGAAAACATTTCTACTTTTGCTACAGCTTTTGCTTCGTTACGTTTATGTTACGGGGTTCTCAGAGTATGTCAAATTAAAGGTCGAGCAACAAAGCTGCTTTGTGATAAGTTGTTAGCAATTCCTATGCTTGAACTTTATATGTCACTCAACGCTAACAGCAAAGCAGCTTTGTGTTTTCCGCTTAAATAACATGATTTTGCATATGTCTCTCAAGAACATTAATGGAAAAATTTGTAAACTCAACCAAATTCGAAATAGTCGATCTTCCCTTCCAAAATCCATGCTGAAAATCACTGAAATGCCCTTTATAAGATCAACAAATATATTCTTAACAAGACAATCCAACATTTTTGGAATGATGGAGAGTTTAGTTATAGGTCTATAGTTGGAAATGTCGTCTTTTTTGCCAGATTTAAAAATAGGAGTTATTACAGAGATTTTCCAATCACGCCACAGGATAAAGATTGATTAAACAAATCAGTCAAAGGAGTAGAAAGAATTGCAGCACAGTGTCTCAATACAATAGGAAAAAAACCTAAAATATCAGGCTTATAGTTGGGCTCAAGCTCACACAGTAATTTAAAAACATCATCAATTTTAATTTTGAAGTCGTAGCATTCAATAAATGATGGAAGTAATTTCAAATAATTGTCATCAACCCCATCTGTGCTTGTGGAATTATAAATGCTTTGAAAGTACTCAGCAAATAAGTTAGCAACTTCATCTGGCTCAGAAGACGACTTTGTATTAAAATGCATTGTTGATGGAAACCCTACACTTTTACGCTTTGAATTAATATATTTCCAAAACTGATTTGGATTTGTTTTCAAGTTTGACTCGATTGACTGTACATAGTTGCAATAAAGAAATTTCGATAGGAATACAAATTCTTTCCTCAGACGACAAAAAAATTCCCTGAAATTTCCCATTTTAAGTTGGTGAAACTCAAAAGTTTTAAGGGTCTGATATAATTTAAAAAGATTTTTGCTAGGAGTGCTTTTAGTGTTTGTTTATGAAACTGGGCATAATAATTACAAGTAAGTAGACTTGTAGCTACAAGTGAAATTTACAAGTGCGGCTAATAGCGTTTTTTTTTTGGTCGTCCGGAACTGTTCCGAACGATTCTGCATTCGTTCACTTGACACAAGATGACAGTTCTTGTTCTGGATAGAACAGAAAAACGATTCCGAATTTGAAGTCGGAATCAAAAACAGAATCACGTATACATACACACACTTGCACATACGTACTCGCCGGCATGTTTACAAATAAAGAAAATAAAAACAAAGCCATGTCATCTGCAATTCTGCATATGATGTCTTACAAATACATAGACATTCAACCATCAGAAGCAAGAAAATGCGTTTGCATGTTCGTTTGGTATCCGGAATCGGACAGTTCTGTGTACCAATTCCGGATTACAAAATAAAACGCTATAATATTTCTGTTTCATAAAATTATTTGTAAGATTTTTATTATACTTCGTCCAAAACAAATCTGCAGTACAGGCCTTATGGGAGAGCTTTTTTACTCCAAAGGGTGCCTGTCCAGGAAAAAAATCTGAAATCCCCTTAAAAACAATATACTACAACACTGTTTCCTCATACAATTTGTTTTGATTTATTTTGAAAAGCAAGCGTACATCCCCCTACGACCTGCTACTCGCACGGCTAACGCCATACTGATTTTGTGCTCGTTGTTTTTGCAAAGCTCTTTCTGTTTGACAAAACAATTAACAAACATATAAATCAGCGTTGCCAGGAAATAATAATGCTTACTTTTATTTCGATTCTGTAAGGGAGCTTTCAAGAATCGTAGCTTTTTCTTAGGTAATCATTGCCAGCTCTTTTTTTTTGTTTTGCAATAAAAACTTAAAATCTGTTAAAAAAAGAGTAGGCTTATTCAATGCAGAGAAATATTTATTAATTTGAAGTTTAGTGCGATTTTAATTTTTTTGTTGGTGCTGATTTCGAATTTCATAATTTATGTAATTCGGTTCTATAAATTACGAAATTCAAATTTATTTCATGTTCGTATTAAATATTTTTTCTGAATGAAAATCTTTATTTAAGACAATGCAAATAAAATATAGAAGGCAACTCTTTCGATTTTTCGGAGAGCTTTTTACAGTTTAAGTATACAACCTACGGTAACCCTTGCCAATTTTTTCTTTCACACAACGTAATGGAATTATTCTACAGATAGAGTGAGAGATGAATGTCCTATCTTCCCTGTACTGCAGATTTGTTTTGGACGAAGTATAGTGATAGACTTGTAGGTACAAGCGATTTTTTTACAAGAGTAGAAGGACTTATAAAAACAAAATATGATGGCTAATTTTGGTTCTTTTGGGTTTTTATTGTAATTCATGGATAACGTTGTATCACCAAAATGGATCTTAAATTATCAAGCATTATAATCAAAAATTTACAACAATCTTTGGGCGTCATTGATAGAAAAAAATATACTAGTTTTGTTGTCCCTTTAAGGAGCGTTAATGGACGTTGTTTGGTAGTTAAAGTGCAATAACAATGCAGCCTTTTAAATTTTTATGATATTAAAAATTAGTTGGCACTCAAATCAATTTTCCATTCCTAGTTACAAAAAGTCTTGCCTTTTAAATCATTATGCATTCATCTTCCTGCAATATGCACTCAAAATAGAAGCTTTTGATTGTAAGTAATTGCGGTTTAAAGGATATATAAAGGAAACGACTTGAATTTAACTTTTTGATTGTAGTAAGAAGGATTTGTAGTGGTGCCGGGCATTTGGATGGTATTAAGAAAAAATTGCATTGTTATAGCATTGAATTTTCATATGCCCTTGTGGTAGGGATTTCAACATTCATACATACAATTCAAAATGGTTATAAATGAAAACGATCTGTATAACATAACTTTCCTCAATATAAGAAGGGGTCAAAGTTGGCGTAAATTCTTTATAAGACATTAGATTGACATATGCAATAAATTGGTTCAATATCACAGAGTAGCTGATATTTATTTTTTTCAATTTCCTTCAAAATAAGAACTTTGATTTCCTTTGAACACATTTTAATTAAACAGCAAATAAAAGTGATTATCTCTATCCTATATTCCTATCGTAGCAAAAATCGTATTAAATTTTAAATTAATATATCTAGCACCGATAAATTAAACAATTTTCTTGAATATATTTCGTCTTTCACTGCTGCTACAGAAAGTTCAAATATTTGTTTATTATTTATTTATTTTCGTTACTCCTAGTAACACTTGTAGTTTTTTAGAAGCAAAATAATTTGAATTCACCCGAATACAAATAAATGAAATTTTGTTTGAAACAGAAAACTACAACTCCATACATTATTTGTGCTTGTAGCTACAAGTCTACAAGTACAACACTAATAGTTTTATGAAACAGGGCCCTGATGTTTATCGACTTCCTTAGGCGTTAATAGGAAGTTTATCTCGTTAGCTTTATATAGCGAGGAGAGGCATTGCAGAAAAACTTATTGCTATTATGAAAGCATCATAGAAAGGATCCAAGTGTCACGTTCTGCATGATGGCAGGTTATCCGACGATTTTGATTTTTATTTTTGTTGGTGTTAAGCGATGTACTGCACGCAGCTTTGTCAGGACTTTGACATCATATTTAAAACATTGAGATCACGCGGAAGACGACGTTTGCTTTCTCTCTCATATGATCATGGATTTCCATAGAATGACTGGGGTGGAAAAAAATGATCAGACTTGGAACCCAACCTCTAATCTATATTTCCTCTCACCCAGTGGAGAAAGTGAAGAGCTTCCAATTATTGGTAGTATCGTCTCTATCGAAGGCGGAATCGAAAAAGACATCATCTGTGGCATCGGCAAAGCAAAAGCGGCGTTTGGAATGCTGTCCAAGGTATGGAGGAATAGCTTAAGAACGAAACTATTACTGTTTCCTACCTATGTCGAATCTGTGTTATGTAAGTTACTTCAGCCATAACAATGAGCCTGCAAACCTTCCTTAATAGATGTCTTCGCAACATCCTAAGGATTTTCTGGCCCATACGAATATCCGATGAGGACCTTCATAGTTGGACAGGTCAGGATCCAATTGACTCTCATATACGGAGCCATTAGTGGCAATGGATTAGACATACGCCCATGGAACGCGCTTACACATAGAAAAGCTGGGCAAAGGAGAAGCATAGTTGAAGAGTAACAAGCGTCGCCAAGCAAGACGTAGACGTGGTTCAAGCCAAATGCCTTTATTATAGGAGCCCCCCTCGGTTTTAACAGGTCTCAGAACCTTAGTAGTTACTAAGAAAGTAATTTTATCCGCCTTCACCAAAACTTTGTGAAATAGTTGGTGGAACAAAAAATCGATCGCAAATTTGTAAAGTGGCATATTACAAGTACACGCTTGTCGTTGTTACCTTTATTGTGCTGAAATAATAATTTTTAAGTGTTACAATCGATTATTGCTCACATATTCAATTAAAACCTTTTCTTCAATTTACATGTTAAATTAATCCAGCATACAAAAAGCATACACCTGGCTGATATAGAAACTCCTTTGAAATCCATTCAACAGTTCATTTGTTATTTAAACCAATAGTCAGCCTTACAAATGCTCTCAACTGCCAATTGAGCAATCATACAAGTGAACAACTATTAAAGCCATCGCACATCAACCATTAAATTTTCAAATTGATCCCACATAGTATTCCATGTTTGACAACATGTCAATGTGCAAAGAAGCAAAAATGAACCAATACTCAGTTTAGAATTATACATACACACACACACGGTGCATGCATTAAATGCATCCTTGTAGAAATCACCCATTAAGCACATTAACGATCCACCTACCACCTACAGCAGCTACTACACGTCTACAACACACCTAATGTACAGAATAGAGAACCCTGAACACAAAACACAGAACAGAACAAATGTCAATTTATTAAATCACCTGGATTAAGGTAAATCAATTGCCCTTCCGGTTCTCCGGATGCGACATCCTGTTCATTGAATAATGTGTGCAATCAGTATTCTCTAATAATAATCTTGACATGGGTACCGTTGTCGAGCGCAATCATGGGGATGGCAGGAGTCTGCAGATGAAGTCGTATATGCTGTGTTAGGAGCATCCTTTTTAGATATGACGTTCCTCTATTATGTTGTGATGCACATTCAATTCAATCTACCTCATTGTCGTCACAGAATTCGCAACACTCACATAGGTTATGTATGAATATGAATGTATATACAAAGATAAAATAAAGCACATTGTGGCAACATAAACGTCATCATCATTGTCCTTGTCAGCAAACCAAATGATAATGTTGGAGACACAATGTGAAATCTTGGTACTCAAAACGTTTACGTTAACATTTCAATAATTAGATTTTAAGCGAGTTGAACGTTGTTGCAGAGCTACTTGGAAAGTAGGTAGACAGAAAGGTATATATGTATATGAAAGTCAGGCAATGTACAACAAGTCCTACTGGCAAACAAACACACTTGCTATTCACTTATCCTTTTTGGTGACAATGGCTTGCAGTTGACATACTGAGACTGATTATAGTGCTCAAAGAGCTTTATCTACTCTTGATATGTAGACAGGACATGCACTTGAGGACTTTGAAAATGGAATTTCTTAATCAACTAGCCGGACAGGGCTTATA
This sequence comes from Sphaerophoria rueppellii, assembly GCA_920937365.1. Classification (NCBI taxonomy): domain Eukaryota; kingdom Metazoa; phylum Arthropoda; class Insecta; order Diptera; family Syrphidae; genus Sphaerophoria; species Sphaerophoria rueppellii. The sequence goes on from CAKKXW010000004.1 coordinate 45,045,924, forward strand.
AATCTGAAGTTGCCTTGGCCTCAAATAGAATTTGTGTCACAATCACAAGCTGCATAAAAAAAAATTGTTTTATTTTTAACTAGCTCACCCGGCAGACTTTGTTCTGCTATCCGCTACCCGTTACTCGTTGATAAGTTTTACTGAAGTGAGAAAAGTATTATTTTTAAACAATTTCACCGTTTGTGATTTGAAAAGTTTACATTTGTTTGTCATAAACCTTCTACCTTTATTCCTCCTAAGTGTAAAACAATATCTAAACTAAAGTCGAACAAAGCCGCTGGAGCAGACAGGCTAGCCGCCGAACTGTACAAAGCAGCCGGAGATGATTTGGTTAGGAGCATGCACCAGCTCATCTGCAAAATTTGGTCGGAGGAAAGCATGCCTGATGAATGGAACCTCAGCATCGTATGCCCGATCCTCAAAAAAGGAGATCCCCCGAACTGCACCAACTACAGAGGTATAAGTCTCCGAGTCGACCTACAATTTAACGCCGATTCCGAACGGCAAAGTTGCGAAACACTTTTTTCATGACAGATACTCCTGGAAGTTTTGTCAGTTCTTCGCAAGAGGCAGTGTCCGTGAGAAATGAAATAAAAGCCTTGGGCACGAGTAGGACTCGAACCCACGACGTTCTGCTTAGCAGCCACCGCACCTAACCACTAAGCTACGGACACTGCAACTTCAAATGGATACCTATCATTTTTTCATCGATTTCAAGGCCGCGTATCACAGCGTCTATAGAGCAATGTCTAGTTTTGGCATCCCAGAAAAACTCATCCGTCTGTGTAAGATGACAATGGAAAATTCACGGACGCTTTTGATGTCAAAAAAGGTTTTAGACAAGGCGATGCGTTTTCATGCGATTTCTTCAATATCATTCTTGAAAAGATTGTGCAAAGCTCCAATGTCAACACCAGAGGCACAATCTTTCAAAAGTCCGTCCATTTACTAGGATACGCAGACGAAATTGACATAATTGGAAGAACACAGCGTGATGTCAGTGAAGCGTTTGTGAGCCTTGAGACGGAGGCCAGGAAGATGGGTCTTGCGGTTAACGAGGGCAAGACCAAGTTAATGCTGTCGACAAGAAAGGACAACCAACATCGACGTCTTGGAGCAAACGTCAACATAGACAGATTTAACTTCGAGGTAGTTAAGGACTTTGTCTACATGGGATCCCCTTTCAACTCAGACAACAACACCAGCGCTGAAATCAAACGAAGAATGACTCTTGCTAATCGCTGCTTCTTTGGACTAAGAAGGCAATTGAGTAGTAAAGTCCTCTCCCGAGCAACTAAAGTGACACTCTACAAAACCCTCATCATCCCGGTTCTCATGTATGGTGCAGAGACATGGACTATGACAACATCTGATAAAAACGCTTTGGGCCTTTTTGGGCGCTTTTTGGTCCTGTCTGCATTAATGGAGAATGGAGACGAAGATGAAATGAAAAATAATGCTCCGGCTCGTAGAGTCTTCGAATCCAATCCGGAAGGACGTCGCAGAAGAGGAAGACTGCGACTCCGGTGGAGCACACAGGTGGTAGAGGACATGAACCAACTAGGCGTGCAAAACTGGAGACAGTTAGCCAGGGACCGAGCTGGCTGGAGAAGTTTGTTGGGTGAGGCCCTGGTCCGACCTGGACTGAAGCGCCTCAATAAGTAAGTAAGTAAGTTAGTGTAAAACAAAAATTAGAAAATGAAAAATATGAGTGGGACCCATGTAGTCCACACGACTAACTTTCCAGAGTAGAAAAATGAGTACAACATTAGTTGTTACTATTGTATGGTTGACGTACATGTATATTGTACGTTGGTTTTTAAAGTCAAATTCCATAAAACTGATGGATTTAGGACACTCATTAAGTACATAGAATAATAGTGGCGCCATCTGCCAAAATTTGGTCGTTCCAAATCGTGGACTCATGCACAACTACTTTCCACAGTAAAACACAGCCTATACTACTTCTGAATATTGAAGTTTTCTATTTGTGAAAAAATTTTTCTAGTAGGAATAGTATATCCGCAGATTAACATTTATATGGCAAAACAACGTTTGGTGGGTCAGCTAGTAATCAAATATAGTCTATGATACTCCTGAATATTGTTTTTTTTGACACTAAATATAAGATTGTTTGCATTATTGTTGAAATTATTGCAAAAATTATCAGAATTTTCATTATATTATGATTGTCTTAGATTTTTGATTGCCATTAAAAAACCGCTAAGTTGATTTCGCTCAAAACCCAATCAGCTCTTAACAACACAATACCGCGTCGAATGAGACCAATTTTATGACAATATGATGAGTGGTTCGTAATCGAGACGAAACAACGTAACGCACACACAAACATACATACACAGGCACAGACATCATCATAAAAACTCTTGATTCGGATTGTAGTGACCTCGAAACATGAGGATATGCAAAAATTGGAGATTCAGAAAATCGGCCCCATTACAATCCTCTGGGAAGTTAAAAATCGGTCAACTGGTCAACCGGTTGTCAACTCATAAGAGCACTTGCATTTTAACGAAAAAGTCTTATATATATAGATTTGGAAGAAGGTAACTGCGGAAGACATAGATCATCATCGATCGCCTTTAAAGAAATGATGCTTGAGGTTTTCATATTGAATGAAGAACAGGTGCAACTCGTTGGTCTTGGAACGACTAAGGACAACACCAAAGTAATCATATGCTATCAATAAACAAAAAAACAACTGTCCAGCACCTAAGACAAAATATCACGTTTAGCAGCAATTTCAAGGTAGATAAGTAGTTCATCTATCATTGAACAAATATTAAGCCCACATACTTCGGTTTCCAAACAATAAGTTCAAAACTGTTAACTCAAAAGACAAAATGTCTTCTCTCTCTTATTTTATCAGTTCTACTTTACAGAAAACAGTGCTGGGCACTTTCCGAAGAAATATTCTTCGAGGGCTACTCGGTCCTGCATGTGACGAGGGCGAATAGAGAAGAAGGTTCAACGGCGGGCTATATCAAGATGTGTTTCTGTAAAATAATGTATTTTATATTACCCTTGACGCATAGAGGGACATAGACAGATACCCTACAAAATTTAAGTAATATCGATTTGAAATCGCGGTAAAATGTTTGCGAATAAAATAGAGTGTCGCGACAGCTTA
>CAKKXW010000004.1:45077285-45128392 GCA_920937365.1 Sphaerophoria rueppellii
GGCTAACGCATTTTTCTTAAAGTTAGACTTATTACTCTTTAGTGCAAAAAATTTAGCAGTAACTAAGTGAGTTTTTGTTGAAGTTTCGTATTGGAGAGATCTTCAGCTGTATAAAAACCAGATTAAAATTGTAGCAAAATTTGTCAATTTTGAGCAGCGTTCGTATATCTAAATATCTAGTATGAATTTGAAGTTATTCATGATGGCAGTTGCTATAAATTTGAAAGGCTTTGTTGGTTTCAATTAAACTTCTGTCTGCTGATGAATGAAGAGTATGGAATTTTAGGAAAATATTGGGACCGAAGTTTGTGGTGATTTAACTTTCATTCGATGTTAAAATTAGACCAAAAATATGTCGACTTCTAGAGAGGTTATGCTTTGAAGTTGTTTTTGAGTGAATCAATGACGATTTAAAAAACGTGATTTCTCATTATTCAGATTGAAATTCTTTTTACGCAATCGGTTAAAACTGATCAGAACAAAAATATAAAACGTAAAAAACGAGCCAAGTTCTCTTATGTGCCAACAATACTGTGTAAAAAGTCTGCCACCAAAAGTAATGAGATCTTAAAGAGCGCCAAGTTCTTACATGGAGGTAAAAGTGTTATATTGAATACTTTAAATCATAGAAGATAATACAACAATCTTAAAAGAACATCGAAAATAGTTTGGATGCAAATTTACAAGTTCACTGTTCAAGTTTTAAAATGTTAGTAATCACTCATCAAACGAAAACTTGCCAAGTGAACTTGTAAATTTTCGTCCAAACTATTTTCTATTTTCTTTTAATATTGTTGTGTTATGGAAGCATGAACCTCGAAATAAACTAAATAAGCTAGCAATTTGCAAGCTTAACAATACAATTGCTCTGCCAATTTATAAATATTTAAATAATAGGTAGAATAGGTTAGAGTGGCTGTCTAGATGTTGTTAACTCTAAAATTTGGACAGAATGTTAGAACGTTCATATCCCACACTGATGTAAACTTTTGGACAAATTCCCCAACAGGATATTGCACAGGGTGAATCCAAACGAAAAAAACATCATGGTCCCTCTTTGAGTCTTCTTACCTATACTAAATTATACGGTCCTACCCTCTGAAAATTGGACAGAATGTTAGTACCTACGTTCATATGCCACACTGAGGTAAACTATTGGACAAGTTCCCAAACAGGATTTTGCACATGGTGAATTCTAACGATAAATCCATCATGGTACCCTTTTGACCACCTTGTGCTGAGATAAAAGTGAGTCAATAGTATTGACTCAATACTTTGATTAAAAGAAAAATAAAACACTTTAGTCAAAAGACATTAAAAAAAAAATATTTTCACTTAAAGTCAATTGATTGCAGTCAAAAGACTTACGGACTAAAACAAATCTTGCTTAAGTTAAGGCTAACTAAAGCCAGTTAAAAAGTATAGATACTGCACTTTTAACTTTTAGTCATTTCGTGACTTAACTAAATTAACGAAATGACTGAAGTCTTTAAAATAAAACAGGCTACTTTTTCGTACGGCGTTCAAGCAACGCAAATAACTAAGATAGTATGATCACCAATTATCTTGAGTGATGTGTTCTGAAGACATTCCTACACAGTATTGAAAACTATCCACCAGAGGAGGAAGTTGTAAACAATCTTAGATACCCATCAAGTTATCACTTTGGAATTTCAAAAAAGTAATTATGCGATTGACTGTCGTGAAAATTTGTCGCGTACTCATTTTAAAAGTAAGTCCCTGGTAGTGCTAACTTGATGCGAAAGTTAGCAGTAGATACCTCCCCAGATAAGCTAAACTGGACATCCAAACCAAAAACTGAGTATGCAGATAATTGTCGTGATTCTGTCGCTGGAAAGCAGCGAAACGAAAAAAATTCGCGCGAATTGTTAAGTCTTCAGGATTCGTATGTACACAAAATTTTAAATTTTAAATTAAAAAAAAACAGAACAGACGAAAGCTTAACAATTAAAATTGAAAATAAAAAAGCGAACAAATCGAAAAGCGAAAAAAACGAATTTATACTACTATTATAAAGTAATGCCCAATTTCATAGACGCCTTTTAAATATTTAACAGGATTTTAAAACATAATATGAGATTTTTTGGTTTCACCAAGCGTTTTTTTTAAAAAAACAAACTTTTAAACACCCTTTAGAACTAAATGCCCATTTTTGGATCATTAAATTTTAAAAGTGTCATTGAATATTTTGAAAACTAAAAATAATGCTTTCTCATTTTTTCTCACACAATTTTCATAAGGATGTCAATTTTGTCAAAAAATTCCCTAAAATTTCCCATTTTAAGTTGGTGGAACTCAAAAGTTTTAAGGGTCTGATAAAATTTAAAAAGATTTTTGCTAGAAGTACTTTTAGTGTTTGTTTATGAAACTGGGCATAAGACTTTTGTTTGTTTGTCGGTTGTATGTTTGTAGTCGATAAACTAACAAACAAACAAAAATTTCACCATACAAATGATGGACAATTGTTCTTCTATGCACTGATTGTGCAATAGGAGGTTCTGAAAATAAAAGAAATAATGATAAATACCAAAAAATATTGATTTCATTTTACTAACTCGAAAATTTTGTTTTTTAAATTCAGGAAACTGACAGCTGACATCAGTTTTTTTCAGATGTCTCTCCATTTTTATTTCATTTCATTTCATTTTCTATTCATTCTTTTGTATTATATTTAAGGCTGAAATCCTACTTTAGCTTTTGCACCAACGCGAATTCTTGGGTAAGATTTTCTGTACAAAAGAAAATTTTAACATCGATTTAAAAAAAAGCGTAGATTTTAGTATCCAATCTCTGTGCATGTACATTTCGCATGAATATTAAGTACCCACATTTCGGTCTCGGTCAAAATTAGGCCTGTGTTGTTCGCGATTGATTCGTTCATTTTCGGTCTCGGTCAGAACCAATAGTAGAGTTTAGGACTGTTCACGAACAACTGGAAAATAGAAAGTTCTTGATGAATAACTCGAAAAAATCATTGCTTTTTAAAGAGAAAATTGTAGGTGCATTGGTTTTCAAAAGTAGTGTCCGTAGCTTAGTGGTTAAGTGCGTTGGCTGCTAAGCAGAAACTTTGGGCCTGAGTAGGATTCGAACCCACGAGGTTCGAATCCTACTCAGGCCCAAAGTTTTTATTTCATCCGTCACGGACACTGACTCTTGCGAAGAGCTGACATAACTTCCAAGAGTATCATCTGTCATAAAAAAGTGCTTCAACTTTGCCGTTCGGAATCGGCGTAAAATTGTAGGTCCCCTCAATTCTTCACACGCACCTAAAGAATTGTTGAATGAGAGTAAGCCACTTAGGCCTTGGCTCTTTAAGAGCTGTCGCGCCACTCTATTTATTTTTTATTTATTGGTTTTCAAAAGGAAAACTAGAAAATTTCAGAATGGGTTTTCGAATGGAAATAGAAAGTTCTTGATGAAAAACTAGGAAAAGTCATTGGTTTTATTAATTGATTATTAATTTTGGATTGGGAATTCGGAAAATTCAGCGAGATCACGAAGATAATAATAATAATTCTAAGGTTGCTCTTAAAGGTGGCGAGACGAGGGTCGCAGGGTCGGCTATTACAAAATTAGTTAGCAGAACAAGTGAAAACGAAACAACTAAAAAATGAAACAAATTAAATTCATAATAACAAAATGCAAAACTACTTTGGTGAAAAACCCAAAAGACAATAAAAAAAAAAAACGTAACAAATCATACCCATAGATAAATTAAAGTAAATTGCGTGCCAACGAGGAGACAAGCACCTTCCAACTAAATTGATAACTTCACGATCAGTCAAAGCTTAAGAAGTCCTAGCCGATATGTGGCTTAAGCTAAGTTACCATTTAATGTGGCCATTATCTTATGATTTTGTATCTAATTTTTTACAGAAATTGAAATCAGAAATTGGAATATGAACTTAAACTAAATATTCGATAACAATGTCCAACAAGCCTTCGAATTTGAAAAATAATTTAAGCACCGATGAATAATGGGCTGAGGTATTTGACAGGCTTTCACAAACATTTCTCAATCATTGTTTAATGTAGCATTCGAAAGCTCTCATGAGAAATTTTATTCTGATTAAAAATAATTCCAACTATGCTCGGCCCAGAAGTTAGACTACTTGTTAGGCATAAGAATTATGACATATTCGATAGATATCTATCTATCTATCAATATCTATCTATATAAGACACATACATTTGTGCAATATACAGAACAAACCTTGCTTGTGACGGTCAAGTTATTTTTAAAATTGATTTCGCTTAAGAGCCAAAGAGAAGAGTAACAACATATTTCCTTCAGACAAAAGTTTTAGGCATGTTAAAGAATATCTTTCTTTTGATGCACAATTTGAGCTGAGGAAGTTGAAATATAAAACGCTTTTCGTAGCATACAATTTTAATGACTTGGTTTTATTTAACAGTATTTCAACTAAGGTTTGGGCCTTATGTTTCACGCAGGTGGGACTTTATAAAATTAAAGCCCAAAAATCCCATGGGACATAATACCAAAAAAAAACAAAAACAAAAAAAAGGGCGTTACCTCCCTGGGACTTATGACCCTGTGCCATTTTTATTATCTACATATGTATTTTATTTAAAGAAATTTAAACAAAAAATATTCTCGTATGCCTATCTATACCTTTTATTAACATCCCAGAGTTAAGTAATGGGTTCGATTTTGTGAATCTCCAATTTTTGCATATCTTCATGTTTCGAGGTAACTACAATCCGAATCAAGCATTTTTATGATGTTGTCTGTGTGTGTGTATGTGTGTTCGTATGTGCGTATGTGCGTATATGCGTATGTGTGGACGTGCGTTACGTTTTTTCAGCTCAATTATCTCGCGAACCACTCATCGTATTGCCATAAAATTGATCTCAGTCGTAGCGGTATTGTGTTGTTAAGAGCTGATTAGGTGTTGAGCGAAATCGGCTAAGCGGTTTTTTAATTGCAATCAAAAATCTAAGACAACCCTAATGTAATGAAAATAATGATAATTTCTGCAATAATTTCAATAATAGAAATCTTATAGTTAGTAGAAAAAAAACCAATATTCAGGAGTATCGTAGACTATATTTGATTACTAGCTGACCCACCAAACGCTGCTTTGCCGTATAAATATTAATTTTCGGAAATACTAATCCGATTAGAAAAATTGCTTCAATAATAGAAAACTTCAATATTCAGGAGCAATAAAGGCTGTATTTTACTGTGCAAAATAGTTGTCCACGAAATGGTAAGATCAACTTTTGGCAGATGGCGCCACTGTTATTCAATAAACTTAATTTTATTCATAAAATCATCAGTTTTATGGAATTCGACTTTGATCCAACGTGCGTGGACAACTACAACGGGATGCATCGGCTAAATATTTTGCAAAACAACTTATGTTTTTACGTATTTTTCTACTCTGGGAAGTTAGTCGTGTGGACTCCATGGGTCGCACTCATATTTGTTTTAAAAGTAAATTGTCCCGTTTAAGAGGCACCAAATTTTGCCAAAAATAAGAATATACAACTCTTTTGGTATTGTTAGTGCCAGGTAGGTCATAGTTGATCATTCAATGATACTTAATTTTACATGCCAATTAATTATTTTTTTCAAATTAGTTGATTACTTTGAACAAAGCATTTTCCTTAATTAACAACCACTTTACTCAGTTCCCTTAATCTACATACATATTTCATTTGACATTATTTGTAACAATATGTCAAATAATGAAATTACTTATTTCTCAATCCATTTGCTGTACCACATTCCTCCCAATTCTATTCATCAATATCCATCAATGCCTCATGTGTGACCCCTATTCATTCGAATAATACCAACATTCTTCTCACATAATTCTTAAACCTTCTCCCCACTCACCATGCATGCTCTACATCTACATGCTTCCTCTGTTGTCATCGGAATAAAAAGAAATAAACAAAGATTAATAAAAAAAAAAAACACCGATTCCCTGCGACAACACAACGCAGAAATAACATCTCAATTTCAAAACAAAGATCAATATCCAAACACTCTGTCGTCCACACAAATTTTCTATCCAATATTTATATGTTCTCTACTCTACTTGGTCTGGTCTGGGTCTTCACTCCTTGTCGTTGTTTTTTTCAAAGCGAATTTTTCAAAAAAATATATCTACCACCAACACCAATACCAACCCCATCCTCATTCTCATAATTCAGACATAAAAAAGAAAAAAAAAAACATACTCTCCCTCTAAATGGATATAAATGAGAAGCAAAACTCATTTTGTGCAACAAACCACCCTTATGGCCCGAAATATCCTCCAGCTATAAGGGGGACATTCTTTCTCGTTTAACTCTCATGACATAATCAAGAGGTGGGTATCTCTCATAGATGACAGGTTCTTTTTGTCTCTAGCAAAAATAAAAAAAACACTTTACTTACATAAATCACCATTTTATTTAAACGGCAATTCGAAACAGCTGATATATTTCTCGCATGGGATATATTGTTTACATGTTAGCTTGTAATGAGAAAATCGCTTCCCAGTTTGCGCAATTTGAATTTCATTACGGTTTTGGTGGAAAAGCATAAATTTCTGATTAGCATTTCAATTCGGAGGTTCCAGTTAAACAAGTTAATTGATAATGACGACCTCTGTCTGGTTCATGCAACATGGCGCGTCATGTCCCTAGTTCAAAATTGCCTTGTCTTAGCGATTTCAATGTCTGCCTCTTTGTATTCTCGACGCAACTCTTGACCCATCGGTTTCAATATTTTAAAAATTTTCACTGCTAAAAGTCCAAGTTGCTACAATTGAAATTTTGAGGAACTACTGATAGTATACTTGAGGCCTTGAGGGTATCAATGTGACGCTATAGTGTGATTCGAACACGAACATCAATTAAATCAAGCGATCTGATCTGTATCCAGTTTTACACGCCACTATGTTGGTTAAAGTCCTATACTAGTTGAGTCTCGGCGTTCCTGTTATTCGTCCTTTGTGATTCGATTAAAAGGCCTTCGGACCCACCATTTTTTCTTCATTGGGTTATGACTTGTTCGCTGTTTATTCCAAAACTAGATATTGATGTTTATAGACGGAGGCCTAAAGTTAATACTTTCTTCGACCGTGGACATTCCATATGGTCTGAGACTGACAAGGACCTATCTGCCTGTTGAAGAACGGCGATGTTAAGGATACGCACACCACTTTTGTTGATGCACTTCAGAGGGTCTGACAAGTTTCTTCCACAATAGTTTGAATAAAGAGTTGCAGGTATATCACTTTCTCGCATGACACTTGTATGAAATTATATAGCCGATAGAAAACTTGCAAAACCCACTGTTCAGTAGAAGAGCATGCGCTCGATGAAACTTCCTCCTTTTGTCAAAACATTTTGTGAGAGACTCTCTGTTTCTAAAAAGGGCTGTGTTATACTGAGGGGTTGATAGTGGCCTACAGTTAATCAGTGTAAGACTCGTGGCAGCATCACAGAATGTTGCTGAAGCCGAGGCGCTTAAAAACCATCTCACAAGCACACTGGCAGGAAACAACATTGAAACATCGACGAAACACCTATCAACCTCAAACGATGAAAACGTTGTCAGTCCATAAAAGGTGCTCGCAATCGAAAGACAGCTCCAGCTAGTTTGAGAATTAGGCCTGGCTGTTTGTCGTGAGTCCAAAGTCGCCAGACCACAAACAGAAAAAAAAAAGTGAAGGCGGGAGTGAATTTCGTTTTTATTTTCCTTTTTTCTTTTCAATACCCGAACAAAGAGCGTGCCGAAGTACAATTTTATTGGGAGTGGAATTGAGTTTGTTTCTTTTTTTTTTTTTGATTTGTTTGCTAATTTTGTCCCGAGGACTTTTCGACACAAAGTACTTTCAAAAAGTTGTGCGTTCTATCAGCCCTTAAGTTTTCAAACTACACAACATGACTGGGGGTGAACAGCCAGACGCAAAAAAGAATTCCGAGGAATCCACTTCAGTTATAGTAGTACGGCAAGTAGTGTAGTATAGTATTCTGTGTGCTGAAAGAAAGCAAAAAGAAAAAAAAAACGGTTTGTTGTGAGTGCATCAGGTGTCCTGGGTTATAAACAAAGAGCCCTTGTGTGCTGTGCTGTGTAATGTAATCCGCCGGAAGTGAAACCTTAACCGAGTGCTGTCCGCGCGCAATCCAGACAATGGAAATGGATGTAAACTTAGCGTCGAAAAAAATTGGCGCTATCGAGGGCGTACTGGGTGCTGGTATTGGTTTAAGTCCTAGTTCTCCAGTTGCCAAATCAGGCTGCTGCATGATTCCAATGAATTTGAGAACAAAACACCAAAGAACACCACAGGAAGTGTATTTTGAGAGTCGGGGCAAGTCGTGCAAGAAGTTGTTGAAATTTAACGGCAACTCGAACAAGGTTAGTGCTTTGTGTGTATAATGTTTTTTATCGTTTGTGTATTTCTTGCAATAAAAAATATTCTCCATAAGTTTGGGTACCCTACATATCCTTTAGATCCTCATATTATGATTGTACATCCCTGCAATAGCCCATTGGAATTAGGTTTATTTATATGCTCTCAATAATGATCCTTTATACCTCAACACAGGAACATGCGGAGCTCACATGAAATTGTCTATCCTTCATGACACGCGACGCCAGGGAGGTGCATGGCTATAAAATGCAGGGATATGTCACTGTTGGCTTTCGTTATCCTTATGTTTGTGTTTGCATGCTGCTGCTGCTGCTGCAGTAGGTACGGAATAATATTGAGGTATTCGTGTCGTATCCTGCTTTCAGGATATATTATGATTTAAGTGCTACTATTTTTCTATAGCCATTTTATATCCTGCAGCTAAGTCTCTGGAACGACAGCAGTTGGGTGACCAAATCCGAACTTCATTTGCATTTATTCTGTTCTCGTTTCATGTCATATTGTGTGGGGATGGGATTCAATTTTTTCTTGTCCTTCCAGTTATCGTTTTTTTTGGTCCCCCTACTCCCGCTCTCCGGTTGATTGTCTGTGTTTATGAAGGGAGGTGGTAAAAGCAGACTGAAGTGGAACAAGACATCCCATATTCCCTAGATTTTATTTTGCCCAAAGCCCAAGGGACGATGGAAGTAGGTAGTCGGACGGTTGGTTGGCTATTCAAACAGATGACTTGCGGTTATTCTTGGAACTTTGGTCCTATACTTTCTTTCATTGTCGTTCATCCACTGCTACTCTCAGGACTATATGTCAATTTTTTTTTCGTTTGTCTGTATTTCCTTTATTCTTTGAATTATAGGATCTAGAAGGTGGGCAGGTTTCGAATGGAGAAAAGAGGCCTCTATCTAGATACCACCTTACCTACTTATTTGCCCGTGCCCAGGATTACGATATTTTTTATTCAATTTTCTTCGAGAAGGCGCATCACAAAAAAGAAACTCAAATCAAATTATATTTTTTCTTTGTGTACTTCTAGAAGCTTTTTCTCTATTTTTTCCTTTTTTTCTTTTCCTTTCCAAACTTGTTTTGTGAAAATTTATGATCAAGTGGAAGGGTAAGCGGCGTTGTGGGCGGCGGCGGTGGCGACTACGTCACCGTGGATCTTGACGGTAAGGACGAGGACGCCAGCCCAACAATCTGTGACTAGGTAACTAGAAAATCTGGAATTTAATTTCATCTCTTATGTTTGCCCATTTGGAATGGTTTCAAGAGTTTGTGTTTTGCTGTGTTGTTTCTGCCTCCTCATTGCTCCTTGCTCCTTGGCATAAAAGTGTACTCGTAGACATAAAAATTGAAAATAAAACAAGGATTCTAATGAGACGACTATGCTCGTGAGTTTGTATACGTTTATACGATTCGAAACAACTTGACCACAATCCTTACTCAGAGGATAGTATGCCAAAAGGATATTATCTGCTCGTAGACATTTATTTAAATGCCTACTCTTGATAAATTAACAAAGTTGCTTATCCTTTCCATATAATACATACCTAACCTGAACCTCGTTATCATAAGAAAGGATATGAGAATGGGAAGTGTTTGTAGAAATAACAGCATTTGCGCTTGATAATATTATGGTACATATGCGGCAAAAGGCAAACATATAGTCGTGGTTGTTGGGCGCCAGACAGACTGCCTCCATAGGGTTTTTTGATATTATGTGGGTTAAGTAGGTGAAGAGAGATGATAATATTCTAAAAGATATGGGGATATTCATGTTAAGGCAGATTAATAGGCGATTGCCACAGTCAGACGATATCCTTGTTCTTAAGACGGAAGCAATTTCCAGTAACACACTCTTGGTGCCATTAATCACTCGCTTGAGTTAAATGAAAGAGATATGTAATGGCAGGGATTGCTTTTTACTTTTTCGTCGTTTTGAGGGATGTTTTGTTGTATTACTTTTCTTCGCGATTTGTAAGGCTTTGTTGAGATGATGTTTTTTTTTTTTTTTTGGAATTGTGAGAGCTCAGCCGTGGCTTAAACTTGTTATCAGACATTGAAAATAAAAATGAAATTTTAAATGTGTGTCAATTTAATGTATATTGTTATTTGCTGATTTTATTAATTTTTTTTTTCGCCAATATCGTGGACTCGTGCAACAAAAAAATCTGTTCCACTAGTAAAAATATGATTATGATTATGACTTTGATAAGGATTTAAAAACCTTCTCCAACCTTCGTGTTGGAGACTTAAGAAATAGCAGTTTTTAAGAATAAAGCGTTTTAAGAAGTTGATTTATCCATTTTTTATTTTTCTTGTCTTTCAATCCAAATGGCTAGTTCATTCAAGAAATATTACTCTTCAACTCATTGCTTTCATTTTTTAAGGCTATTCGCGGACAAAAATTGAAACATACCATAGAAAATTTTTGTTGAGTTTGTTAATACTGTATTGGAAACGTTGACGTTAAGGTGAAGTCTTTGTCAGGTTAATTATATAAATTAATTTTTGATTTTGATTTATATTTTCTGTTTCCATTTGGGTGTTGAAAAATAAATAATGGAAAATTGATGTTGACCGATTCATTCAGTATTTATAGACAGTGGAAAGTATTGCCGTCTTAAAAAAATCAAACCGAGAATGTTGTCAAGCGGCTTACGAATGGAGGTTTCGACTAAGTGATTTCGGTAGATTCACCCGTCCGTCCGCTAGTTTGTACTGAGTGCACTAACTTGACAAAACTCACATTTGGAATAGATTTCGTGGCCGTTTTCTGATATTTAATATTACTTACTTATTTAAGGTTGCGCTACAGTACGTTGTGGATCGCTAGCTCGGTCCCTAGCTAGCTGTTTACAGTTTTGCACTAAAAGTTAATTGAGGTCCTCTTCCACTTGTGTGCACCACTTGAGTCGCGGTCTTCCTTTACTTCTACGTCCCTCGGGAATAGTGTCGAAGGTTTTACGGGCAGGCGTCCATCTGAGCCCTCTGCACCTTGACCCTTCTGGCAAGGTCTATTTCGTTGTGCAACACGTAAAGTTTGCTGTAGAATCTTCTTCTACATTCCATTCAGTACACACGTGGCCATACATACCCTTAAGAACTTTTCTCTCTTAATATCCTAATTCACATTCATCCGATTTTGTCAGGGTCCATTCTTCTGCACCATAGAGCAGGACTGGGATGATCGAGAGTGGGCTTAACCACTCAATTGTTTTCTAAGCCAAAAGGAACAGCGATTAGCAAGAGTTATTCTTCGTCTGATCTCGGCGCTGGTGTTATTGCGTGTGTTAATAGCGGAGCCTAGGTAGACGAACTCCTCTACTACCTCGAAGTTGTATGTGTCTATTGTGACGTTCTGCCCGAGCCGTCGGTGTTGGGTGTCCTTCCCCGAAGACAGCAGTATACTTCGTTTTTCCCTCATTTACCGCTAAACCCATTTGTGTCGCTTCTGTGTCAATTCTGACATCACGCTGCGTTCTTCTCATTATATCAATATCATCGGTGTGCGCCAGAAGTTGAACAGACTTTTGGAAGAAAGTGCCTCTGGTGTTAACGGTGGTGTTTTGCACTATCTTCTCCAGAACGATGTTAAAGAAATCGCAGGACAGTGCATCACCTTGTTTGAATTCTTTTTGGACATCGAAAGGTTACGTCAACTCGTTGCTGGCGCAGCGTGAGTTATCCATCGTCATTTTGCACAAGCAAACGAGCTTGTATACAGTTCGTCTCTAAAGATGTTGTCATACGCTGCCTTAAAATCGATAAAAAGGTGACGGGTAACGATTTGGAGTTCATAGGTTTTTTCCAGGATCTACCGCAAAGTGAAAATTTGGTCGATTGTTGACTTTTCTGGACTGAAGCCAGGCGAAACGCTTCAGACGATCACATATTACGGCAGAGGTAATCTTATAAGCGATGTTAAGTAGGCTGATTCCTCTGCAGTGTAGAGGATCTTCCTTCTTCAGGATCGGGTAAACAATGCCTATGTTCTATTCATCGAACATGCATTCTTCCGACCATTTCTACGGATGATTTGGAGCATGCTTCTATCTAGGTGGTCGCCTGCTGCTAAAAAAATAAAATTTATTAACAAATCGCTGCTGAATGGGCTCTTAACGGGTATACAATATCAATAATTCTAAAATGAGCAAATGAGTTAGTTTAAGGATTTGGTGAAATAATTATTTTCAATTGCAATAATTAATTAAATAATAAATAAATGAAAGAGAAAAGCCTTAGCCGCATTATCAATACCTTCACACACGTGGCTTTATTTCATCCGCACTAAAACAGCATGAAACGGACTGAAATTTTAACCCCAAATTAGGTGGATGAATTAAAACAAGAACAGAAACTGGGGATAAGTATCAATTTTTTATCAACAACTTGAACAAAATTTTAACAAGATGCTGGTAACACAACCTATAAACATTCGTTTCCCGAAATTGACTTTTGATCTTAAGTAGGTATGTAGTTGACTACTTGCATCCTACTTGAGCAGGGATCTCCCTTTTACCGAATCTCACTCTGACGTTTACTTTTTTTTTTGACGAATAGTTACCAGCGCTGGTATTGGATACGTGTCAAACCTAACGGTCATCTGAAGTGTCATAAATCATAATATTAGTTAAAGGTTTACCATTTATGTTAATGGATTGCTCCACACCGTATCGCTTCTTGGGTGTTTGGACAACAACACCGATTCTTCGAACATTATTGCCTTTAGCGATGAGGCAAATTTCTTGCTCGGTCGCTATGTTAACAAAAACATTTGCTATATATGTCGCTCAGAAACAAAATCAGTGATCGAAAGATGCATTGCTCTGGCGGACTGTTACGGTCAATTCGGAGTGATATGGTCGAATGATAACTGATTTTTTTTTTCAGCGGCGATTGAAAGAAAATGTTTTCAAAACGTTTCTTTTAGGAAAAAAGTTTTTTTTTTGAAAATTGTATGCAGGTAAGTGATCCATTTTCGAGATAGTAAATCTTACGTTTTTATTTTTAATTATAAATGTATGTATTTATTTTTTGTTCACATATTTTTTAACGCCGTACAAAGAACGACTTAAGGGTCTTATCAAACTAATTTTAGAAAATAAAACTCAGTCATTAATGGTTCCTTTTTCTGAACAGCAACAAAAGATTTTTAATATAGACTTTCGTCCTCAAAAGTTAAAGAAAAATCCACCGCGCGTTTTCAATTATAAGACTATAACTATCAAGCTTGACACTATGGCCAGAATATGGTCAGACAGAACCACTTGTTTCAATGCAAATCCCACAGTTCGAAGTGTCACAAATGGTAACTTGCTATATGGTAACTCATGTCAGAAAAATTACAGAATATTGCTAGGTCCTCAGTGAGACGTTAAATTTGTTCAAATATTTTACATAAAAATTGAAAAGAGAGGCTTGAATTCTGCAGCAAATGATCATTCGAGACTTATACTATAAATGCAGGAGTACAGATTTTCAAATTGCAAGCAACTTTTCATGCTTAAGACAGACTATATTTTAATAAAAGGTTATGGAGCCACTTTGGCGATTAGAGCGGTAGTTCCTCATACTATTGGCATATTGCATACATTTTTTTAACGGTCGGAGAATTGAAATTGGTGTACATTGGTTTAACATAAATGAACACTGCAATCATGCAAATAGAGTTTCTGTACTCCATTCTCCATTCGGGCCAGACAACACCCGAAGGAATGTGTGCTGAGATCTTTGCTGAGCTTAACCACCTAACTCAGCTTGTCACCGAGCCCACTCGAATATCGGACATTAATGGCCAAGCGGAAAATACTCTTGACTTGTTTCTTACGTCTGACCCTGATAAATACACTATCAGTGTATTAACGCCTCTAGGCAGATCAGACCATAGTATTATATCTGCAAATTTCTCGAGTCAAACAAATCCAGTTAGAGAAAGAGCTCCGAAGAGAACCGTGTGGCAACACGAGAAAGCCAACTGGGACGGTCTCAACAACTTTTTCCGGATCTTTAACTGGTCACTATGTCGATAGTGACGTAGACTCCAGGGCAGATATGATTACTAATATGATTATTTTGGGAATGAAAACTGTTATCCCGAATAGGGTTAAAAGCATCAAACCCAAGGAAAAGTCATGGTTTGATTCAAGCTGTAAAGAGGTTATCAGGGAAAAAGAAGTAAAGTTCCGGTGTTTTAGAGCCAACCCAACTGAGGAAAACCGGAACAAGTTAAAACAAGCCAGGAAGGCCAGCAATGCCCATATCCGGCGGACCAAATTTTTACAAGACCAAAAATTAAGGCAAAAAATACTGCAATGTCCCAAGGTAAGAATTTTTGGTCATTTGTAAAAAAATATGAAAAATTCTCTTTCTTCCTCGGTCCCTTCGCTCGTTGACAATGACACTCCAGTTGTAAGCTCTCTCGCGAAAGCTTACCTTTTTGCTAGGCAGTTCGCCGCCAACTCTTCGCTGCCTGAGAGTGTCAGATCTCAGCAAACATAAATCCGCTGGTCCGGATGGTATCCCCGCTATTGTTCTGAAGAGGTGTTCTTCCACACTGACAAAACCTTTGCGTAAGCTTTTCCATTTATCCTATTCTTCTGGGCTCGTTCCGATTAGTTGGAAAACAGCATTTGTCCAGCCTATTCCAAAAAAAGGTGAATCTTCCGATTCCGTAAGTCCGATTGCACTTACATCCCTTCTATCTAAGGTCATGGAAACGCTGATAAACTATCAGCTCAAGAAATATCTCGAAGACCGAAAGCTTCTTAATGACCGGGAGTACGGCTTTCGCAGCAACAGGTCCACTGGTGATTTGATGGTTTATCTCACCGAACAGTGGAACAACTCTTTACATCGTTTTAGAGGAAGTAAGATTGTTGCACTTGATATTTCAAAGGCATTTGATAAAGTCTGGCATCTTGCTCTTTTATCGAAAATGCGTGCTTTCGGAATCGATGAATCCCTTCTTCGTTGGATAAGAAACTTTCTTTCGAATCGCTCAATACAAGTTGTATTGGACGGATTCAAATCTGAAACCCACAATATAAATGTTGGTGTGCCCCAGGGCTCCGTTTTGTCACCGACCCTCTTTCTCATTTTTATTAATGATCTCTTGTCTGTTACTTCTAATCCAATAAATTGTTTCGCTGACAATGGTACCCTTAGCTTTTCATATTCGTTCCCAGATTCACATCCCTCCTCTTCAGATGTGGAACTGCAACGGCAAAATATGATAAGCTCATTAAACTCTGACTTAAACAGCATTGTACAATGGGGAATTAAAAACCGTGTAGAGTTTAATGCTTCGAAAACCCAATGCTGTCTTGTATCGTTAAAGCGAGATATACCCCCCCTGCCACTGTCCATGAGTGGCACTTGCATCAATGAGACCGAACATCTCGAGATTCTCGGTATGTACATCACTGACCACTTCTTGTGGTCCGAGCACATACGCGATGTCGCCAAAAATGCCGCAAGATGTTTGGGTTTCTTAAGACGGTGCAAGAAATTTGTCTCCCTGTCTGATCTGGCTATTATCTATAAAACCTATATCCGTCCAAAGCTTGAGTACAATTCTTATTTTGGGGCTGGTGCTCCAGCTATTTACTTAAGCCTCTTGGATGGAATTCAAAAAAGAGCTGTAAGAATGATTGGTGATAGAGAGATCACTGACGCATTAACCTCTTCAGACCATCGTCGTAACGTAGCGTGTCTCTCCTTGTTCTATCGCTACTTTTACGGTAATTGCTCTAGTGAAATAGGCAGTTGTATTTCTCCCCTCAAACAATTCGCCCGTAATACTCGCGCTTCTAGGAATGCTCATCAGTTTACCCTTGAGCCCAACTTCGGAGAGTATAGAGAATCATTTCTTAGCCGTACTACGCGAATGTGAAACTCTCTTCCACACTCTGTCTTTCCTAGTCATTACAATGTTCAAGAATTTAAGACCAATGTACACCGACACCTCCTTTTCAACCCCTTCTCTTCTTCCTAATGCACTCACTGTGCTTCTGGCATAAAAAGGGTTTAAAATTCCTTGAGTGGGTGCAAATTATAACAAAAAAAAAAACAAAAAAAAAAAACAAAAAAAAAACTCGACAGTACGACAGCAATTTGTCTCAAGGGTAAACTGATTCGAATTCCTCAAAGCAATCGCTTTGAAATTGCGCGAAAATGTTTACGAATAATAAACACTTTTAAGCAAATATCTCGGCTACCAGATCTTTAAACAATTTGATACTCATTTTAGGTAATTTTTTTTTGTGGTCTGTCCAAAATTTTGGCAAAGGATAAGCCCATGATATTTTTCGAAAATCATGAAGAAATCGATTTTGCTTTTATCCTGATTTCTCATTATCGCGAGCTACTCCATTCCTAGCTCTGGTTACCAAGATATTTGCATCCGAATGGGATTGCAATTACCTAAGGACAAACAAAAAAAGCAAATTTGTTTTATCATAACTCGGTTACCAGACCTTGCATACAGTTTTGGTTTCCATAGAGGACAAACAGCCCTTTTGTTTTCGTGAATCATTTGATATAGGCTAGCTGGAAATTCAGAGATCTGGCGAGAGTATTAAGCCTGAATTGATAAAAAAGATGAATGCAACTGACTTTTCACCTGAACACTGGCCGTTGAGTTCAATATCAAACCGAGAGGCGGATCAGACAAGGAGAAATATTTCCTGCGCCATCCTAAAAATATACAAACATCTTGCTGCATTTTTAGCGACGTTGGATCATTTTACAATTGGATGGTTTTGGTTGTCTTTTTCCGAACCTAGGCTAACAGCACACAAGTCTTCCAATAAGAACTGAACCATTTCTCCTTCGTTAAAGAAATAAAAAATTTTAAAACCTTCAATTCGAATGTCACTTTTTTATGACAACAATACCAACCCACCACTCAAATTCCAGCTAGCTAATAATATAAAATTGTTTTCCAAACAATATTGAAATTACCCATAAATCTACAAAATGAATAAAATTTCATTACCTTTCTTTTGTTCCCGATTCGAACTTGTTTGGCAAAGGATATGAATTCTTCAAATGCACAGAGCTATTATATAGACAAAGTTCGTCTTTGTGTGTATGAAACGCACGGTTAAACATATACACACACGACACACATAGAACATACAAAGATAAGGACTAAAAGTTGAAACAAGATATCGAAAATGAACCATGAATGAATGAACTTTTGGTGCTTCCTTTATTTCGTTTGGAGTTTTCTTATTTTTATTATTTTTTTTTGTTGTGCCTCGTTGCTGTTGTTGTTGTTGTTGTAAAGATAACTGTATCCTCATGTAAGCCATAAAAATGTTAACGTTTAAGGTTATTTCATCTTCATGGCTCTTTGGTTTCTCATGTGTGAAGTTTATAAAGTTTATGTTCCCATTTTGGCAATGCTACGGCAGGTCTACGTCTCCGTCTCCGTCAAGAAAATCGCCAGGTTTCTAAAATTCCAGCAAAACTTTTGTTTCCAAGGAGGCATAGACAAATGAATGCAAACTCTTGAGTGTGATAAAATCTGAGGGCAATTTTTATTAAAAATCCATTTAAGCAGCAAGGATATAGAGCATATATTTATATAAAAAAATATTATGATGGGCCTGCCATAAAATAGAGATACAAAAATAATAATTTTAGCCTTAACTTTATTGACAGAAAAGCAACGAAAAAAAATGTGTGTTCGAATGTATGTTAAAAAGGGTTTAGATTCTGCTTCCGGAACAAATTTGTGAGTTTCCATAAAAACTAATGTTATTAAAATGTATGACACGTCAAAGGGATTTTATTTATTTTTTATTATTCATGGAATTTCAGTTTGTGTGCAGTGATGTTTGTTTTCGTTTTTTTTGTAATGGCTTATAAAACGCACAACACACTCACGAAATGCAGAAAAATATGATTCAATTCAAATCAACCACTGTCCTGGAGGGTAAATAAAAATGAACATACACAGGACTGCCATAACTGCCATATATTCGTGCACAAGTCGAGCAAGGGATTTTTTTTCTTTCCGAATGTGATAAAAAAGTTTTTCTTCCACGTTGAAAATCATTTTTTTTAACTATAGTCAGACATTTTTTATAGGTTCAACTTGGCTTGAAGTCATGTTTTTTTTTCGTTTGTTTCAAAAGTTTAATTTGCAATTTTGTTTTAGGATGTTAAAAGATGAACAAAAAAATAAACAAACTCCAATAAATCTTTAAGCAAATTGTACAACAACTTGGCATCACTGTCATGCAATGACAGTTGAAATTAGTTTTTTTTGTTCAAAGTTAAGAACACATTTTGATTTATCGTCAAGTTTGGCACTCATCAAGGTCTGTTGGTAAATAAAGAACAAAATTAAATTTTTAATTTGACAACTTTTGTTTGGATAAATTTGATTCAAAAGTAAATGTTCCTTACTTTATTTTTTGCTGTCTTCTTCATTCAAAATTTTGTGTTGACTAATTTTTGGGGACAAATAAAGACGACGGATCATTAGTTCCAAAGTTTTAAGGTACAAGTCGTAAATTTTGAACCACAAAAAACTTTTTGTTTGACTGAAACTACTTAAAACAGATTATAAAGGTTTAAAAAACAACAAATTAAACTGAATACCATTGTATTTCTATTTAAATAGTACCCGCGACCTGGCAATCGATTTTGGTGCCATCTTGAGACCTGGCACAGTGCTGTTTTTTTTTACTTAAGTTTGGTATTGGGATTTGTTTTTTTTTTTTGGTCTGATGTAGCACAAAATATCTAAAACACCATTCTTGATAATACTAGCTGATTCCATATACAAACCAAAACGCTGTCAAGCCCTTTTTCATTCTCTATTAGTATCAAAACCGTACACAAGTGATAATTCCCTACCGAAAACATCTTTCCACACCCAACAAATACCACAAACTTACGACTAAATCATACCGATTTCTAGCCACGGATTTGTTCTACCATCTTTTGTTGATATTGAACACAATAATCTCCATCACACTCCCCTGTGCAATCTCATCGAACAGAAGAACAAAAAAATGAAAAGAAACCAAAATAAACAATGGAGAAAGCATTTTAAAAGCTCAGACACTCGAATCATAACAAATAATTCCGCTGAGTAATCTTTATTTTACTCTTTACGAACAATACAAAAGTTTGCAAAGAGAGGAACCAAATAAACCCTATTCGACAGGATTACAGCAATCCAATTACGCTACAGCAATGCCAAGACTTATTGATCCCGAATTATTGTCCCGTCTGTTTCCGGAATCCATTTGGTTTTTCTTAAAGGTTTCATTTTCTATTTGTACAACGAAAAGAAGTTGTAAGCGTTTTCTTTTCTATCATAATTGCTTCTTGTAAGTCTTTATATGATTCGCCAGTATACACGAATACAGTTCATTGAACATTTGACTATACTGGAGTGCAAAATTAACCATCCAGTTAGTTTGCCTATTGAGTTATTTAAAAAAAAGAAAATGTACAGAAAAGCTTTCAGGCGCCCTTAGTTTGTGTACCAAGTTTCAATGGGATTTGTAAAAAAAAACATGGGTAAAATAATTTGAGTTCTCTTCAAATCGAAAAAAGTAATGTACATATTAAGCTGACTGTAAAATGTTAGATGCTGAACGAAAAGCCTTAAGGTATCAGAAATCAGACTGATCGTAACAAACAACAAACTCTTTTTGGTTAATGGATGCCTTAAGCGTGGTCTCTTCCTACCGAAACAAATTATGTAAAGCGTAACGGGTACAATGGTTGGCACCCCTAAGCATTTTTTCACTTTAAATTGTGAATTGCTCTCACATTTAAAGAGTGAGTTATATGTTTCTTATGTCAAATTAAAGCTTAGAGAATTTCTAACTTGAATATTATCATAAAAGAATGTTAAATAAACAAAAAATCTTATAAAAACTTCAAAATAGGAAAAGACTGCGAGAAGGTACAATCATTGGCACCCAAGGGTACAATTGTTGACACCCTTAAAAATGAGAGAAATACCATTGTTTTTCGTGATAGCTAGCTATTTTGATCAAAATTTAGTTTAAAAAAAAACTTTTTGCTATAACAAAATCACTTTATTTAACGCAAATAAAAAAAAATTAAAATTATATTTCATTAAAAAATCTCTAACATACATTTTAAATTTTAAGTTTTTTTTTTTAATTGATCTATAATTTATTTTAAGACATTTCAAAATGTGTTTCAGTCGGAGTAGTCTTATGAAACAAGAATACATACAACAAAAACCGGTACTCAAAAAATGGTTATTAACTTTAAAAACTTAAAAATGGATTTTACCTCATCTCAAATTTTGTTAGTAACGTATTTTTTAGTTTTCACTCCTTTTAAAAAACCGCTTAACTAATCTAGGTGATAAAGTTAATCAAGTGCAGTACCATAAGTGGTTCGCGAGATAATGTAGTCAAAACAAACCTGCGTAGGCATGCAGTTAATAAAGAGGGGTTGATTCGATTTTGGGGGACATGGAAAAATGCAAAAATTTCAAGTTCACATTAAAATACACCCTTCTGGGAAGTTAAAAATTATAATAAATACAATATTATTGAATTATTAAAGCATGCTGATTGTTTTCTTTTCCATATTTGTGCCTTTTTTGTACCCTTTTTAAACTGAAATTAACAACTGATACGGGGTACAATTAATGGCAGTCCCTAAAATACAATTATTGGCAGTGCCAATAACTGATGCCCCATAGCACGAATCATTGGCACCCCCCTGCCAATAATTAAACCACAACTTTATATTGGACCAATTATTGGCACCCCTGTTTTAACAATTAAAAAAAAATTTTACAAAAAAAATTGAAAATATTTAATTTATTATATTTCCATATTTAAAAAATAAATATTCATCCAAAACTTTAAAAAAATTGAAAAACGGACAGTTACAAAATTTAGTCTCCTTAGCGGGAACGACTTTACTTTTTTACTGATAAAAATAAAATGAGATTGAAATAATTCTCAATAAAAATGCAGAATTGTAGAAAATTGATACATCTTGTGAAAAAATATGATTTTAAGTTCCTAGGTATAGTAGTTTTTCGTAAATTCTTAATGTCATGAGGGGTGCCAATAATTAGTACAAAAATTGGGGGTGCCAACCATTGTACCCGTTACGCTATATTACAGCGGTTATTTAAACGAAAACAGTGATGCCAGATAAACTTGGAGATGAAGACAAATTCAATTTAGAATAACATATATTTGCTGTGCATAGGGTTTGCAATGTGTGCAACGAAGATTATTATTTTTCGATATGCGATATGCGATACGATAAGAATGGGATCCAAATTTTTTTGGTAGTCAAAATTCCTGGGTCTTCTCCAAGATCTGCTGTAGTGTGAATATTTGATCGATGGTAAACTTTCCGGGTCTGAACCCACACTGATAAGGACCTACCAGGTTGTTGACGAAGGGCTTCAAACGTTCACACAGCACGGCAGACAAGATCTTATAGGCGATGTTAAAGAGACTTATATCTCTGTAGTTGGTGCAGTTCAGGGGATCACGTTTTTACGATGCTGAGGTTCCATTCATCGGGCATGCTTTCCTCCGACCAAATTTTGCAGATGAGTTGGTGCATGCTCCTAACCAAATCATCTGTGGCTGCTTTGTACAGTTCGGCGAAGTCGATTAGCCTAAATCCGTTATCGGAGGTTGTGTCGTGTAAGCTATGTCGTCCGATTATTCCACCAAAGATTTCTTCTCTACCCAGCTTAGCATTTAAATCTCCAAGGATAATTTTAATATCATAGCTAAGCATTGCTCATAGGTCTTGTCGAGGAGCTCGTAGAACCTGTCTTTGGTGTCTTCATCCTTTTCCTCAGAGGGGGCGTGAGCGCAGATGAGGCTGATGTTGGTGAATTTAGCCTTGATACAAATTGTAGTGATGCGCTCGTTCACTGAGTTGAAACTCAAGACATTCCTCCTGAGTCGAGTCTCAGCTACAAATCCACATCCAAATAGACGCTGATTTTGTTCCCGGTAGCAGTCGCCGTAGTAAATGTCGCAGTTGTTCATCTTACGTAGGCCCGGACCATCCCATCGCATTTCTTGGATGGCAGTTATATCTGCTTTATAGCAGTCAAGGGCTTCCGCTAGTTGTTCGGCTACACGTGGCCTGTTAAGGGACCTAACATTCCACGTACAGAACCGAAATTCGTTGTCCTTAAATCGTTTGCTTGGGTCGTCATCATTAATTCCGTCCGTATCCGAGGCTTGTTGGTGTTTCGGAACTATAGTTTCTTTATGTGGCCGGGCAGTTACCCCGACGATCCCCAATCTGGAAGGCCAGGTGTTTAGTTTAACTCTACGACGAAGAGCTGGCCAAACCGCTCCTTATAGGCCTGGGCTGCAAATATGTCGTAGTAGCCTTATAAGGTGTTCACTAAGTAGTTCATCCTGACTGGAACTGTAGACGCTACCGTTGATTCCATCTTGGGAGTTTTTCCGCTGCCGCCTGTTGAAAAGGAGGCATGCCTTAGTGGACGCATACCTCATCCCCCTCTCTCTGTTTGCTGCCGCCAACAACTTCCCACTGGTGTTGGAACCCAATCTTCGGTCGAAGGTACTGGGCACCCGATGTTCACCACGGGGAGTTGAAGAGTAGGAGTTGATAGACAGAGGTTTCAGTGGACGCTTGTGTCCACTTGAATGCACGTGTCTACCCTTCGAATATCGAACAATACGCCAACAAGATTTGGTAAAATTTCGTAATTTTTCGTAAAATTGGACTGTTTAAGGAGGGTACGCGAACAGGCTTAGTATTAACTCAATGCTACGATTAAGTAAAATTAATTAATTTTAGCAAAGAACACTTAAAAAAGTCAATTGATTAAAAGTCATTTACCTATAGATGGTCTCTTGCAACACTTGGCAGATGTATACATGTGTGTATATATATTGCAGTTGTTTCGATAAAGGGAATCCTAACATGTCTGAGCGTGAATCAAGAAACTAATTCTTTTCGTCATTGGCTCAAAATTACCCCTGCTGGGGCAAAGTAACCACATGTTACGTTACTGCAGTTTATTGACTTTGGTCAACTGACTGTAATAAGTACTAACTGGTGACTGCTCCCTTCCAGTTAAAGTACTTTTCTAAGTTATTTAACTCAAAGTCTTTTTTAAGGTTATTTACTGTTACTTTACTGACTGTATTACCAAAGTACTACAGTCTTTTGAATCTCGGCTTGAATGCGATCGATGTTTCTCATAAAGTTTTTCGATTAAGTCATTTCATTTTGAGTTGACACAGTTGTTATTTTCATCAAAAAAGTCGTATTTAAAAGGAATACAGACCAAGGACCAAACCTCCATAATAAGTAGACTGACATGCCCTCAGCCATTTTGTTCTTTCCATACTTTAATTTTGTACAATTGTCTTACACTGCCAAATTCAATTTAAAAAAACCAAACAAAAAAAAAAATGATCCTGAACTTTGCAGACAATTTGTGTGCTGAGGTTTGGACAGCCACCAGAGTCGCAATACTCGTCCGATTTTGAAAAATTAAACAGCATTCGCTTTGTTTCGTCAAAATCTAGGGGCGATATTTTTTCGTTTTTTTTTTTTTATTTGTCTTAACAAAAAAATTATGGCCAAAAAACGCAAAAACCACCAAAAAAAATTAACTTTAAAAACTTTGGACTTTCGTCACCACTGTAAAAATGGACCGATTTTCATTAAATAAACGGCAATCGCTTTGTTTCATCTATGAGCGATATTAAAAATCAAAAAAGTTATGTTGTGATTCAAAACAGATTGGGTTCATTCATTACTCGTCACCTTGAGCGCAAGTCACAATCTATATATATAAAAGAACAGCCTAATTTTTGTGTTCGTTCACTAACCGGGCACACTGGTTGACTGATTTTCCTAATTTTTTCTCTAAATGCAAGAGGTTTTAAGGTAGAAGGTTTAGCAAAAATAAAATGTATACTTTTCAAATCACAAATGGTTCAATTGTTAAAAAATGTTAAACATTTTGTATTTCGTACTAAAAAAAAAACTGATCAATATACGAACACTCAATTTAGTTTGAAAATTTTGTCAAATATTTTTTTTCAATAAAAAAAAAAAAAAAATGTCAGTGAGCCTAGGAAATTATATTTGAACTAGCTGACTCGGCAAACGTTGTTTTGACGTATGAAATTTCTAGAGTATGAAAATATGTATGTAGGTATACCTTATTTATTTTTAGTGGGTACGTATTTGTTAATTATATTGTCAATTGTTTTTTATAACGTTATAAAACTAACGAACTGGAAGTATTCCACGTATAATTATTGTCTGAATGAAAAACATGGTGTCCTCAAATTTAAGCCACAAATAGACATCATTTAGCTTTGAGTCAATAGTCATTGCAAATGCCAATCTGATGGGGAATTGAATGCTTTCAAATTGAAATGTGCCAGTTGCATACGAAAAAACCGTTTTGCGAATAAAGCATTGCCACAATTGAATTGGTTGCTTGACAACAATACTACGTTAAGGACAATAATAAAATTGCATTGGATTCAGAATATTTGCGCAAACTATTGAGCCGAAGTTATAACACCATTAGATATGCAAGGTGTGCTCAGTCTGAGTGGTGGTATATATTTTTGTCATTCACCCGGTGGAATGGGTAAATCATTTTTGTTATCATTAATTTTAGCATCTATATGATCTTTAATTAAAAAAAGAGTTGGTTCTTTCTTCTTCTGGAGTCGTGAGCACATTATTAGACATAAAACTGACATTACAATATTTCAAAAAAGTTGGTAATGGCCGAATATTTGTGCAGGATGAGAGCACAATGGCACTTAAAATTTTACTTGAAGCCTTTAACCGCAACTTGAAGAATTTGGAGCTCTGAATCTTTTTGTTTTTGAGGACAAACTTTGTCTATTATACCACGGTCAACTGCTGCAGACGAATGGAGTTTAAAGAGAGAGTGGCGCGACAGATATTGAAGAGCCAAGGCCTATGTGGCTTACTCTCATCAGTAATTCTCTAGGTGCGTGTGAAGAATTTAGAGCACCTAAAATTTAACGCCCATTCCGAACGGCATAGTTGAGAAGCACTTTTTCATACTCTTGATACTCTTGGAAGTTTTGTCAGTTCTTCGCAAAAGGCAATGCCCGAGAAAGATGAAATAAGAAACTTTGGGCACGAGTAGGTCTCGAACCCACGACGTTCTGCTTAGCAGCCAACGCACCTAACCACTAAGCCACGGACGCTATTGGACATTGGAAATGGAATAATTTCAGTTGATTCTGAAGGCCGAATTTCACTTCCAAACAATTTTTATTGTAATGCAAATCTACGGGATGAGTTGATTCAAGATGTCTTTCCAAGCATTGAAGCATTGAGTTGAAGTGCAATAATGGCTGGTACAGATAAAAGTCTTTCTAAAATCGATGCAACAATTTATTTTGAACAAGACAAATAAATGCATAATTTTTTGCTCACAAGTCGATTGAGTGGTTTTACACAATTACAAATGAAAACGATATAATAAATTTTACAACGAGACGGAGTTTTTGAATTTTTTGCATTTATGCATTTATGTACCAGGGTCCAGGGCTGCTTCCACACTCTTTAACTCTGACGGTATGAGCATTACTATGTTCCAGGACATCAATCAACTTAAACTTTACAGTACTACAAGACTAGCCGTGAAGAAGTCAATGGCATACGTCTTTAGTTTCCTGTTCGACTTGAATTCCCTGAAAAATAAATAAGACGCCAGGTCAATCTTTAAAAATATGTGGTTTTGATTTAGAACTTTCTGTTTTTCCTCATGGTCAACTATACAGGGTATCCTGTAATTTGTCTGCCATATACTTTGGGATGTGATTCTTGGTCACATTCTTAGAAAATAATCCTTCTAAGACAAAGTTACTTTTTCAACACTTTTTGTCGATCAAAAAAAAGGCTAACTTTGTATTTAAGTGGTGTTCAATTTTTCTTGCCCGAGTAAAGTGTTGACTTTAAGATGTATATTTTTTTTTCAAATAATGCGTAAAGAACATAAAGTTTTCTTATTTTTACCTTATGAACAAAAAAATTAGCAAATAAAATCTCATTGATAAACAAAAACCCATACATTTTATAATACTATAATATCTTAAACAGCGTAGAACATCGAATTTAGGTTTTTTTTTGTAAATATTTTTATTGCAGCACTTTATAATATCCCAATAATTGTTAGTTTTAAGAAAATGTATGGGTAACATTGTGCAATCCTCAAGAGGGTTACAAACATACTTATGCCTATACCTGGCTTGCTGTCAAAATCCTAATTACCTTACCTCTTCTCAGGGAGCTAAATTAGGGGGAGGTTTTGTTTAATGGGTAAATTAACTAAAAAAATTGTGTGAAAGAATTGAAAAATGAATAGATAATTCATCAGGTTAGCAAATACAGGCATGATTTTTGTAAGAATATTGTTCATTTCTGCCAATCCATCGATTACCGTATTCTTCATCCTGCCAATCTCTAATTTCCGAACCTTTGTGGGCCGAAGCCCTGCGAAGCGGGCAGGGGTTTTGCTAGTTATATATAAAATAAGGATCTTCTATTTCCTGTTTCGTTTTATTAACCCTTCGTAGCTCATGATCATAAAAAAAAGAAAAAAAGAAAAAAAAACGATAGATTTTGATAAACAAAGAAACTTATATTTTTCAGAATTTACACAACAAACATTTTTCAAGGATTAAGGAGTCCTTAAAGGGATTGTGACATAACTGTAACATTGAGATAACTGATAAAAAAAAAACATAAAAAACATTTACTCATAAATTCATAAGGTATGAAATGATCTAAAACAATTATTTTGTTTGTTGTAACATAATGCTACACCACATTTTTCGCAAATGGTTTGTGTTACTCCTGTGCACTTAGGAAACTTACAACGGATCCTTTTTTCTTCCCAGATCGGCCAGTGACCTATTTGATCTTGTCGTACTGCAATAGGTGGAACATGTTGTGCGGGGCCCTTTCGTTTTTTTGCTTGGAGTTCGTTTTCAATTGACCTTCGACTCTTGATCTGAGGCTTCAATCCAAGCTTACATAAAGTCTCACCTATCTCAAACCGAAAATCAGCGGATGACAATTGTTTTTCGGTGATATTTCTTTCCTTACTAACTCTTCGGTATGCTAACCAAGAATTGGCCATAGTCAAATCCAATAGATGATAAAACATCCGAACTTGCCATCTTTTGCTCCTTATCATGATCTTATATCTTCCCATGATACTATCGATCAAATCCACGCCGCCCATGTGCCGATTGTATTTGCCAACGATATAAGGTCGATCAATGTTTATATGCCTTCTATTTGCTTTATCATACCGTCTGACTTGGCTCTTAGGCAATTCACCAGCAAAAGAAGAAACGAGTGTAACAACTTTGTTATCCTTCCATATTACATTTGATACATCGATACCGTTCATGTTTGCCACGTATTCTACCGAAAACCTACGTTCTTTCTTCATTACTTCCTTGTCAGTGGGCAGTTTGCAGTCTGGAATTCTATTACGTCGAACTGTCCCAAGACTCAATATTCCTTCTTTAGCCAAGTACTCCAACAAAGGCAAGGAAGTGAAGTAATTGTCAAAATAAAGCCGATAGTTCTGGTTCCTTGGTATTCCTCGCGCCATTCTTACCACCACGTTCGAAGATGCTCCCAGGTCTGGTTCTCCGCTGAGTACAACATTTTCACATCCTGTTTCAGGTTCAATTTTGTAAGCGAATCCGGAAACCCCGCTGAGGACAAATATCTTATAACCCCATTTGTGGGGTTTCTTTGGATTATATCTTTTTAGATTGCTTCTTGCTTTAGTAGAACATATCTGTTCGTCAACACAAAGATATTCTTCCATCGGAACTCCACTAAATGTTTCGTTCAATTTATCCACGACGGGCCTAATTTTGAAAAGCCTGTCACTATTTGCAGCATTACGAGGGGGCAAGTTAGAAATTATCGTTGAAATGAATAAACTGCCTAATTTTCTCGAACTTTTGTTTCGGCATTGTTCCTTGGATCATAGGAGTACCAATTGATGCATTCCAATGGCTTGTTACTCTCGGCAGTTGAATTAGAGACATCATATAGGTAGCGCCAATGAACTGCTGGATGTCGGTTTCAGTAACTTGAAATGATTGGTTAGGGTTTTTTTTTGAATTATGTAGAGATTCGTCTGTTCAGCAATAAAACTGATCAATTCTTGAGGAAAGAAGTAGAAAAAAAATTGGATTGGTGTGTCAAGCTCCAATAAATTAGGTGGAAGAGAAGAATTTCCGGTAAATCGGGTTTGTTGAGTGTTTACAGCAAGGTTCTTTTTTTTCCATTTCAACTCTGGCTTACGTCGCTTTTGACTTGTTGAGGCTGTTTGCTGGATCTGGAAATGACAGACTAGCGTCGTCGTCACCTCCGGCATTGTCTTCAAAATCGGGGATACTTTCCATATTTTCAAGGAGCGGCTGATAGTCAGGGTCAATGAGGCTATCATCGTCGAAGTCAACACCATCCTCACTATCATATTGGTAA
The DNA here is from genome assembly GCA_920937365.1 of Sphaerophoria rueppellii. Taxonomy (NCBI): domain Eukaryota; kingdom Metazoa; phylum Arthropoda; class Insecta; order Diptera; family Syrphidae; genus Sphaerophoria; species Sphaerophoria rueppellii. Next base: position 45,106,244 of record CAKKXW010000004.1, read on the forward strand.
TTTACATCATATATTTCATCTTCTCTCAGTGATCGAGAAGCCATTCTGCAAAAATTGAGCCATTTTACCATCAACAACCACAAACTATAGTCATACAACGGATACAGCAAAAAGAACCATTGAAACTCAATGTGACAGGATTGTTACAAACATAAAAACAACTGTTTTCGTAATCGTAACTAAAAGTTTGACTGTATACCAATACAATGAACAGAAAATTGACTTACCTGTAGTTTTTCACTAAAATAACTCAGTTTGTTACACTTGTTGTATTTTTTTACTAATAATGAAAAAGCGCGTCTTCGATTTTGTCCACCGAAAAATTCAAATTGCCAGAAGTCAAAGGCAAAGCCTACTGAGATTTTTCATGAATACTTTTTTTGAATAAAATTATGTTACAGTTATGTCACATCGATTCAAATTAACTTAAAATATTCATAAGGTATTTTACATACATTTTTTAGGTTTGGTACAGAAATGTCACATGAGGCTATAAAGGGTTAAGGTGGTTCAGACATTTGAAATGGGTCCATTTTTTACAAAATAATAAGATAAGAACTGATATGTTTGTTCGAAGTTCAAAACGAACTTTCATGTTTAAAAAAAAAAATAGTAAATGTCCAAGACAAAAAGACAGTTACAATTGCGGGATTTTTGTATTGCATTTTCTCCAAGAAATATTAAAAGGTAATGAACATAGTATATCTAATTGTGATGCAGATAGTTTGCGAAAAACAATCCAAGTGGATTGCATATAAAAATCGTTAAAGATCCATGGAAGATGTTAAGCTTGCGGTCAAGCAGAAATCGGCAGGAAATCAGATTGGGTTCATTGTATTATACGTGCAAAAAATGGACACATTTCAAATGTCTGAACCACCTTAATAAAACGAAACAATGGATAGATAATATAATAATAATAATAATATATTATAATATTAATAATATAGAATTAACCCAAAAAACTAACCTTGTAGTGTCCGTGGCTTAGTGGTTAGGTGCGTTGGCTGATTAACAGAACGTCGTGGGAATGAGGCCTACTAGTGTCCATAAAGTTTTTATTTCATCTTTCACGGGCACTACCTCTTGCGAAGAACTGACAAAACTTGCAAGAGTATCAATCTGTCATGAAAAAAGTGCTTCTCAACTTTTTTCCGTCGGCACTCAGAAAATTGTTGATGAGAGTAAGCCACTTAGGCCTTATCTCTTCAAGAGCTGTCGTGTCATTATAAGAAATAAAACATGTGTTTTTGTAGGTTAGAAATAATTTTAATTCAAGCTTATTTTTGAAATAGCAATAGCAATCTTGCTTAAGTTAAATTTAAATCAAATTTCGCACAGTTCTATGTTTTTGAAACAAATGTACCTAACACAAATGAGTTTTGTTTTGCCGCTGGGTATCTGTTATTAGACAATAAGCCAAGAAAACTTCTGTGGCTGCTTTTATTCTTAAATTGAAGAAAGCCACATCTTTTCCTAACAAAAGAACTAACCCTCCCCCTCAAGCCAATTGTATCGAACAATCCGCAATTCTCCTGCAAATGACAAGATTTATCCATTTTGTCTTGACATCTTCACGAACAAACATCTTGAATCCTCTTTGGATGTGTGTAAAGCAACATCGAAGGAATTGGTCCTAGAATAGAAATCTTCAAACTGCGGGAACGCTACTATGACTACTTTTGTAACTACCCTTACAAAAGTCCCTCCACAAGGCGCCTCACCGCGTCGCATTGTCACCATATCGCCCATGTGGTAAGGTTAGTTTTGGGGATGAAGCCTGTGCTTGCTACAAAATCCTATTCATGGCAAAGTTAATGCTCTGTGTGTTGTATCAAGTGATTTCTCGACACACACAAAAAAAAGAAAACTCGTGTTTTGGCAGGCAAAAGTCCTTGTTTGAGACTTAGTCTAACTTTCGTTTCCTTCTTCTTCTACTTCTGCTTTCTACTTCGTAAAGCTTGTATCCTTGAAACGTAATAAATTTAAATTCTTTTCAATTTCTATGCAATTTCTATCTATTCTTCTATTCGTTTATCCTTTTTGTGTGTACAAGTAAGATTTTTCTTTTTGCCTCGTCTACATCATCCATTCTTTGCTTGCCTCACACTCGAAGTCCATTTGAATAAGGAACTTATTCGTTTGCACAGTGTAAACACATTTTTTTTAAACATAAAAGTTACCACACTCAGAAGCAAGAGTGAGCAAACACACACATGAGCTATTCATTTCCCTTCGAATAACAATAAACAGTAGCCAAAGTGGGGGAAGTCTGTAAAAGTGCACAAAAAAAAACTCAATCCTTCAAAAAGGATCATAGTCCAAAATTAGCATAGCAAAGGCGCGCAAAGAACGAAAAAATCGATTTGCCCACTTTTATTCATAGAGATGAAGAAATATTTACAAAGCAGTAACATTGGAGGACACACAGGACCTTGTGGTAGACGAAATCTTTTTTTCCATTCTTTTCTTGTCGATACTTTTTGCTTTCTTCTCAAATGTATGTAAGTACCATTTTTGAAGAAATAGAACTTTTGCATGCATATCAATTACTTTATTCCCCGAGCTTTTACAATGTGCCACCAGAGGGTCCCAGGTAATAGGAGAAATTTCCATGCAAATGTTTAAATTCACAATTTCTATTCACTTTCGATTTTCGTCTTGCCTGAAGTTATGTGAAATCTTGCAAAAGGATATGTTTGTGTATGCCATTTTGTTGTATATTTTTCCGGTAGAGAAAGGAAATCTGTTATCGTTGAGATGGTGATTTGAGACTGTTGGCATTTTGTACAATGTTATGGTACTAAAGGTTCATCGATTTGTTACTGTTCTCTAAAGTTCTTCTGGGAATTGGGCGCCACGCAGGGTGATATTTTATTACGTGTTTGAAGGAAAGACGATGACTTGGCTTTGGGGATATTTTTAGAATGGCAAACGTATTTATTTCAATGGCCTGAGGTAAGGCAGGATAACCATTGGGAGCAGGACCAAATGAGTATTAATCGATAAATTCCTACAGGTGTTATATTCGAACTTCAATTTGTATATTGGATCCATTTTTGAAGGAAAAAAAGCAATTAAAATGTGATGGGCTCAAAGGACACTAGCTTTGAAATATGAAGATTGAAAATATTCACTTGGTTATTCCGGTATGAAGTTATTCATTTTTAATTATTTTCTTAAAGGAAACATAGTTATTATGTGTATCCAGATTTTGAAAAAGTATTCTGGATAATTTTGTTTATTTGGTGGAAACGGCAAACATTGAATTTTCGACAACTTTTACAAAATTCATGAATCCAATTATTTATTAAAAATTGTGAAGCATCGTCAAGTGTCCTGTGAAGTTAATGAAATAATTGTTGAAAATTTAATAAAAAATTAGAGTTCTCGGAAGAAAACTAAGAGTTCTAGACTTCCTCATACTTTTTTCAACAGTTCTGGCGAATTCAGGATAAAATTCGAAAAAAAAGATGGTTGTGGCAACTTCACGCAGCAAGAATTTAAGAACGTAGAGTCAAACTCACAAAAATTCAGAAAACATTTAATCAAAATACACATATACTCCAAAAATTATAACGACTTTCGGGAAATTATTAAGACAAGTGTGATTTTGCAACTCACCCAAGTCACAGCCGAGCGTGAAAGCAATAGACGATCGGCCTTAGCGTTTGAGTCGTGGTGTATCTATCTCTATTTCACTCCATCGGCTAATGCGCTTGAATAAAAGAGAGATAGCGACTATCGCTATACTAAATACACGTAGTGTATTGTAATTGTTTCTCAAGTAAAAATGAAAATTTATAGTGATTTCCACTTTCCTAACCACAAAAAATGTGCCAAAAAAAGAGAATTATATAGTTCTTGAATATTAAGCAGCGATTGGCGTTTTTCTTTCTTACATCTGAATAGATATTAGAACTTTCAAGCCAAAGCTCTGAGCAGATCATATTAGGTCCGTTCGCGTACCCTCCTAAAATAGTCCAATTTTACGAAAAATTACGAAATTTAACCAAATCCTGTTCGCGTACTCAAAAATTTGGTAATTTTTCGTAAAAGAGAGCGCTCACGAGAGAGTAAAATATTTCCCCAACCTACGAATTTTAGCCCAAGAAATTTCTTTGGGCTGATTTGTGAAAAGTGTCAAATTTGTTTGAAAATAGCAAATAAATAAATAAATTCAAATTCAAAGTTTCAGTTCTTCATAAAAAAAAAGTTGACAATTAAAATGTGGGTAAAATTTGTTGTTTTCCCGTTCGCTTACTTTTTTGTAGTTTTGTTTTTCTGTGAGAGAATTTTACCCCCACTCCCTTAAATGTCTTATTTTACGAATTTTAATGCAGAAAGTACGCGAACGGACCTATTACTTGATTTAATAAAAAAAAAAATACCTGAACACCGAAATGTCTTCCTTCAGTAGAAGTGATTCGAGAATGTCCTGGTAATTATTTTTTAAATATTTGTGTGTTTTTGTCTGTAAAATCAAAAAGACAATAAGTGAAGTTCTTCGCTCGATTTGCTCTGTCATTTTATCCTGAGCTAAAGAAGAAACACAGATTGTTTTGTTTAGCAATATCAATGCATTTTTACTTGCGACATTGGTCATACTGCTATTCTAGACAATTTCAGATCTATCTCAGATCGCCAAGACTATACCACCCCAAAAATGGTATTCGATAAATGCTTCCATGTCTCCATACCTTCAAGATCTTCCTGGGAAGAAGAGAAACCCCTGGAAGACAATGCGGTACACTTCTATACAGACGGTTCAAAGACCGATTACGGAGTTGGAAGTGGTATCTATTCGGAACAACTAAATCTCAGTTTACCATACAGACTTCGCCATCAATGTAGTGTTTTCCAGGCAGAAGTAATGGCAATTAAAGAGGCACTATCCTGGATCAAGGAAAACGTTATATCTTGCAAGAATATACGAATCTTCTTCTTCTGTCTCCACAAACTCTCAAATAGTCCACGATTGTCGATCATCTCTGAATGAGATGACGGAACAGTTTAATATTCAACTCATTTGGGTGCCGGGCCACAGAGACATTCCGGGAAATTGCAAAGCCGATGAGCTCGCCAAAAACGGAACACTTATGCCTAATGTTAGACAAAAACATAACATAGGAACACCAATTGCTACATGCAAATATCTTCTCAAACAATATGCTCTAGAATCAGAAAATGCTAGATGGTCACAGGGTACCACCTGTCTAGCAACCAAACAAATATAGCCAAGCATAGACCTGAAACGGTCAAAAGGCCTGATTTCACTGAGTGGCAAAATATAAGCTCTACAGTTGGAGTCATAACAGGACACTGCCTCATAGCCAGACACGCCTTGAGGCTTCGGGTCTACGCAAACGACTTCTGTATGAAGCTGTATGGACGAGGCGGAGGAGGAAACAATCCAACACCTTCTGTGTACATGTCCGGCACTCTCCAATCCCTTCTTCGATAATACCAGTGAAATGGCTACGATCGACACAAAATGTCTCTCTAACTTCATTAAAAATACAAAATGGTTTGTTTAAGTTCATTACTCTCCCATGAATAACCTCAATAGTGGTATCACAATGGACCCTTGAGATCTAAGTGAGTCAATGACATCCGGACAGCCACTCCAACATAACCTTACCTTCCTACTTGCGACATTTAGAATACTAGCTGACCCGCAGGATGTTGTACCCTCTCCTAAGAAATTGTTAGTGTTATATTAAAGGTTGAGTGTTCAGTTTTCCCATAACTTAACAGTTACAATTTTAGCAGATGATCTTACTTTTTTGAATATCAAATTTGAGAAGAATGTTTTCCCAATTACTTCTGGTTTGTCGTTGTATATGTCATCATTTTTAGAAATGCAATTGTCAAACGAAAGTGAAGTGAAGTGAAGAAGAAGATTATTCGAGGAAGTTTTAAAAAATCGTACTAGTCGCTTTTCATAAAACTTTAACTTTTGGTTTTTTTTTCCCAAAAACTTGTGTGGTGGCTACCCTTAATTTTGATCGTAAAACAAAAATAAAAAAACTGAGATATGAGTTTTTGCTCAAATATCTAATTTTCAAATTCGAAGTCAATCGGACTAATATATTAGGCTGTAGATGCCTTTAAACTTCCAGACAGACAGACAGACGGAATCGCCGGACCCACTTTTTTCGACTTCTCTATGATCGTAATGTCATATCTCATCATCATCTCAATTTTTTTTTTTACGAATTCAATACTTGCCATTATTCTATGTGTCGATATGACATTTCGATGATAGAGAAGTCGAAAAAAGTGGGTCCGCTGATTCTGTCTGTCTTTTTGTCTGGAAGTTTATCTACAGCCTTAACTACTGGTCCGATTGACTTCAAATTTGAAAATTAGAGGTTTGAGCAAAAACTCATATCCGACTTTTTTTCATTTTTAATTTAAGATCAAAATTTAGGGTAGCCACAATACGATTTTTTTACCAAAAACGAAAACTTTCAATTTTCTCCAAAACGGCTCCTACGATTTTTTTAAACTTCCTTGAGCTTTATATTTTTAAATATTCATGTATTTTATGTAAAAACAAATTATTGTTTGTATTGCTCCAAAACGGTACCTCCCATAGAACTGTTTTTTTGATATTAGATTTTCACGAAAAATGAAACTCCGATCAGCGTAAGTTTGTTTGTACGTATATGCTGTTAAAATAATATTTTGCATTCAAAAAAATTTCAAATTTTTTTCAAAAAAGGATCAATATTAAAAATCCAAATTGAAGTATAATATATATATTTACATGATCTTGAAAACTGCATACCTTAATTAATTTTAAGACATTTTTGAAAAAATTTATATATAGGAAATTAATTTAAAAAAAAACGGCTCCGACGATTTTCAAAAAAAAAAAATTCATTAAATCAGGAATAAGGTTTGAATTTGTTTGGCCTTTAAATTTTTTGAATTAAATGTATTTACGAGGTACATTTTCAAATTTTAAATTTTTTAATAAATTCTAATTATTTTTATTTATCGAGTTTTTTTTGTGAGTTAAGTGTAAGCTATATAAGTAAGAGTGTAATCAGAATTGCTTGGAGTATATCTCTTATTTTAACACTACTTTTTGCAAGTTTTGGAACATAAAAGTAATCATAAATATTTTTTGAGTGTAAAAAAAATATTTGTACACCGTTTATTTCAAAATTGGTTTAGCAATTGTAAAGCCATTAAGCTTAATAAAAGTAGGAGTGCTAGGGCGTGGATATTTTTTGTATGGTCTCATTTTAAACTCAAGTCTACAAGTTTCAACATTTCATTTACTTAACAATAAAATTGTAAATAAGAAAAATAGATAAATAATACAATTTCTGTATAGTGTATCTTACAAAAACCATTTCTATTAACTGCAACGAATGTAAGAGAGAGAAGAAGTAGCGTCTTTGATGGTTAGCGACTTATTAAAAAATATTGAATTCTCTCTACTTTTTCTTTAAGACATTCTTTAAGGGTTGTTGCTACTTTTTTGGTGACACCAGACAGGACACAGACATAATTTTTCGCACTTTCTTCGTTTTCTTTTTTGTAGCTTGATCATAATTTCCGTTTTGAACTATTTGTAAAAGTTTTCAATGACGCATTCTGCGAGTATGACTCGTTCGCCTAATCACAACTACCATTCAAAGTTGAAATCCTTTGAACGTTTTGTATCGTAGACTCAAAGACAGCAGAAAGACAACGAAGAAAAATTAAATAACCGGATCCATATTTCTCACTAAGATCATGACATGAGACTGATAAAAATCTGAAGTTTAACATTTTCCACATTTGCGTATACATTTTTATTTTCCAAATTTACAAAATCAGCCCCAAGTCCTATCTCCTGTGTTAAAATGTAAGATACCTTTCCATAAAAGGAAAATTTACATTTTGTATATGATTTTGTTACCATTTCAATACAAAAGGTTTTATTGTTCATTCACACTCCCTCATTTCTAAGGTTGAATGCTAATGCTATGCGATTCAATATCCAGCTGTTGTGGGTTAAACTTCGGAATATTTCTTCGATGTAAATAATAAAATTTCTTACAAACCATTACCATCCTAGAATGAAAAGCAAACACAACATGTGAAAATGTGTGGAAAACATGCTAATATCTGTAATTTGTGAAACATAAAATCTTCAGGGAGAATTTGAAGGTCGATTGCACATTCAAATGATGAATTGTATCCAATGGTTTCAATATAGGTTGAAAGAAACATTTGATATACTTGTAGGGGTAAGAAAAACGTGAACGTGAAAGACATAGTGAAGTTCAGAATAGGTGGTTTCGCTAATCCCTTTCCTTCTTCAAAACAGTCCAAAGAGGTTAAATCGCAGCTGCAATGGACGGAGCCGAATGGCAATGGCAAGAGGGATGTAGATATGAATTGGTAATCTGGTACTCAATACTGGACTGATTCAAGTATGGGGATGTTTGGGACGGAATAAACCAGAGGTCGTCCAGTAAAACAAAATAATGTTAAACAAATCTCACTGACGCTCACCATCATTTCCGAATCATTATCAAAGAAAAATGGTATTCATATGATTTCCGCATGCATACCTGAGTTTCCACGTAAAAAGCTGATGCTCCTTAGAGTTTACAACAGGAAGTTCGTATTTTACTTTCATTTTCGATTCCATATAACTTGATCTTTTGTTTATCTGCCAGCAAAGATATGCTTTCATGACATGGCATTTCTGCAGCTTGTTTTATTTCAAGAAGCTTGTCTCTACTAATTTCCAGGTAAAACAAAACACAATAGATTCAAAGCTCTATAAAAGTGTATTTACTCTCCGTAAATAATGAATTTGATGTTTGTAAAATGTCAGAAGAGAAAATAACAAAGAATTCGCCCCACCGCAGTCATCCAGCAATGGAAATATATTGCACTTTATTGCATTTTAGAACGAAGCAAGGATTCCGCAAATATCGCTTCCACTTTTACGGTGAAGAAAAACAAATACATCAAACCTTTAGATAAATTGTTAAGTCTCCCTTCTCTCTGTTGCTTCCCTTTCAACACAGCAAGGTTCCTTTTCTAGCTTCTGTGACTTCCCAGCAACCATAGCATTAAGGAATTTCTATATAATTCTTCAAAAGACATTCGTATACCAAGATGGTTGGTTAACTACTGAACAAAGCGGTTTCTGACATTAAATAAATTCCCTTTAAAAGGAAAACCACAATAGGAAACCCAGCTGAGGCAGCAGCAGTACTAGCAGTAGCAGCAACAGCAATAGCAGCTGCAGCAAAACAACTCAGCCACCCTTGAAGTGGGAAAGCTCCTCTTAAAGGAATTCCCACACGGCAGGAAAACCGCCCCTTAATCCCATCACTCACTCACTGCAAGACAATGGCATTTAGATTACCAAGCAATTGCATTACATTAAACTCTTTTTGCCTTCGAGCGGATTGCCTTGGCCGCGCCGACATAACGACGTTTTGTTTTATTTTATTGCGTTGCGTTGCTTTCGCTGTCGTAGTGCCAGTTGCCACATGGCGTCTGCCTCTCTTTGTGAAAATAGCAAAAATTGCAAAAATACCATTTTCACCTGGCTTAGCCAAAGCATCATCTACTTTTAGCCCTCTCCGCACTCAACCCACCAACCTTCCAATCCTGTTGGGCTTCCTTGGTTCGTTGCTTAACACAACACATCATAGAAAATAATCCACGAAATTTGCTTTACCCTACCGAACCGACTTTACAACAACGATAGCACGATTCGTATAGCTGTCCCCCACCCTTACGCCACCACCCATCAGATGTCAACAGAAAATGCACATACACATACTCTTCTTCCTTCCTGCACGACCAACGACGACGACGACAGAGGGTGAGCGAGCCCCAAACAGCCCCAATTTGTCAACTTGACGTAGATTAAAAATGCATATCGCTCGAGCGAAGGAAGCAAACTCACAACCTCACCAACTCCTAAATAGAAAATAAAATAAAAAGAAAAAATCTGCAAGAACATTCTGTGTGTAACTTCCGTTTTGTATACATACAATCATACACATTTACGAAAAGACTCAGGAACCCCATGATGGCTGGGGCTCCCTTAAGTTTTTCTTCTTTTTTTTGCAAAATAAAAAAGCTGAAGCTGTGAGTATATGCCGAGTATAAAGAGTAATGTAAAGAAAGTAGACAGCAGAGAACAGAGGCAGCAAGCAGTCACATGCAATAAGTGGAAGACACGTCTCTTGAGCGCGCCAAGCTAATGTAATTTATGCTTCTTCCTGCCAGGTGAACATTCCCTTTAAGTATTCCACTACCACTCCTCGATGTTATCCCCCGCTTAATACTGATGGCATACGAAAAATGAACCACACCATTCGCATACTGATCCAGTTTTACCGCCGCCACCTGCACCAAACCCCAATGATGTGCCGAGGTCGTTTTCGTTGTCAACAAACAAAATGAAAATGAGACATTAATTTCGTAGCAAACTTTAGGATCTTTGCCTTCTAATTTACCTCGTCATCAGAGCTGTGTTCCTGTCAAAGTGTCAATTCAAAATCTTTGAGAACTCAGCGGCGGCGTTTTGCAGATTCTTTTTTTTTTTCTTTAACAACCCGACAAACGGTATTTCCTGTTAGCTTGTGATGGGTTTATTTTTTCTTTTTTTTATTTTTGGCAGTGGCTGACTTTTCACCATGGTTATGACACCGATACCCGGTTGACAAGCATCTCTCAAAAACACACAGTTACCAAGGTTTAAACCTTTAAATTAACTTTGGCTGTAACGAAGTCGTTGTTAACGTTTGTACCTACAGTGTTTGAGTATTTGAGTTCAGTTTCCGGATTTGGAAGCCGAAAAAAGAAGTAAACAAACGTCACAAAATATGGCTTTCTAGAGTTTTCTTAGCTTGTTTTCTTTTTTGTTTGTCTTTGAACTTTGTCTTACCATGTTCGTACTGAACAGTAAAGTTAAGAAATGGGCATAAAAATAAATGTGTCGCGAGAACATTCTGATTCCAGGCAATTTATTGTTGTTTAGAGAGATATTTCTGAAGTGCCATAAAAGACATCAGCTTGCAATTTTTAATTCCAGAGTTTGGAGTTAATTTTTAAAATAACGAAATTCTGTGCGAACCACACTGTCGAAAAGAAAAAAAATTGGACCGCAGGAAACATTTAATTTTAGATAAAGTACAATATTACGATAAAATTATTAAAAATTCCCAATTTATCGCTGCTATTTGTCAGATTTTATTGCATTACCACTGTTGGGTGGTTGGATCTGTAGGCATATGCTGTATCTTTTCCTTCACACCAAGTGCTTACTTTCAAGCGGTAACCACTAAGTCCTGGTCCTATATCATGTGCTAATCAGCGCAAGGCACGCATCCAACATTTTTAACGTGCGCAATTTCCGAGGAGCAAATGTCGACTCTGACCACTTTCTGGTAGTTATCAAACAACAAATGACAAAAAACACGTGCGGCCCAAGAAAGAAGTTCAAAATCGGCTGACTTAGCACCCCGGAGACTGCCAGAAACTACAGTGAGCTCCTTAGTGAGCAATTCTCCGACGACGCACGTCCTCCCAAGTGCCACAGATGTCAACACCTTGTGGAACCAATATCTCGAAATAATAAAAAATGTAGCCGAGACCACACATCGATTACTAGCCATCCAAAAAAAGAACCCGTGGTATGATAATGAATGTGCGTTATTGAAGAGACGGAAAATGCATGTTGCAGATGTTGCAACGGAAAACAAGAGCAGCAAGAGAAGAGTACTGAACAAAAAGGAGAAATGAGAAAAACACTGAGAAGGTAGAAAAGAGCAATCACAGTTTCCCAGGCCAAATATTTAGAAGAGTCACGGGCCAATAACAACACCCGACGTTTGAAGAAAGAAAAGCGAGAACAGTCAAAGAAGACCCAGTCCCAGCCCCCAACAAAGAAGAGAGAGAAATATCCATCCAAAAGCTAGGAAATAACAAGTCCGCCGGGTCGAATGGAATATCTGCGGAACTTTTTCAATATCGATGAGGTGTTTTGTTGAACTGCATGCACCAGGTCATCAAAAAAGTCTCTTAGGAATAATACATGCCCACTGACTGGTCTATAAGCTACATATGCACGATCTACAAAAAAGGCAATCCTATATCATGCAAAAACAACCGAGGCATATCCCTGCTTAATGTCGCATACAAAATCCTATCCAACGTACTGTATGAGCGATGAGCGTCTTAAACCGTTCTGAAACACAATAATCGGCACGTACCAGTGTGGCCTTAGGCCAGGCAGAACACACTTAGTCAAATCCAGAGAAATCCAACGAATTTCAAATCGAATTCGACCATATTTTCATCCACTTCAAATCCGCTTATATGATAGCATACACCATCAAGAGCATATGATGGTGTTTTCTGAATTCGGGATCCCGAACAAACTGATACAGCTATGTCGCATGACGCTAAACAATACGTAGTGCAGTGTGCAAATAGGTAACAGCTGATTCAAGTTGTTTCCACCATGCGTAGGGCTAAGACAAAGAGATGCGCTGTCATGTGCTTTCTTCAATAAAGTTCTGAAGCAGATAGTGCGCAAGGCAGGTTTGAGTACGGAAACACTATTGTCAACAAATCCACCCAGCTCCTAGGCTACGTGAACGACATTGACATCATCGGTCAATCCAAGATAGCTGTGCTTGAAGCCTTCACTGATGGTACTGGTTAAACTCGTTGGTCTTGAAGTGAAGGAGGACAAAACAAAGTACATGCTATCAACAAACAAAGCAACATGTGTCCACCGCTTAGGACAAAACGTCACTGTTGATAACAGCAATTACGAGGTAGTTAAGGAGTTCACTTACTTTGGAACAAACGCCAATCCCAAACGACGCTTAAGTGGAGATCCGAAGAAAAATTATCCTAGCGAACCGCTACCGCTGCTGCTCCAGTTTGGCAGTGTACCAGTCTTACTGTACGGTGCCAAGTGTTGGACGATAACTACAAAAGGGGAAGTGATTCTGGGCACTTTCGAAAGAAAAATTCTTCCACGGATTTTCGGTCCCGTATGCAACGATAGCGAATAGAGCAGAAGGTTCAACCGTGAACTGTTCGTGCTGTACCACGGTGTGGGTGTAGTCCAGAAAACCAAGAAAAGACAACTACATTGGCTCGGCTGCATCGAGCGAATGGACAACAATGCTCCAGCCAAAAAAGTTTTCTCATTGAAGCTCCCAGGTTCGAGGCGTTACACGCTCTTGGTTTTGGCGACTGAAGAGTACATGCGTAAATGGTCATTACGATGGAAGGCTATAATGTCTCAGGCTGAGAACTTTCATTTATTGGGAGCCGATTAAGTAAGATAAGTTACTGACGTATCCGCTTTCTTTAATGTATACTCAATGATCGAAACATGATCATTGCGGCCAATTAAAATCAACACGCCATGCGACGTGAAATTGAACAGTATGTGCGTACGTTCATATCCCTACTAGGGTAAATTATTAGGTGAATTCAAACGATAAACTACTGTTTGCTGAGATTAAAGAGAGTGAATCATCAATAGTATTGACTCAATACTATGATTAATTAAAAAAAAAAAAAGAGTTATTGAAAAATTTTAGTCAAAAATACTTAAAAAAGGCAATTAACTGCTGTCAAAAGACTTATTGCCTAAAACCAAACTCGCTTAAGTTAAATGACTTTTTACAAACTTAAACCAATTAAAAAGTTCTTTCAGTCAATTGGCTGCAAGTTCAAAATATGTTTTGACTGGTGATTGTTCCTTTCCAGTTTAGTACTTTTGTTAATTAATTAAATGATCTTACTGAAAAATAGATCTAACGATTTTCATTACATGTCTTAGTAAGAACGCTGTAGACAGATGTTTGTCATAAAAAGATTCAAGGAACCCCTTGGATACGAAATCTAATAAGGTACGAAAAAATGCAAAAGAGACTTGAATCCAATAATAAAAACAAAACAAATCAAAATTCTAAAGGCATTCAACTCTTTGTCTTGAAAAATCCATGCAAAAAAACAACATTTTTTAGCACTCATACGCCACAGTGAACCACAAAACAAAATAAACAATACTTAAAAGAATTCACGAATCCGTTTTATTGTAAGATAATTTTGTTGAATCTTGAATAACATATACACAACATTTAACTAGAAGGTTAAAGTAAGTGTTCTTCCTGTCTAATGGATTAATAAGTTATTTTTCTGTATGTTAAAACTACCATCAAGTAAAAGTCCTTAAAATTTTTGAGATATGGACTCAGTCCGAAATGTATGTCTAGTATAGACTTACTTACTTATCCGGCTCATAATCCATCAAGGATCTCAGCCTGAGATACTGCAGCCCTCCATAGTGAACGGTCCCTCGCATGCACTCTCCAGTCGCCGAAACCAAGCGCTCTGGCATCCGCAGTCACCTGGTCTTTGTACCGTATGTTCGGTCTTCCTTGTCGTCTCGAACCTGGGCTGGGATGAGAAGACTTACTTGACTGGAGCGTTGCGGTCCATTTGCTCGATGTGGCCGATCCAATGTAGTCGTCTTTTCTTGGCCTTCCGGACTACATCCAAATCTTGGTACAGCTCATACAGTTCTCGGTTGAACCTTCTTCTCCATTCACCATCGTCGCATAAGGGATCAAAAATCTGTGGAAAATTTGTTCTCTCGAAAGTGCCCAGTATCAATTTACTGTTTTTACTTATTGTCCAGCACTCGGCACCGTAGAAAAGGACTGGTAAAATCAAAGTTTTGTATAGCAGACACTTTGTCTTTTGATTGAGGAGTTTTGAACCCAGTTGTTTGGCCAACCCGAAGGAGTAGCGGTTTTATAGGGTAATTCTTCTTCGGATCTCCACTAAGGTGTCATTTGTGGGATTGATGTTCCTTCCAAGGTAGGTGAACTCCTTAACTACCTCGAAATTGCTGAAACCAACAGTGACGTTTTGTCCTAGGCGGTGGACAGATGTTGCTTTGTTTGTTAATAGCATGTACTTTGTTTTGTCCTCATTCACTTCAAGGCCAACGAGTTTCGCCTGTTCTTCAATCGCTGTGAAGGCCTCAAGCACAGCTCTCTTGGATCGACCGACGATGTCAATGTCATCTGCATAGCCTAGGCGCTGGGTGGACTTGTTGAAGATAGTGTTTTCTGTGCTCACACCTGTCCTGCGTACTTTCTGCTCCAGGACTATCTTGAAGAAGTCACATGACAACTCATCTCCTTGTCTAAACCCTGCCTATTTTTTGAATAACACGGATGAGCTGTTACCCATTTGCACACTGCCACTGCGTATTGGTAAGCGTCATGTGGCACAGCTGGATCAGTTTGTTCGGGATCCAAAATTCAGACATCGTCATCATAAGTCGATGAAAAGATGGTGGGTTTCGACTTGAAATTCGTTGGTCTTTTCCAGGTGTGAATATGTGGTCTATCGTTGTTCGGCCTGGCCTAAAGTCACACTCGTACGTGCCGATTATTGTGTTGCAGAAAGGTTAAGACGCTCACACAGTACATTGGATAGGATTTTGTATGCAACATTAAGCAGGGATATGCCACTGTAGTTTTTGCATGACATCGGATCGCATTTATTGTAGATGGGTTGTATGGAGCTTATCGACCAGTCAGTGGGCATGCATTCTTCCTCCCAAACTTTGGTGATGTCCTGGTTCATGCGGTTCATCAAAACACCTTCTCAATATTTAAAGAGTTCCGCAGATATGCCATCTGACCCGGCGGGCTTGTTATTTTTTAGCTTTTGGATTGCTCTTTCTACCTCTTCTGCGCTAGGGGCTGGGACTGTGTCTTCATTGACTGGTCACACTTCTCTTTCGTCATTAGCTCGCTCGATATTTTGCGCATTCAGCAGCTATTCGAAGTGCTGCTTAAAAACATCTACAATTCCCTGTGCTTCAGTGACTAGGTTTCTATCTCTGTTTCGAAGAACCTGTGTCCCGGTTCTGAAACCAGAAGCTAATTGCTTCGATTTTTTGAAGAAACACCGGGCGTTGTTCTCTGCCCGAGACTGTTCAAGATCTTTGAGCTGAGAAACTGCGGATGCTCTTTTCTTCCTCCGCAGGGTCTCATTTCTCCTTTTTGTTCGATACTCTTCTCTTGCTGCTCTTGTTTTCCGTTGCTGGTAACCTATAGAGGTCTCGGCTACATTTTTTATTATTTCCACAAGGTGTTGGGATCTGTGGTATTTGGCAAGGCAACCGATGTTGCAACCAGAAAGTGGTTTGAGTCGACATTTGCTCCTCGGAAAGTGCGCACGTTAAAGATGTTGGGTGAGTGCCTTACGCCGATTAGGAAATGGTCGATTTGGTTATTGGTTCGACCATCCGGAGATCGCCAGGTTGCTGTGTAGATCTTTTGTCTGGGAAACCTAGTGCTACTTATCACCGTATTACGAGCTGCAGCAAAGTCGATTAGTCGGAAGCCGTTATCTGTTGTCTTTTCGTGGAGGCTGTGCTTTCCAACTAATCCGCCAAAGGTTTCTTACTGCCCAATTTTTGCATTGAAACCTCCGAGAATGATTTTGACGTCGTACTCTTGACATGCTCCCTAGGCTCTATCCAAGAGATCATAAAAATCCTCCTTGCTTGACTCCTCGACATCATCGGCAGGGACGTGTACACATATTATACTGATGTTTTGTAGTGTGGCCTTGATGCGGATTACAGCCAGACGATCACTAATTGGCTTGAAATCCATGACTTTAGACGAATCCACATTCAAATATGTGCATTCTTTTATGACAGCTGTAATATATGTCGCAATTTTTGCTTTTCATTTTCCCTGATCCTATCCATCGTATTTCCTGGATCGCAGTAATGTCTACCTTATACTGCGAGAGGACAGATTCAAGTTTCTGAGTTGCACCTGGAGTGTAAAATGTTTTTACATTCCAGGTACAAACTCTCAATTCAAAGTCTGTTGTCGTTCCGGGTCTGTTTACCATAAGAGGGGGTTATTATCCGAGGCTGGTATATCTCTCATAACGTTCGAGTTTGTTGGGCCGTTGATAAGGTGCTTCTGTTTCTCCGATTTGCACCCACGCTTACAAGTTTCGCAAGTTATATCTAAAGATATAACCAGTGCCCGGTGGTTACCACGAGAAGGTAAAGTAAGCACTTGGTGTGTAGGAAAAGTTCCAGCATACGACCCCAGACCCTACAACACCCAACCACCTGTCTGGTATATAATTGGTATGAAAAATCGGTTTTATTAGTCGAACAAATAGCTGATTGTATTCTTAGTTGGGTTTTTGTTTGTTTATAAAATTTAACAACAAAATACTGACGTGAACAGTTATTTTTTTCTTAAATTATAGATTAATTTCTTTCTAATTCCTCTGATTTTATTTTGCAATCGTTGGAAGAAGTAGCATCATTTAGAAATATAAAAAGCAAAAGCGATCACCTTAACACGACCTTACTAGGTATACTTACATAAAGTACAGTCGAAGAATTCTCTTTTTTTATAATTGAAGTAGTCTTGACCATAAAAAATGCAATTGTGCTTCCACTCAGTTAGTGATTTCTTACAATGCTTTGACAACATGATGCTTTTAATTTTACTTTACTTCAGACTTTTGTTTTTCTTTCTTTGTCTCCTCTGGTCCTTGTAAATTAAATTTTTAACTCTCTACAGATTTTATTTTCACAAAACACTCTTTCATACTGGCTTAATGGGTATTGGTATGCAGTAGACTGCAAACACACCCATATCACCAAGCGTAACCCCAGGCCAAGCATACAACATAACCTTAAGGACCATAGTAAAACTTTTACAAATTTTCAATACATGATATCCTTCTTGTTGTTTTTGGGGTTTCACAATGTAACGTTCGCCGAATGGCTCTCATATCACATCGCATTACACTGGCGGCAATAAGCTCGATGACGACGGACGACCTTAAAGGACAATATCCACCAGAAGCTGGACCGAAACTGTTTCCTTTAAAAAACCAACACGAAACTTCAGCAAAAAAAAAAGGATGTACACTGCAAAAGACCATAGGATCACAGAACGAAACCGATAGCAATAATGATACAAGGATGACTGTTGCCACATCCTTAATGCCTTTTTCTAATCAATCGGTTGAGTGCAGAGAAGGGCTACATCCTGCATCTCCACCCGGAGGCTAACTGTACAGTACGTTGTGCATCCGAAGCAAACCAATCACGATCTGGAACCAACATTGTCTCAATAGAAATTGGTTTCCCTTTTTTGGTGTAATTTGGCTGACTTTTTGCTGATGGCCTTCCTTTACTTTGGACTTCTCTTGGCACCTTGGCCGTTTGCCAATTTTTAGACCCTTTAAAGCCTCTGCACCAATATTGGCTTATGAAGCTGCAATACGTTGCGTTCGGTCGGCTATTCCCTCATAGATATTTGTATATGCATTTTATCTCTTGGTTATCTCATCTCCCGGGGATCGGGATGAGTTGAATCCAACAGCACATAAGATTATATCGAGGAAGTCTACAGATTTGTGTTGGATAAGCAGGTCATGCAGTGATGATGCGATATTGGATATAGCTTGGGGTGGATTTTCCGGGCCGCATAATCCTCCATTCTGAAGCTGATGATAATGAAACACCTAAGCACCACAAAAGAACCCATGCTCAACTCTAGCTCGCTTTATTTGAAGAAGAATTCTCGTCAATGAGATGCACTTCATGAAGCAAAGCTCTATTATGTTATGTTAGCTCCAGTATCGTATGTTCCTTCTTTCATGGTTATTGTGCTTCTGCTGCAGTATCGTACAAAAGGAGTTTGATTATTGTATGTACGTAGCGGCGACCGACGAAAATTTCTGAAGAAGATATAAATTTGCTCGCTGCTCCTGCTCCTGTGGTTCATAGCTTGAAGCGAAGAAAATTGGAACGCAGCAGTAGCAGAAGAAGAAGCAGAACCATTCTGAAGAGCTTTATGGAAACAAAACTGAAGAAGAAAAGTTATTTTATGCCACGTTTAAGGGATACAAATGAAACTCCTTTCTTTCTCGTTGTGCGAACAAAACGCTCATCATGATGAAGATGCAGATGATGACAATGGCGATGACACTTTATCTACGACTACACATAATGGCTGTCGTGAAAGGATAGGCATTGGTTGTTCTTGTTGATGACTACGGTGAGTGGTAGAATACACCGTCCAACGCACGTCAAAAACGAGAGCGATGACGACAGCAGCGGTTTCTCTGGTTACTTTGACAAGCCACTGACACACCCGAGTAAGGATACTCCAACGCTCGTCGAGTTTGCTTTATACGGTGTGTTCATAAAAAAATCATCACCTATAAATAATTCAGGACCCGATGATGCTGAGTCGGGACAGACACACGTTTACATTCGAACAGGAAAGGAATTCTGGAATTTCAACCTCGAAGGAGGTGTATCTCCGTCTATCTTTGTCTAGTGCTACATATTTATGATCCAGTTATTGTAGACGTCTTCGTGCTAGTAGATATCAATGAAAAATGGCTTTTTTGGCAGCACGTGCGTCATAGTCGTTGTTTTTGTTGTCGTGATTATGATGCTAACACCTTAGAAGCTAAGTGTTTTATCATTCTATGCTGGGGGAGAGAATTAGGTAAGCGATAAACAGTTCAACACTGAGTGAAGTGTTTTTCCTTATTATCTGATTGTTCAAGGATTTTTAAGTCGTTGATTTTGTTTCTGCGAGAATGTAGAAAATTGGGAAAATTCAATCCTTTTCAGGAGAGATAAGTTATGGAGTAGATTTTCATCATAGAGAAATACCGTCGTTAAATTTTACTGTTTGTTAAAATACATAAGAAATGAAAATAACACTTGTGAGATATCAAATTTACTTCTAAATAAAAATACCAAAGGTTAGAAAATGTTGTTAAAAACACTTATTTTTATGGCCTTGCGAATGTTTTTGGGTTTTGGAACCTTGAAAAAAATTGAAACTAAGTAAATTGACATACATATTGTTTCTCCTGGTTTTTCTGCAATTGTAAAATTTAAAAAATTCTAAGGATAATATACAAAAAACAGAAAACACTCATCGCAGTAGAATTAATGAACCGCAAACCACACAATTGCAATTGCATCATAAACCTTTTCCCATGCGCACAGGCGACGTAATTAAAAAAAAGCCAAACATCAAGGAAAAATGTGGTTTTATGGCAATTCTTACAACTACGAATCGTGTTATTTCTAAAGACTAACTTACTTACTTAAGTTGGCGCTACAGTCCGTTGTGGACTTGGGCCTCAATCAACAGTCTCCGCCAGCTAGCTCGGTCCTAAGCTAGTCGTCTACAGTTTTGCACTCCAAGTTGATTGAGTTCCTCTTCCACTTGAGTGCGCCACCTGAGTCGCGGTCTTCCTCCCCTCCTACGCCCCTCGGGAATAATGTCAACGTCTTTCCGGGCCGGAGCATTGGTGTCCATCCGCTCTAAATGACCGAGCCATCTGAATCTCTGGACCTTGACCGTTCTGGCTAGGTCCATGTCGTTGTACAACCCGTAAAGTTCGCTGTTGTATCTTCTTTGTCATTCTCCTTCAATGCACATGGGGCCTAAGATGACCCGAAGAACTTTCCTCTCGTAACAGCCTAAGCCACTTTCATTCGATTTTGTCAGGGTCCATGCTTCCGCACCAAACAGCAGGACTGGGATGATGAGTGTGTTGTACAGTTTTACCTTAGTTGCTTTGCTAGAGAGATGGCTTTTCCACTCAATTGCTTTCTTAGCCCAAAGAAACAGCAATTAGCAAGAGTTATTTTTCGTCTGATCTTGGCGCTGGTGTTATTACCCGTGTTTATAGCGGAGCCTAGGTAGACAAACTCCTCTACTACCTCGAAGTTGTATGTGTCTATTGTGACGTTCTGCCCGAGCCGTCGGTGTTGGGTGTCCTTCGTCGAAGACAGCATACACTTCGTTTTTCCCTCATTTACCGGTAAACCCATTTTTGCCGCTTCTGTCTCAATTCTCACAAAGGTGCCATTGACATCACTCTGTGTTCTTCCCATTATGGAAGATAGTGACTCTGGTGTTGACGTTGGAGTTCTGCACTATCTTCTCAAGAACGATGTTAAAGAAATCGCATGACAGTGCATCGCCTCTTCTGAATCCTTTGTTGACGTCGAAAGATTCCGTAAGCTCGTTGCCAACCTTGATGGAGCAGCGTGAGTTCTCCATCGTCATTTTGCACAAGCGAACGGGCTTGGCAGGGACGCCAAAACTAGACATAGCTTTTTACAGTTCGTCTCTGTAGATGCTGTCATACGCGGCCTTAAAATCGATGAAAAGGTGGTGGGTATCGATTTGGAGTTCATAGGTCTTCCAGGATCTGCCGCGACGTGAAAATTAGGTCGATGGTTGAATTTCCTGGCCTGAAGCCACATTGATAAGGACCAATCAGATTGTTGACGAAAGGCTTCAGACGTTCACATATTACGGCAGGGAGGATCTTGTAGGCAATGTTTAGTAGACTTATTCCTCTATAGCTGGCGCTGTTTAGAGGATCTCCCTTTTTCACGACGAATCCACATCCAAATAGTCCCTGTTATTGCTCTCGGTAACAATTACCATAGTATTGATGTCACAGTTTCTCATCCTCCTTTTGCCCGGTCCATCCCATCGCATTTCCTGTATAGCGGTAATATCTGCTCTGTATCAGTTGAGGGTCTCCGCTAACTGTTCGGCAGCACGCAGTCTATTAAGGGACCTAACATTTCACGTGCATATCCGAAAATCGTTGTCCTTTGTACATTTGCTTGGGTCGTCATCAGTGTATCCGTTCGTTTCCGATTCCTGTTGTTGCTTCGCAACTATGTTATTTTCTACGTGGTCGAGAAGTTGCCCCGACGCACAACCCCTTACCTGGAGTACCAGGCACTTGATGTGACTCCTAGTGCAAGAGCCGGAAAACCCGCTTCGTTGTTGTCCTTAGCCTTTGCTTGCCTATGTGACTACTGCTGGGTTCGTTTACATGTTTCCTGTTGCTAAAAGCCTATACGTGCACTTTACAATCCAGGGAATTATCTGACGCACGACGGCTTGTCAATCGCCTCTGGGAGTTGACTATGTCTCGTCTATAATGGCGATATGTCCTTTACGCTACCCTACCTGGCCCGTTTTCCTCCTACTCTTTGACACTGTAGTTATGATACCATTAACAATG
>CAKKXW010000004.1:45137975-45317355 GCA_920937365.1 Sphaerophoria rueppellii
AAATGAGAAAATACCATAAGTTACAAAAAGAAAAAGAAGTGTAGAAAAAAAACAAAAAAAAAAAAAATTTAAGAAATGTAAGCCTTATTTTATTACAATTAAAATTTAAGATTCATTGTTCATGTGAATGGCCTTACATATAAAAAAACAAAAATTCATATATATATCGTAAAATAACCTATATTAAACCAAGAAAAAAAAAAACAACAAGAAATTGAGACAAGCAGGAGCACCGACTCAGTGGAATTTCGTGCACGAACTTCGACGCAGCGGAGCCTGAAATTTGTAACAGAATATTGAAACAAAAAGTGAGTACACCCATCAATTTCATAAGATTTATAAATTTGAAATATATATATATGTATTTTTATTCGAGGGCTAGTTTACATTCATTAATCGTATTAGCAATTAAATGATTTATTGAATTACATATATACTTAACTTTATAAAATTTTTTTTATTGGCCTGTATAATTCAAAAAAAGGTATTACTATTTTAAAGTCATGCAACAATGCAACGCATCTACACGACCTTTAACATTAGTCTGTACGTGCTTGAAAACTAAAATTTTATATGTAAGCTTCAATAAATGAACGAAAGAAAAATTAAAATGAATTCAAAGATGAACTAAATAATTTATTGATCGTTGAGCTGATGGTGTTGTGATCGTTCAGTAGAGAAAAATAGATTTGGGGCTACACCAACAAATGACCAAGATATGATGAAGGTATAGTCATGGAGAAAACGACATACAGTCGTTTACTTTGGGAGGGTTCATCCAGAGATCAAATCCACCACGATCTCATATGAAGATTTCTAATGATAACAGTGATGACAGTGGGACAAATTAGTGTTCATCTTGAACCTATATTTTTTTGTTAATTTTCTAATTTCTTCCCTTTTTTTTCTTCTTGTCTACTTTTATACTTTCTTTTCCATTTTCTTTTCATTATCGTTTTCTCTATGTTTAACTTGCAAACATTTGTTACGCTAGTTAGTAAGCAGAGTAAATGGTTTTTTTTCTATTTTTCTTAACTTTCGGCACGAAAATTTTATGGCACAGGGTTACGTATGCAGCAAGATCCCACCCCACGGCGAGCTAAAGCCTGAGCACTGCAAGCGTGCCAATCAGCTGCAATTTTAGGGTTCTC
Organism: Sphaerophoria rueppellii; assembly: GCA_920937365.1. NCBI lineage: Eukaryota > Metazoa > Arthropoda > Insecta > Diptera > Syrphidae > Sphaerophoria > Sphaerophoria rueppellii. The sequence continues at coordinate 45,139,127 of CAKKXW010000004.1, forward strand.
CTTAAAAGCTAGAAAACCCCCCTGTATGCTACAGAACTTTCCTCTCGAAACAACCTAAGGCACTTTCATCCGATTTTGTCAGGGTCCATGCTTCTGCACCATACAGCAGGACTGGGATGATGAGTGTGTTGTACAGTTTTAACTTAGTTGCTCGAGAGAGGGCTTTTCCACTCAATTGCTTTCTTAGCCCAAGAAACAGCGATTAGCAAGAGTTATTCTTCGTCTGATCTCGGCGCTGGTGTTATTGCCCGTGTTTATAGCGGAGCCTAGGTAGACAAACTCCTCTACTACCTCGAAGTTATACGTGTCTATTGTGACGTTCTGCCCAAGCCGTCGGTGTTGGGTGTCCTTCCTCGAAGACAGCATATACTTCGTTTTTCCCTCATTTACCGCTAAACCCATTTTTGCCGCTTCTGTCTCAATTCTCACAAAGGCGCCATTGACATCACGCTGTGTTCTTCCAATTATATCAATATCATCGGCGTTCGCGAGAAGTTGAACAGATTTTTGGAAGATAGTGCCTCTGGTGTTGACGTTGGAGTTCTGCACTATCTTCTCAAGAACGATGTTAAAGAAATCGCATGACAGTGCATCGCCTTGTCTGAATCCTTTTTTGACGTCGAAAGATTCCGTGAGCTCGTTGCCAACCTTGATGGAGCAGCGTGAGTTCTCCATCGTCATTTTGCACAAGCGAACGAGCTTGGCAGGAACGCCAAAACTAGACATAGCTTTGTACAGTTCGTCTCTGTAGATGCTGTCATACGCGGCCTTAAAATCGATGAAAAGGTGGTGGGTATCGATTTGGAGTTCATAGGTCTTTTCCAGGATCTGCCGCAACGTGAAAATTTGGTCGATGGTTGACTTTCCTGGCCTGAAGCCACATTGATAAGGACCAATCAGATTGTTGACGAAAGCTTCAGACGTTCACATATTACGGCAGAGAGGATCTTGTAGGCGATGTTTAGTAGACTTATTCCTCTATAGTTGGCGCAGTTTAGAGGATTTCCCTTTTTCAGGATCGGGCAAACAATGCTGAGGTTCCATTCATCGGGCATGCATTCCTCTGACCATATCTTACAGATGATTTGGTGCATGCTCCTATCTAGCTCGTCGCCTGCTGCTTTGAACAACTCAGCAGCTAGTCCATCTGCTCCAGCGGATTTGTTGGATTTCAGCCGTGATATTGCGGTTTTCACTTCTTCTAGGTCGGGTTCACGGAATTGTTGGCTATCATCGTGTCCGATGAAAGGCTCCTGTCTGACGGCGGTATTTTGTTCGTCGTCGCCGTTATACAATCTACAGAAGTGGTCTTTCCAAATCCCCAGCATTGACTGCGATTCTACTATGATGTTCCCTTGTTTATCTCTGCAGGCATCAGTTCTTGTTCGATGACCTTGAGCCAGCTGTTTAACCTTTCGGTAAAACCTCCTAACTTCATTCCTGCTGTTGGCTCTCTCAACATCCTCGATCTGACGCTTCTCATGCTCTCTCTTTTTCCTCCTGAGAAGCCGGCGTTCCTCTCTCCTCTTTTGCTCGTAGAGCTCACGAGCAGCTCTTGTCCTTCTATGCAGCGCCGCTTTGTATGCCTCCTGCTTGGCTGCATGGGCCTGCCTGCATTCTTCATCAAACCAGGGGTTTCGTTTTGGTGGCTGTGTGAAACCCAGCACATTAGAGGCGGCATCTCTCATTGCTCTTTGGCAATGTTGCCACTGGTCTTCGATACTTGATGTTGGCGGCATAGGACTCCTTAAGAGGTTACTTGACACTCGATCAGAGAATGATCTGGCGATCTCTTGCGATTGTAGCCGTCCGACGTCGAATTTTCTTGCAGCATTTCCTTGTTTTGGCCGTTGTCGGGATATTCGTAGCACTACCTTGGCTACGACGAGGTAGTGGTCCGAGTCGATGTTAGCTCCTCGGAAAGTTCGAACATCTAAAATGCTGGACAAGTGCCTTCCATCGATCGCAATGTGATCAATCTGGTTGACGGTTGATTGATCAGGAGATCTCCATGTACCTTTATGGATGTTGAGATGAGGGAACGATCAGCCTGAATCCGTTATCGGATGTGGTGTCGTGCAGGCTGTGCTTTCCGACCGTTCCACCAAAGATGTCCTCTTTTCCCAGCTTTGCGTTAAAATCGCCGAGGACAATTTTAATGTCATAACTAGGACATTGCTCGTATGTTTTGTCGAGGAGCTCGTAGAACTCGTCTTTGGTATCGTCCTTTTTCTCTTCTGTGGGGGCATGCGCACATATTAGGCTGATGTTGCCGAATTTAGCCTTGATTCGGATTGTCGTGATGCGTTCGCTCACACATTTGAAGCTCAAGCCTTTTTGCCTGAGTCTGCTTCCCACGACGAATCCGCATCCAAATAGTCGCTGTTGTTGCTCTCGGTAACAATTACCATAGTAGATGTCGCAGTTTTTCATCCTCCTTTTGCCCGGTCCATCCCATCGCCTTTCCTGGATAGCGGTAATATCTGCTTTGTAACAGTTGAGGGTCTCCGCTAATTGTTCGGCAGCACGCGGTCTATTAAGGGACCTAACATTCCACGTGCATAACACTAGGAGATAACGATACTTTATTTTCTTCCCAATTTGCTTGATCAGTGATGCAACTCAATAAAAAAATAGTAAGGAGTCACTCCTATTAGATTAGTAGATTAGTAGATTTTCTTTTAAATGCATTTTTCCGGGTGCGGTTATACTTATGCAAGGCACTGATGTGGTCAACCATCGATTCACCCAACGATCAACGATTTCATTCAGTAAAACCCAAAAAGAAGTTGAACTTCTTTTTATTTTTCTTACAATAATAAGAAAATGAGTTTGGGTCAGAAGTTCACACCCATTTTTTGTGGATTTCATAATTGATTTGTGGACCCACCAGTGTGGGTCAAAAGTCCATTATGGACTTTTTGCCCGTGGTCTTATGACCTTGCGCTAAATAAACACAGACGAGACACATATTAAGCCATATGACACAATGGCATTTATTACTCACACGTCACACCATCCGGTTGCAAGCAGATTTAACCATATTTCTTTTGCATGAGTCTAAAATGGCTATCACTGTTTGTATTCAGATGGATCCAGTTAAAAATGCCATTGTGATAGTAGGTATATATAAGCGAAGTTCCCTTAGTGGAAAATTCTTTTAATAAAACAAATTAATCTTAACTGCCCGCCGCCGGCCGTTTACAAACTTATTCCAACGTGGAGGGTATGGTTAAGGGAAGCAATAAACAAGGTATAAAAACAATTGATTAGATAGTGCCATAATCTATTGCTATAAATGAGCAAAGAAAACAAGAAAAAAACAGTTTACAAGAATCAACAACAACAAAATTCCCAAAAGGAATTTAAGCTAAACGTCACTTTACTACTCTGGGTTATTTTTATTTATGACGTTTAGTTAAAATGGGTTACATTTTTAGTCAGAACTGTATGTTATGTTATGTTAAGTCTCAAGATGTCGCCTAGGTTGGTTGCCATCTAGTCTCTACTACCCAAGAAAATATATACATACAAAAATATATTCTCATGAATTTTCAGGTGGTAAATGACGACTGTAGTGTCCGTAGCTTAGTGGTTAGGTGCGTCGGCTGCTAAGCAAAACATCGTGGGTTCTAGTCCTACTCGGGCCCAAAGTTTTTATTTCATCTTTCACGGATACTGCCTCTTGCGAAGAACTGACAAAATTTCCAAGAGTATCATCTGTCATGAAAAAGTGCTTCTCAACTTTGCCGTTCGGAATCGGCGTTAAATTGTAGGTCCCCTCAATTCTTCACACGCACTCAGAGAATTGTTGATGAGAGTAAGCCACTTAGGCCTTGGCTCTTCAAGAGCTGTCTCGCCACTCTATTTATTTTTTTAAATGACGACTGTCAATTGGATATCAAATCAGAACACCATCAGTTGAATGTTTATTGGGAGCCTTGTATATTTATTTGACTGATAATATCAAGATAACATTTTAGACTTTAACCATCTATGTAATGGAATTCAATTCCCTGTCAAAGGTGAAGCTTCCAAAAATATAGGAACACAAAACAAATTGTATCCTTGAACCTTGAACTGTGGTTTAAATAAGGTCTTCTTAATTTTATAGCAATAACATGATGAGAATATTTAAATTACAAATGATAAAAGTATTGAGAAATTGAAAACATTGATTGATAAATTATAAGAGATATGAATGAATGAAAAATATAAAATAGTAGGTATGCTATGATTAGTTTGCTTTATTATTAAATGAAAATTAAACTTGAAAATATGCCACCGTTACATCTTGATTATACCAAATCAAGTAAACGTACAAAGTCCAGAGAACATTCCACAGAACAGAACTTTATTCTGAAAGAGAAAAGAAACATGACTTTAAGCTTTAATGAAAACTTATAAATTCAGTGTCAGCAAGAAACAAAAGTTCATTTGGTTATTAATCAATAATTACATATTTATTTTGCCTTACACAATTATTTAGGTAACCCCCTAACCACGACTCCTCCTAAGACTAAAACCCATAATACTGTCTTTCAAAGTAGTCAGAAGTCTCTGGTAATGTCTTCTGGCGACTGCAAGTATCTTTTCCTTTTTTCACTGCACATGGGTGATCATGTCTAGAATCATGATCATGACACTTTTTATACTTGAATTCGTGACCAGCCGTAGTCAAGCACTCGATAAGCATGTGCGCAAATTCGCACTGTTCGTCTTTATCGTATTCGGGGTTGCCAAATTTGCAACGTGTAAAATAATGGAAAGTTTCGTTGCAACCTATAATAGGTCCGAAGTACTCAAAAAAATCGTCCTTGATAGTACTAAAACCATTGATAACGCCGATTTTATTGAATACGCATTTTAAAAAGCACCTGAGGTTTAGATATTCTTTTCTTCCCTGGATAGAGTCATAACCAAAAAGATATCTATCTGGCTTTCTCATTAATCTTATATCTTCAATCGTAATTTTGTTCAACGAATTACATTCTCTAACGCCCGATAGAGAAACGGCATAATTTATTTTTGCAAAGGCCTAAAAATGATAAATGTTTTCTTTAGTGAAAGATTTTTTTTTAATTTTTTTTTTCATTTTACCTTAATAGAAAAGCAGACCAGAGCAATAACTAATAATGTAATTGACTTCATATTCTTTGGTTACAATCGAAAAAATTAACTTGATAATTTGTCTGTGATGTGTTTTTATGTGTACCATGTACCTTCCAAACTGAGTGCACTTTTCTTGCTGAATTTTCTTATTAGATACGCTCAATTGATTGGACAAGCAGTTAACTATGTTATTTTTCTTTATAAGATAAGAAAATAAGGCATTCAATTAGCATTTGAAATAATTGTTTCTTAATCATGAAGTAACTAGCAAGCCCAGCTTACTTCATGCCGCCTTAGTTTAAACAACAGAATTAAAAAAAAAAATTTGATTGCTAAATGATTTATTTATAAGAAAAATGAAATCAGAAAACGGCAAAAAAAATGTGCACGACTGGGTCGTACGAACATGCTCCTGCATGCTAAAACTAAATATTTATGATTACTTAAATTGCAAAAGGTAGTGTTAAAATAAGAGATATACTTTAAGCAATTCTGATTACACTCTTACTTACAGCTTACACTTAACTCAAAAAAAAAATATATATATATATATATATATACATATATATATAAATAATTAGAATTAATTAAAAAAATTAAAATTTGGAAATGTACCTCGTATATACATTTCATTCCAAAAATTTAAATGCCGAACAAAGTCAAACCTTAATCTTGATTTACTGAATTTTTTTTTTGGAAATCGTCGGAGCCGTTTTTTTTTTAAATTAATTTTTTATATATAAAATTTTTCAAAAATATCCTAAAATTAATTTGGGATTGCAGTTTTCAAGAACATGTAAATATACATATTATACTCCAATTTGGATTTTTAAAATTGATCCGTTTTTGAGATACAGAATTTTGAAAAAAAAAAGTTAAAAATATTTTTTTTTAAATCCAAAAAAAAAATTTGAAATTTTTTTGAAAACAAAATATTATCTGAACAATATATACGTACTTTCGAAAAAAAACTTACGCTGATCGGACTTTCAGTTTTCGAGAAAATCTAATAACAAAAAAACGGTTCTATGGGAGGTACCGTTTTGGAGCAATACAATTTTTTTTTTTTACATAAAACACATGAATGTTTAAAAAAATTAAACTCGAGGAAGTTTAAAAAAAAAAGTTGTGAAAAAAAAAATCGTATTGTGGCTACCCTAAATTTTGATCTTAAGACAAAAATAAAAAAAAATTGGGATATGACTTTTTGCTCAAACCTCTAATTTTCAAATTTGAAGTCAATCGGACCAGTAGTTAAGCCTGTAGATGCCTGTAAACTTTCCGACAGACAGACAGACGGAATCGCCGGACCCACTTTTTTCGACTTCTCTATCATCGTAATATCATATCTCATCCTCATCTCAAATTTTTTTTTACGAATTCAATACTTGCCATATATTCTATAAGTCGCAAGTAAAAAAACAACACAGAAGGAGAAACTGTCTTTAAATGGCATTTGCAAAAACTATGAAGATCAAACGATGTGCAATTGTGGCTTAGATTAGAGCACACCGGACAATTATACTTGAGTGAGACGATGAACTAATTGTTAAACAATCATTCATGTATGTATAGATGATGAATGCGTTCGTCAATACAATTAATGCTTAAGCAAATTTATTACAATAAAGAGTACATTCTTAGGTTTGATCAGTCTTTAGGCGATGAAATGATTTATACGAAAATCGACGTAGTCCAATTCCCTCAAATTTTTTAAATATAAACAAATAAGTCGTTAATATGATGATAATATTCAATGTTTTATTTTTTTTTTTGTATATTTCATTTACATAAATTCATTTTAACTTATTTCTACTCAATACAAAATTAAAATGTGCGGTATAACCGCTGGCACGACCGACAGTGCCCCCTCCAAGTCGAGCGCGAAGCAAAAACTGCCCTTCCACCCCTAAATGGAACCATTTGGCCGCATTTTCAGGCTCCTATTTGAGAACCTGTGGATAAGACCAGAATGCAGACATTTTCGCTGTCCAGTAAGCTAACTTGAGAAAACATAAAATCTAAAATTTCAAGGCTGTAGGTTATTTGGTTCCGAAGTTAAGCAAAAGCAAATTTTCGCATTTTAGACACTCACTCACTCACTAATGATCATCAAAATAAAGAAAGTACTTCCTATAAGCTCAGAGTTAGAGTTTAATGGCCACATAAAAGGAAAACTATAAGAAACAATTATAATCGAAGATCTGGTATCCCTGATTAGAAAACACAAGAGCCCATCCAACATCCAAATTATTAGAGATCGACAAACTCCGGGCATAAGTGTACAGGGAAAAATCCCCAATCCGTGTGATGTATAAACTAACAATTCACAACAGCATTAAAAGCTCAAGCTTCAGTGATCACCGAATGTCCGAATACAAGTGACAAACACACAAAAGTCTTACTTTATATATTAGTGTAGCTGGGATGTGACTTTTTTAGAAGTTGAACGAAGTAGCTTTGAACAAAAAACGCAGTAGAATTAATTTTAAAATACATACATCAGTATATATAAGTTACAAGAAACTAACATTATTCTTTGAAACATAACGAACACCAATTAATAAATAAATATACATACATAAGTACGACACTTAACAAACTAAAAGTTTTCAAATTCAAACTAATATATGTATAAATGCACTCAAATAAGTAATTTTTTTTATTGGTTTATATAAAGACAAAAAACAATAATATTTTTCTAAATTTAAGTTTTTTCAGTAATTTAAATGATAAAAGTGTAGTAAAGTAGACTCAACTTGGAATGCCAATCCTCCCATCTAATAATCTGTGATTTATCGCATAAATTGTGCAACAAAATTTCAATAAAGGTTGACTAGGTTGCTCTTATAGGCGTATGAAGCCAAATAATGATGTTTTTTATATAAAACCAATATAGACAATTCAATATAGACTTGACAACTTGTTAACGTCTGCAAATTATAAAAATCTCCTACCGAAATTTGGAGCTAGTGACCGCAGCCTTTAAAGCTTTAAGGGGCCAGTAATAACTTTTACTGAAATGGATCCGAAAATTTTTTTCTTCTTTTGAAAAGAAATGCAATTTACATACCAATCGATCGCAAATCACTCCAAGAATTTGTGTTGGACAAAAAAAGTACTCACTTAAGTTTCATAAAAGTTTGTTTTTTTCTGTTTTCCGGTTGAAAAATTCACTTTCCTGAACAGCTTATTGTATTCTGCCAAAAAATGGAACGAACCATTCGAATAATTTGGATTTCAAGATTGTATTATTCCAACGACAGAATTCAGAATTATATCAGGTATAAATTTCCGGCTGAATTTTAACCAGGCAACCTTTTCGTTGACAGAAGTTTTCAATGATTTTATTGCGATTACTGATGATGGAGTGCATACGCCTTGAAATGCATTCAGGTTAGTTACGTGTTTGTTTATTTCGTTTTGCATTAAATGTAGTGTTTTTTGTAAAATTAAATTTAACAAATGTGTATCGACTCAATGAAGTCAAAATAAGGGGTGATTAATTATATTAATACAAGTTTACGTTTTATTAAAAAAATTGTGAAGTCCTATTGGAAAACCCGATAATTCAATCTTCTATATTTTTTTTAAATTTAAGTTGAAATTATCAATAGAGTAACGACAGAGTAGTAAGCATTTTGAGAGCATTTGTTATACTTTTTTTATTTTTTTGGTCAAACATGGAAATGGAAAATGTTTCACCAATTTTACAATATTCTTGGATTTTATTAGAAAAAAAATTAAATAAAAGAAAAAAAATATTTTTCGAACGCAAAGTGCAGTAGATTCCAATTTAGTGGCAGTAGATTATATTTGCGAAACAATTGCAGTAAATCTACTGCAATTGGAGTAGAGTCACAACCCCTAGCCGAAAATACCCTGCTTTGCCGGGTTTGAGAGTTTCTGCGAGAGAGCTATAGGTAATAACGCCAAAAAATTCATCATTCATCATTCATCATTGTTTGATGTCTAAATAGTTAATCTATGTGGTGAAAAGTAAAGAAAAACTATCACTTAACAGATGATTGAGAAGTCGAAAAAAGTTGGTCCGGCGATTCCGTCCATCTTTCTGTTTACAAACGCACCTACATTCTTAACCACTGGTCCGGTTGACTTCAAACTTGAAAATTAAAGGTTTGAACGAATTCGCACTTGACGTTTCTTTATTATTGTTTTTTTTTTTTTTTGAGATCAAAATTAAGTGTAGTCTACATTGGGGAACAATGAAAAGCTTTAATTTTCTCAGAAACGATACCTTCCATAAAACCGTTTTTTGTCATAAGATTTAAATATCTGATCAATGTATTTTTTCTCTGAAAGTTTATGTACTTGTTGCCCCAATATTTTGCTTTCAAACTTTTTTATCAAAATTTACTTATCTATACTAATATATAAAGTAAGACTTTTGTTTGTTTGTCGGTTGTATGTTTGTAGTCGATAAACTGATAAACAAACAAAAATATTACCTTATAAATGATGGACAATTGTTCTTCTATGAACTGACTAAGCAATAGGAGGTTCTGTAAATAAAATAATCAATTATTAATAGTAATAAAGTTGATTTTAATTTACTCACCCTCAAATTTTGTTTTTAAATTCAAGAAAGTGACAGCCGAGATCAATTTTTTGAAATGTCTCTCTATTTTTCATTTCATTTCATTTCCAGTTCATTCTTCTAAATTATATTTAAGGCTGAACTCCTATACTTAAGCTTTTGGACCAAGACAATGTTTACACCGAACATGCACGATTTTTTGAGCATAGATATTTTCGCTTTATGAATATTGGGTACATTTCGGTCTCGGTCAAAATTAGTTATAACTAACACATTTTACTAAGACTTCAATGTGACTTTGACAAAATCATTTAGTGGAACATAATTCTGAATCCTCAGTGAGATAGTTACGGTGACCTCACAAATGGAATTGAATTGAATCCAAAATATTTTCATCTCCGAAATCTCAGGAAAAAAATTCAGTTTGGGATGCATCAGACCAAAGTGCAAATACATAATAGGTCAATAGTGGACACTATGACGTATACGTAACAATTTTTTATTGCATTGCGTTATGGTGAAAATAGAAAGTTCTTCATGAAAAACTCGGAAATCTCATCGGTTTTTAAAGAGAAAATTGCATGTTATTGCAGGTGCATTGGTTTTCAAATAAAAAACTGGAAAATTTCAAAATGGGTTTTCGAATGAAAAATAGAAAGACATTTTATGAATGAAGTCATGAACATTATTAAAAAAAGCAATTTTGTGGTAGTGTAGGTGGCTTAGTGGTTATATGCGTTGGCTGCTAAGTAGAACGTTGTGGGTTCAAATGGAGAACTGGAAAGTTCTCTCATAACCGGACGCTTTCATAACCGGACACGGACACAAATTTTCATAACCGCCATAGAATGTCGCTCTCCCTTGAACGGACAAACTACATCTATGTAAGGCTATAGTTTTGCGTCGTGTTGCGTGTACCTGAGCGTTGGAATGAAACCCGACGAAAAATAGCATGCGAAATGTTAAGGAAATAAGATTTTTATAGTCTTACATACATACTTTGTTTTGTTCTATCTTTTCCTCTTATTCAGGCTTTCAGTTCTTGACACCACTTTTTTCCTTTCACTTTTTCAAGTTAATTTAAATTTAAATTTTTAATTTTTTTCTCTTCCTTTTCAAGAGAACAATTGAAAACCAACAATCAAAATTGAGCTTGAATTTTATTCGTATTTCAGTTTGTAAACTTCAAATAAAAAGTATTCAAAAAATAGAAACTTCTTGAAATCGGAACAACATGGGAAATAAATATGTAAGGGCCAACTTACATTCATTTGATTAATTATTTAATCAATAGATCTGCTCTCTCTTAGATTTATGTAAATCGACTAAAAGTATATTAAGTGCAATAAACCGACGACGTTTATTTTATGAATAAATTCTGACAGCTCTTGAAGAACCAAGGCTTAATTGGCTTACTCTCATCAAACATTCTCTGAGTGCATTAGCCACGGACACTACTACAAAATTGCTTTGTTTAATAATGTTCATGACTTCATTCTTAAAATGACTTTCTATTTTCTATTCGAAAACCGATTTCAATAATTTCCAGTTTTCCATTTGAAAACCAATGCACCTACAATGACATGCAATTTTGCCCTTAAAACCAATGAGTTTTCCAGTTTTTCATGAAGATCTTTCTATTTTCCATTCGAAAACCCATTTTGAAATTTTCCAATTTTCCTTTGAAAACCAATTTTTTATAATGCGAAATTTTCAAGCACAGAGAGCACATGTTTTTTTTAACATCGATGTTGAATAGGAGATGAAATTAAATGAAAAATGGAGAGACATTTCAAAAAACTGATGTCCATGTCGGCTGTCAGTTTTCTTGAATTTCCAAGCGAAATTTTCGAGTAAGTAGATTAAAATCAATGTTTTGTCCTATTAATAATTATTTCTCTTCTATCAGAATATCATACTGCATATTCAGTGCTCGCAGAAGAATTCTATTACAATTATAAGGTATGACTTTTGTTACATAACATTTCATTGATAGCTATGCCGGACCTGTCAAAAAATTCAAAAAAATTCCACTGATTTGTTTCAATGATTGAAACCAATGAAAGCTATGCCCTGACCCTTAGAAAAAATTAATTGAATTACATAATATGTAGAATTTTGGGAAACATCTATAAAAAAAAAAAAAATTGAAGTACATAGTTAGTAACTATTAATTACTATTGGTAGATTTGTTAAATTGTTGGAATGTGAACGGTCGCGGTTAAAAAGAGATATAATTTCAATGAGTTTTTGGCGGATTTTGGTTTCATTGTTAAAAGATGTACATACATAACAGATTATGTTGGAATTTAGGACAGACTGGTGGCTGCTGACATCCGCAAAACATTTACAAAAAAATGAAGACAGGTCTGGTCACAATGGATCAACAATAATGTGGGACATTCCATCATTTTGAACTTCTTCGAACATAGACTACACCATTCCAAAAACCCCAATTTGGTAAAAACTTCCACATATCCATTCCATCCAGAGATGAATGAGAAGACAATAAACTTCTAGATGACAAAAGCATTCATTTTTATACAGATGGATCCAAGCCAAGTGATGGAGTTGGTAGTGGTGTGTACTTAGAAAAGCTTAATCTAAGCATCTATACCGCCTCCCTAATCACTGTTGCGTCTTCCAAGCGGAAATTTTAGCGATCAAAGAGGTTCTCTCCTAGCTAAGAGAAAACGTGATATCAACTTCGGATATCCGCATCTTCTCTGACAGTCAGGCTGCTATTAAATCTCTTGACGGTGTCTCAATCAAATCTCAAACGGCGCCCTCGATTGCCGATCGCCTCTTATGGAGATGGCGCAGCAATTTAACATTCACCTCTGTTGGGTGCCGGGCCACAGAGACATCACAGGAAATTGTAGAGCCGATGAACTCGCTAAAAATGGAACCGTCATACCTATTTCACCTGAGAGGGAGTAGATAGGTATACCGATAGATACATGTAAACTTTGCTAAGGCTCGTGGTTCAATTTACCAACGTGCGCAGCCACAAAACTCATTCGGCCTTCACTGGACCTAAAGCGCTCGAAAGACTTGTTATCTCAAAGCAGACTTCATATTAGCTCCCTAATAGGTGTCCTTACGGGAAACTATCTTATAGGCACGCAACACGACTTGGTGTAGCCTCAAATGACTTCTGCAGGAGCTGTATGGACGAGGAAGAAGAGGAAACAATCTCTCACCTTCTCTGCACTTGCCCTGCTCTTTCACTAAGACGCAAACTTCATCTGGGAGAGTACTTCTATGATAATCCAAGTGAACTAGCTAATAAGGATATCAAATATCTTCTTCGGTTTATAAAAACTAATTGTTATCCTTATAACCCTTAAACATTTAAGCCAACGAAAATCCAATGCAACATCTCGAAACGTCAAGAATGGCAAAACGTTTCACCATAGGGATGAGTGTCCAATGGCCAACAAGAAATAATTGGAAGCATTTATTAGAACAATGAAAGAATTACATACGTGGAAATCAACAATTGTTTGCTAGTGCTTTGACACTTTGGCAGAAAATTTCAGAAAAACTTAACCTGATAATCCTCAATCTACACCTGATCGATAAATTAACGCGAGTTTGAAGTCTTCAAGTTTGTGAAGATTGACACTAATGACACAGGTCAAATACAAAACTACCATTCCGTAGTTAGGTAAAATCCCAGTTGACATTGATATTTAGGATAAATAATACTATCAAAATATTTTTGCCAAATAATAAAAACCTTAAACAAGACATTTTATCATTTCGAAAGTTTTTTAATATGCTTATGATTCAGTGTACCTGCTGCAACAAAGAACGTTCGCAACAAAAGTTAATCGGTAGAAAATATATATAAGAGGAAGAAATTTTGTTTCTTAAGTCTTCTTAAGAGAAGGTTGCAACTTGAGATCTAAAACCTAGAAAACAACAAAACATTGTAGGGCACATACACAGAAGAAGATATGCAATTCAGATTCAATTCATTAAAATGGATTAGAACTATTATTTTGTTCTTTAGGATCGTAAAATATGCATTCGATTATGTGGTGATCTTTGTAAAGTCGTTTCACCCTAAAAAATATAAAAGGAAGAGCATCATATCTATGTGTATTGTAAATTGTAGTGTCCGTAGCTTAGTGGTTAGGTGCGTTGGCTGCTAAGCAGAACGTCGTGGTTCGAATCCTACTCTGCCTAAGTTTTTATTCATCTTTCACGGATACTGCCTCTTGCGAAGAACTGACAAAACTTCCAAGAGTATCATCTGTCATGAAAAGTGCTTCTCAACTTTGCCGTTCGGAATTGGCGTAAATTGTAGTTCCCCTCAATTTTCACACGCACCTAGAGAATTGTTGATGAGAGTAAGCCACTTAGGCCTTGGCTCTGCAATAGCTGTAGCGCAACTCTTATTTTTTATTTTTTAAATTGTACCTAATAGTACTATTCTATATATTTCTAAATAGATAGGTACCTATACATCACAAAACAAAATCGACGTTTCTGTTCTTTTAAGATAGAATACTTATAACCTCGTCTGCTGTTATAGGTTTGAATAGCTAGAGCAGCCAAACCATTCAAACAATGCTGCAAATAAGTTAACATCTAAGGCTTGTCAAACTGTTGGAAATTTTGCTGTTTCCCTATAGAATGTAGGTATAGAATATACATTTGACAATGCCTCTAGGAATTCTGTGAGTAGATACTAATGACAGAGTGCGTTTCTTTTACTCGTTTGGGACTGGTTATGTTGAATAATTATCGCTCCCAATGGGACCACCCCCCCCCCCCCTATCTACGCACGCCACTGACTTGAGTACTCTCGTTCAATTCAATGTATTAACATTCCTGAAAATGATTACAAGTAACCTAAATTTATATAAAAGCGTTCTTTTCTTCTTCGCCATTCCCCTTGAATGCACACGGGGCAAAGATGACGCGAAGAACTTTCCTCTCGAAACAGCCTAAGGCACTTTCATCCGATTTTGTCAAGGTCCATGCTCCGCACCATAGAGCAGGACTGGGATGATGAGTGTGTTGTACAGTTTTACCTTAGTTGCTCGAGAGAGGGCTTTTCCACTCAATTGCTTTCTTAGCCCAAAGAAACAGCGATTAGCAAGAGTTATTCTTCGTCTGATCTCGGCGCTGGTGTTATTGCCCGTGTTTGTAGCGGAGCCTAGGTAGACAAACTCCTCTACTACCTCGAAGTTATACGCGTCTATTGTGACGTTCTGCCCGAGCCGTCGGTGTTGGGTGTCCTTCCTCGAAGACAGCATATACTTCGTTTTTCCCTCATTTACCGCTTAACCCATTTTTGCCGCTTCTGTCTCAATTCTCACAAAGGCGCCATTGACATCACGCTGTGTTCTTCCCATTATATCAATATCATCGGCGTACGCGAGAAGTTGAACAGATTTTTGGAAGATAGTGCCTCTGGTGTTGACGTTGGAGTTCTGCACTATCTTCTCAAGAACGATGTTAAAGAAATCGCATGACAGAGACAGTGCATCGCCTTGTCTGAATCCTTTTTTGACGTCGAAAGATTCCGTAAGCTCGTTGCCAACCTTGATGGAGCAGCGTGAATTCTCCATCGTCATTTTGCACAAGCGATCGAGCTTGGCAGGGACGCCAAAACTAGACATAGCTTTGTACAGTTCGTCTCTGTAGATGCTGTCATACGCGGCCTTAAAATCGATGAAAAGGTGGTGGGTATCGATTTGGAGTTCATAGGTCTTTTCCAGGATCTGCCGCAACGTGAAAATTTGGTCGATGGTTGACTTTCCTGGCCTGAAGCCACATTGATAAGGACCAATCAGATTGTTGACGAAAAGCTTCAGACGTTCACATATTACGTACTCGCCGACATGTTTACAAATAAAGAACACAAAAACAATGCCATGTCATCTGCAATTCTGCATATGACATAGACATTCACCCTTCAGAAGCAAAATAAATGTGTTTGCATGTTCGTTTGGTATCCGGAATCGGACAGTTCTGCGTACCAATTCCGGAAAAAAAACGCTTTAAGTGTGGCGGTATCGGCATCAGTCTGCAACCACTTTACTAGCACCAATTTATTAGAAACACCATCAATTTAAAAACATGCAAAAAGTAAACTTCAATAATTATTTTATGTGTGTGAAGACAAAAGATATTTAAAGCAAATAAAGCTTAAAACCTTTTCAATATTTACTAAAAATAGATTCTGACAAAATATTTCTCCCTTCAATCGCCTGCGCATTGTCGTTCATTTCGCTATTTATAAACCTATCATCAATCAACAAAATTTGCGTACTTAAAAGCAATACAACAGAGGGTCAATATCGAATTCTAGATTCAATATCCTACAGTCATAACAAAAACACATAAGTAATGAAAAATACCAACTGACAGAAATTCAAAACCTCACGATTAATTTTAATCGACGACGCGACGCACAGTTTTATTCCGCTCTGGGAATGAAAGTGCAATTAAAATACAATAATTCCAATTTCAACTAATTAACGTCGTCACATACTGTCACCACAAAGCAATCATTGCATTCCACAATAATTAAACATAAATTACAACGTCATTATATCCACTTAAAAATAATATATGTATACACAGGGTATAATGAACTACTTTGACATATGTACCTGTGTGTATTGACATGATGTTATGTACATAGATAGCAATAGCTTAACGATGATAACAAAGTAATTTACCATTTTGCTGAAAGAACCCTTAATTCTCTGAATTTTTCATGAGCTGATTGTACGAAAGGATATCCACCAACCCTTATTGCTCCCGAGGCGGCTGCTGTGTGACCGCCCCAACAGCCAGTACATATTAAAATGTCATTGATGATGATGTCCTGAGTTACAATCATCGATTAACTTTTGGTCAAATAGTTGAGTATATAACAATTTATTAATAATTCAGGCCAAAGGAGTCCCTTCCTGAATAGACTGGACCTTTGAATAAACCCACAAAAAAAAAAAGGAAACTCGAAGACGACGAAAAAACAACTGATTGTCCTTATTTCTTAATAGAAGAAACTTCCATCGAACAACCCAACAAGCGAGGGTATTTATTTTTTTCTATATTCGTACTTTGGTGCTCGCTGGGGCTCACTTCCGGCGGAACAATAAGGTTTTTCGTTTGCCAAGTAGTAATCTAAATACTTTTTCGCCGGAATTTTACTTCCTTTTCTATTTCCTGTTAAGAATTTGCTTCGTTTCTTCCTTCGACCAAAATACACTCACACATAACGTGAACAGTATTTTTGCGCCTTCATCAAGCCGCGCGCTCTCTGGTTTGCTCGGCCTGGCCTCTTCATTTATGTAGCTCAGATTCCGTTTAAGTATTTCCCAAGACGCTGTTCGTACAGTTTTGCAAATAGCCTTTCAGCATAGCAGAAATAACCCTCGGCACCTGTTGAGTAATGCGGCTGCTGTACGTAATTTATACGAGTACATCTTTATTCTTGATAGAAGTAAGAAAAGAACGCCCAACCGTCTCGGCCGTTGTAGTACGGCAACGGTGGGAATGAATTAAAGGGTATGAGCTTGAGGGTTGTTACGACGCGCAAAAAGGGATTAACCAAACAAAACAGCTTCGTCGGATATTCTGAAATATTTATGCCTTTGAATGGTTGGAAATATACTTTCTGGATCTCCATCTCTCTCTGCCCCTAGGCAAAACGGCTGAATGTACATTTGGTGCGTGTTCAGTGTGCACCTGGGTACCATACCCAATTGTCGATTAATTCCCATTAATAGTCCGCACTTCATTTAACTCACCGTTTTAATTTCGGTTATGCCAAAACCGCTGGGATTAAGATTTTTATTCGAGTTATTCATGATCATTGCGGAGCTGTGCGCGTTACCTCCTACATTCAGCCCAGCCATCGTCATCGTGGTCTGGTAAATTAGGGATTCAAAGTGATTGGGGTGAAAGCTGAAAAGAACAGACCTGATGGTGGCTTAGCGTATGAGTGTGTGCGGACATAAATTCAATCTTAAGGCTTATTTTTCGAGTAATTCGCAGCAAAGGATAATGGGTATGGTAGTCTGTTGAATTGGCAAAACAGGATATTGCTACTTTTGGAAAGGAGTTACTTTGGGGCTGTGCTGTGTCGGCGTTTTGCTGTGATGCTTTTTTTCTCTAAGAATAATGAATATAATCTGAGTGGGCTTTTGTGGGATCTTTTTTTTTTTTTTTTTTTTTTTCACACACTATCAGAATTGGTCGTATAGGCTTATAGCAAGCACCATCTTACGACCAATGGTTTGCCAACACAGGACTGTGTTATACCACTGGCTCATCACTTAGTGTGGTGTTAGTTGTTAGTAAGCACATAACGAAACTAAAACAAATAACACAACACACATAAATAATTAACATAAAATATAGACAAAAAAACATTACAAAATCAACATAAAACATTAAGAAAGTGGAACACTGGTTTTCAAAATTATTTTAAGTTGATTTTTACTTAAATTAAAATCAAAAAGTTTTGAGTTCCAGTTTATAAGTTTACCCATACGTGTCAAAGGCTCATGCATTCCATAATTTGTACGGTGAATATGGATCTTAATCAGATCCTTACTACGGAGATTATAACCTCCCCCTCGAGAGCAAAACAAAATTTTACAGAGAAGGTCAGGAGCATCAGTGACTCCAGTTATAATTTGATGGAAAAATACAATATCATTATTATTTCTTCTCTGTTGTAGTGTTTGCATATTAAGGATTGACAAACGATTTTCGTATGGAAGGGTATTTAGGGGATCAATCCACTGAACACCTTTTAACAAAAAACGGGTAAAATTCCGTTGCACGGATTCCAGTCTTTCAATATGAACATCATATAAAGGAGACCACACCTGCGATGCATACTCTAGATGGGGACGAACCAAACTGTTGTACAAAACACAGGTGACATTAGGATCCCGGAATTCCTTTGCCCATCGCTTAATAAAACCTAACATAGAATTAGCTTTATTGACTATGCCGTTAATATGATCAGAAAAATCTACATTATGTGTAAAAAGAACTCCTAGGTCCTTAACAGTAAAAACACGAGCTAAAGTGTGGTTTGAAATGACATAGTCATAAGATGAAGGTGAACGTTTTTTAGAAAAGGTCATTGTTTGACACTTTATCGGGTTAAGATTTAAACTGTTCTTTTCACACCATAATGTAAAGCGGTTAATATCATTTTGAAGTAAAATGTGATCATTTGCGGAAGTTATATTTTTATATATCTTCATATCATCAGCAAAGATGAGAATTTCACTATTATTTACACATAACGGTGCATCATTGATAGCTAATATAAAGAGAAGGGGTCCCAAATGGCTCCCCTGCGGAACACCTGATTTGGCCAAGTATGATTTAGAGTAAGTATTTCTGAATTTAACTTGATAAGATCTATTCTCAAGGTAAGAGACAATCCATGAAATTAAAAAAAGTGGGAAGCCGTAAGAGTTCAATTTAAACTTGATAATTTCATGAGATAGTTGATCAAAAGCCTTCGAGAAGTCCGTGTAAACACAATCTACTTCTTGGCCACATTCCAAAGCATCTAAACATTTATTTAAAAAAATAACCAGATTAGTCACCGTGGATCGTTTCTGCATAAAGCCATGCTGTTGATTGCATATAATATTCCTACAGTTGAATGCCAAATTGTCGCACACTAATTGCTCAAACAACTTTGGAATACATGAGAGTTTAGAAATCGGCCTGTAATTACAGATATTGTTTTTGTCACCTTTTTTATAAACGGGAGTTATAAAGGCACTCTTCCATACTGCAGGAAATTTACTTGATTTCAATGAAAGATCAAAAATATTACGCAAGGGAAGTGCTAAAACTGACCTACACTTTTTAAGAACTACGGGTGGTATTCCGTCTGGTCCAACAGAATAGTCTTCTTTAAGATGAGACATAAATTCTAATATTTTATTATATTCTATTGTAATACTATTAAAAGACACTTGGGGGCAGTTTTGCAGATAATGGAAATAGATTTCGTCCACAACGACAGGAGAATCAATGAAAGATTGACTAAAATTTTTTGCAAAACCGTCACAAATGTCAGAAGTAGTAGTCAAGGTTACGTTATTATAAGTGAAGTTAATAGGATAACTGTCACACTTTTTCTTTGAGTTAATAAATTTCCAAAAGTTCTTTGGGTCTGATTTTAAAGAAGCCCCCATCGACTCTAGGTATTCATTATAAAGTTCGTAAGAGAGTTTCTTAAACTCTTCAAACAAAGAGATATAAATGACTTGATTTTCCACCGTCATATGCTTAATGTATTTCTTCCAGGCCTTATTTCTTTTGTTGCGAAGATGTTTAAGGTCCTTAGTATACCAGGGATGGAAAGGGGTATTTGAGGGAATCTTTTTTAGTATAAAGAAGAATTTATTTATTTCGGAAGATATCCTTATTCCTTTGCAGCCATTACTTTTGATTTGATATTCTCTTTTCCAGATTGCTATAGAAAAGTGTTTTTTCTTTTATATTTCTGTTATCAAAAGACATAGCTAGGTATTACTATAACAACTATGTATTTCAATCTCAGAAGTAAAATAAAACTTCTGCAAATTTTCCTTCTAAGGAAGTAGAAAACAAAAAATTCTTCTACAGAAGACAAGCTGAACTTCAAAACTTTCAGGTATAGAACCAAGATATTAAGTGAGTTAAGCTTTCAAAGATTTCAAAGAATTTTCGTCTCACTTTGACAGAGTAGACAAAAGGATTTCTAAGGAAAAATATGTTTGTGACAATCGCTTAGAATTTTTTTTTTTAATAAATCTTGATTTTTGTTTTACATACTTTGTTTCAGTGCATCTATCAAGAAACGTTGATAACAAAACAAATACTTTAAGGGTTTTTTTCAAAGGCTGGATTGTTGTTTTTAAAGTATTGTAATATTCGACTTAGTCCAAAAATTAAAACTTATTCACGAACACAAATTCACTTTATTGAAATCACTCACAAACTGATTAATTCAATACTTTCGATTATTGCTTTCAAAGACTTTTGCAGGATCTGCCACAGTATGAATATTTGGTCTTTCGTTATTCTGGTTGGTCTCGTGGGTCTTTACCAACAAATTTCAAGTCGAAACCACATTCTTCAAAGCTGCTTATGATATCATCCACCGCCAAAAGCTTATGATGTGATGTCTGATTTCGGAAAATATGATTGTGTCTGATTTCGGGATCCTGAACAAACTGATACAGCTATGCCGCATGACACTAAACAATACGCAGTACAGTGTGCAAATGGGTAACAGATCATCCGAGTAGTTTCAAACATGCGCGAGGCTTGGACAAGGAGATGTGCTGTCATGTGATTTCTTCAACATAGTCTTGGAGCAGATAGTCCACAAGGCAGGTGGGAACATGGAAAACACTATCTTCAACAAATCAAACCAGCTCCTAGGCTATGTGGACAACATCGGATCATCGGACCACCCAAGAGTGCTGTGCTTGGGGCCTTAACAGAGATTGAAGAACAGGCGAAACTCGTTGGTTTTGAAGTGAATGAGGACAAAACAAAGAGTACATGCTATCAACAAACAAAGCAACATCTGTCATACGTTTAGGACAAAACGTCAATTGGTAGCAGCAATTTTGGAACAAACATCAATCGCGAACCGCTGCTGCTTCGGTTTGGCAAAACAACTGGGTTCAAAACTCCTCACCCGAAATACAAAGTGTCTGCTATACAAAATCTGATTTTACCAGTCCTTACTCTACGGCGCCGAGTGCTGGACGATAAGTAAAAAAGGGTCATTGATTCTGTGTACTTTCGTAAGAAAATTTCTTCAACGGAGTTTTTAGTCCCGTTTGCGACGATGGCGAATGGAGAAGAAGGTTCAACCGAGAACTGTATGAGTTATACCAAGATGCCCAGATGGCCAAAGAAAAGACGACTACATTAGCTCGGCCACATCGCGCGAATGAACGACAACGCTCCAGCCAAGAACTCCTTCTCATCCCAGCCCCCAGGTTTGAGACGACAAGGAAAACCGATCCTACACCTACGGTACCAAGACCAAGTGACTGTGGATGCCAGAGCGCTTGGTTTCGGCGACTGGAGAGTGATCCTTCATGGTTTGTGAGCTGGATAAGTAAGCTTCTAGATAAGGGAATACCAAATAAATACGCAATTTAATCTATACTAGTATATAAAACTTAAGAGTTTGTTTGTTTGAACACGGTAATCACAGGAACTAAAGGTCCGAATAGTAAAATTATTTTGTGTTGGATAGTCCAGTCCAGTCGAGGAAGGTTTTAGGCTACAGAACATTAAGCAACGACCAATGGCAGTGAAGAATCAGTGGAAAATGTGGAAAACGGCAAAAAATTATTCATTTTTGTTTGTTTGAACGCGGTGATCTAGGGAACTGCTAAATCAAATTGAAAAATTCTTTTTGTGTTGAATAGTCCATTTATTGAGGAAGGCTTTAAGCTTAACAACTTTAAGCTACGGAAGCATCACTGAAAAATGTCGTTAAAACAGTGAAAATTATACATATTTGAAGGTTTTGAGCTAAGAAGAAATTCGACTAAGCGAGAGTCGACTGTTATAAGATTTTTAAATAACTTCGCAATATTCCCACGCATGGTGCACAATTCAAGACGCATCTCTTGCTGGTGGACGAGGGTGAGGCTGCTAGTTGAAGATAAATACTGTTGGTATTGAAACAATGCATTTGTATTTTAAATATAGTTGACTCTTGACCTTTGACCATTATGACCATTCGTAATCATTGTTTTTTTTTTCTGCGAGAAACCGTACAATTACGCTCGATTTCGTACACTTTTTTTCAGCTGTCAGTACAATAGGAAAATATCGTTTTTCATCACTGTATTGATTTTCTCTTCAAAGTCCGCAAACATACCTTCTAGAAGATTTTTCTGTTCGTCAAATCACTCTAGAACATCATTTCGTTGAGCCTCTAGTTGTTTGAGAACATTACCTTGCTCGTTCTTCTGTTCGTCAAACCGCTCTGTAACATTTTTGTTTTGAAATTTTTTTTGGGCGATTTCACCTGCCTTAATCTTCACTCTGTTAACACAAGCACTGCCACCCATTTTGCGATGTCTGACCCCACTCTATTGGATCTATTTTTTGTTACTGATGAAAGTAAAGTCATGCTTTATGATCAGCTCTCGGCACCAGCCTTTTCGAAGCATGATCTCATCTTTTTAACGTTTGATTTTCAAGTTGAGATTCAAAGTCTTGTCATCAAATATCGAGATTTTAAGCATATTAACTATGCTTCACTTGAAACGGATGTTGGTAACATAAACTGGAATAATATCTTTGGAATTCCATCGCCATGTGGGCAAGTTGAATTTCTTAATAGCAATATCTACAGACTTTTTGAAAACCATGTTCCTTTAAAAACTAAAACTTGTACCCCACAAAATAAACCTTGGTTTACTTATGAAATTCGATCTTTGATAAGGCGACGTGACTTAGCCTATAAACGATGGAAAATGTTTCGTATAAATAGCTTTCATCAAGAATATACAACTCTTCGCAACAAAACTGTCAACGAAATCCGAAAAGCAAAAGCTGCTTTGTATTCAAGTCGTATTAACACTTCTTTAAGTACTAAACAAATCTGGAAAAATTTGAAGAATATTGGCATAACAAGCAAATCTAATGTTTATTCGGAAGAAATAAATATCAACGCTCTTAACCAATCATTTGTTGCTAACATTAATCTAAGATCTTATTCTTCAGGCTATTTACAACTAAATGAAAGAACATCTTCATCTAATAATTCAAATACGAATTCTTTTCAATTTTCTTCAATCACAGCGGAGGACCTGGTTGAAGCCGTACTTTCTATCAAATCTAAAGCTATAGGTCTTGATAACATGCATCCATCTTTTTTAAAAATTCTTTTACCAACACTTCTGCCCTTTATTAGACATATATTCAATACCATTATAACAACAAGTGTATATCCCGAACAATGGAAAGTAGCAAAAATTGTACCTGTTCCAAAGACCTCAAAAGGAGACGAATTTAGGCCAATCTCGATACTTCCATTTCTATCAAAGGTTTTTGAAAAGGTCATTCAAAAACAGATAAACGAGTTTCTTCATTTATCTAATTTACTGACAACTAAACAATCAGGATTTCGTAAGAAAAATAGTTGCATAACAGCTTTGTTAAGTGTTTCCGAAGATATAAGGAATGCCGTTGACGAGGATAATGTTACATTTTTAATACTTCTCGACTTTTCGAAAGCATTTGATATGGTTAATCACGACATACTTTGTGAAAAGCTTCTCAATTTGTTCAATTTTTCTACTCACGCGGTCAAACTCCTATTGTCGTATCTTACAAGTCGAGTTCAAGCGGTAACACTTAACAACACGCTATCTGATTTTGTATCTGTCGTTAGTGGCGTCCCGCAAGGTTCAATTCTAGGACCCATGCTTTTTTCAATATATGTCAATGAACTGCCTTCTATCTTAAATCATTGTTCAATTCGTATGTATGCTGATGATACCCAACTCTACTTAAGCTGTCCTTTGGGGCTTATTGAACACCATGTAGCCTGTATAAATGAAGACTTGTATACATTAGAACGCTGGTCATGCGAAAACGGTTTAATCTTGAACCCAAATAAATCAAAGTGTCTTGTGATTTCAAAAAACAAAATTGATTTGTCTTACTTTCCCCCAATCTTGTTAAATGATTGTCCGATTTCTTTTGTAGATTTCGCTAAAAACTTAGGTGTTGTCTTTAACCGCAGCCTAACCTGGACGAACCACGTAAATAACACCATTGGTAAATCGTATGGTGTCCTTCGAACGCTATGGTATAGTCAGCACTTTATTCCAAGACATGTTAGAGCTTTACTTGTGAAAACACTGGTTTTACCGTTGATTACATACGGTTGTGAAATTTTTGGCTATTTAGATTACGAAAGTAAAAGAAAATTAACAGTTGCTTTTAACAGTGCCATACGATATGTTTACGGACTACGACGCTACGATAGAATTTCTCAGTATTCAATGCAATTTCTTGGAATGTCATTTGAAAACTTCTTAAAGTTCCGCACAATTACCTTGTTTTCTGATATACTTTTAACCCGCCAGCCTGAGGATCTGTACAGTAAAATAATCTGCCTTAATTCAAACAGATCTCTAGATCTTGGAATTCCGCGTTTTCGTTGCCAGACATCCGAACGTCAATTTTTTGTGAACTCAGTAAGAATTTGGAATTCATTGCCAAGAGAGATAAGAAATATTAGCAACGTGAAGCAATTAGGAAAAGAACTTAAACAATACTATTGTAATTCTTAGTTTATTTAGCACCATTGTATAAAAATATGTAACACTTGAATTTAAATCAAACCTGTAGCAAATATACAAATCACTAGCTTCACTATTTTATAAGATAATGTATCTTACAGTGTAAGCTTTTCATAGATAAATAAATACTAAATACTAAATACTAAAGTTGTAGTTGCTCCAGAACATCATTCTTATTCTCTTCAAACTTTGCTAGAAGAAGAGACATTATGTTAAATAAGGAGTCATTTGTATTTACCCCTCCCTTTTTTGCTTCTAATTCGGAAGTAAACGTTTGTGGGTATTCATCTTGCGGTTCCAGATATTCCAGCAGCCGTTAAACGAGTTCGGTTTTTACACCTGTCGCACGCTTAAAGATGTCCCTACACATTTCAGTCAATAGTTCTTACTGATTTACAACAAATGTTCTTACTTTTCGCAAGCTTTTAATTGAACTAACAAACCTCAAATCTCGAATTTTACTCTTCACTCTCCCCTGGGAAGTCTTTCTATCAATAACTAATTAGGTATACTTTAATAATAAAGGGTTTTCATATAAGAGTTGTTATTTTGATATTAAAAAAAAATGGCGTTTTTTTGAGATAAATGATCGGATGTTTATTTCATTATAAAGAGGAAGGTATGCCATTAATAATGGAAGACCGCCACTACTACGCTTAGAGGACCATATCCTTCTCATGAAATTTTCCATAACCAAATCGCAAAAAGATAGCCTCACGAATACCATCTTTGAGGAATTGAATCGACGACGCTGGACTGTTGGCGTAGACCTTATCTTTCACGTGGCCCCAAAAGAAGAAGTCGCAAGGTGTTAAATCACAATTGTGATCACCTCTTCGAGAGATAACACGGTCCGGAAACTTTTCCCATAAAAGATCAATGGTTTCATTGCTTGTGTGGCACGTAGCGCTGTCTTGTTGAAATTAAACGTTGTCCAGATCAATACCATCTAATTCCAGCCATAAAAAGTCATTAATCATCTCTCGACAGCGCAATCCATTGACCGTAACTGTTACTCCAGCCTCATTTTCAAAAAAGTAAGGTCCAATGACCCCGCCGGACCGTAAACCGCACCAAAAAATCACGCGGCCGGCTTGAGTTCTTGTGTAAAACTGAACCTTGTAAGCCTTAATTCCCAAATCCTTTTGCTAAATACTGCGTAATGACGTTTTTGGAACGCCTAATTAAAAAGAACGATGAGGAATGACAAACCTGGGTTTTCTTCAACACTTTAGGGTACAACAGCAATATGCTCAGTTGTTCTTGAGCGACGTGCACGGGTTTTATTCTTCTCATCACTAACTTGTCCCAACAGCTCGAATTTGTTCACCAATTTTTGTATTGCGGTCCGACAAGGTGCTTCACGAACGACCCAAAAATGTTTTAGTTTTACGAACCGTCTCTGCCAAATTTTCACCATTTTTTGGTGAACTTTATAATTTCAATGCGTTGTTGAAGCGTGTATCGTTCCATTTTTATTAATGGCGTAGTTTTTACTCATCAAATATCAAAAAATGACAGCTTCAAAAGTGAAAGCTACCAAAATAACGGGCTATTCAAAATAACACCTCGTATTGGAAAACCTTTTACTTAAGACTCTTGTTCAACCAATCTGAACAATTAAGAAAGTTAAAGGTTGATTGAAACCTATAATTCAATATTTTACCAAAGCTCGACTTGTTGCTGCATAGTGTATAAAAAATAAATAAATAGAGTGGCGCGACAGCTCTTGAAGAGCCAAGGCCTAAGTGGCTTACTCTCTTCAACAATTCTCTGGGTGCGTGTGATGAATTGAGGGGACCTACAATATAACGCCGATTCCGAACGGCAAAGTTAAGAAGCACTTTTTCATGACAGATGATACTCTTGGAAGTTTTGTCAGTTCTTCGCAAGAGGCAGTGGCCGTGAATGATGAAATAAAAACTATGGGCACGAGTAGGACTCGAACCTACGACGTTCTGCTTAGCAGCCAACGCACCTAACCACTAAGCTACAGACACTATTATGTATTATGTTTGATATGTTAAGTTAAATAAGGAATGCGTATGTACCTGTTTTGTGTAATCCTATTTGAGTTAATTCTTTTCATTTTCCGATTTTCGATGTTGCTTTTCATTATTAATTCTGTAAAATTCTTTGATTAAAGACATCACTAAATATTTCTTGCAATGACGTAATACATATATTTTGCACGACCAAAAAACAAAAGTAATTCTTCATTTATCATTTAGTAAAAGTTTCAATTTGGAAAATTTGTTTGTTTAGACTAAATGTCGAAACACACAACCCATTGCGTGCTTCACTCTCGCAACAGCACGTCTTAAGAACAAAACAAAAAGCTCATCTAATTTTCCGGTGTTAAATTTATTCTAAGCCAGGACATTCAGAATTTTTAATAATAATAACCCCGAAAATACAACGACTGCGAATATCGTAAATTTCAATTTTGATACCTCGCCGCCACCGCGCCCCAAATCATTCCCTTCTATGAATTACAACCTCAAAAAGGCAAAGATCCACTCCAATCGTTAAACCAAATAGGCAAAACCGCACAATGTCTTCATAACTCCGGCATAACGAACCACATTTGACGTTTCTGCCTCCCGATGCCATTGCAATAGCCGTTTTTCCTCTTTTAAGAAACCATAAACTTACCCCAAAACTAACTGCTGAGTAATGACATTTTGTAACGTTGAATGGTGGATGTCTTGGCACGTTGGCAATCCAACCATTCATCCCGTAACACCAACCACAAAAATATCTGAAATCCTACTCCCCCACCCGTCTTCAACCTCCTTTATCAACCCCCAAACTCCGCCAGTACCACACAAATTGTGTTCGCTGAATATTCCTTATTCCATTTTATTAGCATCATCTGCATAACCCTCGGCACATCATATACTTATTCGCATTATGATGGCTTTCAGTCTGTATTTGGGGTTCTTATTTGTGGATGGCGCTAAAGGACGACGACGAAAGGAAAAGTGAAACCATAAGGTTAAAGGACCCAAAACCGAATTCGCCACACTAATACGCTTTATTGTCCAGAAACATCGGTCGCCACTCGCTTAATGATTCCATTAAGGGGAGCTTACTATTAAGCTTGACCTTACGGCCTCATTCTTTTTCTGCCTGATCCCGATTCCGGTCGGTCGATTCGGTCCCAAATCAGAATCAAAGCAACACACATTTTGATTGAGTCGATTACTTTATCAAAAACGTTTCAATATTTCATTGAACGTCCATTTGGACAGATGCTGTTGATTGTGCCGTCATTGAACTTTTCTCTTCGTCCTGCCACTGCCGCACCACACAGCATGTCGCTTCGGATACAATTAATTACTGCAAATACAATAGAAAAGTCAAATATTATAAAAGCCTCCAACTGATTCATAATGATGGCGGAAGATCATTAATTTTGCTTGCTTTTAAGTTCATTTCTTCTATAGCTGCGTCCTTGCTTCAGGTAGCAATCTGGAAATTATAAATTTTACGACGAAGGTCCTTTAACGGTCGAAGATAAAAATTCACTTTAACTTTTCCAATTATACGACTTGGAATCCTAACCTTTTTGGAATACAAAGAGAAACAAAAAGAATTTTATAAAAACGAAAAGATTTACACAAATTACAAATCCTAGATGAGAGTATCCTTTTCCATCAACCCTCGATTCACGAATTTCGAATCCTCAACGTGGAGCAGTGGAATATAAGAAAATTGAAAGCATCTTTCTATTTGGTGAATTTTGTCCTCCTCCTTGATGTTTCTGAAGTGTGCTTGCTTGCTCAATGAAAATCGATTGGCAATCTTGTGCTGAAATAAAGAAGCGTAACAGCGACGATGGTGGAGTTCGAGAAGCCCATCATCATCGGTGTAATATTGGGAGGGATTCCATGCAAAACGAAAGAAATAAATTCAATAAAATTCAAATATCCTTTTCGTCCTTTGCGAATCCGAATGGCAGCCAATATCGAATGAATCCCTAAAATGTTGATTTTATCCCCTTGCGTTTTCTATTCGCTGCTGATTTTCCCAACTTATGGTTGCCACTAACTTAATTTATATGAAAACTTTTTTATCACAAAAGTTTTGATTAGAGATAGGTTTCAAGCGTTAGTGTCTAAATTTATTTTGTATCCAATTAGAAATATAAAACGAGGGACATGCTTTTTTTGTTTATAAACTTTTGATGGAAACTACGAATGACACGATAACCTTTGAGCTCGATGGTTATTTTAAAACAAATGTCGATTGTTGTTAGGCAAGTAAGATTCTTCTTCCTATTTTGGACAGCATGCCTAACACGCGTCGCTATTGTTCCTGCTACCGACGCACGGTAGAGAAGAACAAGATAGCAAACTCGCTACTTTCTCTGTATTTGTATATGGAAATATTAATCTGAAATCTCTGCATTTGTTGCCATGCAATAGAGATCTATATCGTCCCTTATAAGAGTTATGTGGACATGTTTGAAGTCAAGTCCATTGAATTCCTCCGCTTTCTCTCAGGACGTTTGACATCATCTACATACACGAGCTGCATAAAGCTTTGTCTAGTTTTGGCATCCCTACCAAGCCCGTTCACTTGTGCAAGATGACGGTGAAGAACTCACGCTGCGCTATCAAGGTTGGCAGAGAACTTACAGAATCAATGTTTCAATCAATGCGATAATTGAGACGGAAGAGAATGGTTTAAGCTGTAAATAAGGGCAAAACGAAGTAAATGCTGTCTTCGAGGAAGGGCACCAATACCAAGGACACCAATACCAACGAACCAACGTCACAATAAACGCATAAGACTTCGAGCTAGCAAAGGAGTTTATCGACTATGCTCCGCTATTAACACGCGGCGAACAACGAAGAAAAGCTCTCGCTAATCGCTTTTCCTTTGGCTAAGAGAACTATTAAGTGGTAAAACTCCTCTTGATCATCCCAGTCCATGCTGTATGGTGCAGAAGAATGGACCCTAACAATGCGCCATTAGAGGAAAGTTCTTTGGGGCACCTATGGCCCCGTGTGCATTGATAGGGAATGGATAAGAAGATTCAAAAGCTAACTTTACGGGTTGTACAACCTGACTGCAGAGTCGGCTCTCGACATATAGAGCAGATAAACACCAATGCTCCGGCCCGGAAAGCTTTCAACACCATGCCCGAGGGACAAGAAGAAGAGGGACTCGTGAAGTGACTGCTCAACTGGGTGCGACTGAGACAAGCTAGACAAGACGGTTAGACCAAGTCAAACAGACTGCAGTGCCACTTTAAGTAAGTAAGTAAGTAACTAAGTGACTCCGTTTTGTACTAAAGGTTCATCACACCTGCTTACTAGCTTACTTAGCAGGTTACATGTAGGATCTTAGCCTGTCTCAGGCAGCAGTTTTCCATCGGGATCGATCCAGTTTTTTATACTATTAAGGGGTTGTAAACCCCTTGCACGAACCTCCAAATTTTTAGAGCCGTTGTTTAAGCGCTGTCAATTCTTTCCCGCCTTTTCGATTGAATGAAAGTTACCCTTAATGAATTTTCTATTAGTTTGTAACTAGAGTTCCGAGTGATTCGATTAACTTGGCTTGTGGAACTGAGGTGTTTTCTTTGAACCTTAAGCTTTCACTCACTCACTCACTCACTAACTGAACGTGACCTAGCCATCGCAGTAATTGTAGTTTGATTATTAATCGCTCAATACGAATCGTCGCGTCTATACGAAGTCACATAACAAAATGGGTTCCTAGATTTCATCTAGATTTGGCAACTCTATTCAAACTGTATCTTCTCAAACAAAAATGAGTCAATAAAATCATTAAAATTAACTTTCGTTGCTATTTCCTTAACAGAGAGTGAGATAGAGGGTTCTACAAACAAACACCATATACGAGTAAGTATCCATCGAAGACCAAAGCATACTTCGACTTCACTTCATTCGAACTTGAACATTGAAGGCGAAAGGCGAATGGGAGTCCTGACTCTTTTTATGCTGATGCCACCACTCTTGCTGCTTGGTTTTTTAATTATTCAAAAGGGATTCCGACTCAATGATGTTTGTGTCCGCGTCCGCTTCACCATCATCATCGGAAGGCCATGGCCAGTTCGGGATAGAGCTCGATAACATAGCCAAATCGTCTCTATCCGTTGCCGTTGCTTTAAAAAGTAAAACCCAGTGATCCATGGAACGCACACTCTATACATTCTATAGAAATGGAGAAGGACTCTCTTTTGGAAAGTTTTCCACTTGAATTTTCCTTTTATTTGTTTTTTTTTTTTTTCTTGTCATGGCCACATTTTGGATGCACATCGAAAAGACAACGGCGAAAAAGACTTGTCTGGACTCCTCTGAGCCTTGCCCTATCTCGGATGTGTATACTGTATAAGCGGGTTGAACTTGGTCTTATATTGTTTTTGCTACCGCAACTTGGTCTTAAGTTGTATTCGCTTGAAGAATATGCTACGCGACGCTGTTATATTTTGTTTAATTATAAAAGTTTCACATGGTTTCTTGTTGCTGTTGGAACGTTTCCTAGGGCACCATGCGCCATGAATGGTGGCGAAAGGATTTTCTTTTGAAATGAAAAAAAAAAAACCAGAGGATGTCGCTCTCGTCGTCATCATCGTTGGTCGTCCTCCAATTCTAGCGAAAAAAAGGAAGAAAAACTTTCAAAGTGTTGGCGTGTATTGCGGAAGTTATTAAAAGTAGGAAGTGCAGCAGTTTAAGTTTAATTCGTTTCGATGGTAACAGTGCCGAATGGGAAAAGTTTATGATAGACCCCCAAAAGGTATAAGGTCGGTGGGTGATTGATAAGAAAAATTTTGGGGAAACTCTACAAGTTTATTTAAAAATCATCAAGTGGTTGTTAACTTCTTTTTTTAGAAGTAATGTTCGAACAAGTTAAACTTGGAAATAATTTTGAAATCGTATATGTTTGATTTTGGGTGGTTTTTGAAATATTTAGCAGTTGGAGGAAAGTAAGTTTACTTTTATAGGTTTTCAAATTATTTGGCAGAATACAACAAATTGAATTTTTGAGGATTCCTGTTGAAAAGAAAGCAAATTGATTTGAAAAATACATATTTCCTTTTTCGTACACAGCACTAAATGATAAGCCGGTCTTATGATAGCTACGCACGAGGCGAATTTTTTTATTTTCACACCCTTAATTGATTCTCCTTTGGGCAAAATTTGTTTCGCTTGTTAACACCCATCTTGCTGATGCAGGTACCATAGAGGGTCATTAGTTCCGAAAACCATTTTCGGGGCTTATGATTTCGAGACCCGTTTCCATGGGCCTCTGCAAAAGCGTTCAAAGCTAAATTACTTTTTAAACTCAGTTTCTTCTTAATTTTTTTTTTTTTAACTCAGCTTAGGAGAAATGTAAATAGGAAATCAAAACAGATCGAACAGTAAATGTTTCGCACACTGGCTTATCTTCAATGGGAAAATAAGCGATAGTGTAAAGCAAATTAACACCAATGTTATTCTAGGTCCAAACAGCTCAGAGAAGGAAGGATCTTACTGAGGCTATGCGTAAGGCTTTTGAAACCAGTTGTCCAATCATAACAACAGCGAAGAAAAACAAAAAACCTCCCTGGTGAATAGCAGAACTAACCAACATTAGGAAAGAAACAAGACAACTTTTCAATGCTACTAAAAGAACAAGACTTGAAAGTGACTGGCACTGTTATAAGAACAGTCAAAGAAAATTCAAAATAGAAACACAACGGGCCAAACGGAGCTCGTGGAAAAATTTCTGCAGCAATATTGAGTGCACCAACGAGTCAGCTAAGTTCAGGAAAATCCAAACGAAAATCACCACTTCTGTAGTTTCAATAAGAAAACTTGACAATGATAGGACCGAATCAGGTTGCGAAAGTCTAGAACTCCTGGTTGAAACACACTTCCCAGTTAGCCCAGTTAGTAAACATAGCCCTGAACGCAAATCAGATAAATCTTTATTCGCCGAGTATGAAATCCCTACGGATTTTATAACGTAAAAAAAAGTTAAACTGGGCTATGAACTCTTTCTCCCTTTAAAATTTATCACTCCCCACCTGATAAACATTTATGTTCCTAAGACATGGCGTGACGTAAAAGTTGTCTTTAAACCAAAATCCGGCAAACCTAGCCACACGAAACCCAAAGACTTCAGTCCTATAACTCTTACGTCTTTTCTACTTAAAACACTTGAAAGACTTATCGACATGTACGTCCGTAGTTATTTAAAACCGGACACCATATCACCCTTTCAACATGCCTACACAAAGGGTAGAAGTGTACACACCGCACTGCACTGCTTAGTTAGAACTATCAAAAAGTCACTTGACGTCAAGGAATATACTCTTGCATTATTCCTGGACACGGAAGGAGCTTTCAACAACGTCCAAAACAGTGCAATTGAGAAAGCGCTTAATGATCAACGCTAGGAGAAGTATTTATCAAATGGATAATCCGTATGCTGAAAACCACATAGATATATAGCGTGCTTTGTAACGCACATATAGAAATGCACGCATCTAGAGGAACCCCACAAGATGGAATTCATCATTGATACCATGGCAACCATTGGTCGTAAGACTGTGCTTGCTATAGCTCTCTTCGACCATTCTGATTGATCTAAGTTATGAACGAGATCCTGATAAAACTAAAAAATAACTATAAAGTAGTGGCAGCCTACGCTGATGACTTAAAGCTTTTGGCGACGGTTAAACCTTACCATAATTAGCGAACAATTAGATGGTGTTTTATCAAGAGTCAGCAACTGCAATAAGAAATGCGGCTTAAAGGTAAACCCCCTAAAATCAGAACTGGTTCTTTTCACAAACAGAAAGAAATTACCTCCGTTTGACATACCAAAAAGCGAGACAGCTCGGAGTTATACTGGACAAAAAACTTAACTGGAGTCTAAACATACCAAGAAAGATATTATGAAAGCCATGATAGCGCTCTACTCATGCAACAAAATTCTGGGTAGAAATTAGGGACCAAACCTCAAAATAGTCATGTGGATGTACACTGCCATTGTCGGACCGATTCTAACCTATGACAGTTTGGTTTGGTACAAATCTCTGGAGAAATCCACGAACTTAAAAACACTTATCAAAACACAAGAAATGGCTCGCATTAGTACTATTGTGTGATCCTCAATCTCTTCACCCCCCCCCCCCTTCATAAATCTATTCATTCAAGAATGCAGCAACAGCGCCCTTAGATCAGTCAAACAACATCTGGAAAACTAACCATAGAGGACACGCAGCTATAAGAAATACGTAGATAACAATATCAGCACAGATCATATGACCTTTTACTTAGATTTCAAGAACTCTTTAAGTACAAGCTTTACCAACGACTCAACCATTACCGTCTACATCGATGGTTCTAAAATGAATACTGGAGTTGGTGCAGGCTTCTACTCTGAAAGCCTCAACCTTGCCAATTCATTCAGGCTCCCCGACCATAGGCTCTACACTGGACCCCTCTCTCATAGACCATCATATAGGAATCCCGTTATGTGAACTGAAAGATAACGTCAGTAAAATCTTTCTTCAAAAATCCAACAACAAATGGAATCTCCTACTGAAACCTGTGCTTATTACCAGAAAACTATGGCCTTGATACGAAAACTCAAACCCCCTCTAAGACATAGTGAGTGCTTTAGGAATGAGGGGGTAAGGGTTGGAGAGAAGGTGCCGGTGTACATTGGTCTTGAATTCCTGAACACTGCATTGATCGGGAAAGACAGAGTGTGGAAGAGAGTTCCACATTCGCGTAGTACGGCTAAAAAATGATTCTCTATACTTGACCGTACGACCGAAGTTGGGCTCGAGGGTAAACTGATGGACATTTCTGGAAGCGCGAGTATTACGGTTGAATTGAGGGGCAATTAGAGCAACTACCGTAGAAGTAACGATAAGACAAGGAAAGACACGAAACGTTACGACGGTGTTCCAATGAAGTGAATGAGTTAGTGATCTCTCTATCACCAATCATTCTTACAGCTCTTTTTTGTATTCCATCCAAGAGGCTTAAGTAAGTAGCTGGAGCACCAGCCCAGAGATGTGAATTGTACTCAAGCTTTGGACGGATATATATCTATGGCTATTATCTATAAGACATAGATAATAGCCAGATCAGACGGTGAGAAATATTTCTTGCACCGTCTTAAGAAACCCAAACATCTTGCGGCATTATTGGCGACATCGCGTATGTGTTCGGTCCACAACAGGTGGTCAGTGATGCACATACCGAGAATCTCGAGATGTTCGGTCTCATTGATGCAAGTGCCACTCATGGCCAGTGGCAAGGGGGGTATATCTCGCTTCAACGATACCAGGCAGCATTGAGTTTTGGAAGCATTAAACTCTACACGGCTCTTAATTCCCCATTGGACAATGCTGTGCCTTTAGCTTTGTCAAAATCTCTTAATGGCTAAACGAACCACATGATTCATAGGTTATTTATTTTTCATTAAGTTACAATACTTCGGGATATCACAATTGATCTCTATTGATCTATAAGTGTGATGGTAACAACACCAATCGTCAGCCCCCTTAACCTAACCTTACCTATGTAAATGTTTCGCACATACTTTTGACAAAAAATGACATTTTCTTTCTTCAAAATGCTGCAAAGAACGGGAAAATGTCTTATTTCCATTTTGACTTGTCAACTAGGACCATTTTTACTGGTCACTAGAAATGTGGTCTATTTCCATGTACAATGCGGCTTTAATTCCATAATGCAAATGAAATAAGGCTGTTAGCTGATACATCAATTCATTTATGGAAATAAAGCCGCATTTAAGGTGGTGCCTTATTTCGTAAGGCGATATTTCACGTCCCCAGTTAGAACTCTAATTAATTTTCAAAAATGTTATTTTCCTTTTATTCGCTTCCAAGCGTGTCCTTACAGTATCACTCACAGCTATACAAAATATGAAATATGAAGCGGCAACTATTGCTACGTGTGTAGTAAACACAGGTAACTAAAAATTGAGTGGCGCGACAGCTCTTGAAGAGCCAAGGCCTAAGTGGCTTACTCTCATCAACAGTTCTTTAGGTGCGTATGAAGAATTGAGGGGACAATTTAACGCCGGTTCCGTATGGCAAAGTTGACAAGCACTTTTTTCATGACAAGTTGATAAACTTGGAAGTTTTATCAGTTCTTCGCAAGAGGCAGTGCCCGTGAAAGATGAAATAAAAACTATGGGCACGAGTAGGGCTCGAACCCACGACGGTCTGCTTAGCAGCAAACGCAGCTTACCACTAAGCTACAGACACAACTTTACGAAAATTTTTAATTGAGTGTTTTCATGAATTAATTCTGTAAAAAAGAAACTTCCTTTGCTAAAGCTTGTTTAACAACCAACAACCTCGCATATCACAAAGTAACTTTTCATTCAAAATTGCAACAATTTTAACAACAAATCCGTAGCCTCAACATGAAAAGGAAGTAAATTAAAATCAAACTAATTAAAAATCTTAATCGAAAAAGGATTTCAACAACTAACCATATGCAGATAAATTTCAGCTTCAACACCAAAAGCACTCACAGCTGACATTCAAAAAAACGAAATTAATCCATTTGGAAATTATGGAGATTCTCGATATTTTAATTATTTGCTCATCGATTTCCACTGGCTCATAAAATGTCCTTGTCCTTTTTTGCCATGTTCTTGTTGTTGTTTTCGTAGGTGGTATTTCAATTTTAATGCACTAGCCATAGTGTGATGCTCGCAGTCAGATAATGATAAAAAAGCAGTTCATTACCTTTCGCATTATATTATGAAAAAATATTTAAAAACACGTACATTCGCCATTGACCATATGTATAGGTAGACTGATCCGTTGTAGACGCTTAAAATGTCACAAAACGTATGGCTGGCCAAGTGTTTTCATTTTTATT
This sequence comes from Sphaerophoria rueppellii, assembly GCA_920937365.1. NCBI lineage: Eukaryota > Metazoa > Arthropoda > Insecta > Diptera > Syrphidae > Sphaerophoria > Sphaerophoria rueppellii. The sequence goes on from CAKKXW010000004.1 coordinate 45,176,026, forward strand.
TTGTTTTTTTACCGGCTCCGGCTGACCCGACAATGTTATCCAGTGGCTAGCCTATAGTCCCAACTTACACTCCATTGAATCGCAACTCTTTATCCCACGAATGGGAATCGTCGAAGGGGAGATTGCAATTTTAATGCAACAACAGCAGCATATGGATTAAAAGTCTTCCAACCGAGAAAATAAAGCTATTTCGATATTAAATTTAAATCCGGCAAAAATACGGTTGAACTATGTGTGTGTTTGCTCAATAAAGCGAAAGCCATATTCAAAAGGCATGTAATACCGCCCCAGTTTGACTGGGCGCGCTCTCGTGCTGTATAAACACAGCCAGATACACCATTACTACGACATAATAACTTAATTAAATTGCAGGTCATATCCTGAGCCATATGTAATTCCTTCCGCACATTGAAAATTGCCAAATACAAAATCTGATGTTCTTCAGGGACGGATGTAGGAACATTTATTTTGTAAGGTCTAAGAATAGAGGGGCGCCTTTCGTTATTTTCAAGTACAATGTGAGGGTTTGGTTAAAATCAGTTTTATTTTGATTTCAGCTTATTTAATTTTTTGGCTATCAAATATGAAGATTACGCTTACAACTTATAGAGCTCAGGCTTTGTAAGATCAAGGAAAATGATTTCTTTCGAAACATTTGTGTATTGTGCAGATTCCTTACATCCTCATAGTCCCTCGTATTTCACACTGCCTTAGTTTACCCACAGTTTTGATAGGTTCTTTGAAAAGAATATGAATGAAGTCATATGGGCTCTTTAATAACAACCTACACTCCTGTTCAAAAGCTCTGCTGCCGCATAGCCGACATTCCGAAATATCACCACTCTTTGTGTCAATAACAATTTTCCGATAATCCTGTTGGTTACCCCTGCAGAATATACAAACATCAAAATCGTCGCGAAATTTGTAGTTAAATTGAAAAAAAAAAACCCAAACTATTCCACTACGTGCATCCTTTTCGAGATCAATTCCACACACACAACATCCTCGGTCGTCCCGATCCCAATTTCAATCCCAATCCAAAAAAGCAATTCCAATTCTATGTGTGTGCAATTACACACGTCTGAGCATGGCACACCATGACCCCCCCTACATGAATTCTTGTTCTATTTTTACTCTTATTTTCTCATCAAAGTTTCTTCTTCTATTTATTTCAACCAAACAAACACAGATTCTCCTCTATCCGGAAGAAGGTTGGGCACGTACAGCTGCCTCCAGCTATTGGACAATAACACCATGTTGGTGGCAACCAAATCGGTGTCGCATCGAAGAATTCATGGGCTCCCAACGGCAAGCAACCAAAGCCAAAATGCTCCCCATGGACAAGGGCTCACTGTTGATCCTGGGCCATTTCAATCGAAATCAAAGCACCGAAACCGAATTCAAGCTATACCTCAGTTCGAATATCTCCATGGAGGACTATAACATGGGCTATTGTCTGACCGGATTTGTGGAGAGGCGTTGTCCACAATCCAACGCCTTCCAAATGACACATTTTGCCGTGATAAAAAGGCAATGGCCGTCCATAGCTAATGATTGTAAAACAACATGAATCTCATTTCTTATGTAATAAATTTAATCTAACTTGTAAGTATTGCATTACAAACAAAAGGACACTCTAATTAATGTAATTTGATATTATATTTATATAAACAACATTTTGAGATAAGAAAAAAAACAGAGATAATGTTTTAGATGTTTTAGTACGTGTTTAGTGAATAAGGAGTAGTTTTTATTATACTTTACAACAACGCTTAGCGGGCGCCCTTTTCATTTTGTAAAAATATGTAAGAACAAATTAAAATGCTTATGCGAGAAGGCACAAGTTTTACTGTAATATTGTATGATATTATTTTTTAAAATGTATTTAACTGTTTTCGTAAATAAATTCTTCCTCTTTATACGAGTATAAGCTGAAAGAAATAGAAGAAGAAGTGAAACGATATAACGTATATGAATATCAAAATTTCGTCCAAAATTGGAGTTGGAGTATCCGGTCTAAATGCACATTTAAAAAGCAAAAATTAAAATAATTAATATATAAATAATAAAATATTTAAACGATATCATCGCACCATCATTTAAATTATTTTTCTCTACTTTTTTCCCACGGTTGCTTTTAAAGTCCTTTTGAAAATTCTGGCCAGATTATGTTCTCTTAACATCATTTTAGTTACTAAATATCCCGAGACCCAAATTTTCACTTAAAATTTAAGTAATTATGGCCTCCATTATAGGAAAGGGTAGATTCTTCAGAGGCGCAATATTGTTTCACAGGCTCATCACTTAGTGCGGTCTAAGTTGCAAGTGGGCATAGAATAAGAACAAAAAAAACACTACCACGAGCGAAACAACAAATAAGTTAACTAATATCAGTATTTCATAACTGGAAAAAATCAGTTAAGTCAGTAAGAAGTCATTTAACTTAAGCGAATTTGGTTTTAGTCAATAAGTTTTTTGACTGCAGTCAATTGACTTTCTTTTGAGTATTTTTGTCTAAAATGTTTCAAAAAAATTTGTTTTAGTTAAACATGGTATTGAGTCTATGCTATTGACTCACTTTTATCGCAGCACATACTGATATTTTCCTTTGAATTTACTTACTAACTTACTTATGGTGGCGCTACAGTCCAGGTCGGACCAGGGCCTCACCCAACAAACTTCTCCAGCCAGCTCTGTCCCTGGCTAACTGTCTCCAGTTGGTTCAGGTCCTCTACCACCTGTGTGCTCCACCAGAGTCGCGGTCTTCCTCTTCTGCGACGACGTCCTTCCGGATTGGATTCGAAGACTCTACGAGCCGGAGCATTATTTTCCATTCGCTCAACATGACCCAACCATCTAAGTCGTTGGACCTTATCTTTTCTGGCTAGGTCAGTGTCGCTGTACAGCTCGTACAGTTCTTGGTTGAATCTTCGTCTCCATTCTCCATTAATGCAGACAGGACCAAAAATCACTCGAAGAATTTTTCTCTCAAAGCAGTCCAAAGCGTTTTCATCAGATGTTGTCATAGTCCATGTCTCTGCACCATACATGAGGACCGGGATGATGAGGGTTTTGTAGTGTCACTTTAGTTGGTCGGTAGAGGACTTTACTACTCAATTGCCTTCTTATTCGAAAGAAGCAGCGATTGGCAAGAGTGATTCTTCGTTTGATTTCAGCGCTGGTGTTGTTGTCTGAGTTGATAGCGAACGCTCCACTGCCATCACGCTGTGTTCTTCCAATTATGTGCCTCTGATGTTGACATTGGAGCTTTGCACAATCTTTTCAAGAATGATGTTGAAGAAATCGCATGACAACGCATCGCCTTGTCTGAAACCAGACGGATGAGTTTTTCTGGGATGCCATAACTAGACATTGCTCTAAATAGTTGGTCTCTATAGACGCTGTCATACGCGGCCTTGAAATCGATGAAAAGATGGTAGGTATCGATTTGAAGTTCCTGGGTCTTCTCCAAGATCTGTCGTAGGGTGAATATTTGATCGATGGTGGACTTTCCAAGTCTGAAGCCACACTGATAAGGACCAACCAGGTTGTTGACGAGGACCTTCAAACGTTCACACAGCAGACAAGATCTTATAGGCGATGTTAAGGAGACTTATACCTCTGTAGTTGGTGCAGTTCAGGGGATCTCCTTTTTTGAGGATCGGGCATACGATGCTGAGGTTCCATTCATCGGGCATGCTTTCCTCCGACCAAATTTTGCGGATGAGCTGGTGAATGCTCCTAACCAAATTATCTCCGGCTGCTTTGTACAGTTCGGCGGCTAGCCTGTCTGCTCCAGCGACTTTGTTCGACTTTAGTTTAGATATCGTTATCTTCACTTCGTCTATGTCAAGTGGGTGGAATTGTTGGCCTTCTGCACCTAAATTGAATGGGTGCTGACCTGAATTTTCCCTGTGTTAAATCCTATGGAGAAGTTTGTCCAATAATTTACCCCAGTTTTGGATACGAGCGTATGCAACTGCTGTCCAACTTTCAGAGAGCAAGGGCGTATACTTAAGTAGCTACAGATGGTCAAAGGGTTGCTTAATTAGGACCCTAGTATGAAAATTATAATATCCTCCCGATGCAATACCCTTAATAGTCTGGTTGAGAAAAACGATTTCATTGGTGTGTTTTCTTTGTGACAATATAAGAAGAAGGGGTCCTAAATGGCTACCTTGAGGTACACTGAACATAGCAAGAAATAATTTACAGGCGCAATGTCTAAATTTCACTTAATGAGACTTATTTTTAAGATAGTTGAATATTATTTCAACTCTACCGTCTGTTGAATCACTTTTTTCGCTGACGCAAATAAATAGGGTTGACACTTTCTTAGACCCTTTTTATACAACGGAGAGATAGACAGTTGGAGTTTGTATAAAGCTGTTGCCTTAATGTGGTCGTCTTGAATGCACAGTGTCTTCCCCATTATTATTGAAAACCTTTTCAGTTTTATTGTGGCAGCAAGAACTCGTCTGCAACTGCAGTTGACGATTTAATTTTGTAGCAATTTTATAGCAAAGTACTGCATGCTGAAGGACATGTTCAATAAGCTAAACATTAGTTCAAAGTCTACTGCAATACAGCCAGCTTTTCAAGTGACAAAATTCTTGACAGGATGCAATTTTGCAAGCTGTATCCGGAATATTTAGTCTTCTCAACTCCATTTTTGAAACCGTGTTCCTCTTGGTAAGGCCAAATTTTGAGGCTGGAAGCACTCAGTAACATGATTTTTGAAAATGTTTGACATTGGTCTCGTTGGCACAAAACACCTTTAGGTATAAGTTTTACTTGAATATTTGGCCAATGTTTCTTTTATCTGTGGTTATTTTTGTGAGTTCAAAAATATGTTTGATTCTCTATTTTAACAAACAATAATAGGATAATGTAGTGCCCGTGGCCTGGTGCTTATGTGCATTGGTTGTTACGCAGAACGTTGTGGGTTCGAATTCTACTCGTGCCCATAAAGTTTTTGTTATTTCCATCATCCACGGGAACTGCCTCGTGCGAAAAACTGATAAAACTTCCAAGAGTATCACCTGTCATGAAAAATGTACTTCACAACTTTGCCGTTCGGAATCGGCGTTAACTTATAGTTCCCCTCAATTCTTCACATGCATCCAGAGAATTGTTGATGAGAGTAAGTCATTTAGGCCTTGGCTCTTTAAGAGCTGTTGCGCCACTCTATTTATTTATTTAATGATTAGCTGCTAATTTTTTCGGTTTATTCGAATTGTTTGGAAAGAGAAACTTTGCCGCACTATCTATAACTAGCACTGAATAAAAAGCACCTTATGATCGTATTCTACTGTAGAATCGTATTAAAAATACTATAATTTTTTATTTATTCCTCGTATTTAAGAGATTTTGCTATCATTTACATTAAAGGAATTGGGTTATAATGCATCAATTTCTTCTTGCATTGTGAACGGTGAGGGACTTTCCAATGCTATTTATGCACGATCTGTTTTTCTTCTAAACGGTTTAATGTTTCACATCTTCATTAAAGTGAGATCTTTTCTTTAATCAGTTCAATTTTCGTGGAAGAAAACAAAACTAATCTAATATTTTGCATTTTTTAAATCAAAATGGTTAAACTTTAAATATAATTTAAAATATTTATATATTTTCTTAACCTATCTATCATAATCTCATACACTTTAAAAAAAAAATGAATTCACACCCTGCCAAATGAACCGGGCTTCACTCCAATAAAACATGTGTAGAATTATTAAGTGTCAGTACCTGCTGTATTAAATATATTTTTTATTTAAGATAATTAAAATGAGAAAAATCAACTTACCGTAGAAATTGCAAGAGCTTCTTTAAATAAATTAAATCAAACCAATAAGTAATAAATCAATTAACAATAACAAAACTAATATTAAACTAAAATAGTATTGTTAATGCAACACAAAATGTTTGTATACATTATTGCTTATAGACAACAACACAAAAATCAAACAAATATATATACATACAATAGAAACATAAAAATAAAATATACTAATTTACATACGTATATTTAACAACCATATTGTATTAATACAAAAACAAAATAAAATCAAAAAAGAAGAAAATAAATCAAAACTAATATTTTGCGATAGAAAGAAATCTTAAATATTTGGCTTATTGTTTAAATATAATAACGATGTACTAGTACATTATATTTGCCACATATACAAAAGAAAAATTACAAACAAAAAATTATTTAATACGATTTGCTCAATTTTTTCGTCTTGGAAAACTAAAAAAAAAACAAACATTATTTTGTATAGTTTTAATTGGTATAAATGTAAAAATAAGAAAGTAACTAAACAAATTTAAACCATTGTTAAATAGTAAGTAATTTAAAGATTTAAAATGAAAACATTAAAAATCAATGGATTTTAACAAAAAATGTCAAATTTAAACATTCTCTTAGAACAAAAGCTTTTAGGCTGGTAAAAAAAAAAATCAATTTTAAGCTCAAAATCTTAAACAACAAATTATTAATATAAAAATAATTTAATAAAGATAGTTCCTTTTTTTGAAAGAAGGAGAAAAGCAAACTAATTGGCAAGAATACGATTTGTGTTTTATTTTAACAGGAAGCTGGTACCCATGTTTATTTTTGCAATTTTTCAATTTCACTCGAAAACATACGTTGTATGTTTTAAGAGTAATTGAACACTTATGTATGTTAATCGACCCACGTAGGTTCCAAAACTCCGTGTTTACTTTTCCATTAATAAGAACACTTCTTCAAATCTAAATTAGTTCTTCGTTCATACCCTACGACACGGAAAGAAAACGCTTACAAACAGTGCTGGCGGTCGCCTGGGTCTCCGCAATCCAGGGGCGCCAAGTCAGCCAGCATAACTTCAATACAGGCAACAAACAATCAATCAGGTTGTCAAGTTCTAAATCAAAAAATTCATAGGAAACTCGAAAAGTGTCATGAGTTCTTGTGTTGTTGTAGACGACTATTCTTTTCATTGTTTCCAAAAGTTCTTTTGTTTTTATTTTCACCATATCTACCCTACACTTAGAAAACACTAGAGAGAATTGAGATAGTGTTTAGTAAAAACAACATTGAGTATCGTTATAGGCGCTGTATTCTTAATCGCTATAGTAGTCCTATGAGATTTTTTGAGGTAAAGCTGGATCTTCTTTCTAAAGGGTTTTTCAATAGGGACGCTACAAAAGTAGACCGATAGGGACAGCAAACGACGCCATATTTTTTCCCGCTCTTTTGACACTTCTCTCTAGTAAGGTTTGCCATTTTATCATGGAAAGGAATACGATCCAACAACGAGTTGAAATTATTCAAATTTACTACCGAAATTCGGAGTCAGTGGTCAACACTTTAAGAGCGCTACTCATCTTCAGCGATGAGGCTCATTTCTAGCTGGATGGCTTCGTCAATAAGCAAAATATGCGTTATATTGGTCAGGCAGCAATCCACATGTGCTTCACGAGGCACCATAACATCCCGAAAAAATCAGTGTTTGGTGCGGTTTACATGCTGGTGGTGTCATTGGGCCGTACTTATTCCGTGATGATCAAGACTGACTGTGAATGGGAATCGCTACCGCTCAATGCTAACCGATTATTTTTGAAATGAATTGGATGATATGGACTTGGACGATATGTGGTTTCAACACATGTCACATGTCAAACAATCGAATTATTGAGAACGAAGTTCGATGAGCGTATTATCTCCAGAAATCGACCTGTGAATTGGCTGCCTCGTTCATGCGATTTAACGCCGTTAGACTACTTAGTGTGGGGCTACGTCAAATCTATGGCAAGCGTGCCCGTGGTGGCCATGCAAAAGAAATCGAGTTCCATACATAATGGCATCAAATGTACTTCCACAGGAATTCAAAATTTCATCGATATCTAAAACCGTTTTTGTTTTATTAAATACAATTTTGTAGCGTCCCTATTGATTAACCCTTTAGTATAACGAGCTTCAAGTTTTCACGTTATATTTCAGTTCATAGTTGAACCCATTTCACGCAAAATCAGCACTCAGACTTTGTAAAGCCGTCAAAATCACAGTCATGCTTGGATGGAAATCAGTTATATTAATACACGCAGTTATTCTTTTAAGTATAAATTCTACTTTTTTATCAACTTGCATTTTTATATTCGACTCGCCTGGGGTGCCAAGATTGCAAGGCCGGCCCTGTTTACAACCACTTATTCAAATGATACAGTTTCTAAGAAAGTTTTACTTGTATTTACCACACAACCCAACTATTCGCATTTGTCTCCTTAAACCAATATTGAAATAATAACCCTTGACATTATTATAGTTATTCTTAACTTAATTTAACTCAATAACTTTTCACGACAATTAACACGCCCACATTCAACCCCCTATCCTCCTTTAAAGAAAAGCCTTCCAGTTTATCGATCAAATACTATTGCAAAAGCAAATAAGAAACCATGCTTCAGTCAACCACGCGTGTATTTACGCTCGTTTATAATTAAATAACCAACAACGCCAAACCAAAATTTCCTCCAAGAAAAAAAAAAATCTCCCCTAAACGGAAGCATCATTGCTTTGAGCGCCAGCCGTCATTAAAAGCTGATTCTCCGCCTCAATGTCAAATTTATTCCCTTTGGAACTTTTTACAAAGCAAAAACAAAAAAAAAAACTCACTAAACCCAATTAATCCTCTGAAATTTGAAACATAAAACAAGCATTGCTATCTACTTTCATCTCGCAAAGCCTCCATAAAAACACTTGGAACACATAAAACAGATAATCTGGCACCTGAGTGTCTTAAAATTAAAACAGCTCGAGTTGGGAGGCAGAGTCGGATATGTGACACCTTTAATAGACAGCAGTGATGTTTTTTTTTCTATTTTTTGTACTTTCACAACTTAAAGAGTATATTATAAAAGTAGGCTCCTGTTTAAGGGTGCGAGCATTAGGACCTTTAATTCAATTGCCACACGCACCGGTGTGCTTGTTTTGTTAGAGATGTTCTTTCTGTTAGGAGAAAGTAATAAAATGAAGGAAGGAAAACGAAAAGCTTTCCATCATTCACAAACACCCTCCGAAATATGCAAACATCATAAAGAGTTTTCACTATAGATTACAGAAAAACGCAACTTTACTCGGATATATGTTATGGGGGAGTAGATAGCTGCGTGTACGAAATGAACATGAAGCTCTGGCAAGACAAACCTATGAGAAACTTAGTGCTTCAAAGTATTCAACAATATACAGTGCTGAGTAAAGATGACTTTATGTCTGTTATGTCTTAAGAACATAAAATATAAAAGTCATGTTTCTTCTCAGTTGGTTTCTCAGCTCCGGTTTAACGATGAGCATAAAAAGTATTTGAAAAGAAGAGCAGTGTTTAGATGTATGCCTATGTAGATATAGCAAACTTGGTGTTTTCGAGGTATGATTTAAAAAATTAGACTGGTTTTTCTTGACAAAGATTGTTCTCAGAAATGACCCCATTTAATATAAGTACATTTAAACCAATAATATCTTACAAGTTTGTCTACTATTTACATTTTTAATTTTTGGATAACAACACCAAAGCAGATCATACCTTCTTTCACAACAAAAAACTGAGAATGGTGAAAATCAAGGAGAACTCTGAAAAGAAAAATTTATTACATCAGTCTACCTATTTTTGAGTCTTTACATATCAAAGTAATTCTATTACATATTATGTCGATAAAACTCTTTTTCAAATAACTGGCAATAATGCGTTAATTTCGACCAAATTTGAATACCATACATTTTTTTTTTTAAATCATTTAAAAAAGGCAAAATTTGTTTGGGTAATTTGAGACGTTACCGCAGCAAATGAATCGGAAGATTTCAAATATGAATAATTTTTCCTGTTTTTGCAAAGTATTCAGTTATCCTTCGCTCCTATTGGTCGTAACGTGATGTTATACACAGAGCCTAAGGCCTTGCTCAATAAATGGACTCTCCAACAAAAAAGGAATTGTTTCTACTAGGGCTACAAATGATGAATCGTTTACGAATCATATATGATTAAAGTTTGAAAATGATGAATCATGCATGAATTATGGCTACAAATGATGAATTATATATGAATCATGGTTATATATCAAAAAATAACATATGAATCATATATGATTCATATTTTAAAGTGTGGAATCAAATATAGTTCATGGTAAAAATAAGGATTCGTTATTCATGACGGTAAAAGATGAATCAAATGCAATTCAAGGCTGCAAATGATAAATCAAATGTGACCCATAATACTAAATTATGAATCAAATATGGTTCATATCTGCACATGATGAATCATGTAGTTATACAGGGTGATTCACGAGCGTTGTGCCAAAAATCTAAAGCGTGTAGGTTGAGTTAAGACAAGAAAAAAATCGTATAGGAGGGGGGAGTCTATTCCCCCCCGTTTAGCCAGGAGGGGAAATTTTCTGAAAAATTGACTTATTTTATAAAAAAAAAAACTATTAAAAATCAACGGCTTCGTTTACAACACTGTGTTGTACCTTTTTGGAAAGCCAGAAACATCTTCTTTCATTTTGTTTTTAAATTAAATTATTTTAACGAATAGTTTAAGAAATATTAATTTTCAAACTCAAAATTTTCAAAAAAAAAAAGACAAAAAACTCATTTTTGAATTAAGATTTTTCAAAATTGTATGTAATTAAGTACTAATTCTGTTTTAAAAATTCAATGCCATTGTTAATTTTTAGTCGAAAACAGATAACCGGATGCAAAATTGTCTTTTCGTTTTTGAAAAATAAAAAAAGAACCAGAACCACTTTTTTCTGCTTTTTGGTGCTTAGAGATGAAACTGAACGCAACTACTTTGAAAGGATTTTCTGGACGGATGAGGCACAGTTTACGAGGGATGGAGTCACTAACTTTCACAATTAACATCACTGGAGTGAATCCAATCCACACAACAAAAAGCAGAATAAATCGCAACACCGCTTTAGCTGTAACGTCTGTCTTGGTATTGTTGGACACATCGTGATCGAACCCCGATTTCTGAATTCCGTTATTAATGGAAAATCATGCCTAGAGTTCTTACGAGACCTTTTGCCCGATTTATTGGACAACGTTCCATTGGCTGTAACCGATAGTTTAATCTATCAACAAGATGGTGCTCCAGCACACTATAGCTTACAAGTGAGAAACTGGCTTAAGTTTCTCACTTGTAAACTCCTAGCAGGTAGAACCCTTCACCGGCAGGTGGCCGCGGCCCCCAGGCATAATAAGAAAAATTTCAGGGCAGTTTTCAGTCGTTATCAATGAACAAAATGATTAATCCGGGGAAAATACAATACTTTTCTACTTTATTGAGGTCGCATAGAATTCCAATTACAGAGCAAATATTAAAAGAAAGGTTAATGTTTCATAAATTAATAAAACTAAAAGTTGAGATAGGTAAAAATAAAAACAAAGATTTTCTTAGAAAAAAAGTGGTTCTGGTTTTTTTCTTATTTCTCAAAAACGGAAAGACATTTTTGCATCCGGTTTTCTGTTTTCGACTAAAAATTAACAATGGCATTGAATTTTTAAAACAACATTAGTACTCAATTACATAAAATTAAAAAAAAAAAAAACAGTTCAAAAATGATTTTTTTGTTTTTTTTTTTTGTTGAAAATTTTGAGTTTGAAAATTAATATTTCTTAAACTATTCGTTAAAACAATTTAATTTAAAAACAAAATGAAAGAAGGTGTTTCTGACTTTCCAATACACACGGGTGTAAACGAGCCGTTTTTATATTTTTTTTATAAAATAAGTCAAATTTTCAGAAAATTGCTCCTCCCGTCTAAACGGGGGGAATAGACCCCTCTCCCATACGATCTTTTTCTTGTCTCAGCTCAACCTACACGCTCTAGCTTTTTGGCACAACGCTCACGCTGTATAATTCAAAGTATAAAGTTATAAATTAAATTAATCATATTAAAAATGATGAATCATTCACTATTAATAGCTGCAAATGATGAATCAAATCTGATTCATGGCCGCAAATGATCAAATGTGATTCGTGACATAAAATGATGAATGAAATATGATTTATGGCAGAAAATGATTAGTCACATTTATGATTATATTTCGGAAATAATATTGAATCAAATATGCTTCCGATAAAAAAAAACATGCATCATCAGTATTAATGCTTAAATAATAAAGTATGATTGATGGCTGAAAATGATGAATCAAATGTTATCCAGGACACTAAACGATGAATCAACTATGATTCATGGCAGAAATTGATGAATCTTGCATAATTCATGGATGCAAATGCAAACTCATGTGTATACTTACATCACGAAATAATGTGTGAATCATATATTTTTCATGGAATCAAAGGGTGAATCAAATATGATACACATTAACAAATGATGAATCATGAATGATTAATGGCTGAAAATCGTAAATCAGATGTGATTCATATGTATATAATTCATAGTGAATCTCGTCTTATCTGCCTTCGGATCAACTTCAAAATAAAAACTGTATACAGAGTTTTTTTTCAAAATGCAATGTGATTTGCTTGAGTCCTATTGAAATAGAGAGAGGTAAAATTTTTCTCAAGCTTCACAGTTTATTTTACACTTTAACGTAGTTTGAAATCTTTCAATCACTCGATAAAATTTTTAATTTCGTAGACAAACATTTAAAAAAATTTATAGTTTTTCACTTTATTACTATTATTATAGGGGGTTGACTTCAGAAAACCGAAATACCCTGTTCCTATTTGTTACCATGTAAAAACTTGTATTTTGACATCCTTAAATGGTCTCAAAAGTCATATATAATAATTGGGTCAGGCTTCAAAGGTCACAAAATATCACGAATATTAAATTTTTCCGAACAGCTCGTTTGCTATGGGTTTTATGCTATTTGTATGTTCAATAATATTAGAAAGAATTAAATTCTCCACAGCTTTTGAGTTTAACATTGTTTCGTACCTAGAACTGTTCGAGGTAGTAGGCGGAGAGCGCGCGGTCAGATAACCATGTAAGATCAACTGTCGTAGTATCAAGGTGTAACTACTTCTAAATGTATATTGTTCTAATTAAAAACCATAGAACAGACAAATTTCTTCACAGCACTACTATGACATTTTTAAGAGGCAAAGAGTTGCTAAGTGTTAAAGCTGTTAGTTTAAAATGCTTTTAAGTTTTCGTTTCACCATCAGATGAGGCAAACAAACTCAGTTGCAGTGTGTTTTCAGCTTTCTAAGCACTCAAGTGCGTGGTGGCTTTTAAAAGCACCCTCGCCTAAAACATCCAATTAGAAACAGTTCACTATTTCGAAACCCATAAGTCCCTTTCCATATCTCTGTCATCACGCACAACTCCACCTCCACTATGGAATCAATCAAACTTTGTCCACAAAGTCGGCAATAAGGGATGAGCTTTTTGAAGTATCATATATTCAGTTGGAAAGAGGCAGGATATGGGTGTGTAGGTACCTTTTAGGATTTGTTTTATATATGTTCGATACTAGAATCGGCCTTGCAACGTCCATTAAAAACTTTGAAGTGGAGCGAACTTTTCAAATCGAAAATCAATTCTCCGAGCGAATGAACAGAAAGACAAGAGGGGACAACAGGAGAAGATGGAGAACTCTATCTTCTGTCTAATGCCATATCCTTTTGACCTGAATGAAATATTACAGTCGTTTACTTGATAGAACTTTGCAGAAGCGGAAGGTAAGAATAATCCATGTCTTGTATTCCGCCTCTATGCCTGGGGCTTCCTGCCAATGAACTGGGGCCGGGGAATGGTGGTGTACTTTGTAAATTTCTCCTCATTAATTTGTTCTTTTCGAGTCGTTTCTCGCTGCAATTTAGAATGAACGAACCCCCCAGTTAAACCATGAAGAATAGGGGCCGACAGAAGAACACTCTGTCAGCCATTTTGCCCTCTCGTTTGGCTGCTTTTTTCCAGCCACCCGTAATTTGTTTAACCTTTTTTTTTTGATTAACTTGTCAATGTTCGCAAATTATATCCTTTGTACATGATTTTCTTAGCAACAGTTTTCTAACTGTGTTCCGACTGCGATTGTGAGTACCTCAAAAAAAAGGAAGTAGGCACTTCCGTTAAGCTCTTCGGGTTAAATAAAATCGCTCAACCATTCAATTTTACCATATTAACATAAATTATTATGTTTGACAGTTTTATGGTAAATTATACGCCCAAGGTGGTCTTACAGAGGGATTACGTTTTGTTGTGTATACCTACTTGCAGGCACAAGAGAGTGGTCTTTTCAAAACTGTTCCTTAACCCCTGTCTGGTGCCTATTCCAGTGGATTTAAATATTGTTAAAGTATATGTATTGGATGTTTTAAGTCCAGGGGGTTTATATTTTAAATTAAATTTTAATTTTCACATAAAGCTTGAAATGAGAACATCTAAATCTTATACCGCGGTATAAGGGGTGTTTATTGCAAAATTGTTTATTTTAATGGGGTTCATATTATTTAAACTTGTTGTATACCAAATAAAGAAGACTGACTGAAGCAGCTCAAGTTTTAACAAGTTAGAATTGTTTGCAGCTAGCAACCCAGAGAGCGTCTTATAATTCACTGATGCTGTTCTTCATGGTACTTTGTTTTGAGATAAAAAAAAATGTTATAAAAAATTGATCTAATTCAATTTATAACGGTGGACCCGTGGAATTTCCTGATTGAAATAAGAGTAACTTTGGCACCGCATTTGTTATGCAACGTGTCGTTAGGTTAGGTTAAGTTAAAGAAGGTTGTGGATACAGAATCCACACACTTAGGCCAAAAGAAAAGGCTCATGAATCTAGAGAATTACTTCTAACTAGTTTGTTATCTTTAAGGCTGTTTCTTTAAGCAGAAGTTTACATTTAGCTATTGGTTATACCTATCTTCTCCCTTTCAGGTGAAATAGGTATGGCGGTTCCATTTTTACGAGTTCATCGGCTCTACAATTTCCTGTGATGTCTCTGTGGACCAGCACCCAACAGATGTGAATGTCAAATTGCTGAGCCATCTCCATAAGAGGCGATCGACAATCGAAGGCCGTTTGAAATTTGGTTGAGACACCGTCAAGAGATTTAATAGCAGCCCGACTGTCAGAGAAGATGCAGATATCAGAAGTTGATATTACCATTTCTCTTAACCAGGAGAGAACCTAACGAGTGCTCCTTTGATACTCTCCAATTCAATATTTTATTTGAGATATGTAACGAGACCAGAGTGATATCTAATACTGCTTGTCGATTTTTAGTAACGAAGATTGGTTCATTACCTACGTTACTTACTACCAGATTAGTTGTTAAAATATAATCAAAAAGAGACTCACCTCTGTCATTTATATCGGTACTACCCCACGTAGTATGGTGCGCATTGGCGTCACAACCGATAATTAGGTTCGTTTTCCGTCTTCTGGATTCAGCGACCGTCTTCTGGATTCAGCGATCGTCTTCTCCAGTGTGGTACCAGGCAGTGAGCCCTGGTGGTCGTGGCCCAAATACGCTGATACCAGCCAGTAGGTATGGTTGTTGATTACCATACTGGCTGTGGTGACGTCTTTATCACTGAAATTAGGGAGTAAAAATACATTAAGAATACGTTTTACTACTATGCAGGACCTTGGGTTACCTCTTCCTCAAACCAGGGATTTCACAATCCAGGGCTCTTGGTTAAGAACGAAATCTTCCCCAGATTTTGATAGGCGGAGAAGGAGGGAGGCCGAAGCCTTTGAAGAGTGTTGGAGATTAATCTGTACTATTTGCAGCATTTTGGCTACAAGTAGGCAGATCAACCTCCACCACTGTTAAATCCAGTTCATCCAGATCAGACGAAGAGGAACCTTACAGTTCATCTTCTTCCTCACTGGGGAGAACTTTGGATGAGTCATCAGTCTCCATTAGGGATAAACTTTTGACAATTACGGAAGAAGACTGTGCCGCGACAGAAGAAGGCACTTTGGGCACCCCTATGAAAATCTCTTTAGTTCATGTTGCTAGTTAAAGCAACAACAAAAAGACAAAATAATAAGTTTTTACCAATTTAATTTACAAAAAGAAAGTTCACATAATTGATTATTAAAAATCTTTCTATCAGTTCAATTAATAAAAAAAAAGGATTAGATTTCCCCAAAAAAATGAATTTTAGAAATCTAATTTATTTTTATCTGGGACACCCTGTACCGAGGTTTTTCCCCAAAAAACAATAACAGAAAAATTTAGCCGCGATCCAAAAACCCTACCTCAAAGAGCTCTATGAAGTTGGTATAAGGGGCATACTTAACACTTATACGCGACAACAAAAAAAACAATTGGGAAACTCTAACCTCACAAATAACTGGTAAACTGACTAACAGAAATAAATAATGAATAACAAAAAAATAAATAATAGTAATAATTAATAAAAGTAAATAAATGAAGAAATCAATAAATAAATAAATAAATAACAAAATAAATAAGTAAATAAATAAATAAATAAATAACATAATATATAGCTTATTACTAAAAGACAAACACGAACACATAGAATATTTCTTGTTTTTCTTATTCTTAGTGACAATTATAACCAAAAACCTGATTGTGGGGCCTTTACGGGGCGCAAAATGGAACGCACCCACCGGTTTCGACTGTTCCTATATTGACAGCGTGGGGGTCTCTGTGGCCTTACTTGGACGTCTTTTTTCGTTGCATATGTGGCTATTCACTGAGGATTCGGCTAACCTCAAAATTATTAAAAAAAAACTTTGTTGCCAAAAAAAAATGTTCACGGCGGCCCACTAAATGGGTCCGCCTGCAGCCTTCGAACTGGGTTCCAAACTCCACTTGCCACTGTCGTTCTCTATTTTTTCCTTCTTCGTGACTCCTCTTTGATCGTTTTGTTTGTTTATAATTTACTAGCAAATTCCCTGCCCGCTTCGCAGGGCTTGCAAAAAACGGTCGTGAAATTAGGGATTGGCTGGATGAAGAATACGGTATTCGATGGATCGCAGAAATGGAACATTATTCCTAGAAATATTGTGTCTGTACTTGCTAATCTGATGAATTCTATTGGTTTTTCAATTCTTTTATATCAATTTTTTAGATCATGTACCCATTAAACATACCCCAAATTTATCTGTCTGAGAAGAGTTTAGTTAGTTAGGGTTTTGACAGCAAGCCAGGTAGGCATACGTATACTTTTAACCCTCTTCAAGATTGCACAGTGTTATAAATTTTCTTGAAACTATCAATTCTTGGGAAATTTTGAAGTGCTACAATAAAAATATTGAAAAAAAAAACCTAAATTCGGTTTTCTTTCCTGTTTTAGATTTTTTCAAGTGTAATAAAATGTATGGGTTTTAAATACGCTTATCAATGAGATTTTATTTAATAATTTTTTTTGTTCATTAGGTAAAAATAAGAAAACTTTGTGTTCCTTACACATTATTTGAAAAAAATTAAATTAAAGTCAAAATTTTGTTCGGGCAAGAAAAAAATGAATACCATTTAAAAATTGACCGTAACATGAGTCAGGGAAGGGTACACCAAAGTTAGCCTCTTTTTAATTCGTCAAAAAGTAATGAAAAAGAAAGAAATCAGACAGATAATTATAGAATATGACCAAGAATCACATTCCAAAGGTTGGCATACAAATTACAGGATACCCTGTATAGTTGACCATGAAAAAAACTGGTATTTCTAAATCAACACCACATATTTTTAACAATTGACCTTGCGTCTTATTTATTTTTGACAGGGAATGCAAGTCGAACAGGAAACTGACGACGTTTAGAATTAAATGACATATCTGGTAGCCCATTTGCCATTGACTTCTTTACGGCTTGTCTTGTACTACTTCAAAGTTTAAGTTGATTGATGTTCCAAAACATAGAAATTGACGCTCATACTTTCAGAGTTAAAAAATGTGGTGGCAGTCCTGGAATATGAATCAAAAAAATTCAAAAACTCAGTCTCGTCGTAAAAATTTCTACATCGTTTTCATTTTTGTAATTCTGTCAAACTATTTGTGACCAAAATATTGTCCACTAATTTATCTCGTTCAAAATAAATTCTTGCATCGATTTTAGAAAGACTTTTATCTGCACCAGCTAATATTGCACTTCAACTCAACTAAACGTGGTTTTTTAATTTTCCTTACATTTGGAAAGACATCTTGAATCAACTGTTGCTTTGGACTTGCATTACAATAAAAATTGTTTGGAAGTGAAATTCGACCTTTAGAATCAAGTGAAATTATTCCACTTCCAATGTCCAATAATTGCTTAGGAAATTCTGCTGTAGATACATCGTTCAGTAACTGCACACGAACATTTTTGGCAAATGTAAGTTTCCTGAAATACCTCCATAAAGTAGATGGTTTTAAACAACTCAATTCGTCTGCAGCAGTTGACCGTGGTATAATCGGCAAAGTTTGTCCTCAGCAGCCACAAGATATAGGGCTCCAAATTTTTTAAGTTGTGGGATTAAAGGCTTAAAGTACCGGGTTCATCTCAAAAATATTTACCAATACTTTGATTGACCACATCTTGCATAATGGTGTAATACACATATATACTTTTGTTGACCATGTTACTTAATCTCAATAGTTTGCGCAAATATTCGTAATCCAATGCAATTTGATTAGTGTCTTTAACGAAGTAGTGCTTGATCAAGAACATCTTACGCTGCACAACTTCGAGCAACCAATTCAATTGTGGCAATGCTTTATTCGCAAAACATTTTTGTACACAGATGTGCCAGTTCAATTTGAAAGCATTCAGTTCTCCATCAAATTGTCATTTGCAATGACAATGACTATTGACTCAAGGCCAATTTCTGTTTGTGGGTTAGATTTAAGCACACCATGTTATCAAACTATATTAATGACATATTCCATCAACGTTCACAACATTATAAATAAGCCTCTACCTGTCACATACTCATATACCAGAAACGCACTCACTAAAAACAATAGGATATACATAAATGTATTTTCATACTCTAGAAATTTCATACATCAAAACAACGTTTGCCGGGTCAGCTAGTTCAAATATAATTTCATATCTTCACTGACATTTTTTTTTTCGATCGAATAAAAATATTTGTCACAATTCTCAGACGAAATTGAGTATTCGTATATTGATCTTTTTTTTTGGAGTGCGAAATATAAAATTCTTTAGCATTTTAAACATTTGAACCATTTGTGATTTGAAAAGTATACATTTTATTGTTGCTAAACCTTCTACCCTAAAACCTCTTGCATTTAGAGAAAAAATTAGGAAAATCGGTCAATCAGTGTGCCCGGTTAGCGAACGAACACAAAAATTAGGCTGTTCTTTTATATACATAGATGTTTAATAGTTTTTTTTTATGTTCCGGGGCCACTTTTTTTATATATTTTTTCTAGTTTTGAGTTTTTTCTTGGTTTTTTTATCACTATTTAAGTTTTCGTTTATTTATTTTTTTAGACCACACCACGTAAAAAAATTGCTATTCTCTTCTAGAGAGTCTTTCATATTTTCCCCATGCCGACATCTGTCAGATCAGACAACATAGAGAATATATAATACCTAGAGTCGCGACCTTTTCCTCCCTTGCCGAAAACACCCTCAAAATTTTTCTGAGGTGAACTCTCACAATACTCTTTTTTTTCGTGTCCGTGAATCTGTGTAAGAGGTGAACTGTCACAATCCTCTCTTTTTTTCGTGTCCAAGAACCTGTGTAAGAGGTGACAAAAGAGTGAGCACTCAGCCGTGACAAAATTTTTTTCCTGATGCACAAACCCAAAGTGACAGACTTCCACCACAGCAGATACGAGACTAAACGCACGACTTTTTTTTAAGATTTATTAAGATGTTTGATACAAATATTGGTAAATTATAGTTCAATTATATGTTAAAAGTGCAAAGAAACAATATAACGTATTTATTTTTCATATTACATGCATTTTTTGTATGTTTGAGTTTTTTTTTTTGAAAATGCTGAGCTCAACGGAATCTTATTTTCGAAATCTGAGCCCATGAAACCCACCTCGACTCCAACCTGAGCATTGTATCTAACTCAGTGCGAATGTATTGGTGCAGTTTCTCATTTAAAAAGCATTGGAAAACTAACACATTCTCACTGGGTTAGTACAAAACGACCAAATTGCAGCTTGTAGGCAAAAAGAGAGCGAACACCCGATGTCGTGACTCTAGGTATTATATATTCTCTATGTCAGACAACTCATCCCAATCCCCGATCAAAGAGTTTGATCTCTGATCTTTTGGTGTCCCCATCGACCTCGACCTAGCGCCACCTACTAACAAGCAGAGAAATCTATATTTTTGCATGGGTTTGTATTGAGGAAATATGAAGCAGAGTAAATTGAATGTCAATCTTGATAATACCAGTAATAGATATACAAATCTTAACCCTTTGTATACATATTTGGGAAATAGTCTCAAGTTGGCAGGCGATGGTGGCGCCATCTTCAGAATTTTGACCGAAACAGTTGTTTTTTACCAAGCAGAGAACATACTCTGCTTGGTCGGCCTTCGTAACAGCTCAAATGAAGCGCCTACCTCATCTTTCTTATAGATACGGAGCGTAATCGTCTCGAACCCGTATCTTATCACTCTTTTGTCTCGCGCCAGAGAAGCCGCGGAGTCCTTATTGATTACGATGATCGCACTTCGATGAAGACCCTTCGGCTCCTCCAGTTTCGCAATCTTTCAGTCGTGACAAAAGAGGTCCGGGTTGCTGAGCCTGATCATCTCATGGATGTCTTTTGGACATGAGGGCTCTATCGGGATCCATATACGAGTTCACGGCCTGCAAGGAATATCTCCCTTTGCAACAACCTCGAGTTATGCGCCTGGCCCAGCATGCCGACAAGCAAGAATTCCAAACGATGAGTTTGACTTTTTTTTTTTTTTCTTTTTTACACACTATCAGAATTGGTCGTATAGGCTTATAGCAAGCACCATATTACGACCAATGGTTTGCCAACACAGGTACTGTGTTATACCACCGGCTCATCACTTAGTGTGGCGTTAGTTGTTAAGCACATAACGAAACTAAAACAAATAACACAACACACATAAATAATAAATAATTAACATAAAATAAAGACAAAAAAAATTTTACAAAATCAAAATAAAACATTAAAAAAGTGGAACACTGGTTTTCAAAATTATTTTAAGTTGAATTTTACTTAAATTAAAATCAAAAAGTTTTGAGTTCCAGTTTATAAGTTTACCCATACGTGTCAAAGGCTCATGCATTCCATAATTAGTACGGTGAATATGGATCTTAATCAGATCCTGACTGCGAAGATTATAACCTCCCCCTCGAGAGCAAAACAAAATTTTACAGAGAAGGTCAGGAGCATCAGTGACTCCAGTTATAATTTGATGGAAAAATACAATATCATTATTATTTCTTCTCTGTTGTAGTGTTTGCATGTTAAGGATTGACAAACGATTTTCGTATGGAAGGGTATTTAGGGGATCAATCCACTGAAACCCTTTTAACAAAAAACGACTTTGATGCCAACCCCCATCGCTTGTTGCAGGCGGTGGACCCGGATGCTCTTCCATGACTTTGAGAAGGCCAGCTGAGAGCCCCAGTTTCACCATCTTTCAACGGTCAGAGGTAATCGTGCTATCAATATTGCTCCTATCAATGACCGCAACCACGATTTTGTTGTGCTCCTTAGGTACAGCACTAAATGGTTTAGAGGGAGGTGCTCTTGGAATGTTGGGAGTTCTGGTTTTATGCACTTTGGGCTTTTTGGGGACGGGAGTGGACTCCTCCAAAGACCTTTGTCGCTTTGACGTGGAGTCGCAGCTGGCCGTAGTTTTGGCTAGGATGGATTTAGCCCACTCAGTCCTTTTGTTATGGATGGGATTACTTCCATCCCCTGATTTGCATCAGAGGATTTCATTATTCTCATCGCATAACGCCGTTGCTTTTAGAGCTCCTAGGTTGGATGGCGGTCCTCGTGGTGACAGCAGGATCATTATTCACGAACTTGCTAGCTTATTGTAATCACATATAGGTAGGTATTTAGGTAGCCTATTCGTATTATTTAGGTATGAGATCATGTCTTTTATCTTGAATTCTGAGAGTTCCTCAATACCGTTGAAGAGTTCTTTACCTAAGTGGAGTGTTCTTTTCCTAGCCAAGGCTAGCAGAGAAAGCGTGGCACCGCTTCCTTTTCATTCTGGTCCTCACAGCTATTTTGCCCAATTTTGCCGCATGCTCCCTAATGGGCCAATGCCCTGGGCACGTAGCAACAATTCTGGCGTTCGTCTAATGCAAATATTTCCGCAACCAGTGCTCAGAATTAAGTTTGGCTTTCAGGAATAAGCTTAGTATAATGAGAATATAATGGGTCGTATGCAAAAAGATGAGATCAAACTCTGTACTCACTTTTTTGAGAACTTTTTTAAAGTGGTATGCAAAAAAAAAAGTACTTGCCAAGTAACATCTCAACTTGTGAGTTCAATCTCAGAGGGATGAGATCGATCTCACAATGAAAGCTCACCATGAGATTGAGCTCGTATTCATAATGCAAAAAGATAAGAAACCACTTAGTTACATGAGATCGATCTCAAAAATTGTAACACATGGCATTTTTCGGACTCGGTTCACAGAAAACAGTATGAATGGCCAAGTTTATTTTTAATTATGTCGGACAAAGAATTTATTAAGAAAAAAAGGTGTCTAATTGGTGATCATTTTCGCCGTTGTATCGCTTTAGTGAAGAAGAGTTGTGCGATTGTTGACGGAAGAATTTTTGGGGCCGAGCTCAGAAACACGTGATGGTGTTTTCACAATCCAAAAAAAATAGGAATCTTTCTGCGATACATAGGAGACCCCGGTTTCCAAATTGAAATAGGTGAAGACGTTGGAGATTATCAATCAACGGCGGCCTCTAGAGTGATGCAGCAAGTTTCTGCAGAAATAGCAAACCAAACACCGAATTGGATTATATTCCCACATACTGCGAAAGAAATACAAGAACAAGAAGCGCAAAGGCTATGAAGCAGGAAGTACGAGTTTCCTAATGCAATTGGTGTTCTAGATTGTACTCATGCCGTAAAAGGAAACCTTTGACCTAGCAAGAGGACATTACATTAATCGTAAAAGATACTACTCCTTTAATGTTCAAGCTTCACGCAATGCGGAAGAAAAGTTTACAAGTGTTGAAGTTTGCTGGCTAGTTATTTGTTTGTTAGTGATTTCGATTCCAAATTGGCTTTTATATAGGATGTAATTATTTTGAGCACATCATCATTCTTCTCGCCTTATGAATAGACAACTGCGATTTTTCTAACGAAATATTATTGTTTTAAAGTTCTTTTACTAAAAACTAATTAAAATTTTCCGAATCACTATTTATATATACGTAGGATCGCGCACATTATAATGTTTTGGAACATCAATAAACCTATTTTTTGCAATGGTACAAGACTTGACGTTAATGACATATCCGATTGAAGCTACCATTTTCTATGGAAAATTCAAAGGCGAAGATGTTTTGATTCAACGAATTCCAACTTGCAATCGCTATAACCATTAAAAAAAGGCACAAGGTCCATTTATTTAATTAGCTAGTAATATTATTAAGATGTTATCCATTTAATCAACAATCGAAAAACGGGTGTTGGAACACTAGACGATAAACAACTATTGTGCTAGCAACACTAGTTGCGGGCGGACGGTTACAATCAATTTGAACCGATATGGTCGAATGATAACACATTTTTTTTTTGCTTCCAACAAGACGTGCTAACAAGCCACAAGCGAAGTTTCCTAGTTGCGTAATTTCACGTTTTGGCGACGTCAGTTATAGCCACCAAAGTCTTAGGATTGGCATTGGACACCGTTGGATTTTTTCTGTGAGACAATGCAAAAGACCGTGTTTACGTGAATAGTCTCCGAACTCTAGACGCGGCCGAGATTTCCCCCCCGATAGTATGTTATTTCAAGAAGCCCTATTAATGGTAGCTTAGTGGTAAGGACTGCGTTGGACTGCTAAGCAGAACGTCGTGGGTTCGAATCCTACTCTGGCCCAAAGTTTTTATTTCATCTTTCACGGACTACTGCCTCTTGCGAAGAACTGACAAAACTTCCAAGAGTATCATCTGTCATGAAAAAGTGCTTCTCAACTTTGCCGTTCGGAATCGGCGTTAAATTGTAGGTCCCCTCAATTCTTCACACGCACCTATGAGAATGTGTTGGATGAGAGTTAGCCAACTTAGGCCTTGGCTCTTCAAAGAGCTGTCCGCGCCCACTCACTAATTTATTTATTTATTTTTTATTTTTATTAAACGATTTATTTACTTTCCGAAAGCCGAAAATATAAATTACCCTTTATGGCACCTACATATATTTTATCCAATATAATAAGATTGTGTTTAAGATTTTTTCGTAGAAAATTTTCCTGTAGAAAAATTTTTAACGAGTATTTTAAAACTCTTTCTTCCTTTTCGATCTTTCCTATCAAGTTTTAAAGAAAAAACAAACCTACTTGAGCATGTATGAGTGCTAAAATGCTTGGATCAGTTTTTTTTTCTGAATTCCAGTTTCCTAGGACTAACTAACGAATCGAAAGCCGTCTTACTTGATTTTGAACTATTTTTTGGCCTAGAAAAATTATTCACCAAACAAAACTCAAATAATTTCACCTGCGTTAAAAAATCAAACCGAAAACCAATCGAAAATCCGAAAATAAATACCGACCTACATTCACCCCCCTAAAACGAATACAAATCAGAAAAAAAAAATCTTTCTTTTTTCAATATAATTTCGAAAACTAATTATAATTGCCGAATTTCAAAAAGTAAAAATAAAAACAACCGGCAAACAGTTTTCTATCAAAAACAACATCACCATTTTGGCGGTGATACAAAATTAAAATAAATAAAAAAAAAAACTCGGATTCTATTGTTAAATGTTAATCAGGAAATTCAAGTGCAGCTAACGACACGGTGTGCTGCGCTGCGCGCATCTTCTATTAGTGATGGATTCCAAGGAATGCTTTTGCATTAATGCGTTGCACACAAACACAATGGCTGTCTCCGCTTCGAGACTGGCATGCCTCTTTGCTCTGTGTCGTCTCTGGCACGCTTCTAGACTTGTTGGCGACTAAAATACACCAGAAATGAGAACTTCTTGTAGCTGACTAGAACAAGATAAAGAAGCTATTTATGTCTGTGCTTATTGATTTGCTTTGATTTAATTTTAGCGTTTGTGAATATTTACGGTTTGTCAAGTCAAGTCAATGCCCTGTCTGTTTGTAAAATTAGAGGAATTTCGGCAACACCAATTGGGCTTTTTTCTGTTTGAAACTCAAAGCTTCGCGAGTTCGAAAAAAGCGTTTGTTTAAAACTTGCAATCCAAAAGTGATAACGTAGTCCAACTCACTTCTGATTGCGATCCATTTGCAGCTTTGTGATTATTTCAGTTTGGATAGCTTTCAGTTGTTTCTTTTTTTTAGCTTTTACATGGGCGTGCGTAAAATTGTGAACACGGTTCCAAACATAATGCAACTAAATAAGTTTGAATTGTTTTTCAAAATTAAATTTTTTTCAAAAGAATGTATTTTAATTCGAGTTAATTAAACCACTTATTTCTATGATTTCATATAAATGTACGTAGTTGTTTGTTTTCAGAATCAAATTTCTAGCTGCTGCACTGAAAAATTACTTAGGTTACATAATTATGTAGATTTGCTGAGGTGTAGGTGTATCCATCCAAACATCATGTGCGAGTTTGTCGAAAACTTTTAATGACGTTCATGCTAATGAGAATACCGCTCCTGGCTGCTACGTTACTGCTGGTAACTGGTGATGCTGTAGATACTCAGTCAAGATGATTATTTTATGGGACTTAAAACGCCACCATATTTCATTTTAACGGCTCGTGAGGCAGAAGGCAACGACGAACGACCGACGCGACGACACACGCACGGTAGACAAATAATATTCAGAGTGTGATGTATGGCGGCAGTGGCATCTAAATTATAAAGAGTATACTTTTTGGCTGGAAAATCAGAAATCACTAGTGGATAAAGTTTGTCCGTATTTAAAAGTTAACCACATGTTTGTTATCTATTTCTGCAAATAAAATGAAAGCTTGTCAAAATTTAAGTTTGGAAAACGTTAATTGGACAGCAAATGATGATGATGGCTTAAATTTTATGACTGATAAAACTGAAAATCGTGACCAGCAAATGAACGTGTTGGATAAGCGTTAGAATAAATAAATACCTATACGAAATGAGTTTAAAATTCGAATTTTCCAAATCATAAACATGTATTTGATAGGTATATCCTATGGTCGGAGATTTAAATGATTTGATATTTTGTTTCTGGTGCATGAAAGTAGGTTCATTAGACGTTCACAACGTCCAATTCTGTAAAATCAACCCGAAGAGAGTTAAAGTAGAATAACATTACAAATTATGGAAACTTATATTTCCCTACTACACACTTGTGAGCTAATGAAGGACATGGCCCAACAACACTAACGATGTGGTGACTCAAATCTCTATCTAGTTTTTAAGAACGATATGCGTATCTCTTTTCTTGCTAGGCTACAGATCTCACGTATTACAAACGCAAAATCTCGCGACTTAGTTTTGTACTTGTTCTCGAAGACACTTATTATGCAGCTTGGATTTGAAAAAAATTTTTGGGACATTGTTGTTTCAGAAGACGTATGATACGTATCATTGATAACGGGATAGAACTTAGCGAGCGGGTTGAGAAAGTGATGTGTCGGTTAACATTGGTTTAGCTTTGAATTCCTGCATCTCGTTTCCAATAGACTGGGGAAGATCGTCCACTCTCGCGTTAGTAACGGCTAGAGAACGATTCTGCCGAACCATGACCCGTACGACCGAAGTGTTGGGCTTCGAGGGTGTGAACTTATGTGCATTTCCTTTGGTATTACGGTTGAAATATCTTAAGTGGATGGAATGCAACTCTGGCTATTTCTCTAGAGCATAATATCCGTTGATGAATAAACGATAGAAGAGGGTGAGGCCGTGAGACATTTCGATCGGTGTTCAAGTGACGTAAAATGTGGCTGCATTGATGTTCCGTGTCACCATGTCATCTTAATTGCTCTGTCTCGGAGATGCGGTCCAATAAGACCTCATATCCGTTGCTGAGTAAGCACAGGCGCCCAACGTGGGAGTTTTGTACTCAAGCTTTTTAACGTTTATATGTTTTATAGAAAATTACCAAACAATTTATTGGATTAGAAGTAACAGACAAGAGATAATTAATAAAAATGAGAAAGAGGTCGGAGACAAAACGGAGCCCTGGGCACACCAGCAGTGATAGGCTAGGCTTCGGACTTGACTCCGTCCTATACATACTTGTATTGAACGGTTCGAAAAGAAAGTTTCTAATCCAACGTAGAAGGGATTCATACGATGTCCGAAGCACGCATTGTTCGATAAAAGAGGCAAGATGCCCTGACTTTAATCTAATGCCTATTGAATACCAAGTGCAACAATCTTACTTTCTCCAAATCGATGTAAAGATTTGTATTCCTACTGTTCGGTGTGATATGCCATCAGATCACTCATTGGACCGGTGCTGCCGAAAGCCGACTACTGCCGTCAGTAAGATCCTTCGATCCGTCGTACAGAGAGTTTCGTGATCTGTTAATTTGAATAATCAGCGTTTTCCCATGACCTTGGCAATGAATGGACGTTAAGTCAATCGTGACGATAATTGGTGGAGAAAGGATTCCGCCTTTTTGGTATTAGGGCTGGATTCAATGGCTGTTTCCAACTGCTCGGGAAACGAGCCCAGAGAAGTGTTTGCTGGTAAAGCTTACGCTAGGGTTCTGCCAGCGTGAAGAACACCTCTTCAAACAATGACGGGGACCATCCGGCCAGCGGATTTTGTTGTTGAGATCCTTTAAGTACTCGCCACAGCACGAGTGCGGAAGAAGATTTGTCCATAGAATCATTGACGCGCTCAAGAAACTGGGGAATCATGACACTCTCTTGGCTGTAGAGTTGGCGGCGAACTGCCTAGCAAAAAGGTATAGCCTTCGCGCGAGAAAGATGATATAAAAATTTTATGGACATGATTAGGCTCGAACTCACGACGTTGTGCTAGCAGCCAACGCACCTAACCATGACTAGGCCACGGTTACTACTTTTAGTTAACGGAGTTTTATTTTGGTTTTTTGACTAAAATGTTTAAAAGCTCTTTTTCAAATAAATCATAGTATTGAGTCAATACTATTGATTCACTTTTATCTCAGCACACAGTGGTTTTTATCTAGTGATGGTCTTTGCAGTTATTTTTGAGTAAGCGTTATAACAGTTACAGTTTTTTCTGAATAACTGTTATTCTTAGCAGTTACTCAGTAACGGTTATCCATATTCTTAATACGAAAAAAAATATTTTGAAATTTCGTAAACGAGAAGTGGTTTATTTAATAAATGCTCTTTTCCATTCTCACTGACTTTTTTTCCTAATAATATTATCAAAATAGAAAAACACTGTTTAAAAGCCAAAAAGTTTTTCAGTTATTCATAACTAGTTCCTTCAGTAACTAGTTATTCTGAGTAACTGTTCCTTCAGTGGTAAGTTATTCTGAGTAACTGTTATTTCAATGGCTACTTATTCTGAGTAACTGTTTCTTCAATAACTAGTAATTCTGATAAACTAGTTCCTTGCGTAACCGTTACCGGAATAAACGTGTTAAGATCGATATTGAATAACAGTATCTAGAACGCATTATTCACGAATAACAGTTAGCTGTAACGGCAAATGGTAACAAGTCCATTAATTTACCCTAATGTTATAAAGAACAACGCTTCTGGTGTCTAAATTTTAGGTATCAGGGGCCATATACTTCAGTTGCTACAAGTGTTTACTTAATTTAATTTAAGTGGGCAGAACCCCTTTATTCCCGCGTAATCAAGCTACAAGTGTAAATTAATAAACTAACATCCAAATCTTAACTTATAACTATGAGTGGGGATTAAAAGTGTTTGAGGTAATGAGGTGCTGATATTGAAATCAAATGAATTTGCATTCAAATTGACCGAACGGAGCATTCGTGTTACAGGTTCGTTGAGGCCATATGAGGTGTGGTATGCTAGTAAAAAGAAGAGTCGAGGATTTTTCAGGTAACGGATACTAGTGTTAAGAGAAATCGAATAATAAAGAGAGGAGCAGATAACTGAGCCACTGAGAAGCCGATGAATGAAGAGTATGCCAGCGATTGAGCAGTTGGAAGCAATTACTCAGTGTTGCCGAAAGTACTCCCTTCGGAGTATTGTACTCCTTTCAGCACTACCGTACTTCCGTACTCCTCCTTTCACATTCGTACTCCTATTTTTTAAAGTCCTAAAATACTTCCACTTCTAGAAAAAGTGTAATGTCAACCTGAATAAATTCAATTCACTTAAATTTATTGCAAATTTGGCAGCTTTTTTGCTTCAAAACTGTCTTTGAAAAGGGAATTTCCCTCATTATTGTTTCCTTCTTTTGTTTTTTCGTTGTGTATGTGAAAAACAGACCCACACACCACACCGTTCGCCGTTCGTTATTTATTTCATTAGCTTCGTTCGATGTAACCAGCCCCGGGGCGCTCCAGTGCTTGTCATTAACCTGAACGGAGCTGTCAAAAAACTGAAAAATGTCTCTGGGTTTGATTTCACATCGAACGCATTAGTAGTGCCCTGTTTTTTCCCTTTGTTGTATAGCAACAGCTGATTCGAACAGTCCAAATTATTGCCCAAAAAAACATGGGGTGATTAAGAGCGCTCCCGGTGCGAGCACTGAATACACATCGAACATGGTGAGAACGCACCGGAGCGAAAAAAGAGCGACAACGAACACCTTAGTGCGAAATCAGGGACCCACAGAGCGATCCAGAGCGCACATCGAAAAAACCTATTGTTACTCGAAAATTGTGGTTTAGTGCTTAACTTTTCAATAAAATGAAAAGTATTGTTAAATTGATGGTGAAAATATCTTTAGTTTACTTAATTCAAAGTACATTAATTTGATATATTTATGTAGATTTTTAGTGAAAAAAAGGTTTCTTTGACGCTAAGGCCGTGTGAGAATTGGGTTAAATGTGGTTAAAACTGACGTTTGGTTAAATTTTGACACTTGGCATTGAATAAAATGTGTTAAAAATTAGACTAGCTGCGGAGCAGGTTTAATAGACAGTAGTGGTTAAAAATTCATCCATTTTTAACCACAATTCATCGAATTCGCACACGGCCTTAAAGGCAAAAAAGAATGTAAATGTGTGTCCTGTATATTCAGCCCTTAAATCCCTGCTGCAAGAGCCAACAATGTTGAGTTATCAAATGCTGAAAAAAAGGACGACATTCAAAGTTTCTTGAAGCCACCAACGCCATTGCACAATATGTGTCGCAAAACTAATTTTGAAAAAAAAAACCGGTACTACTATTTAGTCGAAAATACTCCCTTTTTTTTGCATCAGTACTACCTTCAAATTTTTTTGTCCGACAACACTGGAATTACTTTAAGGGGGTTAGATCATCGGATTTTCCCAGGGAAGGTGTTGAAATGCAAAACGAAGGAATTTTCATTGGATGCTTTCAATACTTGATATATGTATATCTTGATAAGGCGACCAAACCTGGGACATGTATTCAAGAAGAGGGTGGACAAACGTTGTGTTGAGGGATCGTTTAACAAAAAATAATGCAGAGTTAGCGTGATGAATTATTTCATGAATATGGGGAAAGAAATTTAAGTTCAAAGTCACATAAATCCCCGAATTCCCGTATTTGTTTACTTACTCATTTGTACGCGGGATGACTATGTAGATAGTATAAACTTGGGGAATTGTTTAAATGCGTTAACGTGAAAAGTTCAACATCATGTCGTGCACATTTGCTAATACGAAGTTCTAAGCAATTTTTAGATCATCAGGTTGAGAAATTGTCAAGGTCTTTTACTGTATACCCGAATTAATTTTAGGTTTCGGAATACAGGAGCCAGTTCGTACGATCAAGTCGTGCACATTTATTTCGTTTTAATTAACCCACCTCAGTATGGGATATGAATATAAGAACCTGCTGTCTAAATTTCAGAGGGCAGAGCCGTATACTTGAGTAGCCACATATAATTATAGGGGTACTATGATGAATTGACTCGTAGTGTCCGTAGCTTAGTGGTTAGGTGCGTTGGCTGCTAAGCAGAACGTCATGGGTTCGAATTCTACTCGGGCCCAAAGTTTTTATTTCATCTTTCACGGAGACTGCCTCTTGCGAAGAACTGACAAAACTTCCAAGAGTATCATCTGTCATGAAAAAGTGCTTCTCAACTTTGCCGTTCGGAATCGGCGTTAAATTGTATGGTCCCCTCAATTCTTCACACGCACCAGAGAATTGTTGATGAGAGTTAAGCCACTTAGCCTTGGCTCTTCAAGAGCTGTCGCGCCACTCTATTTATTTTTTTTATGATGAATGACTCATTAGGTTAGGTTAGGTTAGGTAGGTTAGGTTGTGCACAGCGTAAGCTATAAGGCATACAAAACAAAGTTAAAATAAAAGTTAGCATCGATGCTATTACAAGAGGTTGCGATTAACGTAGACCGCTCGTTAACGAACCAGCCTGTGCTATCTATAAATTTCCTTCATGTTTCCATTGAGACCTGTGCTAGATCATCCAGTTCCCCAACAAACCTGTTCCCAAAATGACGGAGTCCGGTTAGTTTGGAGGTTCGGACAGTCATCTTATAAGTTCAAATAATAAACAAACAACTTTGCCGTTCGGAATCGGCGTAAAATTGTAGGTCCCCTCAATTCTTCATACGCACCTAGAGAATTGTTGATGAGAGTAAGCCACTTAGGCCTTGGCTCTTCAAGAGCTGTCGCGCCACTCTATTTATATTTATTTTATCCATACAGCTGGGTCACTAACTAGCCTAACTAGCCCCGAATCCATTGAGCTCCTCTCGAGTAGGACTTGAAGACTCTTAGGGTCAGAGTTCGTCTGTCAGTTCAATTTCTGTTAACTAGACATTTAAGTCCGTGAACCATAACTCTTTTTACTATAGCTCGATATTGGTCCGCCTCCCGTAAAGTTCGGTTATACATCGTCTTTCCCTAATTGCATACATTCAGGGGGACAAAAATTATCCTAAGGCGTCAAGGTGCATGTCTTTGCAGCGTACATATCGACTTAAATAACAAGCGAAACCTAGTTTGCTTCTTTAGTCCAAGGAAACAAGAGTGTAAGCCACTTGCTATCATTTCATTGAGAGTACAAATTTCAAAAGATTGATGTTAAAGGAGTCAGACCAGACCACAGCACAGCGCATCCGTGAGGTTTCTTTGGGAGAAATGGAGTTCTCAATCTACAATCATTATCTTAGGCTAACGGCTCATATTGGGCTTTGATGTTTAAACAAGACCTTTAGGTCGTCTATTGCTTCACCGGCCGGTCAAAAAGTTATTTAAGGCGAATCCATTTTATAAAATGTTGTTGGCAGTTTCATAGGCAGATATGAGTAAGTAACTGAAACCTGTTTGGGCATTTTATTTATGCAAAACAAAGCTTGCAATTCAATTGAGCAACAACATGCTAACATCTTGTAATGTAGATATTAAAAACAAAGATTATTATAAACACTACCTCACTGATGTGCGCTACAAAAAGTGTCAATCAATTGCACATACCAGATGTTATCAACTCTTTACTATTTATTTAAGGTTGCAATCTTATGCTCTGCACCAGCACCACCGCAGAAAAATGCCACTGATCATTAAATTGCTTCTCCAAAAGTATTCACCATCAGAGTAATGTGACCCATCTCAAAACCATTTTCTTAGCGTGGCGAAGCTAATTTTCTTCAACAGACAATTAACATCAATACCTTGTTTACCCATTGGCACATTTCAAGTTAGTGTTCGTTTATTTGCTGGTCGCTGGCTTATTGACCCAATGATGCAAAGATGCAATGGCTATTGAGTTAGTCGACTCCAATCAATTGCATCGCAGAAAAGGGTTTTTGCAATAAGTATCTCTCGTACATCATACATTTATGTAAGCTTAAATCGTATCACTTGGAATACAAGAGGCATCAAAAAGAAATAAAGAAGCAGCACAAATTCCTTGTTCAAATATTTTGTTTGAAGATTGATAGCGCAGGCTTGTTATTGACCATAAATCTGTAGTTTTTGAAGTAGTGCGGGATGGCAACAGTCCAAAAAGTCAGCTTTACTACTTGAAAGTAGACCCCATAGAATTATTTATTAGGCTTAAGGGTGTCCTTTATTGTCCTCGTTCGAAATCTTGTCCACCTTGAAGATACCTTATACAAATCATTCTTCATGCATTCACATAAATAAACCCGCCCATCCAAAAAAAAAGACATTATGCAGAATAGGTCAGCTGGATCCTTACTTTGCCTGTTCCTCTAACATAAGACCGCCATCATCCTAACTAATCTTTTGTTCATCTCTGCTACAAGTCAGTCTTTAAGGGATGTTAAACTTTGCATCATTCTTTATCATTCAAACTCCCGCCGCCTTACTGTCTGCAGAGATGACGGCACTAGACATTGCATAATCACTGATGCGATAAGATAAAAAAAAAAAAGAAAAAAAGACAAGGAGAAAAACAAATACTTATGGGATATAACACACCATGAAGTCCCACAGCCAGAACAAAAGAGACCGAACCAAGAGTGCTATAGTCAACTCCTGATCCCTTCCAAACTATCTCATTTACTCGGTGTCCGCTTTCCTCTACATCAACATCATGATTCCACCAGGATGGAGTAAGACTTATCAAAACAACGGAAAACAAAAGGATGGAAGAAAAAAGTTGACTTGATTATCAAACCCTGAAGTTCATACATTTTTTTTTTTCTTGGCAAAGCACAAGAAGAAACAAAACCAAAAAGGACCAGCTTATTCGCTCATCCCTTACAGTCTTCTTCTCCCAAGAATCTGAGTGATTTCTCAACACTTCTTGAGCAATCTTTTTTTAGTTTTTCCTCATTTTTTTTATTGTTTAAGGTTTCTAACTTTTCTCCCGGAAGGGTTCAATCACGGAGTGAGAGAGAAGGTTCGTTATTGGACGTTATGCGCTTTGTTAGGTTAGATTGAAATGAAAATTTTCTCCTTAAGGTTTCTTCATCTACAAATGGTAACTCGTTTGTTATAAATGTACCTTCTCCTCGGCTCTTTCTGCTAAACATCATTGAAAATGCCGGATTCTTGTTGCCTAAAATGTGGAACGAGCTGAGAAAATAAAGGGAATTTGCCATACGTTAAAATGGGGAGGAATAGGTGGCTTAGTTCGAAGTTGAGATGGAGGATTTGGAGTGGCATTTTTCATTAGACACTTCTACATTCTTGATGTTTACACTCGTCTGACAGGTGTGTTGATCGGCATCGGGCAGGATATTGTGTTTGCGTGCTATGGGGGTTCAAGATGATGACAAAGTTAAGACCTGTCGGTGTTTACGCGAGTGCGTGTCAACGTCTTAAGTTGGGTTAATTGTTTTTTAAGGTCTTTTAATGAATAAGTTGTTGGAAAAAGAAAGGATTCGTTCGCTGGCAAAGGAGCATTTCAACATGACGAGGAAAAGATGAATGGACTGCAAAAGTGGGGCAATCATTATTCATAATTATTTTGTAAGGAGAATGCGGGACTTGGGTCTTTATAAGAGTCTTAATGATGTGTTCTTTTGAGAAACAATTTTGCTGATTACTCTTTAGCAGATTATCTCGATCTTGTGAGGAGCAATTGGCATAAAGTTCATCACTTGTCACTTGTCGTGTCGGTCGTCAGGCTCTTTAGAGTGATGTGTTTGTTTATACACTCAGTAACGCTTAAATTAAACGTCGAATCTGCTTGCTAAGTGCCATATGGAAGTCAATCAATTATGAATAGAACACGGCAAATCTGAAATCTAAGACCAATACCATAAACGCACGGAAACAAGAATAGCGTTAATACAGAAACTTGGAAGTGGAAATCTTAAATATACGCAGATTGCAACACGATACTAAAACAGGACACGCAATTGTATCTGGTTTTTAAACTAACAAATATTCCTGAGAAACATGTTTGTGCCTATTTATATCAAATTAAATCTGTCAGATTAACGCATCTACAGAGACGATCTGCATTAAGCTATCTCAAGTTTTGTTAGCCCTGTCAAGCTCGTTTACTTGTGCAAAATGACAATGAAAAGACCACGTTAGCAACGAGCTTACGGAATCTTTCCTAGTCAGAAATGGATTCAGATAAGGCAATAAACAACAGAGGCAGTCTTCAGCAAAATGACAAGGCAACTTTGTGAGGATTGTTATAAAAGCTGCAAAAATGGTTTAGCGGTAATTAAGAGCTGCCTTCGAGGAAGACACCCAATACCCAATACCAATACAGCACGGCTAGGACAGAACGTCAGAATAGACGCATATAATTTCGAGGAAATAGAGGAGTTTTAACGGCTAGGCTCCGCTTTTAACACGGGCAGTAACACCTTCGCCGAGATCAGACGAAAAATAACAACAACTAAACGCTGATTCTTTGGAAAGCAATTGAGGGGTAATACCCTCTCTCGATCAACTAAAAGTAAGACTATATAACTTACATCCCAGTCCTGCTGTACGGTGCAGAAGCATGGACACATGCCCTGACAAAATCGAATGAATGTGCCTTGGACTGTTGCGAGGAGAACGTTTTTTGGAGTTTCCGTGTGCATTGATATGAGCTGTTAAGAGGTTATCAGGGTTAAAGAGGTAAGTTTCCGTTGTTACAAAGCCAACCCTGCTAAGGAAAACTGGAACAAGTTTAAACAAGCCAGGAAGGCTCGCAATGTCAATATTCGAATGACCAAATTTTTACATTACCAAAAACTAAGGCAAAAATAAATACTGCAATGTCAGAAAGGCAATACAAATTTTTGGACTTTTGTGAAAAACATGAAGAATTCTTATTCTTCCTCGGTCCAAGAGTCGTTGGTGATGATGATGATGATACTCCAGTCGTTAGCTCTCTCGCGAAAGCTAACCTTTTTGCTAGGCAGTTCGCCTCCAACTCTTCACTGCCAGAGAGTGTCATAACTCCCCCAATTGTTCAGCGTTTCAATGATTCCATGGGACAAATCTTCTTTCGCACTCACGCTGTGGTGAGAGTCCTTAAAGGATCTAAACATACCCAAATCCGCTGGTCCGTATGGTATCTCACGCTATTGTTTTGAAGAGGTGTTCTTCCACGCTGGCAAAGCCCTTACGTAAGAGCTCTTTCCGAGTAGCTGGAATACAGCATTTGTCTACCCTATACCCAAAAATGGCGAATCTTCCTCTCGCTCCAATTATCGGCCGATTGCACTAACGTCCTTTCTAAGGTCATGGAAACGCTGATAAATTATCAGCTTAAGAAATATCTTGAAGAACGAAAGCTTCTTAATGACCGGCAGTACGGCTTTCGAAGCAACAGGTCCACTGGTAATTTGATGGCATAACTCACCCAACAGTGGAACAGATCCTTACATCGTTTTGGAGAAAGTAAGATTGTTGCACTTAATATTTCAAAGGCATTTGATAGAGTTTGGCACCAGGCTCTCTTATCGAAAATGCGTGCTTTCGGTATCGATATGGATTACAAACTTTCGAACCGTTCTATACAAGTTGAATTGGACGGTTTCAAGACTGAAACCCACAAAATAAATGCTTGTGTCCACCGGGGCTCCGTTTGGTCTCCGACCCTCTTTCTCATTTTCATTAATGATCTCTTGTCTGCAACTTCTAATCCTCAGTTTCGCTTACTATAGTACCCTTAGCTTTTCATATTCGTTCCCAGACTCAGATCCCTCCTCTTCGGATGTGGAATTGCAACGGCAAAATATGATAAGCTCATTAAACTCTGACTTAAACAGCATTGTGCATTTAATGCTTTTCGAAAACTCAATGCTGTCTTGTATCGTTGAAGCGAGATATACCCCACTTGCCACTGTCCACGAGTGGCACTTGCTTCAATGAGACCGAACATTTCGAGATTCTCGGTATTTGCATCACTGACCATTTCTTGTGGACCGAGCATATACGCGATGTCGCCAAAAATGCCGCAAGATGTTTGGGTTTCTTAAGACGGTGCAAGAATTTTTCTCCCCGTCTGAGCACAATTCCCATATCTGGGCTAATGCTCCAGCTACTTACTTAAGGCTCTTGGAGGGAATTCAAAAAAGAGCAGTAAGAATGATTTGTGACAGAGACATCACTAACTCATTCACTTCATTGGAACACCGTCGTAACGTTTCGTGTCTCTCCTTATTTTATCGTTACTTCTACGGTAATTGTTCTAGTGAAGTAGCCAGTTGCATTCCACGTCTTAAACAATTCAACAGTAATATAAGCGCTTCCAGGAATGCCCATCAGTTTACCCACGAGCCCAACTTCGTACGTACGCTCAAGTATAGAGAATCGTTCTTTAGCCGTACTACGCGAATGTGGAACTCTCTTCCACACTCTGTCTTTCCCGATCCAGTGCTCAGGAATTTAAGACCAATGTACACCGGCACCTCCTCTTCAACCACTTTTCTCTTTCCTAAAGCACTCGCTGTGTCTATGGCATAATAAGGGTATAAAAACCCCTTGAGTGTGTGCTTATTATAAAAGAAAAAAAATAAAAATACCAGTTTATCAGCCGTTGTTCTACGTCACTATCGCTGAGAATATAGTGTCTGTACTTCAATTTGTAAGACCATAAGTACATGAAGCTAATTTTTCCAGTCATAAAATCCATCTTAATGCCTTTTTTAGTTAGAAACACTGAAGTACTTGGTAATGTTACCAACATTATTAATTGTTAAAGTGACCTTGGTCAAGAAATGTTTAATTCTTTTTACGCTGACAAAAGTGTCAGCAAAAAATAGTATTTTCATAATTTTAATGGCTTGTGTCTATTATACTAATTCCCATATCATTACGTGAGTTCAGATAAACTTATCTAATATTGCAGTTGTTGGGTCCCATAAAAATAAGTCATAAATTAACCTTTAAACTAGTCTTTGAGAAAAAACAGAATACTCTTTCAAGATAATGTTAAATATCAAAACAATTATTGTTGTTATTTAATTGGGTGATTTATTTCCTGAGCTTGATTTCTTTCTTTTTGAATGAAGTTGCTTATGAAACAATGTGGAACAGAAAATAATGATGAATATTTTTATTTTATTTCTTCTTTTTTGATTTCAAAGACAAGTAACTCCAGCTTAAAGCAATTAGGCAGTTACATCCTTCCTCTTGCCTTAAATCAATTAAATTGATATAGAATTATCTTTAATTAAATTTATTTTGCAACAAACTTACAGTTTGTATAAATAGGTCTTATGTAAGAACACCTGTTTTATTTAAAAATGGTGTGTAATATCTATTTATCGAATGCTTACATCAATTATTACAGATAATTCGATTTCGAACCTGTTTTTGTTTTAATCAATCTTTTTTTAACGACATTGAACTCCATGCACTGGAACAATATTAAACTGCACAAATCTATGCACATTTATTTGCAAATGTTTTTCGTATGATTGATGTTCTAGCTACACCTAGTGTTTTTTATAGTTTCTGTTTGAAAACTTGTCTTAAGCCATAATTAGATTTAATTACAGCTAACTAACTACAGGAGGAAGCCTGATTTTTAGTTAATAGCTTCATTAGACTACCTACACCTTATCTTGAGTTATCAATTTGTTTTAAATTATTATTCAATTAAATTTTCAACTAAGAAAAATGTAATGCATGTGCCAAGCCTCACAATGCTGTGTAATTTTTTCAGTACAGTTGATTTTGCTGTTTTACCATATTTCAAACAATCCAAGAATAAAGAACTAATAATCACTGTGGCGTATACTTACTTTTTGATTGCAAAAAGGTGACCTTACTTATGTACCTATTAGAGTTTTGTATGAACCGCTATGTTGCCTTCCAAAACAAATGTACATTCAGTTATGTTATTAATTTCTTTTAAAAATAGTCGGGATTAGAATTCCACACCTGACATAAGGCCTTTATTGCCACTTCATAAGTTCGATTTAACATGACTTTTTATTCTGGGAGTTCGACAAAGGACAATATAAATATTACTGTGACTTAGGCCTCGGTCACGCAGTAAGCGGCTGAGCGGCTGAGCGGGAAAAAAAATATAAAACATATAAAATTACATAGAAGCGGCCACGCTATAAGCGAGCGGCGAAACAAAATTCTAAGCGGCGGCGCTCAGCAACCAGACCTGTTTTAATTTTAGTAATGTTCTAAGCGGCAAGAGTCAATCTCTGCTCTAGAGAAATGGGGAGGTAAAATCATGGACCTGGAAATTTAGAAAGGAAACATGTTTCCGAGTACATATTCCCCTTCAAGTGGTGCCTCTGAGAGGTTCTTGTCAATTTATTGGCATGAACCTGCGGACGTAGGCAGCTTTAGTCTAATGGAATTGACGGATTGAAGCAGGACGTATAATGAAGATTGATGCGATCCTTAAAAAAATAATATATGTAAGGATATATTAAATGAGGAGAAACAATCAACGAATACCGAAAGT
Organism: Sphaerophoria rueppellii; assembly: GCA_920937365.1. Taxonomy (NCBI): domain Eukaryota; kingdom Metazoa; phylum Arthropoda; class Insecta; order Diptera; family Syrphidae; genus Sphaerophoria; species Sphaerophoria rueppellii. The sequence continues at coordinate 45,215,550 of CAKKXW010000004.1, forward strand.
GGATAGACGTTAATGAAATTAGACGCCCAGTTGGGTATATCCCTTGATTGGCTGGTTCATCCCTTCAATCAATGTGGATATATTCGACAGAGGGTGAGCGGTGCCCCTCATCCGCCAGTTGGATAAAAGCTGCAAAACTAAAAAGATCACAAAAATGAAACAATATCTGTATAACGAATGGTTATACAGAACCAAAATGTGACACCAACCCCTCACCCAGGGGAAATTGGGTACCGCGGGTAGTGAGGATTTGCCACCTCACTAGTGGGATGGACCTTCGCGGGGGTTGTGGTTGTCTGAGTTTGGCCTCAGCTGCTGTTCGCAAATCACGGTTACGGCTCTTCTTTCGGTGACTGAAAGTTGAGTGCAGTTTCCGTGACCGGATAACGGCTCTTCTTTCGGTAAACGAGGGTTGAGTGCAGTTCCGTGTTTTGCCTGAATAGTAGTCTAGAATCAAACCAAGATGAATAAGGGCTGGCACTAATTCAATTGGTACTGGTGTGAATCCAGTTGCAGGGTACCCGCTTCTTTCTTTTGAAAGTTGAGGTGTGCTTTTGTAGCTGGTGGATCATCAGGGTGAATGTCAACACTTAAAAACGACACCTGTGTGAGTGGTCACACGTCAGATAAGGCTTAATTGCTAGGTGCTAACGTTAATCAATTCATGCTTCTAGAGAAATGGCAATTTCTTGTTACTAATCGCTCTAAAACAGTCGCTCAGTGCCTGGCCTTACGTCGCTTAGAGCTGCCACTCAGCGACTAGCCGCTCAGCCGCTAACTGCGTGGCTGAGGCCTAACGCATATTTGCCTAACCCTCTCCTTGCTTTGAACTCATGCCAATAAAATATATAAATAAAGGGTGTCCCAACCCCCAACCAGAACGAATCACGACAATCCGAATCAAGACTTAATTCGGCAACATTAGCCTAATATCTGTGCATGCTCCCACAGAAGAGAAAAAGGACGACACCAAAGACGAGTTCTACGAGCTCCTTGACAAAACGTACGAGCAATGTCCAACAAGATCTGCTCGTGAGGTCTACGAGCAAAAGAGGGGAGAGGAATGCCGGCTTCTCAGAAGAAAAACAGAGAGAGCATGAGAAGCGTCAGATTGAGGATGTTGAGAGAGCCAGCAGGAATCAAGTTCGGAGGTTTTACCAAAAGGCTAAACAGCTGGCTCAAGGTCATCGAGCAAGAACCGATACCTGCAGAGATAAACAAGGGAACATCATAGTAGAATCGCAGTCAATGCTGGGAATTTGGAAAGACCACTTCTGTATAACGGCGACGACGAACAAAATACCGCCGTCAGACAGGAGCCTTTCATCGAACACGATGATAGTCAACAATTCCGTGAACACGACCTGGAAGAAGTGAAAACCGCAATATCACGGCTGAAATCCATCAAAGCCGTGGAGCAGATGGACTAGATGCTGAGTTGTTCAAAGCAGCAGGCGATGAGCCAGATAGGAGCATGCACCAAATCATCTGTAAGATATGGTCAGAGGAATGCATGCCCGATGAATGGAACCTCAGCATTGTTTGATCGATCCTGAAAAAGGGAGATCCTCTTAACTGCGCCAACTATAGAGGAATAAGTCTACTAAACATCGGCTACAAGATCCTCACTGCCGTAATATGTGAACGTCTGAAGCCTTTCGTCAACAATCTGATTGGTCCTTATCAATGTGGCTTCAGGCCAGGAAAGTCAACCATCGACCAAATTTTCACGTTGCGGCAGATCCTGGAAAAGACCTATGAACTCCAAATCGATACCCACCACCTTTTCATCGATTTTAAGGCCGCGTATGACAGCATCTACAGAAGCTCGTTCGCTTGTGCAAAACGACGATGGAGAATTCACGCTGCTCCATCAAGGTTGGCAACGAGCTTACGGAATCTTTCGACGTCAAAAAAGGATTCAGACAAGGCGATGCACTGTCATGCGATTTCTTTAACATCGTTCTTGAGAAGATAGTGCAGAACTCCAACGTCAACACCAGAGGCACTATCTTCCAAAAATCTGTTCAACTTCTCGCGTACGCCGATGATATTGATATAATGGGAAGAACACAGCGTGATGTCAATGGCGCCTTTGTGAGAATTGAGACAGAAGCGGCAAAAATGGGTTTAGCGGTAAATGAGGGAAAAACGAAGTATATGCTGTCTTCGAGGAAGGACACCCAACACCGACGGCTCCAGCAGAACGTCAAAATAGACGCATACAACTTTGAGGTTATAGAGAAGTTTGTCTACCTACCTACCTAGGGTACGCTATAAACACGGGAAATATCACCAGCGCCGAGATCAGACGAAGAATAACTATTGCTCATCGCTGTTTCTTTGGGCTAAGAAAGCAATTGAGTGGAAAAGCCCTCTCTCGAGCAACTAAGGTAAAATTGTACAACACACTCATCATCCCAGTCCTGCTGTATGGTGCGGAAGCATGGACCCTGACAAAATCGGATGAAAGTGCCTTAGGCTGTTTCGAGAGGAAAGTTCTTCGGGTCATCTTTGGCCCCGTGTGCATTGAAGGGGAATGGCGAAGAAGATACAACAGCGAACTTTACGGGTTGTACAACGACATAGACCTAGCCAGAAGGTCAAGGTCCAGAGACTCAGATGGCTCGGTCATTTAGAGCGAATGGACACCAATGCTCCGGCCCGGAAAGCCTTCAACACTATTCCCGAGGGACGTAGGAGGAGAGGAAGACCGCGACTCAGGTGGCGCACTCAAGTGGAAGAGGACCTCAATCAACTTGGAGTGCAAAACTGGATACGACTAGCTAAGGACCGAGCTAACTGGCGGAGACTGTTGATTGAGGCCCAAGTCCACAACGGACTGTAGCGCCACCTTAATTCAATTCAGTCCCAACCAGAATGCAAAATTTTAATTTTAAATAAAACGCAGATGTTTAAATGAAATTATCAATGAGCGTTTTGCATAAATGCTGCGGTATTTCATTGATGCAGCGTCCAATTTTCTCTTTTAAGGCTTGAGTCGTAGTCGGCTTATTCGCATAAACCATCGATTTCAAAAAAACTCAAAGAAAAAACCCAATGGTGTTAAATCGCACGATCTAAGTGGCCAATTTTGGTCTCGAAAACGTGAATTAACACGACCGGGTAATGACTGCTGAAGCAATTGAATTGTTTCTCTGGCTGTAAGAGATGTGGCGCCGGTCGTCTTGTTTAAACCACATCCCCTACACATTCATTTCTTCGATTCTAGGCACGAAAAAATTGGTTATCATTGCACGATACCGAACACCATTGACTGTTTGCGCTATACCTGACTCATTTTCATAAAAAAAAGGTCAAATGATTCCTCCAGCTCAAAATCCACACCACACAGTGACACGTTGAGGATGCATTTGCTTCTCGTGAATCACTCGAGGATTTTCCTCGCCCCAAATGCGATAATTCTGCCCATTGACGAAGCCATGGAAATGGAAATAGGCCTCTTCACTAAAGATTATTTTATCGGCAAAATCAGCATTTTCATGCTGTCTCTCCAATACCCAATTAATGAACTCCCTTCGCCGTGCATGGTCAGCTGGCTTCAGTTGCTGAGTCAATTGAACTTTGTATGCATTAAGATGCAAATCCTTCGTCAAAATTCGCTGCATAGTGGACTTGGAAACACCAATTTGATGAGCTCGGTGTCGGATTGAGGTGGAAGGAAATTGAGCGACATCATCACGTATTGCTGCGATATTTGTTGTCCTTACATCAGTGATAGACCCAGTTTCAGCAAATTGTTTCATTAATCGCTTTACAGTTGACTCTTTTGGAGAATTATTTTAACCCTAAAAATGATCGCAATTTGCGAATTGTAGCCGCAAAACGTTCACCATTTTGGTAAAACAATTTCACAATGAGAATTCGTTGTTCATCCGTGTAGCGCTCCATTTTTGTTAACCTTATACCATCTAAATCTACCAGATCTAAATCTACTCGTTGACAATGACACTCCAGTTGTTAGCTCTCTCGCGAAAGCTAACCTTTTTGCTAGGCAGTTCGCCGCCAACTCTTCGCTGCCAGAGATTGTCATGACTCCGCCTGTTCTTGAGCGCGTCAATGATTCCATGAGACAAATCTTCTTCCGCACTCGTGCTGTGGCGAGAGTCCTAAAGGATCTCAACATACATAAATCCGCTGGTCCGGATGGCATTCCCGCTATTGTTCTGAAGAGGTGTTCTTCCACGCTGGCAAAACCCTTGCGTAAGCTTTTCCATCTATCCTTTTCTTCTGGGCTCGTTCCGAGCAGTTGGAAAACAGCATTTGTCCAGCCAATCCCAAAAAAGGCGAATCTTCTTCTCCCTCCAATTATCGTCCGATTGCACTTACGTCCCTTCTTTCTAAGGTCATGGAAACGCTGATAAACTATCAGCTCAAGAAATATCTCGAAGACCGAAAGCTTCTTAATGACCGGCAGTACGGCTTTCGCAGCAACAGGTCCACTGGTGATTTGATGGTTTATCTCACCGAACAGTGGAACAAATCTTTACATCGTTTTGGAGAAAGTAAGATTGTTGCACTTGATATTTCAAAGGCATTTGATAAAGTCTGGCATCTTGCTCTTTTATCGAAAATGCGTGCCTTTCGGTATCGATGAATCCCTTCTTCGTTGGATTAGAAACTTTCTTTCGAACCGTTCAATACAAGTTGTATTGGACGGATTCAAGTCGGAAACCTACAATATAAATGCTGGTGTACCCCAGGGCTCCGTTTTGTCTCCGACCCTCTTTCTCATTTTCATTAACGATCTCCTTTCTGTTACTTCTAATCCAATAAATTGTTTCGATGACGATAGTACCCTTAGCTTCTAATATTCGTTCCAGATTCACATCCCTCCTCTTCGAATGTGGAACTGCCACGGAAAAATATGATAAGCTCATTAAACTCTGACTTAAAGAGCATTGTACATTTAATGCTTCGAAAACTCAATGCTGTCTTGTATCGTTGAAGCGAGATATACCCCCCTTGCCACTGTCCATGAGTGGCACTTGCATCAATGAGACCGAACATCTCGAGATTCTCGGTATGTGCATCACTGATCACCTCTTGTGGTCCGAGCACATACGCGATGTCGCCAAAAATGCCGCAAGATGTTTGGGTTTCTTAAGACGGTGCAAGAAATTTTTTTCCCCGTCTGATCTGGCTATTATCTATAAAACCTATATCCGTCCAAAGCTTGAGTACAATTCCCACCTTTGGGCTGGTGCTCCAGCTACTTACTTAAGCCTCTTGGATGGAATACAAAAAAGAGCTGTAAGAATGATTGGTGATAAAGAGATCACTGACGCATTCACTCCTTTGGTCCACCGCCGTAACGTAGCATGTCTCTCCTTGTTCTATCGCTACTTTTACGGTAATTGCTCTAGTTAAATAGCCAGTTGCATTCCTACCCTCAAACAATTCGCCCGTAATACTCGCGCTTCTAGGAATGCCCATCAGTTTACCCTCGAGCCCAACTTCGGATGTACTCTTAAGTATAGAGAATCATTTCTTAGCCGTACTACGCGAATGTGGAACTCTCTTCCACACTCTGTCTTTCCCAGTCATTACAATGTTCAAGAATTTAAGACCAATGTACACCGACACCTCCTTTTCAACCCCTTCCCTTCTTTCTAATGCACTCACTGTGTCTCTGGCATAAAAAGGGTATAAAAATCCCTTAAGTGGGTGCAAATTCTAAAAAAAAAAAATCTACTAACAAACACTAATAACTGTTCAAATTGCGTTCTTGTTGGGACACCCTTTAAATATGGTTGAAATGTTCGTACAAGCTTCCTTCAATTGATCTTGCATAGACAGCTTTCCATCATTCTTATTCGGCTGTACTTGTACTTGAATGGAACGACGAACGATTGCCTTAGAATTTGAGTTTCCCAATAAAACACCCTTCTTGGCTCATTAATCACTTCAAAATGACTAGAACCACATTCAGTTTTCCGTAGAAAATAATTATTGGTCAATTGGATCAGCAATTTTTTCCAAAAACAAAATTTTGTTGAGTTCCACTTGCTCATAGAACTAAAAGTGCCTACGCCAAGTCGCGTATGTATACCGAACAACACAACCATCATAGAACCAGGAAAATATCCATTAGTCTTCATCCAAACTCTTCGAATGTCGGAATTTGTCAGAAGTCATTTAACATTTTGGTATTCATTAGTCGAACCTAGAGCGTGCCAAAGCAATAGGCCATCACATCGCTCCGTCACACTACCGTCATCATCATCATTGCTGGCGTGTGTTGTCGTCACCACACCATACCGTCCGTCATCATCATCATCATCATCAACATCAAAAGCAGAAACAACGAAACGGTAGTAGCAACATTCCACGCACTAAAATATTGCTACCATCTAAACTATCTTAGATTTCTTGACACTACAATTCCACTCAACCGTTTGCCATCATCATCATCATCATTGTATTACTTTTCCATGATAATATCTCTGTCTGGCCAGTTTGAAGATGCAGGCCGGTAAAGAGCCATCGGAGATTCGAGATCCACTGGAAAATTGTCTCTTTGCCGTTTTAAGCTCTCAAGGTCTTGTCGCATAATATTTCTGCTGATTTAAGATAAAACTTCTTCACAGACGAAATCGATTGAGCAACTTAGGCATCCGACTTTGTTTCATGGATTTGCCTTTTTGTTCATTACATTTTCAACAGAGGAGTTATCTTGTGCAAACCAATAAATTGCCTTTAAGGCACATCTTCATAAGTACAACAAAAATGGAAATCAAAATAAAGTTGGCCGATGGACCGCATGCGGGCACATATTTGTTGTGTCTCTGAAGCTGGGTGCGTGCCAGATATTCACCTGGTTCACCTGGTAAATATTAGGTAATCGAAGCATATTATGCGATGCGAACTTGTTTATTTATTATTTGTATATATCTTCACTCTTCGTGTCATCGTTGTGTCTTGAGTTGTTTGTTGTGGGTAGACCTGAAGATAAATTGTATGAGCTTTTGTTACTGTCTGAAATTCTTATGGTATGGCAGATTTTTGAAAACAGGTTGAAAGGAGCCATATTTTGTCTTCAAGGATATTGTCAATTTGTCTGGTTTGTTTGCGAATGAGTTGTTTGCGTTCAAACACAATATATGTCTTTCACCATTGGGTTTTCCCGATTTATTGACGAATGATGTAATTTATTTCTTTTGAAACAAAAGTCAACTCTTAAATTAATTGAGAACTCGGATTAAAAAAAAAAAAAACATAAAATATTTAGTGGAGATTGGAAAGTGTAATTTATATCTTTCGACGTTTGTAATTCGACAAAAAGTTATATGCCTGTTGTTGAGCTCTTTTTAATTTAACGTAACATACTTTGACATTGGCTGAGTAGTGAGTAAGTACATACAAAAACAAATTGACTCTTTGGCAGAGTTTACCGGACTGCAGTAATTTCGGTACTTTAATTAAGTCACAGTAAGCCCTCTTCAGAGCTAGCTATTTTATAGGCAGGTTTGAGTCCCTGGATAGAATTAACAACTTGTTTGTTGGGCGTGGCAACCTTAAGAGCATGTGGCTGTCGCTCTAGAACTGCATACGGTCCAGAAAAAGCGGGCTGCAAGGGACGCTGTACAAGGTCGTTGCGAATGTTAACATGAGAGGAAATGTTCAATTCCTTTGGTATGAAAATTGTCTTAAGGATGTGGCTGGAGTACGGTGAAAGTCGTTGAAAATTCTCTCTCAAATCTTGTAATAAACTAACGGGTTCTTTGGGAGTCCTGGATGTTTCAAAAAAATCTCCTGTAAGTCTCAATTCAGTGCCGATCGTAAGCTGGGCCGGTGTAGTTGCCGATGCATATACCATTCAGCGGAGTCCGAGGAGAACGGCAGGTAAAGAAGTCATCCAAATGTGATGACAATGTGCGGTAAGTGCTGTTTTTAGTGAGCGATGCCAACGCTCTACAACCTCATAAGCGTGAGGTTGGTATGCTGTTGTGTGCATGCTTTCACAGTCGATAACTTGGGAACAGCGATGAAACAAGTCAGATTCAAATTGCCACCCAGTTGAAAGAAATGCGTCGTCATCCGTAGTCGCAGTTGTTTCAGCAATCGGTATGGTTTCCGGCCAACGTGTAGCCCTGTCGATGCAGGTTAGTTTTGTGAGAAGCTCTTATACCTGGGTGGCTGAATTCATGAACTGCGTTTAATGCCGCGCTTTTGAATGCCAGTATAAAAGGGCGAGCTCGTCCAGATTTAGTTTCGCAGACCACTTCTGTAGTTGTACCAGGAAGAACAAAGTTAGTGAAATTTAGTTTCGAAATTAGCGATTTCAGCTTTTCAAGCTCAGAGTCTGTCTTTTGCGCCTTGGCTATCGCATCGTAATTCATAGTCATCGGATTGTCTAGCTCAATACGGGAGTTAGCATCTGCTGGACTGTTTGCTGCTCCAGCAAATTATAGCTGAAGAATTGAGAGATGTATTCCAAATATCTGATGTTGGGAATTGCGAATGGCAAGAGTCAATGACTTGTCATCGGTGAATATAGCGCAAGACCGCCCTTCGATGAAACGTCATCGCGACGAATGTGTTTGCCTTCTGTTGACTCGCTGATAAGGCCTTTGAAAAGAATCCAGGGGCTTAGAAATCCCGAGAACGACTTGAAGAAGTTCTGCTCCGACAGCTGTGTTTTAGGCGTCCGTCATGAGGCGTAACTCGTAGTCTGGAAGTGTATGAAGAAGAAGAAGGCTTGAGCACAATTCCCATCTCTGGGCTGGTGCTCCAGCTACTTACTTAAGGCGCTTGGAGGGAATACAAAAAAGAGCTGTAAGAATGATTGGTGATAGAGAGATCACTGACTCATTCGCGTGTCTCTCCCTGTTCTATTGCTACTTTATGGTTATTACTCTAGTGAAATAGCCAGTTGCATTCCTCCCTCAAACAATTCGCCGTAATACTCGCGCTTCTAGGAATGCCCATTAGTTTACCCTTAAGAGTGTTCCGGACTAAAACTGAAAATTCTTACTGCTTAAAGCGCCACCCAACTGCAGACGACAAATTTTGAACTAAATGCATCTTACTAAGAGAGAGAGAATCGCCTTCCTATGAGAATCGTGACTTCCGCCAGCCGTTACTGATTTGAATTTTCAAATTTAGGCAGATTTTGCTATTACTTAATTTTGAAATAAAATGTTTTTGATCAATGTTTTTTTCAAAATGTTTTGATTGTTGTGTTGAGAACAAGTACGTGCTAAATAAATGAAGAGATTTAAAAAAAAATAAATATCGCATCATAAGAAAAATTGCTTATGAAAAATACAAATTTTATTCATAGTTTTTTAATTCTTTTTTGTTTAAAAAGTTAATTTTTTCTCCAATAGTTATACAGTTTAAATGTCGAATTTTATGCTCATTAAGAAATGTTAGCGAAAAATGTTTTTATTTTGATGGAATTTTCTTTGAAAAAGTACGATTTTGGAGTTTTTGAGCCTTTGCTACTGAGTAACGAAGTACTTAATTGAAATTGTGCTCCAATAGTTTTTTAGAAACAGTTTTTGTCTACAGAATGAACACTTAATCATTTCAATACGACATTTAATCGCTTCACAATATCATTTGAAAAAACGTAGTTTCGGTCCGGAACACTCTTAAGCCCAACTTCGTACGTACTCTCAAGTATAGGGAATCATTTCTTAGCGTAATACTCAAATGTGGAACTGTCTTTCACACTCTGTCTTTCCTAATCATTACAATGTTCAAGAATTCAAGACCAATGTACACCGACACCTCCTTTATTCCAACCTCTTCCCTTCTTTCTAATGCACTCACTGTGTCTCTGGCATAGAAAGGGTGTACAAAATTCCTTGAGTTGGTGCAAATTAAAAAACAAAAAAGTACTCGATTCTATTCATAGTAGGATCCTACTTCTCCTTCTATCCAGAGTAAGAAGCTTATTTTCGTACTATACGTTTAAATCTTAAGTTACTTTGGATGGGTTCGCCAAAAAACACACCAAATGTATCTCAATGTATGTTGGTATTCTTTTCTTAAATTGAGTGTAACGAACATTGCCTTTAATTCATATTATACTAGCAAAACCCCTGCCCGCTTCGCAGGGCTTCGGCCCACAACGGTTCGGAAATTAGAGATTGGCAGGATGAAGAATACGGTAATCGATGGATAGGCAGAAATGAACAATATTCTTAGAAAAATTGCTAATCTGATGAATAATCTTTTCGTTTTTCAATTCTTTCACATAATTTTTTTAGTTAATTTACCCATTAAACATATCTTCCCCAAACTTAGCTCCCTCAGAAGAGGTAAGGTAATTAGGATTTTGAGAGCAAGCCAGGTATAGGCATAAGTATGCTTTTAACCCTCTTCAGGATTGCACAATGTTATAAATTTTCTTAAAACTAACAATTATTGGGATATTTTAAAGTGTTGCAATAAAAATATTGACAAAAAAAACTTAAATTCGATGTTCTAAGCTGTTTTAGATTTTCCCAAGTATTATAAAATGTATGGGTTTTTGTTTATCAATGAGATTTTATTTGTTAATATTTCTATCATAAGGTAAAAATATGAAAACTTTATGTTCTTTACGCCTTATTTGAAAAAAAAAAATATCTTAAAGTCAAAGTGTTGGGCTCGGGCAAGAAAAATTGAACACCACTCAAATACAAAGTTAGCCTTTTTTTAATCGTCAAAAAGTGATGGAAAAGTAACTTTGTCTTAGAAGGATTATTTTCTAAGAATAAGGCCAAGAATCACATCCCAAAGTATATGGCAGACAAATTACTGGATACCCTGTATAGTTGACCATGAGGAGAAACAGAAATTTCTAAATTAAAACCACATATTTTTAAAGATTGACCTTGCGTCTTATTTATTTTTCAGGAAATTCAAGTCGAACAGGAAACTAAAGACGTATGCCATTAACTTCTTCACGGTTAGTCTTGTAGTACCTACTGTAAGGTTTAAGTTGATTGATGTCCCGAAACATAGTAATGCTCATACTACTTGTAGGCAAAAAATTATGCATTTCTTTGTCTAGTTCAAAATAAATTGTTGCATCGATTTTAGAAAGACTTTAATCTGTACCAGCCATTATTGCACTTCAACTCAATGCTTTAATGCTTGGAAAGACATCTTGAATCAATTCATTCCGTGGATTTACATTACAATAAAAATTGTTTGGAAGTGAAATTCGGCCTTCAGAATCAAGTGAAATTATTCCATTTCTAATAACCAATAGTGTCCGTGGCTTAGTGGTTAGGTGCGTTGGCTGCTAAGCAGAACGTCGTGGGTTCGAGACCTACTCGCGCCCAAAGTTTTTATTTCATCTTTCTCGGGCATTGCCTTTTTGCGAAGAACTGACAAAACTTCCAAGAGTATCAACAGTATGAAATAATGCTTCTCAACTTTGCCGTTCGGAATCGGCAAGTTCTTTAAGTTGCGGTTTAAGACTTCAAGTAAATTTTTGTGCGTCATTGTGCTCTCATCCTACACAAATATTCGGCCATTACCAACTTTTTTGAAATATTGTAATGTCAGTTTTATGTCTAATAACTCACAACTCCAGAAGAAGAGAGAGCCAACTCTTTTTTTAATTTCAGATCATATTGATGCTAAAATTAATGATAACAAAAATGATTTCCCCATTCCACCGGGTGCATCACAAAAATATATACCACCACTCAGACTGATCACACCTTGCATATCTAATGGTGTCATACACATAGGTACTTTAGTTGATCGTTTAACTTCGGCTCAATAGTTTTCGTAAATATTCTGAATCCAATGCAATTTTATTATTGTCCTTAAGGTAGTATTGTTGTCGAGCAACCAATTCAATTGTGGCAATGCTTTATTCGCTAAACGGTTTATTCGTAAGCAACTGGCACATTTCAATTTGAAAGCATTCAATTCCCCATCAGATTGGCATTTGCAATGACTATTGACTCAAAGCTAAATAATGTCTGTTTGTGGCTTAAATTTGAGCACACCATGTTTTTCATTCAGACAATAATTATACGTGGAATACCTCCAGTTCGTTAGTGTTGATTAAATTTTATTAATGACACATTCCATCAACATTCAAAACGTTATAAATAACAAATAACAATATAATTAACAAATACGTACCCACTAAAAATAAATAAGATATACATACATATTTTCATACTCTAGAAATTTCATATATCAAAACAACGTTTGCCGGGTCAGCTAGTTCAAATATAATTTCCTAGGTTCACTGTCAAATATTTTTATTCTTCACTGACATTTTTTTTTTTGATTTTTTTATTGAAAAAATAAATTATTTGACAAAATTTTCAAATTAAATTGAGTGTTCGTATATTGATCAGTTTTTTTTTGTAGTGCGAAATACAAAATTTTTAACATTTTTTAACAATTGAACCATTTGTGATTTGAAAAGTATACATTTTATTTTTGCTAAACCTTCTACCCTAAAACCTGTTGCATTTAGAGAAAAAATTAGGAAAATCGGTCAACCAGTGTGCCCGGTTAGCGAACGAACACAAAAATTAGGCTGTTCTTTTATGTCCCCTATTACACGCTGACTCAACGACTCACGTCTCACTTTTGAATTCCTTATACATTTTTATTCGCTGAGGCAAGCGCTATTACACGTTGACTCGTGCCCCATGTCTACAAATTTGGACAATTACTATTTGTTTTGTTTTGAATGTTCCTTCTCGTTGCTTGAATTTGAATTTGTCTGAAACTCCTCTCTGGTTTTCAAACAAATTCGATTGTGTTTATCCTAGCAACAAGAAAATCGAATGAAAAAGAACAGCATAAAACGAATATGAGAAAAATGAAACGTCAAAGTGAGTCTACTAAAAATTTGCCCGAGACTCACCGGAATTTTTTTTTTGATCTCATTTTCTCACATCTGCTTCTTTTTCGCACTCATGTGAGCCGTGAGCCGTGAGGCCAAAGATTAAATAAGTAACAAGATGGGAAACTGACTTACGTTTCACTCCCTAGATCCCGCAATTTTCATTTTCTTTCATTTTATTTTCTTTCCTTGTACATGAATAATATAAAAACAAAAACAATATGGTAGGACCAATTACTGTGTAAAAACACGCATACTTTCACAAAAACTATGGTCCAAATTGTTGATAGTATTGGTAAAACCACGCATACTTTCACAGTAACTATGGTCCGAAGCTTGTAGGCAACTGTCACTTTGACAGCCTTGTTTCCCATCTTGTTACTTATTTAATCTTGCGTGAGGCATCGTGTAATAGCAGACTATAATATATGAAAATATAGATTTAGACTAGATTCTAAGACATCGACGAACTTTTTTAATTTATGTACATTGTGGTGCTCACTGCCTATTGACTCATGTTCCATTTTATAATTAATGGAGGTTATCTCATTTACTCATGCGTTTTAGCCATTTGTAATCAAAGATTGAGTCTAGGAATTTCTAAAACAAAGCGAAGGAGGGAACAACAAATAAAATATGGAATGGAAGTCGAGTAATTTGACCATTATTCAAGAGATCCTCATGAAGAACGAAATTTTGATATAAAAGATTACTCCATAAGATTTATCATCATCTGGTTCAGCTTGAGGTGACTGTGCCTCGCGCCGATATGGTTGTGCGCAATTTCAACATCGCAAAGCGCAATAGTGTTAATTTAATTTTGTGGTCTTGTGTCGGATTGTTCGACAGACTTGGGCCGCCAACTATCGATCTATGACAGTAGGCATAATTGAGTTTTGTGTGCTGACTTTATGTCACGATGTTTGTCAATTATTTGATTTTGCATCAGGTCTTCCGTATTTTGTAGTGATTTTCTTTTTTTTATTTTCATTTCCTTCGTTGAATTTCATTCACTTGTACAATTCAATTCAATAGGGTGGAAACAAATTTCTTCGAACTTCGGTATTCATTGAATATCCGATGCAAATTTATGATTTTGTAGCAATTTTGGAGAAAACATGGATTTTTAATTTAAACCTTGAGAAGGAAGTTTTTATTGAATTGAAAATTTGAGTGGAAATTTGCAATTTGATTTTCTCCTGGAGGATGGTAAATGAGTTATGAATGTGGATTATGTGAGCAGTGGGATTATGCTGAGTAAAACAAGAGGAAGTGATTAACTGGAAATTGAAAAAAAAAAATCAATAGTTTCATAAATGTTCGAACAGAAGAAGTCTGTTAAAAGCACGTGCTATAATTGTATTTGTGAAAAAAATTACACGCATAGATCGGATGTATGCTTGAAGCATTATTAAAATCATTTTGATTTTGCTTCACGTGTGATTTTTTTTTTCAGGAATACAATTACACGTGCTTGACAAGCGCATTTGAACTGTGTATCTATATCCCGCTTAAGTCATATACTTTTCAAGAAACAATGCTGTGAATAAAGAATACATTATAACCGGAAATTAACATTTAAATGTCTGTACATCATATAGATATAAATTGATTTAAAAATATTTATACAATGTGGCATATTATACCTAAATAAGATATAAAGGGTTTTTCAATAGGGACGCCACAAAAGTACACCGATAGGGACAGCAAACGACGATATATTTTTTCCCGCTCTCTTGACACTTCTCTTCAATAAGGCTTGCCATTTTATCATGGAAAGGTATACGATCCAAACACGAGTCGAAATTATTAAAATTTACTACCGAAATTCGGAGTCAGTGGTCAACACTTTAAGAGCGCTACTCATCTTCAGCGATGAGGCTGGATGGCTTCCTCAATAAGCAAAATATCCGTTATTGGTCAGCAGCAATCCACATGTGCTTCATGAGGCACCATAACATCCCGAAAAACTCACTGTTTGGTGCGTTTTACATGCTGGTGGTGTCATTGGGCCGTACTTCTTCCGTGATGATCAAGACCGGCACGTTACTGTGAATGGGAATCGCTACCGCTCAATGCTAACCGATTATTTTTGGAATGAATTGGATGATATGGACTTGGACGATATGTGGTTTCAACAGAACGGTGCCACATGTCAAACAGCGGGCCAAACAATTGAATTATTGAGAACGAAGTTGGATGAGCGCATTATCTCCAGAAGTGGACCTGTGAATTGGCCGCCTCGTTCATGCGATTTAACGCCGTTAGACTATTTCCTGTGGGGCTACGTCAAATCTATGGTTTATGCCAACAAGCCAGCGACGATTGATGAACTTCGTACGAATATCGAACGTGAAATTGCAGGTTCAGCGTCTGGACTTCTGCAAGCATGCCCGTGGTGGCCAAAAGAAATCGAGTTTCATACATAATGGCATCAAATGTACTTCCACAGAAATAAAGAATTTCATTGATATGTCCCTATTGAAAAACCCTTTACAATAAACATGCAATATTGATTCAAATTTAATTATATGGCATTTTTTCAGATAAATATGTTTCGTTCGGTTTGTCTTTTCAAAATATAAATCATTTTCCAACTTTCCTGAAATAATTTGTTACTTGGTTGGATATGAATTGAACTAGCAGGAAGGTCTTGCTTGCTGGCGCTACAGTCTGTTGTGGACTTGGGCCTCAATCAACAGTCTCCGCCAGCCAGCTCGGTCCCTAGCTAGCTGTCTCCAGTTTTGCACTCCAAGTTGATTGAGGTCCTCTTCCACTTAAGTGCGCCACCTGAGTCGCGGTCTTCCTCTCCTCCTACGTCCCTCGGGAATAGTGTCAAAGGCTTTCCGGGCCGGAGCATTGGTGTCCATCCGCTCTAAATGACCGAGCCATCTGAGTCTCTGGACCTTAACCCTTCTGGCTATGTCAATGTCGTTGTACAACCCGTAAAGTTCGCTGTTATATCTTCTTCGCCATTCCCCTTCAATGCACACGGGACCAAACATGACCCGAAGAACTTTCCTTTCAACTTTCAACCGATTTTGTCAAGGTCCATGCTTCTGCACCATACAGCAAGGACTGGGATGATGAGGGTGTTGTACAATTTTACCTTAGTTGCTCGAGAGAGGGCTTTTCCACTCAATTGCTTTCTCAGCGATAAGCAAGAGTTATTCTTCGTCTGATCTCGGCGCTGGTGGTATTGCCCGTGTTTATAGCGTACCCTAGGCAGGTAGACAAACTCCTCTACTACATCAAAGTTGTATGCGTCTATTGTGACGTTCTGTCCGAGCCGTCAGTGTTGGGTGTCCTTCCTCGAAGACAGCATATACTTCGTTTTACCCTCAGTAGGAAGGTCAGCCAGTACTAACACTGGATGATCAGCCAGTCATTGGAACGACAGAATTTTGACAGTCTCTGCGAGTTACTTCGCTAAGATATCACAAGTCACCTGGAATAACCTGATGCAGTGCGTATCATCCTTAAGGCAAACTAGGCATGTGCTTAGTGGCGCGAGGCAATAAAGGGGAGCGCGGGTGCAGTGATTTTTAAAAGTGGTAAATAAGCGAGTTCATACGTGGTTGTTAAATTAGCAAAATTATAAATTCAGACCTCACTTGCTCCTTTAAAAAAAAAAAAAAGAAATTGGTCCTGAGCAATTTTCTGCTTTTCAGGTATTTTCTAGATTGATTTCGGATCAATCCAATTTGGCGAACCAAGTTGCAAATCGGTTTGCCTAAAAACCAACTCGAGTTAACTTGGTTTACAAAATTTACGGTTCTCATGTAAATTAAATCTCTTTTTTCTTGGCCTCCATTTCTACTCGTTTTTTTAAGGCGCTGCGCATCGTTTCGGTCAAAATGTAATTCGAAATTTCGAATATCGGGCGCCGAGGAGATAGTTGCCAATGGCGCTTCTCAACGTTTAATCCGCCACTGCTGATGGAATCATTTATAATCATCACTTCTACTTGAGGCTTATTGCGGAGGGGACAACATGACACACACCGCCCTGCACTTACTGTATAGTGTGATTACGGAGAGGGTAATCTGATCACTGCCATGGCAAGTATCCTTTATTCGGTTCATATCCCATACTGAAGTAGATTATTGGACAATTTTCCCACAGGATATTGCACAGAGTGAATTCAAACGAAAAAACCATCATGGCAATCCCTTGACCCTCTGCAGCAATGAAAGTGTACGTCCCTGCCATGTGAAATATGGACAGCAGGTGCGTTCGTTCATATCCAATATTGGGGTAAGTTATTGGACAAATGTCCCCACAGGATTTTGCATCGGGTGAATTCAAGCGAAAAAAAAATCAATGTGTGTGCTAAGATAAATGTGAGTCAAAAGTATTGACTCAATACTAGGATTAATAAAAAATTAAAGAATTTTTGAAACATTTTAGTCAAAAAGACTTAAAAGAGTCAATTGACTAAAAGTTAATTGACTAAAAGTCAAAAAAACTTATTGACTAAAACCAAAATCGCTTTAGTTAAATGAATTTTTATTGACTTAACTGACTAACTTACTTACTTACTTATCCGGCTCACAATCCATGAAGGATCTCAGCCTGAAATACTGCAGCCTTCCATCTTGAACGGTCCCTCGCATGCACTCTTCAGTCGCCGAAACCAAGCGCTCTAGCATCCGCAGTCACTTGGTCCTTGTACCGTAGGTTCGGTCTTCTTTGTCGTCTCGAACCTGGGGGCTGGGATGAGAAGACTTTCTTGGCTGGAGGAGCATTGTCATCCATTCGCTCGGTGTGGCCGAGCCAATGAAGTCGTCTTTTCTTGGCCTCCTGGACTACATCCACATCTTGGTACAGCTCATACAGTTTCTCTCGAAAGTGCCCAGTATCAATTCCCCTTTATAGCCTATCGTCCAGCACTCGGCGCCGTAGAGGTGGACTGGTAAAATCAAAGTCTTGTATAGCAGACACTTTGTCTTTCGAGTGAGGAGTTGTTTGGCCAAACCAAAGCAGCAGCGATTCGCTAGGGTAATTCTTCTTCGGATCTCCACTAAGGTGTCATTTGTGGGATTGATGTTTGTTCCAAGGTAGGTGAACTCCTTAACTACCTCGAAATTGCTGCTACCAACAGTGACGTTTTGTCCTAGGCGGTGGACAGATGTTGCTTTGTTTGTTGATAGCATTTACTTTGTTTTGTCCTCATTCACTTCAAGACCAATGAGTTTCGCCTGTTCTTCAATCGCTGTGAAGGACTCAAGCAAAGCTCTCTAGGATCGACCAATGATGTCAATGTCATCCGCATAGCCTAGGAGCTGGGTGGACTTCTTGAAGATAGTGTTTTCCGTGCTCACACCTGCCTTGCACACTATCTGCTCCAGGACTATGTTGTAGAAGTCACATGACAACGCATCTCCTTGTCTAAACCCTGCGCATGTTTGGAATAACTCTGATGAGCTGCTTAACTGACTAAAGCCAGATCCCAGATAAAAAGTACTCACTGGTGACTGCTCGTTTAATTTAAAAAGCCTTAAGTCTGAACTACATCGAAACACAAAGTGTAAAAAGTACAAAAAAGTATTCGTATTCGTATTGAGAACTTTGTGCACAGTGAAAGCTCGATCATGGTCAAGCTTTTGTTCACGTTCACTTTTACGAAATGAGAGGGAGATATTCAGATACATATTTGTTGAAGCAGTACAGAACATAACTTCCACTGTTTTGTACTTTTCGGCACTTTATGTTCCGATATAGTTCAGGCTTTATTCGTGACTTCACTAAAGTGCCAAAATGACTGCAGTCATTTATAGCCGGAACCAGGGGGTGGCTCTATTCATGACTACATGAAAAAAATATAAGAAAAATCAAACGCCATTTTGTTTCAAATTACAACAAAAAATGTAAATTCTCCGCAAAAAAATAATCTCACCCGCTGGTACTGGCTTATCGTTGAATTTTGGAAACGTCGTACAGTGTGCAAACAATAATTAACAATTGAGTTGACTGTCTACAAACTTCGCTTTCTCCATAAAAAAAATAAAAAATTAAAATAAAACAAAAAAACGAGAACAAGTGCATGACCTTTTTTCGGGTACTTTGAAACCAATATTTACCATAAAAATCTAAGACTTAAGTTGAAGTGTTGCCCCCTGAAACAAATACCTAGTCATTAAATGAGAATTTCCAATACCTGCTGCATCTTACTTTACAACACTAATCATACAAAAACAGGTAGACAAAAATTATCCAATACCTTTGCTCTCGCATAATTATGGAGAGACACCTTCGTATCAGGTATTGGCAACTGGGCAGATATCAGACAAGACAAAACAACACAAATGACTTCAAAAGAAGATCAGAAAAACCCTGCAGTCAGAGTCGGATTCAGGCATCAGAAACCAGCCAGCAGCGGCGGCGCGGCGGTGGCGATGGCGACGACAACTTCGCACAACGAATTTACATCTGCATTACCTCAGATCATTGTTAACGGTCAACCCGAACGGTCGGTCGGTCTATAATACCTCTCATCGCCTACCTCAATCTAAACAAACAAGCGCGACTGTGATTTTGTGTGTTGTGTAACTTGATCTTGCAAATATCCAATTGATAAGCATAAAATGAATAAATTACGTGTAACCTTGACATTGCTTGTGCAAATGAGTGTTTTGAGTTCCTTGAGTGCCAAAGATCTCGTGTGTCAGATAATCGAATCGAATCGTTTGCCATGCGAAAATCACGAAGTTATAACTCCCGATGGATACAAACTTAGTTTGCATCGAATTCCACCGCGAAATACCACAAATAACTTGAAACCGTTTATTTTGATGCATGGCTTAATTGGGTCGGCCGCCGATTTTGTGCTCTCGGGTCGCGATCGAAGTTTGGGGTGTATGCTCCATGAGCGCGGCTATGACGTTTGGCTGCCAAATGCTCGCGGTACGACCTATTCAAAACGGCATTCGGAATATGACTCTTCGATGCCAGACTTTTGGAATTTCACGTGGCATGAAATTGGGTATTATGATCTTCCGACAATTATCGATCATGTAACCAATAAAACGGGTCATGAAAAAGTTCACTATGTTGCTCATTCTCAAGGATCAACCATTTTTTTGGTTATGCTATCGGAACGTCCTGAATACAATGACCGCATAATATCAGCATCTCTGCTAGCACCAGTGGCCTATCTGTCCAATCTGATGAGCCCACCTCTGCGAATAATGGCAGCGCAGAGCGAAAAAATTGAGGTAGTTACCGTTTGAAGAATGAGCAAGTAGATATGCCCTAAATGGTGTGTGAAAAAACTAATCCCCTTTGTCATTTCTTCCATTTTATCTATGTTCCGTTCCGATATATTTATGCTAACTTACTAACGGCATAGGCACTCCTAAATCACCTGGGATTACACGAGCTCTTCCCATCGACCGCTCTAAATCAACTTGGCGGACATTTGCTGTGCGGCAAAGGTGTTCCCACACAAAGCTTGTGCATTTTGGTAATGTACTTGTCGGTGGGCTTCAGCGAATTCGAAATGGATAGGGTAAGTTATGCTTCTTTTTCAACCTTTCCGTATCCTCGTATTCATGTGCATCAAACCCAATTCTAAAATGTGGTCGGAAGCAGGATAGTGGGTGTCCGTTTAGAGCTCCAATATCCTTTTATTGTTGTTTTATTTTTTTTGCAGTAAAAGAAAAAGTGTTGGAGTGAAACTTTATTTAAATTTGAAAATTTGGTTTCCAAAAAACAAAAAAAAATTGTAAAGTAATTCGTGTAAGGGTAGATTCAAACGGAAAATAATAAAAACTTATATCCAAGGGGATAACATAAATTTACTGGATTATTATTTGAGATCTCTATCTCTGTACTTTTCGGTTTTCTATCTGTTCTACAAAAGAGAAGAAATTGTAAATGGTATAACAATTCCCCTATTATGCATAAAGATACGTCTATATTCAACTATTCAAACCACAGCACACATGAGGCTCTTAAAATATATTCAGAGTTTGGGTATGGTTCTTCAATTTTCTCATATGGTTGTGGGTGGAAGGGATGATGGTTGCAAAGTTATATGGAGCGCACAGCTCATCACATTGGATTTAAGTGTTACGATTATTTGTGGCACTTTTCTTGTGTTACTATTGTTTTATTTTTTATGATTTTAGTCGTGAATTTTTTACATCAGCTGAAAGTGTATGTGTTTGTGTGAAAGTGTAGAATTCCTGCAGAGTATTTGAGGAATATTTCAAAAAGATTTCAATCTTGTTCCAGACCCTTATACTCTCTTATGGATTCTTATATCTTAATGTAATTCATTCCTAAATGAGTTTTTTTTTAAAGCAAAATCTGTTTAATATTCACTAAATTGTGAGAAAGGATTCAAAAGGAGGTTTGTTAATACCAGGGCGCAGTTACTTTCTTACTAATCCGTCTCCCAATCCATGAATAAGGATGTCATCCTGAGACACTGCAGCCTTCCAAAGGGAACGATCCCTCGCATGCACTCTACTGTCACCAAAACCAAGTGTTCTAACATCCGCAGTCACTTGGTGCTTGTATCGTTGGTTTTGACTTTCTTGTCGTCTCGAACCTGGGGACTTAGAAGAGAAGACTTTCTGGGCTGGAGCATTGTCGTCCGTTCTCTCGATGTGGCCGCGCAATTGTAGTCGTCTCTTTTGGCTTTCTGGACTACATCCACATTTTGGTAGAGCTCGTGCAGTTCGCGGTTGAACCTTCTTCTCCATTCGCTTATTAACTTACTTAAGGTGGCATTACAGTGCGTTGTGGATTTGGGCCTTAAACAACAGTCTCCGCCAGCCAGCTCGGTCCCTAGCTAGCTGTCTCCAAGTTGATTGAGGTCCTTTTCCACTTGAGTCGCGGTCTTCCTCTCCTCCTACGTCCCTTGGGTATAGTGTCGGAGGCTTTCCGGGCCGGAGCATTGGTGTCTAAATGACCGAACCATCTGAGTCTCTGGACCTTGACCGTTCTGGCTAGGTCCAAGTCGTTGTACAACCCGTAAAGTTCGCTTTTATAACTTCTTCGCCATTCCCCTTCAATGCACACGGGGCCAAAGATGACCCGAAGAACTTTCCTCTCGAAACAGCCTGAGGCAAATTTATCCGAAGCAATTAGCAAGAGTTATTCTTCATCTGATCTCGGCGTTTGTGTTATTGCCCGTATTTATAGCGGACGTAGGTATTGTAGTGTCCGTAGCTTAGTGGTTAGGTGCGTTGGCTGCTAAGCAGAACATCGTGGGTTCGAATCCTACTCGGGCCCAAAGTTTTTATTTCATCTTTCACGGACACTGCCTCTTGCGAAGAACTGACAAAACTTGCAAGAGTATCATCTGTCATGAAAAAAAGCTTCTCAGCTGTCGCGCCACCCAATTTATTTTAGGTACCAAGCTCCTCTACTATTTCGAAGTTGCATGCGTCTATTGTGACGTTCAGTCCGAGCCGTCGGTGTTGCGTGTCCTTCCTCGAAGACAGCATATTTTTTCCCTCATTTCCATTCGCTTACGGGACCAAAAATCCGTTGAGAATTTTTTCTTTCAAAAGTGCTCAGTATCATTTCCCCTTTCACTAAACTCGGAGACGTAGAGAAGAACTGGTAAAATCAAAGTCTTGTACAGTAGGAACTTTGTCTTTAGAGTGAAGAGTTTTGAACCCAGTTCTTTGGCCAAATCGAAGTAAAAGCGGTTCGCTAGGGTAATATTTCATCGGATCTCTACTAAGGTATCCTTTGTGAGAATGATGTTTGCTCCAAAGTAGGTGTTTTTCCTCGTTTACTTTAATACCAACGAGCTTCGCCTGTTCTTTAGTCAATGTGAAAGTGTGAAGGCCTCAAGCACAGCTCCTTGGGTCGACCGATGATGTCTATATCGTCCGCTTAGCCTAGGAATTAGATGGATTTGTTGAAGATAGTGTTTTCCGTGCTCACACCTGCCTTGCGCACTATCAGGACTATGTGGAAGAAGTCACAGCTTACATGACAGTGAGCGCATCTCCTTGTCTAAGCCCTGCGCATGTTTGAATCAACTCAGATGAGCTGTCACTCATTTGTTAACTGCACTGCGTACATTAGGCCAGTTCCACCTAACAACATCTCACTGAGATCTCAGAGATCTCAAAGATTTTTTAGGTTTAACAAAAAATCTTGCGATTTTTTTCTGAGATGAAAATTTTTTGGATTCGATTTCTCACTCAGCTATTTTGACGTGACTGACATATGCACAACAACAATTTGTAAGGTAACCATTAAGGTAACTATTTTATCTCAATGAGAACTGAGAATTTTGTTCTACCAAATGGTTTTGCCTCAGTCAAAGTGACATTGAGATCTCAGTGAGATGTTGTTAGGTGGAACTGGCCTAGTGTTAAGCGTCATGCGTCAGCTGGATCAGTTTGTTTGGCATCCCGAATGCAGACATCGCCATCATAAGCATTAGGTTTCCAAAATCGGGACTCATCAGTTAAATAATTTCTTTCGTAATAAAAAACGAATCGGCCTAATCTCAAAAGATAAAGGTGTGGAAATTTAGTTCGGTATATGCTCTAGAATGAACAAATGCCAGATGGTCACAGGGTACTACCTGCTTAGTAACCAAACAAATATGGCCAAGCATAGACCTGAAACCGTCAAAAGGCTTGATTTCCCTGAGCAGAAAAAAATATAAGCTCTACAATTGGAGTCATAACAGAACACTACATCATAGGTAGACATGCTTTGAGGCTAGGGGTCTACGCAAACGACATCTATAGAAGCTGAATGGATGAGGAGGAAGAGGAAACAGTCCAACACCTTCTGTGTACATGTCCGGCGCTCTCCAATAGAAGGAATAGCTATCTCGGTAATCCCTTCTTCGATAATATCAGTGAACTGGCAACTATCGACACAAAATGTCTCTCTAACTTCATTAAAAGTAAAAAATGGCTAGTTTAAGTTCATTACTCTCCCATGAGTAACTTCCTTGAGGTCTAAGTGAGTCAGTAACATTTAGACAGCCACTCCAACCTAACCTAACCTATAACATGGCTTGAAGGTATCGTATTCGACTTCACAAATGAAAATTCCAAATCTCTTTTAACACCCTGTAGACTTTGCGTTTTTCATTTTTACATGAAGAAGATTACTTCCATGGATATACGTATTTGTTTTTAAATGCATAATTTAAGTGCAATTTTCTTACAATAAATTGTGTCTCTTAATCCCGGATTCCATCTTAATTTCCTGTAGTTACCTTTTAATGACCATTTTACTTTGTCGTCCTTAATGTGATTTTATGGGTTTTCAAAAGCGAACTACCCAAACAGGTATTTCAAATTCCTTCCGAATTAATAGAAAAAGATCGAAAAGGTACTTTTTTGATTTGTTCTGCCGAAGAGTCAGGTTTCAGGTATAGGATAAACGTATATCTCTACTCGTAGCTCGTTGCTCGTAGCTCGTAGGCACCTCATCACATTAATGTGCTTTCCTGGAAATTTATCTTTTTTGGAGATAAGTATTACATTTTGAGCATACTTTTGATGCGTCATAGCTATAAGCATACATTTTGTGTACAAATGTTTTTTTCTTTTTTGTGTATTAAAATCAATGATTCAGCATCTAGGCCACATGTACAATCTTTTTGAGGATTTGAAAACGTTTCGATTTGCAAAAAAAAATGGCATTGAATTGGTATGTTCTGTGTGATGTTGAAAGCACATTCATAAATCAAAAATCAATATGCATTTCCCTCATTGGAGATGTCTTCTTTTCTTTAAGAAAAAAAATGAGAAAAAACACATTTTCCATATGATTGATTGCAGATTACATTAAAGTGAAGGTTCGATTGATAAATACATATATAGGGTTTTATCTTTATGTATCCAAAGTAGTGAAGTCATCTTAACGAATTCGTTGCTCTCACAGGTGTGAATAATATTGTTTTGTTGATAGCAAGATCATAATAATTAAGATATTTATATCATTTATAGCCTTGCTACTTAAGTGAGGTCATTAACAAATTAATGTACCCTACCCATACTTTTAAATTGAATTGATCTTAAGAAGATATATGTAATATACGAATGAGATAATTGACTAATGGATTACAAAAAATATATAATGACAAAGTTTGTTTGGAAATATTTCATTGTCAAAGCAAATGAAACGCGTTATTGATTGTATGAGGCTTCAAGGTCATCCTAATCATGATTCGCAAAAAATCCTAAGGTTACACATTGTAAAGATTTTTACATTTATTAAATGAATTGAAAACCGAAAGCCATCGAAAGTACTCATTTGAATGAGTCGCGAACAAAAGGTACGCTTTTATACATAACTAACAGTCGCCGCGCGACTTCGTCCGCTTCTACCTCATCCACCGGCCAGAGGTGCGTTTTTGACTTGTGCATCATGCCCGCATGGGAATTTTGTTGCAAAATTATTTCAAAACAGTGGACACTCTCTAAATCGAAATTGTTCTTAACTCGAAGCCTTCATATAAATGTATAATTTTCCCCGTTTTAGCAACACTTTTCAGTTTTCACTGATGCTTTGCTCTTATTATTCGTAACTTATTAGCGTTACGTTGTATAGCTAAAACCCTTCCTCGATAAATGGACTATTCAATACAAAAAGAATTGTTCGATTTGATTTAGTAGTTCCTGAGATCAGCACGTTCAAGCAGACAACAGAGCCTTCAAAAATTAACATTTTTCACTGACGCTTCGCTCCTATTGGTCGCACCTTAATATTATATAGCTTCAAGCCTTCTACGATAAATAGTCCATTCAATTTCAGTTCAATTTGATTAAGCAGTTCCTGAGATAAGCGCGTTAAAACGCAGAAAAATTAACATTTTTTGCCGTTTTTTTCCACATTTTCCACTGATTCTTCGCTCCTATTGGTCACAGCTTAATGTTAAGTAGCCTAAAGCCTTCCTCGATTGATGAACTATCCAACACAAAAAGAATTATACCATTCGAACCAGTAGTTGCAGAGATTTCCGCGTTCAAACGAACAAACTCTTCAGCTTTATATATTAGTAGAGGTAGATTAAGTATTAAGTATTAAGTAGTACCCTTAGATTCTCATATTCGTTCCCAGATTCACATCCCTCCTTTTCGGATGTGGAACTGCAACGGCAAAATATGATAAGCTCATTAAACTCTGACTTAAACAGCATTGTACAATGGGGAATTAAAAACCGTGTAGAGTTTAATGCTTCGAAAACTCAATGCTGTCTTGTATCGTTGAAGCGAGATATACCCCCCTTGCCACTGTCCATGAGTGGCACTTGCATCAATGTGACCGAACATCTCGAGATTCTAGGTATGTGCATCACTGACCACCTGTTGTGGACCGAACACATACGCGATGTCGCCAAAAATGCCGGAAGATGTTTGGGTTTCTTAAGACGGTGCAAGAAATATTTCTCCTATTATCTATAAAACCTATACAAAGCTTGAGTACAATTCCCACCTTTGGGCTGCTGCTGGATGGAATACAAAGAAGAGCTGTAAGAATGATTTGGTGATAGAGCGATCACTGACGCATTCGCTCCTTTAGACCACCGTCGTAACGTTGCGTGTCTCTCCTTGTTCTATCGCTACTTTTACGGTAAGTGCTCTATTGAAATAGCAAGTTGCATTCCTCCCCTCAAACAATTCGCCCGTAATACTCGCGCTTCTAGGAATGCCCATCAGTTTACCCTCGAGCCCAACTTCGGACGTACTCTCAAGTATAGAGAATCATTTCTTAGCCGTACTACGCGAATGTGGAACTCTCTTCCACACTCTGTCTTTCCCAGTCATTACAATGTTCAAGAATTTAAGACCAATGTACATCGACACCTCCTTTCCAACCCTTTCTCTTCTTCCTAATGCACTCACTGTGTCTCTGGCATAAAAAGGGTATAAAAATCCCTTGAGTGGGTGCAAGCAAATTATAAAAAAAAAAAAATGAAGTATTAAGTATATAATACATACATAATTATGTAGGTCTAGGTAAATAGGTTTTGTTTTTCAAAGCGCGATTTAAAATTGAAAAATTGTTGTTGTTTGGAAAATTCTTCTTTGAAGAAATTAATGTTATGATTTAATTTTTTCAATTTTCTCAATCAGCTGAACTGTGACGCAATTCAAGATGACATTGCGCTCAACAATAGCAGAACTGCTTTGAACCTATATTAAATTAAGCAAAACAATATTTGTTTATTGATGTGGTGTATTTGTGTACACTTGAGAGCTTTGTACTTTGCAGTCCAATACTTTCATATTTGCTCAAATAGTTAGATTGTAGAAGTGTCAATTACCTGGCGCCTTTAAGCACAATTAAAGTTACCGCATTGCATTAAATTATGGAATACAAAGTTTATTTTTAATTTAATAA
The DNA here is from genome assembly GCA_920937365.1 of Sphaerophoria rueppellii. Lineage (NCBI taxonomy): Eukaryota > Metazoa > Arthropoda > Insecta > Diptera > Syrphidae > Sphaerophoria > Sphaerophoria rueppellii. The sequence goes on from CAKKXW010000004.1 coordinate 45,242,728, forward strand.
AATTTAAAATAAAATTCAATTTAATGCAATGCCGTTTTGTCAAAAGAGTGGGTTATTTCTACAAAAATTAAAAAAAAAAAAACCTTCAAAACGCAGATGACCATGGGAAAAAGGTTCCATTCTCTGTTCCCATTTATTTTCATAAGTTACACTTAATTGATGAACTATATTACAACTATTTGAAATTAAATGCAGCTGCCCGTGGTGTAGTGTTATGTGCGTTGGCTGCTACGCAGAACGCGTGGGTTCGAATCCTGCTCCTCTTGTCCATAATGTTTTTATTTAATCTTTCACGGGTACTGCCTTCTAATAGTATTATCTGTCATGAAAAAAGTGCTTATCAACTTTTCTGTTCGGAATCGGCGTTACATCCATGAATCCAGTCTTCGAAACCAAGCACTCTGGCATCCGCAGTCACTTGGTCTTTGTACCGCAGGTTCGCTCTTCCTTGCCGTCTCGAACCTGGGGGCTGGGATGTGTAGACTTTCTTGGCTGGAACGTTGTCGTCCATTCGCTCAATGTGGCCGAGCCAATGTAGTCCGTCTTTTCATGGCCTTCTGGACTACATCCACCTCTTGGTACAGCTCGAACAGTTCTCGGTTGAACCTTCTTCTCCATCCGCAATCGTCGTATATGGAACCGAAAATCCGTGGAAGAATTTTTCTTTCGAAAGTGCCCAGTAATCAAATCCCTTCTTTTACTTATCGTCCGGCATTCGGCGCCGTAGAGTAGGACTGGTAAAACCAAAGTTTTGTATATCAGACACTTTGTCTATCGAATGAGGAGTTTTGAACCCAGTTGTTTTGGCAAACCGAAGCAGCAGGGGTTCGCTAGAGTAATTCTTCCTCGAATCTCCACTAAGGGTCGTTTGTGGGATTGATGTTTGTTCCAAGGTAGGTGAACTTCTTAACTAGCTCGAAATTGCAGCTACCAACAGTGACGTTTTGTCATAGGCGGTGGACAGATGTTGCTTTGTTTGTTGATAGCATGTACTTTGTTCTGTCCACATTCACTTCAAGATCAACGAGTTTCGCGTGTCCTTCAATCGCTGAGAAGGCCTCAAGCACAGCTCTCTTGGATCGACCGATGATGCCAATATCGTCCGCATAGCCAAGCAGCTGGATAGATTCGTTTAAGATAGTGTTTTCCGTGCCCACACCTGCCTTGCGCACTATCTGCTCCAGGACTATGTTGAAAAATCACATGACAGTGCATCTCCTTGTCTAAACCCTGCGCATGTTTGAAACAACTCGGATGAGCTAGTACTCATTTGAACACTGCACCGCGTATTGTTTAGCGTCATGCGGCACAGCTGGATCAGTTTGTTCGGGATCCCGAATTCAGACAGCGCCATCATAAGCTCTTGGCGGTGGATGCGGTGTTAAATTGTAGGTCCCTCAATTTTTCGCACGCACAAAGAGAATTGTTGATAACTGTAAGGCTCTTCAAGAGCTAGCGCGCCACTCTACTTATTTTTTTTTTTTTTTTAAGAAATTAAGTAATTTTCATTTTGCCTCAATAGGCAACCATATTCAGAATTATCACTTTGCATCTTCAACCATGTATCTTTGTATTTGCATGACCGCGCCGCCGACAAGACCTAGCCTACACCTGCTTACCCATTTTAACAACCACCAATAGACAATGACCTTAAAAAGAATTAAATAAGAAATCTCTAAACTGTAAAGTATCTATCTATTGAGTGAAATGTATCTCTTATTTATACCTTGAGAAAAATGTTGTTTATGTGTGAATAGCAATAGGCGGTTAAATATTTATTCAACCAATTTTCATTGTTTGATGTTGATGAAAGACTCATATCTGTTTGCTTAAATCTCAACCCAAAGAAGTGCAAATCAACAATTAATCGCACTATTAAAGTTTGAAAAAAATGAGAACAAAAAAAACTATTAAAGGTAAAATTACAAATTAACTTCGGCATGCATATTTATAAGGCTTAATAAGAGTATTGAATAGATTAGGCCTAGTTTAAAGTTATTATTATAGCCCAGCACCCACGAAACCTAAGGTCGACAATTTGCGATACGATCTCAATTTGTCAAAACAAATAGATGTTTATTTTTTGTTTTCCTTCGAGCCTCGTTTCGTAATTGTGAAGTCAATGAAGCTCAGAAAGGGGGTTTTCAGAAAGTCCTCAGAAAAAGCTCGGATTTGGAAAAAAAAATTCAAAGTTTTTGTTCTATATTGTTTAAAATCAGAAACATTTCATTTGGGGGAAATAATTATATATATTGCTTAATATACAACAAAATCATATGGAAGGGGGCGTCTATTGAACCCCGTTTAGCCGGGACGGGTGATTTTATAACAAAAAAAAGCCTATTTAAAAAAAAAAATTAAAAATCAACGGCTTTGTCCACAATGCCGTGTTGTACCTTCTTGCATAGCTAAAAAGTGCATTTTTCATTCTGCACAACTGATATACACACAAACTTATATAAATACATTTGATGCCATTATGTATGGAACTCGATTTCTTTTGCATGACCACCACGGGCACGCTTGCAGAAGTCCAGACGCTGAACCCAATTTTCGACGGTTTTCAAGCATAAATCGGCCGATACTGCTGCAATTTCACGTTCGATATTCGTACGAAGCTCATCAATCGTCGCTGGCTTGCTGGCATAAACCATAGATTTGATGTAGCCCCACAGGAAATAGTCTAACGGCGTTAAATCGCATGACCGAGGCGGCCAATTCACAGGTCGATTTCTGGAGATAATGCGCTCATCGAACTTCGTTCTCAATAATTCGATTGTTTGGCCCGCTGTGTGACATGTGGCACCGTCCTGTTGAAACCACATATCGTCCAAGTCCATATCATCCAATTCATTCCAAAAATAATCGGTTAGCATTGAGCGGTAGTGATTCCCATTCACAGTAACGTGCCGGTCTTGATCATCACGGAAGAAGTACGGCCCAATGACACCACCAGCATGTAAACCGCACCAAACAGTGATTTTTTCGGGATTTAATGGTGCCTCGTGAAGCACATGTGGATTGCTGCCTGAGCAATAACGCATATTTTGCTTATTGACGAAGCCATCCAGCCAGACATGAGCCTCATCGCTGAAGATGATTTTTCGATGAAAATCCGGATCATTTTTAAGTTTTTGCTCAGCCCAATTCACGAACATACGACGCTTCTGGTGATCAAGCGGCTTCAGTTCTTGCGTCAATTTGATCTTGTAAGGATGTAGGCCAAGATCTTTTCGCGAAATTCGCCACAACGACGTCACAGAGATGGCCAACGCTTGAGAACGACGTGTGAGAGACTGATTTGGGTCTTCCGCAATTGATGCGCTAGCGGCAGCAATATTCTCGACACTACGGGCACTTCTTTGTCTCACTGGCACGGGAACAATTTGTACTGAGCCTGTGGATTCAAATTTTTCCACTAGACGCTCAATTGTTGATCTGGCAGGACGATTATGACGACCATAAATTGTACGTAGCGTTCTTAAAGTGTTGACCACTGACTCCGAATTTCGGTAGTAAATTTTAATAATTTCGACTCGTTGTTGGATCGTATACCTTTCCATGATGAAATGGCAAACCTTACTGAAGAGAAATGTCAAGAGAGCGTCGTTTGCTGTCCCTATCGGTCTACTTTTGTAGCGTCCCTATCGAAAAACCCTTTACGTCCACAGCAATAAAGAATTTCACTGATATCCAAAACCGTTTTTGTTTTATTTAAGAAAAGTTTTGTAGCGTCCCTATTGAAAAGCCCTTTAGGCCATTTGCTGATTCGAAACATAAATTTATGTTCTACATAAAGTTCATCTTTAATATGGAGATTTTATGTAGAACTTATCGAATTCCGGAACGTCCCATATAAAAATGAAAACTTTAAGTTGAACATACATTTATGTTCTGAATCAGCAAATGGGCCTTAGTTACATAGCAATATGTGAAGCTCTAAAACAAATTACCCCTATTGGTATTGCAATGTGTACACACTTTATATCTCTACCTCTCTATATCTCTACATGTCTATCTAGATGAAATGTGTACATACTGTAATGTGTGTACACTATTTATTCCTATCACTCTAATATTGTGTTATAGCTGAATAGTTATGGAGCAAAAGTTTTATTTGTAGTTGTAAGTACACTCTTTAGCGTAGGGGAAACTCTTGTGGTTAAAAAGAGAACTTCGTTAAGCATCTAGAACGTTCAGCACCTACAAGAACCTAGTAGTTTCTCGAACCTATTTGAGTTATATAAATAGCCCCTTGGTGGCGGAGCAAATTCAATTGGTTTGAACTGCGATAAAGTAAAGACACTGAAATTAATAATTGAAATTTTTGAATAAATAAGTTTGTAAGTGACTTATATAAGTGAATAAGTTTTAACTGTCGGACCAAGCCGAATATTACAATATTCTAATTTTTAAATAGATTAGGTAAGTTAGGTTCCATGAGCTTACATTTGGTTTTCTTACCGTCGTACTTAGATCAATGTAGAGCCCGAGTGAAACGCCAAAATATTGTTACTTCTTGAAATCCTATGGTTGGTCGACCCATTTGGGGGAGGAGGACTTGACAAAGTTTAGAATGCAAGTGCCAGTGCCAGTTCAGATAACTCTTAGAAGTAATTAAAGAAGTAGAAGCTTATCACTGTTTGAAATTAAATAAGAAAATGGAAATGAAACAAATAACAGATTCACAAAATAACTTCTTAAAAGCTGCAGAAAATGGTACACCGTGGCGTATACGTAATTTTGTTCCCCTAAACTATTCATAACAATTTTCTTTTCCTCACTCTATTTTTTCGATTTCTCCTAAAACATTTTTAATTTGAAATAATTGAATGAGTAAAACAGGAAGGTATGACACCATCCCTTGTCAGAACTATAACTAGTATACAATTTGAAATAGTTTACAATAACACAGGCAAAAGATCTTCAACAATTTTTTCAGTTAGTTGGCATAAGCCGACAACATTCTCCTTAATTTTTAATTTGAATTTATTGCAACAACATCGTATATCCATATTAAACGGAAGGAACACTTAAATTAATGATATAAAGTATCCTATCCAAGGCCTATACAACAAATTAAATTATGGCCTTAGGAGTTACTTCAAGGAATACCTGCCTCCTTACTAATCACCAACAACCAAAAAGAACAAAATACGGCATTAATTCTGGGAAAAAAAGAAAACTCATTAAGAAAGCTCTACTTCTCAAAGACCCTCTCAAAGAACAACATTCAAATTATTCCGTATTAACTTCATCGTTTCCCTATTCAACTCGCACAAAACACTGACCTTTTTTTTGCTAAAATTCTTCAAGTTCTTTAGTTATCTCGAAGCAGAAACAAAATAATTCTATTTGTTTGTCTCAGTTCTCAACTTCGTGCCAGATAGCCTGCCTGCCAGCGAGTATATATCTGTCCTAACTCCATTAGCAAACAATATCTTCTGATTATAATCACACAAAAGTGTATTTTAATCCTAAAGTACATTTCAAAACATTAAAATTTAATATGCCCTCAACAAGAAAAGATCCACCAGGAATCCAGCAAAATAAAAAAAAACCATCCATGCTTTGGAGAAAACAGAAGACAGAATACCAAGGAGGAATGAAAACTCCAAAGAAGTGTCCTCATTTTGTTCCCTCTCTGTCTCTAAGTCTAACCCGACCCATCAACCCGATTCCTTGCTTCACTTTAGTGAAATCAAATGTACCAGAAGTGTTGTACTCCTGAAATCCTGAGCCGCAAGTGCGGAGAGTGAAAACAACAAAAGGACAACAAAGACCAAAAATGAAAAAAAAAGTCGTTCACTCAAATAAACAAAAGAATGTTGTAGCTTTGGGATACACAAGGTTTGTCATGTTGGTGTATCAAGGATTCGCTATTTCTGCTCTGGAGGGCCTCCTCCTAACATTTTTTTTTTCGTTCGTAAAATGTCCAACTGGGGACGTCGTTTTGAATGGAGATGGACGACATCAGGAACAGAATAGAGAATTCCATAGTGCAATTCTGTCCAATGTTTTCATAACCAAAGCGGGACAAGGAACCATACTTTAAAAAATAAAATCATTTTTTTTTCTTTTATAAATATTCTTGGAAAGACAGGACCGTCATAAGATATGGTAAACATTTTATGCAAGAAATAACCAAAGAGGGAGTAGGAAACATGGCTGTCTTGAATCCTTTTTTTGTCGGATAGTTTTCCGTTGTGAAATTGATGTTTATTCAAGTATTTTTTTTTTGTCTTGTCAAATTGTTAAAGTTTAAGTGGAGAATGGTCTTTCTTCTTGCTTAACTAGGAACTTAGGTATTTCATTCCTAGTTTTTTTTTCAAAATCAATTGCGTTCACATAATAACATAATAGCAAATTAACGACAATGGTTGAGGAGAATAAGACTGAAAAGCAGTTTAGATTACGTCACAATGCCAAAAACTGAGTAATACGAAGGAATTGTCATGTATCGTCGTCATACAAAAAAAAAAAACAAGTATACGCCAAAGTTTAAAGTGAAACTTTCTTTTGAATATTCGTAACTCATAGTATATGAGACAGCCATGACGAAAGTACAAGAATTTTGCCAGTTTGGCTTAATTACTTACTTACTTACTTCGCGCTACAGTCCGTTAATGACTCTGGCCTCAATCAACAGTCTCCGCCAGCCAGCTCGGTCCCTAGCTAGCTGTCTCCAGTTTTACACTCCAAGTTGATTGAGGTCCTCTTCCACTTGAGTGCACCACCTGAGTCGCGGTCTTCCTCTCCTCCTACGTCCCTCAGGAATAGTGTCGAAGGCTTTCCGGGCCGGAGCATTGGTGTCCACCCGCTCTAAATGACCGAGCCATCTGAGTATCTGGACCTTGACCCTTCTGGCTAGGTCCCTGTCGTTGTACAACCCGTAAAGTTCCCTGTTATATCTTCTTCGTCATTCCCCTTCAATGCACACGGGGCCAAAGATGACCCGAAGAACTTTCCTCTCGAAACAGCCTAAGGCACATTCATCCATTTTGTCAAGGTCCATGCTTCTGCATCATACAGCAGGACTGGGATGATGAGGGTGTTGTACAATTTTACCTTAGTTGCTCGAGAGAGGGCTTTTCCACTCAATTGCTTTCTTAGCCCAAAGAAACAGCGATTAGCAAGAGTTATTCTTCGTCTGATCTCGGCGCTGGTGTTATTGCCCGTGTTTATAGCGGAGCCTAGTAGACAAACTCCTCTACTACCTCGAAGTTGTATGCGTCTATTGTGACGTTCTGTCTCAGCCGTCGGTGTTGGGCGTCCTTCCTCGAAGACAGCATATACTTCGTTTTTCCCTCATTTACCGCTAAACCCATTTTTGCCGCTACTGTCTCAATTCTCACAAAGGCGCCATTGACATCACGCTGTGTTCTTCCCATTATATCAATATCATCGGCGTACGCAAGAAGTTGCACAGATGGAGTTCTGCACTATCTTCTCAAGAACGATGTTATGGCCAACCTTGATGGAGCAGTGTGAGTTCTCCATCGTCATTTTGCACAAGCGAACAAGCTTGGCAGGGATGCCAAAACTAGACATAGCTTTATTCATCAGTTCATCTCTGTAGATGCTTAAAATCGATGAAAAGGTGGTGGGTATCGATTTGGAGTTCATAGGTCTTTCCCAGGATCTGCCGCAACGTGATAAGGACCAATCAGATTATTGACGAAAGGCTTCAGACGTTCACATATTACTGCAGAGAGGATCTTGTAGGCGATATTAAGTAGACTTATTCCTGTGTAGTTCTCGCAGTTTAGAGGATCTCCCTTTTTCAGGATCGGGCAAACAATGCTGAGGTTCCATTCATCGGGCATGCATTCCTCTGACCATATCTTACAGATGATTTGAACAACTCAGCAGCTAGTCCATCGGCTCCAGCGGCTTTGTTGGATTTCAGCCGTGATATTGCGGTTTTCACTTCTTCTAGGTCAGGTTCACGGAACTGTTGGCTATCATCGTGTCCGATGAAAGGCTCCTGTCTGAAGGCGGTGCTTTGTTCGTCGTCGCCGGTATACGGTCTACAGAAATGGTCTTTATAAATTTCCAGCATTGATAGCGATTCTACTATGATGTTCCCTTGTTTTCTTCTAATAAACACCTTTTGATTTTTACATACAACATAATAGTTTCCATGTCGAATAAGAATCCTATTATATCATCACAATTTACCGTTTGTTACAATCTACGAGGTTTTTTGAAAAATTCATCGAGTATTTCATATAGAGTAAGTATAATATCGTAATGAATATTCAATAATGCAGCCAATTTAACCGTTCTAGGCCAATTGCACTTTGCAAATATGTTTTGAGTATTTTGAGACCAAAAACTGAACGTTCTGGCGCGGGCGTCGCAGTTGAAACTGGTAAAACTGCTAGAATACCAAGTATTGTAGTCACGTTTGGAAAAGCATCGTGATTAACCAACTGAAAAACAATAGACATGATATCATACTTCGCGGAGCAAAAATCGAATATGTAGACAATGAAAGAAACGTAGAATTGTCTTCAACAGAACTCTTAGGTGGAAATGCCACATTAACACGGCTGTTGCAAAGGTCTATGGAACTCTACGTCAACTTTGGCTTTGTCATCATTATACACCTCTGAAAACACGTATGTTGCTTGCCAAAACTCCTATTGTTCCCAACCTTATATACGGATGTGAGATTTTCGACTATTGGGTTTCTTCGAGCAATAGAAAGTTTAAGGTTGCATTTAATAACATTGCCCGTTATGTATTCAATATGCGACGATTCGACAGAATTTACCATTTTTCAAAATTACTGTACAACATGTCATTTGATAATCTCATTCGATACAGATCGCTAACCTTGTCATCAAACGCAATACAAAACATCAACCTTGTTTCGTGTTCACCAAGTTAATTTTTAGTAACTCAATAAGATCTCGCCAACTTATTATTCCCAGCTTCTCTTGCCTTACTTCTGAGCGGCAATTCTTTGTGAGCTCTATCCGTTTATGGAATTCGTTTCCAAGGCATGTTCGAGCAATAGGTGGCACTGGTTGCCGTACGGAACTGAGATATGTTTTCAATCACACTACTGGCTAAAAGAAAATTGTATAGCTTTTAGTAATACACTTTTTGTATGTATATCACAGCGGCGACGGCAAATGTATCTAATATATTTAATTCTTCTGTCACAGTTTTAGTGGTCCTGGTCACACTCCTCCGAAACGGCTTGACTGATTTTGATGAAATTTTATATGTGTATTCAGTAGGTATGCGAATAGCTTCACTTCTATTTCTTATACCGCTGATTGTTAAGGAAGGCTCATCCACATATTTTGTTTAGGAACTTTTTGGCGAGTTTTTTTATTATAATTTTTGTATGGTGCGGCATTAAGAAATACATTCAACCCTTAATTTTCAACTTCCTACCACTTACCCCTACTTTTTAAGAGCCACTTCTTAATGATCGCAGTAGTGATACTGACATTGAAGCTTATTATTGTGAAATGTAGGTTAAATAATAAAAGATAAATAAACATAAGCAAACAATGCCATGCTAATGCGGGGTAGAGGTCGGTATTGGTAGTGGGGCGGTGATATAGTGGTTAGCGGGTAACGGTAAGCGGGATTACGGGTTGTGGGTAATGGGTAGTGGGAAGCGGGGTGATGGGTTGTGGGTAATGGGTAGTGTGAAGCGGGGTAAGAGTGTAGCGGGTATGCGTAGACATAGCGGGTATCGGTTGCTGGGGTAGCGCAAAGTGGGTAGTGGGTAGCGGGTAGAGGGTAGTGGGTTAACGGGTATAGGGTAGCGTGTAGAGTAGTTGCGAGATACCAAAGCCTAGATTTTTTATTTATCGATTGATGCAGTACGAAATCTACAGGGTTAGCTAGTATAACAATATATTAATACTTAATTTCTTAAATTTTTTCAAACTATGTATAGTTAATTAAGGAATCTAGCTTTTTTTTGCTTTCTTATAATTACAATATATATATTATATATTCTCAATGTGTATGTTATTAAGTATATAAATAAATAAAATAAATAAATAAGCTTATAAGCGTATTAAAATTATCCCTACATCAAGTCCTTCAAATACATTTTTCATCTTCCGATCTCCAACTCGCCTTCTCCACATCTTGACTTCTAATACGAACCCTTTTTCAGAACAGTCAAGAGCCGTAGCATAAAACTCGTATAATCTCTTGCACTTATCAACATCGAAATCATTTTTCGGGAACAAGGTACCAACATTTTCGAAAAATATTTTGTATTTTGTGAAACGACTTCGAAGATGAGTTATGTATGTATCGATGAATGGGTTGTAAAATGCGATTCTGTAATAATCCTCGACAGATTCAGCAACGACGCACGTTGCATCTACCTGTTTTCTGTGGTTTCTTCATTTCATTCATGTGTGCCGTCTGTGCGCTGGCGTTCGCAATCTTTTTGGTGTGCAAAACCGTGTATCAAAACTGACATTTTTAAACCCCCAACCCCCCTCCCCCCAACAGATTGATATTCTCAATCCGCCGCTGCCACACACCCAATACAAAAACAATTGAGTAGTAGAACAGACAGTTCTTGTTGAAAAAAATTCACTGCATAGCTTTTATGCCTCCAATCTTATCCCTAAAATTATACAAAGCTATATACATTGTATATCAATAATAAAAAAATTTACAAAAGGTACAAATATAAACATACAAGCAAAGCATTGTTATTGAATATCTAAAAAAAAATTAAACTATTTATGTTATTCGAAAATAAACCCCACATATTTTTCATCTTTCTCTTCACTAGGGGCTATTTCCAAAAATATTTGAAACAACTCCGGCTGGCATTTCTAGGAAACAATTTCAACACTTCGGACAGCTTATAAATTCAGGTAAGTTATTAAAGTTTATTTGGAATTTCGTTGTTCATGTTTCGTTTTGTTGTGTAACATTACAGGAAAATTTCAACAATTCGACTACAAATCAAAACAGGAGAATTATCGACGATACAAACGAAAAACTCCTCCCGAATACAATTTGCGAAATGTTCGGGTGCCATTGAATTTGTTTTATGGAAACAAAGACTTTTTAAATGCTAAGAAGGTGAGTTATGCGCAGTTGAAAAGGAATGGGTATTATATATTGTTGTTTGGTTTTTCCTCCTCCTAGGGAGGTAAAAAAGGATTGATGTAAGCATTTAAGAGGAATTTCTTAATATGTATGTTGAAGGTTAACGAAGTTTACACTTGAGCATTAATTTATTATCTAAAAGTGGGTTTACTTACTACATATAAAAATAAAGCCTATTTGCATATTTGGCCATCACAAACTAAGAAATCAAAATACAAGCTACTATCACAAATGTTTACTTGTAATATACACAGCTGGTCAAAGAAAGTAGATGTGACTACTTTTTTTGTAGTTCATTTTTTAAAACATTTTTTCAGTAGAATAATACCTAATTGTTCACGTTTAAAAATAAAAAAACTTCCATATCAAAGGAAATAAAGGACATTAAAATGATCTTAAATAAATAGAAAATATCAATAATAAGAGGCCGACACTTTCGATTTACGCCAAAAAAAATAGGTGCATTTTCTTAGAGTATTTAAAATATTGATTTTAGTGTGGTTTATCTCAATTTTTTGATTATAAATAATCATCAACAATTCTCTAGGTGCGTGTGAAGAATTGAGGGGACCTACAATTTAACGCCGAATCCGAACGGCAAAGTTGAGAAGCACTTCTCCATGACAGATGATACTCTTGAAAGTTTTGTCAGTTCTTCGCAAGAGGCAGTGCCTGTGAAAGATGAAATAAAAACCATGGGCAAGAGTAGGACTCGAACCCATTTTTTTTTTAACCTAATCTAATAACCGGAGTATCCTCCATTGTTAGCATGAACTTTTTGGATTCGGCGGGGCATTGATTCCTTCACCAATTTTGGCATGGTCTGCTGGGGTATGGAATATCAGTATCTTTGTACTGCTTACCAAAATTGGTTTCTGTTTGTGAAATATTGCCCGCCTTACCTTCGCTTGAGTTCATACCAAAAGTTCTCAATGGGTTTGAGGTCAGGGAATTGACTTGGCCACGGGATAAAAGGTACTTCCTTGTGTTGAAACCAATCTTTTACGAGACCCACCGTATGTTTTAGATGGATGTCATGTCGAAAATGTCACCGGAGAGGCATGTTTTTTTTCAGAAAATGGAAGCATGACATTTTCCAAGATATCCCTTTAAGTTTGTTTTATTAATATAGTTCTTATGAGGAGTATTGGGCCGACACCATACCAGGAAAAACATCCCCAGCATGGATGATATTCTCTTCCTTACGGACGTCTTAAATTACGCCATGACTGGAAAGAAAACAAATTTATTTTAGTCTCCTCCTTCCACAGGATATTACGCCATTTCTGCATGCTTTTTCAGGTCCATTTAAATTTACGTATCTAAGAGCAGATTCCTTTCGTCGGATAGTGCGTGCACTGACTGCGTTTTCAATGCGTTAAGTTTGGCGTCGTATTTAAGAGAGTTGTCGTTCTTTTGTAACAAAAACTAGTTTTTGCATTATATGCAACCAAAACAACCGCTACTTAACTACAAGTCGACAGTGGTCATCAAAAATTTCTGCACACCTATTTTCTTTCCAGCTGTGTAGTTACAGCAACAGATGTTTGATCCAGTTTTCGTTTCACAAACCTGTGATGAAGACTAAAAGAAAAAATTTCAAACTTTTTGTTTCTTATATTGTTCAAATCAGAAACATTTCATAAAGGGTGATCCAAGAGCGATGTGTTGGATAATCGGAGTGTGAGGGTTGCATTAAGACAAAAAAAAAATCGTATGGAAGAGGGGGTCCGGCTTTTTACCCTTGGAGTTAAAATAAGGACCTGGCCCTGCAGGTTGGGGTCGTGCTTTGGCTTTGGGGTGGCCGGTGACTTCCCAATCACATAAAGAAAAATTAGTTTCGAAGTAACAACAAGCCTCGGATACGGACGGATTTACTGATGACGAACCATGCAAACATTCGGATCTGTACCTGGAATATTAGGTCCCTTTACAGACCACGTGCAGCCGAACATCTAGCGGAGGCCCGTGATACCACCGCCATCCAGGAAATACTATGGGATGGACCGGGCAAAAAGAGGATGAAAAACTGCGATATTTACTACGGCGACTGCTACTGAGAACAACAACAATGTTTGGATGTGGCTTTGTCGTTGGAGGCAAGCTTAGGCAGCATGTCCTAAGCTTCAGAGCCATCAACAAGCGCCTCACGCATAAGGGCTAAATTCGGAAACATAAGCCTTATATGCGCTCATGCCCCCACAGAAGAGAAAGATGAAGACACCAAAGACAAGTTCTACGAGCTCTTCGACAAAACATACGAGCAATGCCTTAGCTTCGACGTTAAAATCGTCTATTGAGATTTTAATGCCAAACTAGGAAGACTTAAATGAAGTTTAACGTGAGCACCTAGCAATTGAACCTTATCTCACGGTGGACCTATCCAGTCTGTCAGCGTGACAAATTCCAACCGAAGTCAGCTGAGTCACTATGTTATATTAGAGAGGACACTAAACCTCTTCTGATGATCCAACAGAATACAAAGCGATCTTCAACTTTCTAAAAAGAAAGAAGCAAGAGTACCCGTAATCCAGATTTACACCAGTACAAATTGAATTAGTGCCAGCTCCTATTGATCTTTCAGTCACCAAAAAAGAGCCGTTTTCCGGTCACGGAAACTGCACTCAACTTTCAGTCACCCAAAAGAAGAGTCGTTAACCGTGATTTACGAATAGCAGCTGACGCCAAACTCAGACAAAAAAAAACACCCGCGAAGGTCCATCCCACTAGTGAGGTGGCTAAACCTTACTACCCGCGGTACCCAAAGCCTGGGACTGGGAGAGGTTCCTTTTGTTATACTTTCTGTGATATTTTGAACAACGCTTATTTATTGCATACTTTATAAGATTATGCTTTTATTAGCTTTTCGCAGCTTTTCTAGCTGCTGATGAAGGATACTGCTCACCCTCCGTCAGGTATATCCACATTGATCGAAGGGATGAACCAACCAATCAAGGGACACACCCAACAGGGCATCTAATGTCATTAACGTCTATCCACATTTCGGTACTCGTTAATCGTTTTTCCTCATTTAATATATCCTTAGATATATCTACTTTTAAGGATCGCATTGATCTTCATCATACGCTTCAATCCGTCAATTCCATTAGACTAAAGCTGCCTACGTCCACTGGTTCAATTGACAAGAACCTCTCAGAGGCACCGCTAGAAAGTGTAGGTCAGCACGTTCACTTACTGGAGAATATGTACTCGGAAACATGTTTTCTTTCTAAATTTCCAGGTCCAGCCTACACGAAAAAACATCCGATAACGGATTCAGGCTTATCGATTTTACAGCAAGACGAAACTTAATATTAGCAAGTACACGTTTCCCACATCTCAATATTCACAATGTTCCAGATCAATCAACTGTCAACCAGATTGATCATATTGCGATCGACGCAAGACACTCTTCAAGCATTATTGATGTCCGAACCTTCCGAGGGGCCAACATCGACTCGAACCACTACCTCGTTGTAGTCACGGTAGTGCAGCGGGAAAATTTTTTTTTTTATGTATCCCCCCCCCCTTTTCCACCAAAGTAGGGAGGGGGAAGGTCCGCTACAGCCAGCATCGAGCATTGACAACCATTGGCAGAATTGCCAGGAAGCCATTAGGGATGCTGCTTATAATGTGCCGGGTTTAACGTGCAGCAAAACAAGAAGCATAGCAGTGCTGCACTGAAATTTTTGTGGCGAAAAACGGGAGATAGGGGAAATATATTTTCAAAGGTGACAGAACTTACAAAAATCGGGAGTAAAAGAACAGAAAAGTGGGAGTATTTGGGAGTTATTCAGCAGTTTTAGGGAGTAAACGAACAGACCTTACGTCTCTTGTTATCGCACAGGTGGCCTCAGATAAGCTGACGATTTTTGAAGTAAAAGAATGCTGAAACTGGGTCTTGAACCCGCAACATTTGGCTTAGCAGTCAACTACTCATTGCTCTGAGCCTTGACCATTTACTCATAAGAAATATTTTTTCTCTAATTTTCTGTGATTTTTTGGGTTTTAATTTTATGCAGACACAAAGTTCTTCAGATCAAATCAAAAGCCGTCGCTATTCATGTATTTATTAATTGGTCCATAACTCGAGTAGGAAATTATTTAAGTTAACATTATTTAACATTTATATCACACCTTTTGGCAACTCCAACTGGTTACTACTTTATTGTCCAAGTCAAAAACCTTCTTCCTGATTGAATGATCAACGATATTTGCATAAACATATGAACCTACATACAACAAGTAAAAACAAAAGAAAAATTACCAAAAAAAGCAAAAAAGTACACAACTAAAATAGTCGAATATTTGCTTTTCAGAGCAACTTGGAACTTTAAATTGCAGAGATCATACGTGACAAAAATTCACAATTAAATGAGATAACCTTGGAACTGGAGGCAATAATAATTATTTGTCTAATCTTGGTCTAGACCTGATAATTTCTTAGGGAAATGCTTTTTCATCCTCATGACGAAAAGTATTGACTATCAGGTGGCAACGTTCAGTTTGTTTATGTTTATCTTTAAGACAGAACATAAACAATATTGTCAGTGGTTGAAACATAAATCTTTTCTGCATTTAAACTCGTTTTTTACGTCATCTGGGTTATATAGGTGCACTGTGCAGTGATGAATACTAAAAATTAATATTCTGAAAATGAACCAACTTCGCTGTGTTGAATATTTAAAATATGGAACTCTTTTTCCATCTGGTCAGTGGTCAGTCAACTAGGAAGTTATCGCAGCTCGGATTGTGATAAATTGATTCACTGACATGACAAACAAAAGTAGTTATTACTATAAACCTTATCGTGTACTATAGCAAGTGGATATTAAGTTTCGTAGCGTTTTAGTTAGGTATCAAATTCTTGTCAATAAACAGGTGATTTAAATTAAGTCATTTGATCTGACCTTGAGCTTTCTTGTAACGTTGTGAAGATATGGTTAGGCATACACATTGTTTCGAGTTAGCTATGTTAGTTGCACCACGTATGAATGACACATAATCCCAATCTGTCATCAATGACTTAACAAGGCTGTCAAATTATTGATCACATTGATGGAAACATTCACTTTAAATTGTAATGAAATTCTTCTTAACTGCAAATTCTAAACAGCAAATTCATAAAAAAGGATACATTTCATTCATATTTCTTTTCTTTGTATTATTTTTTTCCACAGGATGTTATCCGGCTGACGCTCCAGTTAAAGAACACACCGTTTACACTCACTGAAATACGAGGATTTAACCACATCGACCTCCTGTATTCCACAGAAGCTCCACGCTATATTTACCGGCAGATCATAAGCGATACCAAACGTTATTATAGTTGATCTTCATCATTATGATTACAGTGTAGGCAATAGTTTTCCTAAGGACTGATTTACTATTCATTCTACGTTACCTGATACGAATCTAGAAATTGTATGTAAGATAAATATTTTATAAGATCAAAAAGTTGAAATACCATTGTTTTGAAGTGGTATCATAACTTGATTTAAGAATCGCGAAAGGCAACAAACAGTTCAAATTTTCATTTCGTCAACTACATGAGGCTCTAAATTTTCAATTTTACAAATTTAAGTTTTTTTACCACTTCAAAAATTGCTTCGAGACTTGTGTAATTAAGGGATATGGAAGTTATGTAACTTAGAATAAGATGACAAAAAGTTTCTTTTCTATAAAACCATAAATGAAACCTGTTTTCCAAGATAAGGTCTAGGTGATAACACTCTTCCAGTGGAGACTTTAATTCTGGAACATATTTGCCGGAATTTCTTTCCATTTCTTATGGAAACAACACGCTTACGGTTGCGGTCTTATTTCCATTGCAAGAACGAAATAAGGCCCGTGGGGCGTTATTTCGTTTTTCTATTTTAGTTAAGCCGCGATTTTTTTGATTATTTGCGAAGCCTTCATAGTCGAGTTTTCAAAAATTTTAACTCTAAAAAAAAACTGAGTTTCAAAATACAATTCTACAAAGTTTTCAAAGATAAATCACTTTTGAAGCTCAGTTTTTTTAGAGCTAAAATTTTTGAAAACTCGACTATGAAGGCTTCGCAAATAATCGCCAACTGAGTCGCGGTCTCCATCTCCTCCTACGTCCCTCGGGAAAAGTGTCGAAGGCTTTCCGGGCCGGAGCATTGGTATCCATCCTCTAAATGACCGAGCCATCTGAGTCTCTGGACCTTGACCCTTCTGGCTAGGTCCATGTCGTTGTACAACCCGTAAAGTTCGCTGTTGTATTTTCTTCGCCATTCCCCTTCAATGCACACGGGTCGAAAGATGACCCAAAGAACTTTCCCCTCGAAACAGCCTAAGGCACTTTCATCCGATTTTGTTAAGGTCCATGCTTCTGCATTATACAGCAGGACTGGGATGATGAGGGTTTTGTACAATTTTGCCTTATTTGCTCGAGAGAGGGCTTTTCCACTCAATTGCTTTCTTAGCCCAAAAAAACAGCGCTTAGCAAGAGTTATTCTGCGTCTGATCTTGGCGCTGGTGTTATTGTCCGTGTTTTAGGCAGAGCCTAGGTAGCCAGCTTTTCAGTGCGCAATCCACGCTGAACACTGGAAAAATAATAACAAAATATTTTAAAGAATTTTTCGAAGAGCAAGAGTAATGTAAATCCAAATAAGATGAAAATAAAAATGATGTAGGCTCGTACAAAAACTTCGTCAAATTTGAAATTTGGAAGATAAAGTTGATAGTAATTTGGAAAAAGTTCATTCTAAAGGGCTAACTATAATGAGCGGAAGCAAACGGAAGCTAGTGTCAGAACCGAACGAAACGCTCCCTTCCGAACTGCCATGTGAACACTTTACCCATAATGAACGGATGTGTACGGAAGTGTCAGTCAAAAACAAATGTATGTATTTTGTTTTCAATAATTTGTGAATTTCGGTTGCCATGCAACAAACAAGCAATTTCAAAAAATTAATTACCTGAAATCAACAACAAATCGAATTCCTCTTCACAAAAATCAACAAAACCAGGCAGCTGTCAAATTTTCGTCCGTTAAAAGCGAAGAGGAGCGCAGTTTACGTCCGTAAGCAAAACTGAACGAAAATTGACGAAACGGAGCAATCCGCTATTTAGGGCACAATATACGAATTCCTTGTAATCGCTCAGTTACGGACGGCTCCATCCGCTCTGTACCGTTCATTATAGTTAGCCCTTAATATGTGTTATAACCTAGCCCATAGAGAATATATAATATAAAATTTGTCACGGCTGAGTGCTCACTCTTTTGTCACCTCTTACACAGGTTCACGGACACGAAAAAAAAAGAGGATTGTGAGAGTTCACCTCTTACACATATTCACGGACACGAAAAAAAGAGAGGATTGTGAGAGTTCACCTCAGAAAAATTTTGAGGGTGTTTTCGGCAAAGGAGGAAAAGGTCGCGACTCTAGGTATTATATATTCTCTATGACCTAGCCATCGACATGAGGAGAATAGATCTTTAAAAATCAAATATAAAAATTTATTTTATTTTATTAAAAACGTGTTTGAATTTGTAGAATGCAACGACTTTTCTGTCATTATTGACACTTACAATTTTTTCTCTAACTTCAAAATTTATTTTTTTTTTTTTATTGTAGAGGTGCAATCGCAGAGATAAAAATTTAATTTAGTGCGACCTGTATACCGGGCTTAAAATTTTAAACACCACTTGACTATGAACAATACAAATTTTCGCTTGAAATTAAAAAAAAAAAATGGTACTGGTACTAGGCTGGTATCGCAAGGAAGTCAATAAATAGAAAGAAGGAGAAATGGCAATTGTCAATGAAGATTCTCTTTTTTTAATCAATAAATATTCAATTACACCTTTTGCCTATCATAGTTTTCAATTAACTGTGGGCGTGGTTATGTGCGTTAACCAATAACATAGAAAGCTTGTCGTCGCGTCGTCGTCTTGGATTCGAAACCGCGGTTGAGTGCTTTTATTTCTTATTTTATCAGTACTGACATTTGCGAAGAATTGTCAACGCTTCCAAGACTTCCAAGAGAACTATTCGTCGTGGAAAAATGCTTCTCAACACTGCCGTTCTAAATCGGTTCCCTCCATTGCTCAGTTCCTAACACAAGCAAAAGGAACTGTTGGAGTGTTTAAACCACTTAGGCATTGGTTCTTCTTTTCTTTACAGTGAGTCTCCACAAGCCATGAGCCATGAAGTGTTTTTAAGACAAGTAACTAGTGGAGTCTCATCCAACATCAGACTTTCATGTGTTTGTTTTAAATCTGGACAGAGAAACCTGCCATGAAATTCGACAGATGCTGTTTTATTTTTTTATTTTTGACTCAAAAATGACATGTTTTTCATAATTGTTTGCCTTTCACAGCAGTCGGATCTCGGATCGGAACTTTTAAAGATTTCAAAGAATGCAAGCAGTAAAAAAGCAATGCATTCTTTTGACTTCAAGCCTTTTAACTGCTCTAAATGATTTTTAGTCTTTTTACTGCAAAACAAAAATGTTGGCATTCTTTTACAGCTCTGATATCCGAGAAAAAAGTGATGTGTCAACACTTTGTTTACTTTCTGTTGCTCTCACTTTGTCCGAGAAACACCCACTACCCTTGTAAGTTCTGTCACAAATGAAAAATCATGCCATAATTTGCCCAGTCACGTTGACTGAGAGGTTTTCCATAGGGATGCTGCTGAAACATGATATGGCCCATGCCTAATGGAGACTCCGTGTTCTGCGTGAACGCGTGAAGTATTTTGTTTTTCGTGCGGCAATGCTCATGATGCCGTTTTTGAAAAATCTTTTATTCGAATAAGTATGTAAAAAAACATAAAACGTATTCGCCATAGTGACAAAGCTTGTCGTAAAGATTAAAAGAGAATTTGCTGTGGTCAGCAGATCACTTTCATTTCACACTTTTCTGCTATTTGAACCAAACTATCACTGCTTAATTTTTATGTTACAAGGTGCATCGCTTAGAGGGAAAACTAAGTTCATAGACCCAATCGCAACTTTAGTCAACCGTTATATTGACACTGAAGGTCACTCGTGTAATTGCAATATTCTAATCCGGGCGAATAAGGGGTTTGGGTTGCAGTAGAGTTTAGCAAATATCATCAGTTGTTGTAGGGATAAACGCTTCGTAATCCGAAACTCTTGCAACCAAATTGTCCTGTCAGCCCAGTCTTTTCGTAAATGTTAGTTGGAATGTTTAAAAAAATGTATGTTGGCTGAAGTAACAAAATAAGCTTTTTGTCAAGTTTTCCCATTTAATAAATATAATTTTATATTTCGTATTCAATATCGTTTTACATTATTATTAACCTAACGATTAAGGTTCTATCTTAATTTTTGTTTATATTTTTAAGATTACATAAGACAAACATTTATATTAAAGGTTTCATGAATCAGTAATAAATTGAAAAAATTCAAATAATATTTCATTAAAATTCATAATCATCAATTTCGTTCAATAAAGTTGTTATATGTAGAAAGAATAGAGGAAATAATTTTTAAATAAAGAAAGTTTTGTAAATTTATTTAGATTTTTGTTGTTTTCTTTTATAATAAGGAACTTAAATCATATTTGTCGGTGTGTAAGTTATTTGTTGGTTTGTGAAGCAATTTGAAAGACGTTGGGTTGAATTCTAAGGTTTATTTTCTTGGATGGTGGGTGTGGGCTATTTGAATGAACTGAAATCATCACACGACATTCTTACAAGCTAAATATGTTTTTTTTTCTTTTTAATTAAATTAACTAAGCTCAAAACCAGCATTCGATTGGATCGCATATAAGAGTTTCTCTCGCATTTGTTCCTCAGTCTTGAATGGTGGTAACTTGAGGAGATTGGTGCATGTACTGGCAGTTGGAAGGCGCTCCATATCACCGGCGTTTTGTATGAAAAATGGCGGATCAAGATCCTAAACAAGAAATTATTTAAGGAAAATTTAAATTTAGTTAAAGTAAAGAAAAAGTACCTTAAAACCCAATAGTGGCGGTCTCGAACAGCTGGTAACAAACTTGAGCAGCTGACGTTTTTGTAAATCGGTGAAACCCTCCAGCACCGCCCAGAAACAAACTATACTCGGATGTTCCGGACTATATTCACCGCCATATTTACAATGTTTCTTCAAATCTTCCAAGTCAATGGGAATTTCAGCTCCCGATATGAGAATTTGTAATTCCTTATTGCTGAACATGTACAGCCATTCAACAGGCAGAACATTCGATAGACCCTTCCGAAAAGCAACACAATGCTGACGGATTTGTTTGTTTAGCTTGTAATCGGCTATGAGTTGAATGTATTCAATGCGATTTGACGACGTTACCGGTATACTCTGGCCATTGGGTTTTAAATCTTGAACTTGAGTCTGACCTAATGAGCTGGTAACAACTGTAAAATCTAAATTGAGCTCCGATACATCGCCTTCGTAGTCTTTTAAGCAGAGAAGATTTTTATACAATTCAGGATCGAGCGATGCTAGTTGGTGAACATCGACGTCGGAGTACTTGCCAGCCAATTTGGTAAGGAAGAACTCGGCTAGGGGCAGCTCGACCAGCAGGTTCTCGTAAATTGCTTTACCAAGGATGCGTCCAATGAAATAGTAATGTCTTTCGAAATCGGGGAAAAGGTCTGCCACATTCGGATTTGGGTAAAGTTTGTTGTCAGTGGTGACCCTATCAATAAATAAAAAAACGACGATCAATTTTAAAGTTTGCAGCTTCTTATGTCGTTTTCCATTGGCAGTCCAGAAGCATTCGGGAGAGTCCAGAAGCCTTCTGAAACCATTCCATTCGACTGACTTTGACAAACGGAATGCTTCTGAGAAGAGCAGAACTCTTCCGTTTTGAAAACAGAAGCGTCCGAAGAATGACACTTTCATCATAACCCGTTCCATGGAGTAGAAGAAGAAACGTCAAAAAAAGACCAATGGAAAACGACATTAATTTTAACTTACATGAAAAACCCTCGATTAGGGTCAAATGACGTTTTAATCAACTCTGACAAAAACTCCCGAAAAACTCCTCCGCCATCAATGCCCGCTTCATCCAAACCCAATGAGCTGACAAACGTCACTCTGAATTTTAATCTCAAATCCGGTTCTACACATAAAAATCAAAGGACAATCATAAAACACAAACAATAATAATGATCTTACCATTTTCTGGTCTCAATTTATCAAAAGCATCCTCGTACAAATGCGATCTCCGAACAGTGAATAATATAGATGGACCTTGAAGGAATGCCTGCAAATTACCCTGCACTCTCATCTTGTCAGCTGCCACCAAGCCCTGAAGTATACCAACTCTTTTGCTAAACGGCACCACAAATGGTATTTCTCTCAAAATAGTTATCGAGCGTATTTGTTTGGTCGACATTGGTGGGCCATTTTCGAAATCTTCTCGCGTGAAATCACGTATCGGTTGGAAGGGTCGAATGCCACGCGTACGACTTCCTCTTGTCAGTGGCAAATCGCTTGGTCTATCTAGAGGCAAATTTAGCTTGCTAACTGTCCAATGAGAATCGGGACAAAAGCCTAAACGAAGATCGCGTGTATGGATTTGATTAAGCACCGAAACTGTCACTTTCAGTAAATTCGCCCAAATTTGTTTTTGCTGTTTCATTTTCTTGTCCTCCATTTCACTGCGTCCGAGTATTAAACGATAATGCTCATTGAGATTTGATCTGGTCTCTGGAAAAGCCAGCTCGACAAGACCCAGAGAAATTTCCTTCAGCGTTTTACTCAACTGAACAATTTCGTCAATCTTAAAGGGCATCAGTTTGCTTAGGGTTTGGGGTTTCTCGAACATACTGTCTTCGCAGAATTCAGTGTCATGTAGAGTTGGTACAAGACGTCCAAAAAGGGAACAAAACGTTGCCAAAAGGGGAATTGTTCTTTCAACGCCATTTTGTTTTGCTAAGAGTAAAGATGATGAGTGTGTTAAAGTTTTGATTAATTGCTTTAAACTTACGAACGACTCCCTTTGATATGAGACTGAGCGGCGATGAGAACCCCAACTGGCTTGATTGTGATGCCAGTGTGAACCAAACAGCACGAATAAATCTAGGCATAAAAGCCAACGTGTAGAGTAATCTGAAATGAAACAGAAAGTTGTACCCCTACTCCTCAAGTTAGCAGAACCCTTTTTTCTTACTTATAATCAAATATAGCATTCTTATTGTAAATCATCATGTTGTGACAGGTTTTACACAAACCATACAGAACATCCGAATCGTTTGAGAAACTGTCTATGTTGTCTACAATTATGTGCACTCTCTTGGGATCATTTAGTAGCTCGATAACTTCGAGAAGACAATTCTTTTCAATCACAGTTAGGCCTGTTTGGGGTGTTTCTTTTTCAGCTGAATCTATGCTCATGTGAGAAGCACTTTGATTTTCTTGCTCATCGTCTTCATCGTCCGCTTCATCTTCGTCATCGTCCTCGTCGTAGGCGTTATGGCCGCTTGATAGGTTTGTTAATTTAATCGACGATTTTGGGAGGGTTAGGATTTTAGGTGAGACTTCTGAGATCACTTTAATGTAGGCGCTTAAGATGTTGCTTTCGGTTAGAACATCTGGAAGTTAAAAACAAAATCAATGAGATTTTATGTAGAACTATCTGGTATCTTTAGGGGAGTTATAATCCTGTAACAACTCACCCATTTGTCTTCTGTCCAATATTAAAATAGAATTTAGCAAAAAACTACTAAAAATCGGGTTGCCATCGTCTCGATCCCGATCATCTCCGTCGACTTGCATTTTATCGACTCCTCCCTCCAAGAGTGTTGCCACCGGAATAAGAGCCTCCAATGAAAGAAGAATATCTTTGAAAGGAAACTCCGGTTGTTCGGCCAAACACGGCAGCACATAATTCCGAATGGGATCCGAGAAGCTCTTGCTCAACATAAATTCATTAAACGACTGGCATATGACCTTGCCATAACGAAAGCCACGATTAACCAGTACTAGTGGTCTCATGATCATTTGGAATAGTGCCTCGGTTACTTGATTTGGAGCATGCAAGGTTTCACCATCTAACGGTGGACATTTCTCTTCAAGGATCTTACGGATTCGCTTAAAATAGTTTCTTTCGACTAAGTAGCGAAAGATGAGCTCCAAGTATAAGCGAACCCGTTCGTGATCTTCGATATAACGTTCGACTGTACTCTCTGAAGTAAAAGTCTCAACCATACGCATGGGAATTGCCTGTGATGAATTTTGAACGGTCAGCTGTTCGATGCAAATGATCATAAGTTTGCGAAGCCGATGCAGCCATATAAAACCAGTTACGGAATTTTCTAGCATTTTTGATGGATTTCGAAGTAAATACTGAGACAATTCAATCTGGAAATGGACAATAAGTGTAATGCTGATAATTCAAGAGACATGAGACGGTTACAAAGACTTACCAATCGTTCGCAATCTCTAGATACTTTATTCGAATAGAAAAATAATATACGTCTCAGTAAGTATGCTAGATTTTCATCTTCGGTCAACTTATCCTTGTGAGACTTGAAGAACTCATCAAAGTTCTCTCTTTCCAGCTTTTTCTGCCTCTGTCTCATAATAAAACTGCGAGTGTACGATTGTAATACAATTGCTCCATTATTTTGTTTACGCAATTCATTACGTTTTTGTCTTTCAATTTGGGCTTTTTTAATTATGGTTTCACGATCGCAACTCTGCGAAGCACCACCAAGGTTCTGCACAGGTCTACGACGATAGTCACCATCAAAACTATACATTTTTTCCTCTTGTTATTTCGGCTCTTGTGGCGATTGTTGTGGCTGAAGAATCTTTTGAATTTATTGAAGTTTATGTAGTGATTGATTGTTGGCTTGTTTTAAACAGTTAATTTGGTTTTAATTAATTTAAATTTGTGTAAAATTGGTAAAAACATTGTTTTTCGGTGAAATCCAATGACAATGACAATGAAGAATATGAAGAGGAAGCAAATTTATAGATAACTTTTGTCTTGTTTCTTTTGAATGACTTTCTTTTCATCTGTCATATGGATTTTTAGAACATTTTTCGTATAAAGCAACGAACAGCTGTTAGTACACATTCCAGCGAATATCAAACTGTAATTGTTATCTTGTTATCTACACTGAACGGTTTTGTATTTGCAATTGTTAGAGGGGAATTTTTTTTGTGGTTATACGCACACTACACAGCATACAAGGTATTATATTCCCGATTTTCTTCTTCTAAAGTTCACGCATATGTCACATTTCAGAGACCAAAAATGTCAAAATACAACATAAGTTGTTGTTGTGTTATCGGCATTTCTTTTTGTGCCTTTTCTCACTTCTGTCCTCTAGGTCTCTGAGAGATGCGCAATATAATACCTTTTATTCTGTGTACTGTGGTTATACGAGTAATATCTTATTTACTATTTTATTTGTTAAAAACTTAGTACGTGTATAACCAATCATTAAATGTTGTCTTCAAAGAGAATGAAACTGATTACGAGATGTGTTGAATTTTATTTCATAAGTGTAAACTTGAAATGAACTGTGGCTTGTAAACCCAACAAAATTTAAACAGCATCTATCGTTTCTACAAGCTGCTTTTAAAGAAAACCCATTTCTGCTAGCCATTTTAAAAATTGTTGTTGCTTTTGCCACTGTTGGAAATTGCTTGTCATTCGCTATTAATTTTCGTTGTTCGTGTGAAAAAAAGGAAGAAAATCGAAATTTACTTTCAGAAAAAAGCTACGATTTTCACCGACACATAACTCTCTAAAAAGAAAATAAATACTTAAAAAACAAACTTCCTTCAATTTATTCATCATATCAAACAAAATGTTCGGTCGTCAAGGCGGTTTAAGTGGGTCATCAGGCGGCACTGGATCCTCATTGGTGGAATTCCGTGCTGGACGCATGAATATGGTTGGAAAAATGGTCCATCCTGATGTAAGAAAGGGCTTGGTGTACCTCAATCAGAGCGAAGATGGACTTATGCATTTTTGCTGGAAAGATCGAGTTACTGGAAAGGTAAGCCCATTAGTCATTCTTGTGCATTGTGAAAAGTTGGCATTTTCTTTATTCTCTAATCAAGGTCGAAGATGATTTGATTGTGTTTCCGGATGACTTTGAATTCAAGCGTGTCGAGCAGTGCAAAACTGGCCGAGTGTATGTTTTGAAATTCAAAACATCTTCCCGAAGGATGTTCTTTTGGATGCAGGAACCAAAGACCGACAAGGACGAGGAACACTGTCGCCGGGTGAATGAGCTGATGAACAATCCACCCTCGGCTACCCGAAACGGCAGCGATAGTGGCGACTTACAATACATGCTGAATAATATGTCGCAGCAGCAGCTTATGCAATTGTTTGGAGGAGTTGGCCAAATGGGTGGACTTAGTTCTCTCCTTGGATCCATGAAGTAGGTCAAAATCTAGAAAACGCGAAAAGTTTTACAAATTAATTTATTCTTGATTTTTCTAATTTTAAGTCGTTCGTCTGATAACAGCTCATCACCTCGAACGGCAAGTACTCCAACTTCGAACCGACTCAATGCAAGCACTCTTCTGACTCCAGAGAACACCACATCGTCAATTCCTCGAACACCATCTGCTCCCAAGTGTGCCCGAGGACCCAATGCTGGCTCTAAGAAATCCGATGCTGCCGGAGGTGCTACTGAAGAGAATTTCCCCGGACTTCGGTCATTCATTACCGGACTGTCAACCGAAACAGCTGGCGGAACCGGAGGATCCGGACGTACCATAAACATTGATTTATCCACAGCTATTTCCTCTTCCGATGCTGTAAATCAAATTATAGCCGATCCCGATCGTGCTAATACACTCTCGGTACATCTGCCTGAAACAGATGAATCCGATGAGAGCAAGCGCCAGCAGATCAAGGAAACCCTTTCGTCGCCTCAATTCCAACAAGCTCTTTCACTATTCTCGAATGCCTTGCAATCGGCTCAGTTGGGACCGGTTGTATCGCAATTTGAACTGTCTCCCGAAGCAGTTGCTGCCGCCTACTCCGGTGACTTGGAACAGTTTGTTAAGGCATTGGAAAAATCAAAGCCCTCTGCCGAAACTAAAGAGGAAACTGTCGAAAAGAAAGACTAACAAGAGAAGCAGAGTTATGCAAATCCTCCAAGTGGTTTTCAAATAATGAAATAATTGCTATTTTTGTGAATTATATTATTCAATTAGTTTAACAGGCTTGGTGTGTTAAAAATGAAAAATTTATAAAATTGTAAAACCTTAATAAATAGAAAGAAATACTGGTAACCAATGATATGAATTAAAAAGCGTGTTTTAATATTATCAAATCGTCGGAAGACAGATTTTTGTTCAAGGTGGCGGCTATACAGTCTTTTGTGAACTTGGGTCTCAATCAACAGTCTCCGCCAGCCAGCTCGGTCCCTAGCTAGCCGTTTTCAGTTTTGTACTCCAATCAGATTGAGGCCCTCTTCCACTTGGGTGCGACATCTAAGTAGCGGTCTGCCTCTTCTTCTTCGTCCCTCGGGAATAGTGCCGAAGGCTTTCCGGGCCAGAGAATTGGTGTCCACTCGCTCTAAATGACCGAGCTATTCGAATCTCTGGACCTTGACCCTTCTGGCCAGGTCCATGTCGTTGTACAACCCGTAAAGTGTTGAATCTTCTCCATTCCCCGTCAATGCATACGGGGCCATAGATACCCCGAAGAACTTTCCGCTGGAAACAGCCTAGGGCACATTCATCCGATTTTGCCAGGGTCCATTTTTCTGCACCATGCAGCAGGACTGGGATAATCGCGAGGGGACTTTACCACTCAATTGCTTTCTTAGCCCGAAGAAATAGCGATTATCAAAAGTTATTCTTCGTCTGATCTCGGCGCCGCTAGTGTTATTGATCGTGTTAATAGCGGAGCTTATGTAGACAAACTCCTCTACTAGTTATAAGCGTCTATTGTGACGTTCTGTCGCCGACGCGCTTTTGGCGTTGGGTGTCCTTCCTCGAAGACAGCATAGACTTCGCTTTGCTCCATTTACCGCTAAACCCGTTTTTCCGGCTTCTGTCTCCATTCTCACAAAGGCACCATTTACATCACGCTGTGTTCTTACCATTATATCAATACCGTCGGCGTACGCGAGAAGTTGAAAAGACTTTTGGAAGATAGTGGCTCTGGTGTTGACGGTGGAGTTCTGCACTATCTTCTCAAAAACGATGTTAAAGAAATCGCACGAAAGTGCATCGCCTTTTCTGAATCCTTTTTTGACATCGAAAGATTCCGTAAGCTCGTTGCCAACCTTGATGGAGCAGCGTGAGTTCTCCATCGTCATTTTGCACAAGCGATCGAGCTTGGCAGGAATGCCAAAACCAAACATAGCTTTATATAGTTCGTCTCTGTAGATGCTGTCATACTCGGCCTTAAAATCGATGAAAAGGTGGTGGGTATTGATTTGGAGTTCATAGGTTTTTTCCAGCATCTGCCGCAAAGTGAAAATATGGTATTACGGCAGGATTCTCTAAACAATGTTAAATCTCTTTAGTTGGCGCAGTTAAGAGGATCTGCCTTCTTCAAGATGGGACAAACAATGCTGAGGTTCCATTCACGACTACAGACAGAGTCATAATCTCCCTTACATCGCCTACGACGTCATATTTTTGGTTATTTGTATCTGGTATAAGCCGGAAATTCAGACAAGATTGATGCGTGGCAAGAGGAGGGGAGCCTTGGGAAAATCTGACAAGTAAGACTTGGAAGAGGAAGGAAACTATGAATGGGATACTAGGGTCGAAAAGGAAAGAATGCTAAGTTCTGGGGACACGGCCTGCTGGCGATGCACGGCGTTAGCTCGTCAGACGGGGGCCGATGTTGCCCCCAAAACCCAA
Source organism: Sphaerophoria rueppellii (assembly GCA_920937365.1). NCBI lineage: Eukaryota > Metazoa > Arthropoda > Insecta > Diptera > Syrphidae > Sphaerophoria > Sphaerophoria rueppellii. Next base: position 45,271,648 of record CAKKXW010000004.1, read on the forward strand.
CCTCACCTGCAAACAAATACATAAATCAGGCTTAAGCACAAAGGGAAAAAAATAAGATTAGAAACTGACGGACGGACTACCTTCACGTCAGGGGCACTGCAGGTGTTAGTGCAGTGTGGCCATTAACCCACCCCCTAGGGCCATCTAGTACTCTATTGTTCTTTATAATCCAAACAATAAATTGAATTCAAACTAACGCATTATTCTATTTTCCATCGCAACCACAGCAAGGTAAACACTCCATCAATCCAGATCCCACGGGCTAACATATGACTTCCACAACATTATTCTTGAAAATAGTGCAAGTCAAAGACACAGTATTTCACAAATCTGTCCATCTATTCGTATACGCCGATCAGTTTGACATGATTAGAAAGGGTGCTTTCAGTTGTGCATTATGGCCTTTTCCAAAATATAGAAGGAGTGCTTACCCATCACTCCCATCAGGAGTGAAAAACGCCACTCCCTACTTTTTCTTGGAGTGAAAGAGTGATCAACAATACATGAAATTAAACGTCAAAACACTCCCTTTCCCAAAATGAATTCCAAAATTCGTTGACAGGGAGTACAACTCCCAAAAGTAATTTTGGAAAAAAAATATAGTTTAGTGAACCTCAAGTACCGTTAGCCAAATGTACTGTCATATACCCTACTAAGTGCTTTTGCGACAAACTTAAAATTTCCCCAATCAAACAAATTTTCTATGTTTTCTCTTACAGTAATCTCTCTTAATTTCTCTCAAATTCAACATCAACAGGTGTGGGAAAAAACTACGTTTGTCATGAAATATATAGGAAAAGCTCTAAATTGATTTGATTTGGAAGAAATCGATGGGTCAAGGTTCAATGAAAGAATCCAGATAAAAACCAGATATATTTTTGCCCTAGCACTCATAAAGAACCCTCAAAACTCGTTTTTTTTTCTTCTTGCATATGTTCATATGTGTAGTGTCCGTAGCTAAGTGGTTGGGTGCGTTGGCTGCTAAGCAGAACGTCGTGGGCTGGTCGTGGGTTCGAATTCTACTGGGGCCCAAAGCTTTTATTTCATCTTTCACGGACACTGCCTCTTGCGAAGAACTGACAAAACTTCCAAGAGTATCATCTGTTATGAAAAAAGTGCTTCTCCACTTTGCCGTTCGGAATCGGCGTAAAATTGTAGGTCCCCTCAATTCTTCACCCGCACCTAGAGAATTGTTGATGAGAGTAAGCCACTTTGGCCTTGGCTCTTCAAGAGCTGTCGCTCCACTCTATTATTATGTTCAAAGAACCAAGTACCAAAACCAACCAAATAAAACAGTTTTAAACTAAGTCACCCTGTAGGTGTGCAGATACTCAGCAAAGAGAAATGTTTGATTTTGGATTGGACTTGTGGATGTGGATGTGGAATAACAAAAAAAGCTTTTCATTCGCCGGCTTTTCCATATTTTATTTAAGTTCACCACTTCACATTATCACCAATCACTTTTTCTATAGCATTCTCTCAAACACCACGATATTCGTCAGAAGAACTGAAGGCCAACCGAAAAAGGGGTAAATTTGCAATACTGATTTTTGTATATTATTAAATTTTCAATGTGTTTGTTTTGTTTTCGAGCTGAAGTTTGAAGCTATATTATACAACTTTCCCCTTCGCATACACAACCATACCATTTTCTCTCGGCTCTTGCCATTTTGAGTTTCTCTGCAAATTCGTATAATCAAATACACAGCAGAAAAGCTTAAGCTATTAAACACGATGTAGATGGTTAGTGTTGAAAAAAAAAGATACACTCATCCATCCGTCTATACACACAACAAAATATTCAAAAGTTTTCTACAGTACTTGCTACATACATACATATACAATACTAAAAAGAAAAAAAAAAAACAAAACGAAACAGTGCCAAGCAAAGGCAATGTTTTTGCTCTCATATTGAAAATGTGAAATGTAGAAGACCTTCTCTTCTGCGTAGTTACCGAAAAAATTCAATATCCCATGGAATCAAGCAAAAAAATATCCAAACTCCAATTAAATCAACAGAATTATTTTAAAATAATTATCAATTTCAATATGTTTCAGTTTATTTTTACAAGTTTACAACAAATTCGCGCTTTTCGCTTTCGCTCGTCCGAAATGTTGCTGTAAAGAATCTTCAAACGATAATAAACAATAGCTGTTCGGCTTTGAATTTTTTTTTTTTTGTCAACGCGAACGCGATACGCGACCAAAACGTTACGTTCTAAAAAGATTAAAATCGTACTTCCCTTCTGTGGTTTTGAATAAATGGTTATCTTTATGTAAAGTGGAAAAAAATTTCAATCAAACCTTGGAAAAGGTATAATTGAGTGTGTCGTCCCTTTTGGCTTCGAGGCCAAATTACAAAGTAAGAAACCTGAAATAAAATTTAAAGCAAAAAAGTGTATTTTAAACCTGTGGGCCATATACAAAAGAATCATCCAGATTTGAGGAACTTTTCCTCCATCAAAAAAAGAAAAAAAACAAAACAGGTAAGTCAAGTTGGCTAAATGGCTACGTGTATTTTTGGTTAGCCCTTATTTTGGTTATCCAAAAGAAAAACAGAAATCCTGTTCGTTATGAGACGACAACGATGGCCTCCATTTTAAATGAATGTCATTTGATAATTGAATTTTTGAACTCCATTTATAATTCTGGAGTAGATATCTTTAAATTAACCATTCGCGCTCTGTCAGCTGTAGGATTTAAGTTTTCAATTTTTTTTGTCATAAAAAGTTTTGATAAATTGCGTCGCCCAACACAATCATACCACGACCCCCGCCGCCACTCCTTTTCACATCGTCTTCGACTCTTCCTTGTCTTCTTCTATCCATAAAACTCTCCCTTTTCACCGGTGTTTTGCTTTTTTTTCAGCTGTGTTAAATAGAAACAGAAAACAGCTGTAGGTAAAGGGGGCCCGATCGGTAAGTGCGGTTTAACTTCATTTGTCATTGCCATACCGCGCACCGCTTCAAGCACAAGCACAACCAAACCCAATTCCTGTCGTACCAAAAACAACAACGATGAAAACACCCTCCCACTGCTGTCCTGTTTCAAGCTTGCTTGTGTTTACCTACCCTTTTCAACTTGTATTATTAAACTTGGTTGTTGGATTGAGGTGAATGCCAAGCTTCAATGCCGAAGCCGATGCCGTGCCGATGCCCATGAAGAGCAAGAGAATGAGAAAGAGAGAAAGCCCACAACGCCTCCTCCCCGTTTCGGAGTTGTCAAAAAAGCAGAACTCCCCTTCTGGTTTGTTGGTGGCAACTGGCAATGGCAAAGGCAATACCATAGGATAGGATAGCTTTCGCTTTTCAATTGCTGCTATATTGCTATTTGCGTGACTGTTATTATCTTATATTCCACTGGAACAGAAACAGAACTATGTATTATGAAATGAGAATGTGTAGAGGAGACGGGATTTGTTTTTGTTCAAATGTAGGTATTTGACGAATCCGTTTTTCTCTTTTTTTTTTTAATTATTGAAATGTGAAATGGTGATTAATAAATTATTGTATTGGTATGTTTGTTCGTGGTACGAAGAAAATCTAAAATAGCGATATGAAATTGTTAAAAGAAAAATGTATTTGAACCCATTGTTATTGCATTGAGCTCCATATTGGGGTTTATGTATGTCGGGTTATCCAATAGGGACTTGACAACATTAAATTTAATTTATGAACGCACTCTTTCACCAATAAGAAACATGCACTGTTAATTTATTCACTAAATTCGGAGTCGATGATCGCAACTTTAAGTGCGAATCTCATCGCAAAATCTTCTTCAGTGACAGAGCTCTTTTTATGCTCGATGGGTTCGTCAATATGCAGAATATGGTTATTGGTTGAGTCGAAACCCACATTTGCTTCATGAATCACCACTTCATCCACAAAAAATAACTGCTTGTTCCGGTTTGTATGCCGACGGTAGTGGCCATCTTTTCTTTGTATATATATTTGGGGAGAAGTCTCAAGATGGAAAACGATGGCACATCTTGAGAAATTTTCACAGAAGCAGTTTTTTTTACATACGTTTGTATTGTGTCTCTGCTTGGTTTGATAGAAGATCTGTCAAACCAAACCAAATTTGGTAGTACTTGTTGTTCCAAATGCAAAGGTTGCCATATTTTTTCGTAACGATTGTAACGGTCGCGCCGTGATTACCGATTATTTCGGGCCTGAATTGCAAGATGTTAACTTGGACCAAATAACAATCAATTGATTGACGAGTAATAGCTGAAACACAAACACACTTTAGCTTGGGTTTTGCCTGACGTTTACGAGTTCAGCCATAGAAATTCATAGCATGTATTGATTGTAATTGAGCTACAAAGCTTGGACCTCACGTTTCGTACATTGTACGAAATGTGACTCAAACAGAAGCTTTAGTTCAAATATGCTGAACATTTGCTTTGTCTGACAGGTCAACAGCGGTATGAAAAGTCAACAAAGAAGAAGGGAGAAATCACAGATGAGTTTAAAAGGGAGGTGGGAAACCAAGCTGTCAAAATGACAATGCCTACAAGCTATGGTGCAAGTTTAATTTTTGTTGCTGTTCTCATTTATTCACATACACGACGTAACGGTAAAATAAAATTTGCGGTATCTGGAGGGTGAAACGTAAGTCAGTTTCCGATCTCTTTTTGTCTCTGGGAGAAATATCATTCAAATCAAACTCGAAGCGAGTGCATTGTAACGCAGACGAAGACGAAGCTTAAGTATGTTCGTGTTTTAGCAATAAAGGGCTAACTATAAAGGCTTAGGCTAAAAACACATCGAAGCGGAAAAAACGTCTTTGTCTTTCCACAAAAAGTCGTATCGTATTCTACCCCACACCTAGACCGACGAAGTCAAAATGTCTTGTCTATGTCCGCTTCGGTGTGTGTAACTCCTAAACAAACAATACACCTGACACGTTTTTTTGTCGATTTCTCTTCTGTCTTGTTCACTCTGGTGTGTGTTACTTCATAAGACGGTGTATAGTTTTAGGTGCTGACATTTTGTTCCGGACTTTTTGTCTTCTTCCGTGTGTTTTGCTACCGACGAGCGGACAAGACTTTTTGTCGTGTCGTGTCTTTTTCGGTGTGTGTTGCCTAAGGCTAAAAACAAACCGAAGCGGAAAAAACTTTTGTTCGCTCTTTCCTGGACACAGGTCCATTGCTCTTATGAGGCAACACACACAGAAAATGACACGACACGATAAAAAGTCTTGTCCGCTCGTCAGTTGCGAAATACATGGGGTTGTATAGGAGCAAACCACACCAAGAGACAAAAGTCCCGCAAAAGTCGACGCCTAAAGTACACACCGTCTTATGAAGAACCACAGACCAAAGTGAACAAGACAAACAAACAGATTTCGACAAACGGACATGTCGTTGCTCATACTTGGATTTGTATTTTATTGTGATATTTCTTGTTGTATTTTGTGTAATTTGGTATGGATGTTGTTGTAATGGTAAAAAGAATTTAGAAAAAGAAGAATTAAGATAAAAGAAGAGATTTATTTTGTGTGCATGTTTGTGGTTTCAAAGAAGTATGCATGAAAAGTCGACTAAATTTCTTCGTATGTATGTATGTAAATTGTATATACGCATGTAATTCCACAATGTGTCTGCAGAGTATACCTAGTAGGACGCTCTCCACATGATTCATTTTTGTTTACACTTTTGGATCCCGTTAGGTCTCACGTCTCACGTACACGAGAAATAGACGGCAATCTATGTATACTGTATATTATACACATGAAATTCCAACAGTTTGTCTGATTCTCGATAAATGTGTTTGTGCCATTCATCGAGGAATAAAGAAGCAAAATAAAATCAAGGGAAAACGCAACCTATTTTTTTTTTTTTCAATTTTTGTCTTCTTTGTTTGTCCGCTGGCAAAACACACCGAATTCGACAAGGACAAAATATTTTGTCTTTGTCGTCCTCAGTGTGGGGTGAAGTACGACAAGATTTTTTGTCTTGCGACAAGCAAACAGTTTTTCCGCTTCGGTTTGTGTTTAGCCTAATAAGAGCAATGGACACAAAGACACGATTTTTTTGTCGTAAAACAAAAAGACGTTTTGTCCGCTTTGGTGTGTTCTTAACCTAATACAATTTTGCTCATGCAAGCACTCTTAAATTAACCACCGAATATACACGAACTTTAAGAGCAAACCATAATGTACTTAAGCTACGTTCGTTTAATTTTCGTTGGACTTTTACTAGTGCTGTTTTATTCGCTCATTGCTTAAGTGAATTCGACAGCGTAAAGAAGGGAAAGCCAAGCCAACTCCTTTTGCTCGCTTAAGGAAATTTTCGTCTGGTTTTTTGACATTAGGTTAAAATCACGTAAGCAATTTTTGTTGGGTCTTAAAGAGCGGAAACGGAAGCTGCTGTCAGAACTGAACGGAACGTTCCTTTCCAAACTGTCAGGCGAATACGTTACCCATAATAAACGGATGTACGATAAAAAATCTGTTTTTCTTTTTCATACAACGAAAAAACGATTACAAGAAATTAATTACTAAAAATCGACAACAAGTGACTCTCTTCAGAATAATCAATTAATCCAACCAGCTGTCAAATTTTTGGCCGTGAAAAGCGAAAGGCAGCGCGACAGCTATTGGAGAGCCAAGGCCTAAGTGGCCTACACTCATCAACAATTCTCTTAGTACGTATGAAGAATTGCGTTTGCGTTTTGCGTCCTAATTGGAAAAGCCTTAGTTTTGATTATCGCTGCTGAAACAAGAGGAAAAGGCCTTAACACCTATTCATTGGCTTTTGCAAATGTATTTGTTTTGATCAATTTATATTTGTTTAGAATTGCGCACGATATGAAAAATAAATGAGTAATAAAATCAAACGTTGACAAAAAGCGAAGCGTAACGCAATATAGTCGCGCATGTATGCTTCTTAAGGAAATTTAAAGATCTGGCGATTTGAAACTGTTGGAAATTTTCTGAAAAAAATATTTTGTTGATTATAACCTTATAATTATAAGTAAGCACCTGGGCTGCGAGCTGTGCACTAGGTTTTAATAGTAACAAAACCGAGTTGATGCGTTTCACCACCAAAACCAAGGTACCACCTTTCACTCTACCTCTGTTAAACGGTCAAACAATATCATTGCCTTCCAGTGCTAAATTTTTTGGGCGTAGTTTCAGACATCAAATTAAACTCAAAGCTTTAAATTGAAGAACGGGTGAGGAAGACGTGTCGCCTTCGACGCCTGCAACAAAACCTTCGGCAGAAAGTGGGGCCTCCATTCAAAAATGATAAAATGAACATACACAGCGGATGTAAGACCGAAACTTGTTTATGGTTCCATTCCTTGGTGGCCTGCTCTCAGCAAAGCTCACATGAAAAAACACCTACAATTAAACGCTGATTCCGAACGGCAAAGTTAAGAAACACTTTTTTAATGACAGCTTGATACACTTGGAAGTTTTGTCAGTTCTTCGCAAGAGGCAGTACCCGTAAAAGATGAAATAAAAACTTTTATGGGCACGAGTAGGATTCAAACCCACAACGTTCTGCTTAGCAGCCAACGCACCTTACCACTAAGCTACCTACACTACCAATACATATTTGCTGAAGAAAAAATGAAGTTCCTTATTTCTTTCTTACTGTGGTGTTTCTTTTTAGGGTTCTTTTTCATTCGTGTTTCACAAACGATTTCTTAGAATCTTCTAAGCTGATTGCAATAAAATTTGGTACACATTTTCAAAAGTTCCTCAAGTGATGCGAAAATGTTGCTTCCATATTTTTTAGATAAACAGATTCAAAGTTATTGAAGGAAATGAGCAGAAAGAATATTCAAATCACTGGCCAAGAAATTTTTTTTTTTCTTTTTTATAATAAGCACACACTCAAGGGGTTTTTATACCCTTATTATGCCATTGACACAGTGAGTGCTTTAGGAAAGAAGTTCCTGAACATTGCAATGATCGGGAAAAACAGAGTGTGGAAGAGAGAGGCTAAAGAACGATTCTCTATACTTGAGCGCGGGTATTACGGTTGAATTGTTTAAGGGGTGGAATGCAAACTGGTGATGTCTCTATCACCGATCATTCTCATGGGCTCTTCCTTGTATACCATCCAAGAGGCTTAAGTAAGTTACTGGAGCACCAGCCCAAAGATGGGAATTGTACTCATTCTTGGACGGATATAAGTCTTATAGATAACAGCCAGATCAGACGGGGAGAAAAATTTCTTGCATCGTCTTAAGAAACCCAAACATCTTGCGCAATTTTTGGATACATCGCGTATGTGCTCGGTCCACAAGAGGTGGTCAGTGATGCACATACCGAGAATCTCGAGATGTTCGGTCTCTTTGATGCAAGTGCCACTCACGGACAGTGGAAAGGGGGGTACATCTCGCTTCAATGATACAAGACAGCATTGGGTTTTCGAAGCATTAAAGTCTACACGGTTTTTAATTCCCCATTGTACAATGCTGTTTAAGTCAGAGTTTGATGAGCTTATCATATTTTGCCGTTGCAGTGGAGGGATGTGAATCTGGGAACGAATATTAGAAGCTAAGTGTACTATCGTCAGCGAAACAATTTATTGGATTAGAAGTAACAGACAGGAGATCATTAATGAAAATGAGAAAGAGTGTCGGAGACAAAACGGAGCCCTGGGGCACACCAGCATTTATATTGTGGATTTCAGACTTGAATCCGTCCGAAGAAGGGATTCATCGATACCGAAGGCACGCATTTTCGATAAAAGAGCAAGATGCCAGACTTTATCAAATGCCTTTGAAATATCAAGTGCAACAATCTTACTATCTCCAAAACGATGTAAAGATTTGTTCCACTGTTCGGTAAGATAAACCATCAAATCACCAGTGGACCTGTTGCTGCGAAAGCCGTACTGCCGGTCATTAAGAAGCTTTCGGTCTTCGAGATATTTCTTGAGCTGATAGTTTATCAGCGTTTCCATGACCTTAGAAAGAAGGGACGTAAGTGCAATCGGACGATAATTGGAGGGAGAAGAAGATTCGCCTTTTTTTGGAATAGGCTGGACAAATGCTGTTTTCCAACTGCTCGGAACGAGCCCAGAAGAATAGGATAGATGGAAAAGCTTACGCAAGGGTTTTGCCAGCGTGGAAGAACACCTCTTCAGAATAATAGCGGGGATACCATCCGGACCAGCAGATTTATGTATGTTGAGATCCTTTAAGACTCTCGCACAGCACGAGTGCGGAAGAAGATTTGTCCCATGGAATCATTGACGCGCTCAAGAACTGGAGGAGTCATGCCTCTCTGCAGCGAAGAGTTGGCGGCGAACTGCCTAGCAAAAAGGTTAGCTTTCGCGAGCGAGCTAACAACTGGAGTGTCATTGTCAACGAGCGTAGGGACCGAGGAAGAAGAAGAATTCTTCATATTTTTTTACAAATGACCAAAAATTCTTACTGCCTTTGGGACATTGCAGTATTTTTTGCCTTAATTTTTGGTCATGTAAAAATTTGGTCCGCCGAATATGGGCATTGCAGGCCTTCCTGGCTTGTTTAAACTTGTTCCGGTTTTTTCTCAGTTCGGTTAGCTCTAAAACACCGGAACCTTACTTCTTTTTCCCTGATAACCTCTTTACAGCTTGAATCAAACCATGACTTTTCCTTGGGTTTGATGCTTTTAACCCTATTCGGGATAAAAGTTTTCATCCCCAAAATAATCATATTAGTAATCATATCTGCGCTGGAGTCTACGTCACTATCGAGGAAGCATAGTGACCAGTTAAAGATCCGGAAAAAGTTGTTGAGACCGTCCCAGTTGGCTTTCTCGTATTGGTTTCATATCTTAATCCTTACATAAAATTTCCTTCAAAACTAAAAAAAAAGGTCGGATAATCGAGTACGGAACCCTACTCGAGCGAGTTTATCTCGCACTTGCCCAGTTTTTTTTTTTTACTAATAAAGTGTCGGGTATTTTTGAATGCTTTTACCTATTTCCATCATCATCGTCAGTTTAGCCTTCATCTGGGCCATAACCGGAGTCCGATCCGTTCTTCCTTCAACATCGAATGTTGGCCGACGCTATCCATGTTCATACCCCAAGGCTTCGGGCGTCCTGATTTACGCCATCATGTGTTTTTCTGATTCTTCATTTTTTACTTTTTGATATAAGTATTTCAAAAACTAGCTTAAACACTCAATTGGTATTAGTTAACATAATGTCCTTGACACTTCGTACATAATGTATTTCTTTCGCCTAGCATATTCATAATAGAAACTATTAATTACCTGAATCAGCAATCCGTTACAGCTTTTCTTTTACTATCCATTATTATCATTAATTTCACATACATAGGTATATATCTGGGTATATGATACATTGTGAAGTTGTATTTTGTATTTGTTGTAAACTGTGTATCGATTAAACATTTCATGAAGTAGAACAACATCTCTTAATGCCTCGATTATAATAATAATAATTGAAATATAAACCAAGCAAATATTGATTTTCCAAAACCAAAGAGCAAAAATAAGGACAAAAAATAAATATGTACCTAGGTACAAAATAAATCAGTTAGAAACTATATTTTTTAAATAATTGTTTCAAACCAGTGGGATTTACTTTATTTAGCTTTGCCCTTCTTAATGTTCTGCATAACTACATTCATATCATCAATAAGGAAATAAAAACAAACTGCAAGTCGAGTCCACTTGAGTTCCAAACAAAGTACCTATCTTCTTACATCCTCAAACGCTATTCCCCAACCAGTGAATTCTTAACCCCAAGACCAACTTCTATCTTACATAGGCACATACATCTACACGCACAGCGAAATCTTACAAGAAAACCAGTGCTCACCCAGTACTAGTTTTCAGTTTCTGAGTTTATATTCTCATAGAACCAAAGAAGCATAGATAGCATAAAAGTAGCAAAATACAAAAATTGAGAAAAAAAAAACATAAAAATACTAACAAGCTTGACATTGAACTTGAGACGCCATTTTTGTGTGTCACTATAATAAATTCACTCGACGGATACATACACTTGACTCGATTCGACCAAAACAAATCCAGAGGAAAACTTTCCTAGTGCACGAAGCAGCGGTGTAACACCATGGATGGATATTCGGGGAAAACTTGTCGAGAAATCGGAATGGTAGAGCAAAACAAAAACTACGAGAGAGTGGGAGACTTGTATTTATATTGATAATGTTCGTGCTTTGTGAGTGTGGCTGTATAGTTGAGCGCAAATCATGGTTGTTTTTGTCTCTTGTCTATGCGATGATAGTTATCAATGCTGCTTTGGAAGAATTTTTAACTATAGTAATAGGAAGGTGTAGATACAGTTATGAAAGAAGTAATCATTGATTTTTGAGATAATTATCGAGCTTTGTGGCTTTTAATAGATGTATTATTGTTTTGGTTTTGCTGTATGCTTTGAAGGATCTTAAAAAATAATCAGTTTGTTTTGTTTTGGGTTGTATTTTTAATTTCATTTTTATTGGGTCTTCAATTTTGGAAATTACCTATATTATTTAGTTTTAGGACATCAAGTAGTCTTGATCAAAACTAGTTGGATCGCTCAACCATCTATAACCATAAGGGAGTGTGTATCTCGAATCAAATTTGTTTGTCGATTGGCGAAGTTTCGATACGCAAGTCTTAATGAAATAATAACCTTCAACAAGTATAAACAAAAATACAAGTTCTAAAATGTTAGTAATCACGCATCCAACAAAATAAGGTAGCAATTTCCAAACTTTAACAATATAATTGTTCCGCCAATTTATAAATAAACTAGCTGTTGCCCGCGACTTCGTCCGCCTATACATCATCCGCCGGCCAGAGGTGTGTCTTCGACTTGTTGCAAAGTTATTTTAAAACGGTGGACTCTGGACTCTCTCTTATTCGAAATTGTTCTTAACTCGAAGCCTTTATCATATATGTATAATTTTCCCCGTTTTAGGTACACTGATGCTTTGCTTTTATTATTCTTAACTTATTAGCGTGTAGTGTCTGTAGCTCTGTGGTTAGGTGCGTTGGCTGCTAAGCCAACGTTCGAGTCCTTCTCGTGTCCATAGTTTTTATTTCATCTTTCACAGGCGCTGCCTCTTGCAAAGAAGTGACAAAACTTCCAAGAGTATCAATCTGTCATGAAAAAGTGCTTCTCAACTTTGCCGTTCGGAATCGGCGTTAAATTGTAGGTCCCCTCAATTCTTCACACGCACCCAGAGAATTGTTGAAGAGAGTAAGCCACTAAGGCCTTGGCTCTTCAAGAGCTGTCGCGCCACTCTATTTATTTATTTTTTTACTAGCGTAACGTTGTATAGCTAAAACCCTTCCTTTCAATTCAATTTTATTTAGCAGTTGCTAGGATAAGCGCATTCAAACAATCAGAAAAATGAATATTTTTTGCCGTTTTTTCCACATTTTCCACTGAATCTTCGTTCCTATTGGTCACAGCTTAATGTTAAGTAGCCCTCCCTCGATTAATGGACTATCCAACACAAAAAGAATTATATGTACCATTCGAACCAGAGATTTCCGCGTTTAAACGAACAAACTCTTTAGTGTAGGCAATAGGTAGGTTCGGTTAGAGTTGCTGTCTAGATGTTGTTAACTCATTTAAAACCCAAGAGTCCATTGTGAAACCACTGAAGAAAGTTACTCATGGGAGTGTTATGAATTTAAGCAAACCAGAATTCTAAATTTCAACATCCTACGACCGTTTTAAGGAAGTGGGCGGCATCCACGCCCCTTTAATGAAACTACAATTTTATACTTATATTTTCTGTTATCTATAAATAAATAAATAAATAGAGTGAAGAGCCAAGGCCTAAGTGGCTTACTCTCATAACAATTCTCTGGATGCATGTTAAGAATTGAGGGGGCCTACAATTTAACTCCGATTCCGAACGGCAATTTTGAGAAGCACTTTTTCATGACAGATGATACTCTTGAAAGTTTTGTCAGTTCTTCGCAAGAGGCAGTATGCGTGAAAGATGAAATAAAAACTATGGACACTTGTAGGACTCGAACCCGCGACGTTCTGCTTAGCAGCCAACGCACCTAACCACTTACCTTGGGAAACTACTTCTGTTATCTATATTCTACCGAAACCCTATCAAAGTAAGTAAGTGGGCTGATACCACGCCCGCTGAATGAGCAAATTGAAATTTCCGTTTTCTTCCTTTGTATACAACCGAAAACCTACTATTGTACCAAATTTCAAGATTCTCCTATTATTAAAAGTGCTTCATAATTTTGGTGATCAGTCAGTCAGTCATTTGAGTGAGTCAATTACGGTTTTAAAATTTTTACTGTTCAATATCTCTCCTTTCTCTCCATGAAATTAATACCTAATTCAAATTTGAAGCTTCGAACTCTATGGGTTCAAAAGTTATGGAGGATTAAAAATGTGCTTGAGTTCGATCATGTAAAAAGGGAGTAGTGCTAGAACTTGGCATGGGCACTACCGTGCCCTTTGATAAAAATGTCGTGTCACAGTTTAAGAGCTTATACTCCTCCAAACGGGTTGACCGTTTTTGATGAAATGTTATCGTATTATCTGTAGGTCCGAGCATATGTTTCCTTAGTCTTAATAGTGGCTCATTCCAAACAATTTGTTTGCATAAGTTGGAACAATTTTTGTTGGCTGTTTTTGTATGACAACATTCAGTCATTTATTTTCAACCTCCTTACACTAACCCCTACTTTTTAATAGCTGTATCGCACTTCTTTCTCAGTTTTCGTGAACTTTTCATCCATTTATTATTGTTTGTACATTAATCGCAGTAGTGACGTTTATAGAAGGCTTCTTTGGGCCGTAAAACTTGAACGCTTCAGCCATCTAGAATGCAATAACCGAAAGGAATTTCGAGCAAAGCCAGCAAGACTGATGCATGTGAGAGCATTGCACGATTGCATCAAGTACAATTAGAAGATCAAAGAAGATTAAAACGAAGCCGACAACTCCGATTCCCATCTAGCAGACTGAGAGTAAATGAACAACCAGACCAATGGTCTTAAGCTCAAAAATAAGCCAGCTGGGATGTGTTACGCATCAAGAATATTGAAACTATTTGTAGTTGATCCTTCACCTGAACCCTAAAGGGTTAACTGTTAGGCACTGATCCAGATTCTAAAGTGTTCCTGAAATCAATTCGGACATTCAATTCGTGCTTCCAAATGACATCATTCAGAGCACCAGACATAATAAAAACTACTACTTCAAATTTTCAAAAATACAATTTTTGTATATCAAAACTAACAACTTTTTTAAAGGTGCCTAGCTTTTCCTTCAATTTCGTTTTTGTTCGAGTTACTTAAATACTTACTTAAGGTGGTGCTACAGTCCGTTGTGGACTTGGGCCTCAATCAACAGTCTCCGCCAGCCAGGTCGGTCCTTAGCTAGCTGTCTCCAGTTTTGCACTCCAAGTTGATTGAGGTCCTACTCCACTTGAGTGCGCCACCTGAGTCGCGGTCTTCCTCTCCTCCTACGTCCCTCGGGAACAGTGTCGAAGGCTTTCCGGGTCGGAGCATTGTTGTCAATCCGCTCTAAATGACCGAGCCATCTGAGTCTCTGGACCTTGACCCTTCTGGCTAGGTCCATGTCGTTGTACAACCCGTAAAGTTCGCTGTTTTATTTTCTTCGTCATTCCCCTTCAATGCACACGGAGCCAAAGATGAACTGAAGAACTTTCCTCTCAAAACAGCCTAAGGCACATTCATCCGATTTTGTCAAGGCCCATGCTTCTGCACCATACAGCAGAACTGGGATGATGAGGATGTTGTACAATTTTACCTTAGTTGCTCAAGAGAGGGCTTTTCCACTCATTTGCTCTCTTAGCACAAAGAAACAGCGATTAGCAAGAGTTATTCTTCGTCTGATCTCGGCGCTGATGTTATTGCCGGGTTTATAGCGGAGTCTAGGTAGACAAACTCCTCTACTACCTCGAAGTTGTATGCGTCCTTTGTGACGTTCCGTTCTGCCCGAGCCGTCGTTGTTGGGTGTCCTTCTCCTTCCTCGAACACAGCATATACTTCGTTTTTCCATCATTTACCGCTAAACCCGTTTTTGCGAGTTCTGACTCAATTCTCACAAAGGCGCCATTGACATCACGCTGTGTTCTTCCCTGTGTTATTTCAATATCATCGGCGTTCGCGAGAAGTTGAACAGATTTTTGGAAGATAGAACCTCTAGTGTTGACAGTGGAGTTTTGTACTATCTTCTCAAGAACGATGTTAAAGAAATCGCATGACAGTGCATCGCTTTGTCTGAATCCTTTTTTGACGTCCAATGATTCCGTAAGCTCGTTGCCAACCTTGATGGAGCAGCGTGAGTTCTCCATGGTCATTTTGCACAAGCGAACGAGCTTGGCAGGGATGCCAAAACTAGACATAGCTTTGTACAGTTCGTCTCTGTAGATGCTGTCATACGCGGCCTTAAAATCGATGAAAAGGTGGTGGGTATCGATTTGGAGTTCATAGGTCTTTTCCAGGATCTGCCGCAACGTGAAAATTTGGTCGATGGTTGACTTTCCTGGCCTTAAGCCACATTGATAAGGACCAATCAGATTGTTGACGAAAGGCTTCAGCCGTTCACATATTACGGCAGAGAGGATCATGTAGAGCGTAGTTAAGTAGACTTATTCCTCTGTAGTTGGCGCAGTTTAGAGGATCTCCCTCTTTCAGGATCGGGCAAACAATGCTGAGGTTCCATTCATCGGGCATGCATTCCTCTGACCATATCTTACAGATGATTTGGTGCATGCTCCTCTCTAGTTCGTCGCCTGCTGCTTTGAGCAACTCAGCAGCTAGTCCATCTGTTCCAACGGCTTTGTTGGATTTCAGCCGTGATATTGCGGTTTTCACATTTTGTTGGAGTTATATGTAGCTATTTCATGGCTGCCAAGCCGATCATCAGACTAAAAACGAAAAAAACATGCCTGAAGGATCGATCCATCATGTATTACAGATCTGAAAAATTGAATGTGTGGTTGGGATTGTCGAGAGTTCGAACTTCAATAAAGACGACCAAAGACCAAACAAAACATAGAAGACATTTAGCGGCCTTTAGAGCCACTTTCTGGGTGCATTAATTTTGAGTGAGACAAAGAAAAGAGCTTGCCTATCTTGTCCAACTGAGCAATCCTATTGGCTTCAATTTGTCAATACTCTTTGCTGTCATTGATCGGAAATATTCAATGTACCCTAAATTCTTTAAAAGTTATCGTAAATCGAATAAGATTCTTCTTACTATTACTAGCTTCATAACTTATAATGCTAAGGAAGAGTTGGAACATTCTTGTCTGTAATTTTCACCATTTATGTTGCATGCTGCAATCCTTTAACATTAACACTAATATTATTCTTGTTCGAAGATCTCTTACAAACATTATAAATCTGCTTAATTTTTAATTCTTTGAATTCCTAGAAGTTTCTATTCGACTCGCAAACAAGCATAGAATACAATTTCATTTTCTCTCTTTGTGGACACAAAACAACCCGATAACTCTCAAATGTAACTCCTCCATGAAAAGCTCTTGTATTTTTCTCGCATTCACATTCTCGAACATGAAAAAACACTATGGAACATGCTAAGTTGTACTCCAGAGATTGGAAAACTCGAAGGAAAAAGAAATCGGTAAAAACATAGAAAGAGAAGTATCAACGGTTCGTAAAACCAAGAAGAAAGATTTTTGTTTGGTTTGGTGTTTTGAGCATTGGTTCTAGTGGAGGTGGAGGAGATCGAACATTTTCTCCTCACTCATTTCACGTATTGTTTTGCAATTTCTATTGCGCATGGATGTTGGATAAAATGCATGATAACATTCAAGTGTATTGGTTTTCTATAAGAAAATAATGAATAATAATATTGTAAACATAACTTAATTGTGTTAGTATGTGCAAATGCACGCAAAAGTTGTTGCACCCGGGTGCCATTTTTGTTTTCCATTGTCGATTGGCGCCCATTTGCTATTTGATAGTCTTCTTTTTTGTGTTGGAGATAAATGCGCTTTTAAGTAGGAAACTAGAAAGAAAGGTCAGGTAGATGAGCAAGCAGGGGAATCGAATAAAATATAAGTATTGCAAGCTCTACAGTTTACATGAATCTAGAAAGGGAAACTGAAAGCAATGCAATAGAATACAAAAAAAAAGTAAAAAAAAAAACAAGAAAGGGAAAGACACAACAAAATATAGATAGCTACAGATAGACGAATGAACTTCTTAACTAGGTGAAAAACTATCGCCGTATTGTCTGGTTGAAATGCATTTCTTGAAAGATGGAGACTTTCTCCCTCCGTTTCTTCTTTGCAAGGCTTATGGGGAACTCGCAGTTATTCTTCTGTGTGTGTTTCATGAGGCTCTTTTTTGTATTTTGTTACAACTGCATGACATTTAAAGTAAATTTTCTTTTTTTTCTTTAGTGTCAATAACGTCAATAACAGTTAGTGAAGATGGGTGCGTATTAATTTTGTGGGCCTTATTGGAATGCAAGGAAAATGTGTGCAGTGTGCTCAATGTGATGAGAAGGTACTGGTAGCCTAGAAACGTGCAATGTATTTTTATTGAGTATCAATGTGTTTGTATATTAGCAAAAAAGCCTAAGAATCGTTAATTTGTTGACAGTCGTTTGAATATTCACAGTCATCAGTTGCTGGCTTCAAAGGTTAACAGTTCGATGATACTTATATGTAAAACATTATATTAAAAGGCTATAGGAGAGCAGAGTTAAATGTGGGTTTGCGGACAAGAGGAAGGATCAAGATTTCAGAGGCGGATGTTGTGGGAAATCAGAGTTTTAGGGCACAATCAATTAAGTAGACTTCTTGTACTTAAGGTGGCGCTACAGTCCGTTGTGGACTTGGGCCTCAATCAAAAGTCTCCGCCAGCTAGCTCGATCCTTAGCTAGTCGTCTCCAGTTTTGCACTCCAAGTTTATTGAGGTCCTCTTCCACTTGAGTGCGCCACCTGAGTCGCGGTCTTCCTCTCCTCCTACGTCCCTCGGGAATAGTGTCGAAGGCTTTCCGGACCGGAGCATTGGTGTCCAATTGTCCATTCGCTCTAAATGACAGAGCCATCTGAGTCTCTGGACCTTGACCTTTCTGGCTAGGTCCATGTCGTTGTACAACCCGTAAAGTTCGCTGTTGTATCTTCTTCGCCATTCCCCTTCAATGCACACGGGGCCAAAGATGACCCGAAGAACTTTCCTCTCGAAACAGCCTAAGGCACTTTCATCCGATTTTGTCAAGGTCCATGCTTCTGCACCATACAGCAGGACTGGGATGATGAGGATGTTGTACAATTTTACCTAAGTTGCTCGAGAGAGGGCTTTTCCATTCAATTATTTTCTTAGCCCAAAGAAACAGCGATTAGCAAGAGTTATTCTGTGTTATTGCCCGTGTTTATAGCAAAGCCTAGGTAGACAAACTCCTCTACTACCCGAAGTTATATGCGTCTATTATTATATGTGTTTACTTTGCAGAATTTTGTCTTTGCAATAAAAAAAGGTTAAGTTGGAATTCCCGTGAATCGATTCCCCAAACTGACCATTTCGCAATGTGTATATTTGTTCACCTGAATTTCGGTGTACTTCTATTTTTTTGTTTTTTTTTCTTCAAAATTCATTTTTTATTCATTATCACTTAAAGCTACTTATTACTAGACAAAAGAATTCAAACTGGCTTATTATCTAAATGCTATATTAATCTTACTGGCCCCAAAGGGGCGCTCTAAGATATTCATGATCGTCTTAAGATTAATGCCTTTCGGCCTATGAACTAGATATTCTTTTTTATCTTCAGTATTTGTTATTTGTTAGAAAAGTTACAAAAAACTAACACAACGGTGTAATTCTATTACACATTCGCAATCTCGCAATGAACCCAAAGTGCGACTCATCAGTTTAGCTTCATTTCAGTCATTTCGTTTGTAATGAAATGGTATCACGAAACACCTTTAACGCGTGTAAGAATATGAGAAGACTTAAAATTCTTCGTCACCTAACGTCTCAATCTCTTGAATGGTGGTAATCTTGAAAATTTTGTCAATACTTCCCAAGAGACAGTACCCCTGTTAGAGTAAAACTTAATTTCGGGTTTTCCAATAGGGACAGCTTGACAACTTTGAATTTAATTTGGGGACGCACTCTTTCACTTATCGTCGTACTGCCATTGTCAATTGTAAATTCAGTAAATTTAATATTTTCATCTTGTTATGGCGTTTTTAATTGGCAATCTGGAAGTTAAAAAAAAAAGCGTTCTAAAAGCGTTCAATTGAGCAAAAGTGGCAATTCTAATTCAGAAAAGAAGAGAATTTCCCTTCTGATTTTAAAAACAGGATGCTTTTTTTTAGATTTCAAATCGCCATTAAAGTACATTATACGAGCGAGCAACGGCGCCCGCAGCATGAAGAGCATTAAGTCCAATTTTCTAAAGCAATAACAAGTTTATTGCATACTCGTTGTGTGATATTGCGGCGCAGGGACATAAGTCCCAATTTTTTTCTTTAGGACTTATGTCCCACCTAAGTGAGACATAAAACCCAAATTGAGTTTGGGATTTAAGTCCCACCCAAGTGGGTCATACGTTTTTTTTTTCCTGAAAGTGGAACATAAGACCCAATTAAAAAAAAATATAGTTTGAATAGAAAAAAATAGTAAATAAGAAATCATCACTGAATACAGTAGTATTAACCATGAACATTTTCACAAATTATCCATTTAAAAAACAATGGCTGTGCACTGTGCAGCGAAGCGCACCGGATCCGCTAGTAATTGAAAAAAAAAATATCCCTTAGTTTCATCTACAGGCTAACACGAACAAAATAAAACAAAAATTATCCAAATCCGCCCAGCCGTTTGTTAGTTTTTAGGTTACACACGAACAGGATATCATTTTATATAAAGATTTAAAACTAGTTGCAAGGTAACACCACTTTATTCTTTGTATTTTCGAAACAAATGGTGGAGAAATGAAAGTTAAAAGATTAAATATTTTAGACAGTATACAAATTTTGATATTACAAATATACAGGGTGATTCACGAGCGTTGTGCCAAAAAGCTAGAGCGTGTAGGTTGAGTTGAGACAAGAAAAAAATCGTATGTGAGGGGGGGTCTATCCCCCTCCCCCCCGTTTAGCCGGGAGGGGCAATTTTCTGAAAAATTGATTTATTTTATAAAAAAAAATACTAAAAATTAACGGCTTCATTAACAACACCGTGTTGTACCTTTTTGGAAAGCCAGAAACATCTTCTTTCATTTTGTTTTTTTAATTAAATTGTTTTAACGAATAGTTTAAAAAAATATTAATTTTCAAACTCAAAATTTTCAGAAAAAAAAAAACAAAAAAATCATTTTTGAACTAAGTTTTTTCAAAATTTTATGTAATTAAGTACTAATTTTGTTTTAAAAATTCAAAGCCATTGTTAATTTTTAGTCGAAAACAGGAAACCGGATGCAAAAATGTCTTTCCGTTTTTGAGAAAAAAAACATAACCAAACATACCTATCTCCACCTGAAATTTTTCTTATTATGCCTGGGGGCCGCGGTCACCTGTCGGTGAAGGGTTCTACCTGCTAGGAGCTTAAGATGATTAAACCGCAATTTTTCTTGAACGAAAAGACCTAAAGGTGAATAAAAGGCATCGCATATTTAGTAAACAACCATTTCCAATTGAAATATTGACTCATCAACACATAACAATGTCAAACTCATAATCTCGAGAAGAGTTAGCGGACATGCACTTCTGCTACGGTTTATTGTTTTTTCATTCAAGAAAAATTGCGGTTTAATCATCTTAAGCTCCTAACAGGTAGAATCCTTCACCGACAGGTGCCCACGGCCCCCAGGCATAATAAGAAAAATTTCAGGTCAGTTTTCAGTGGTTATCAATGAACAAAATGATTAATCCAGGGAAAATCCAATACTTTTTTACTTTATTGAGGCCTCATAAAATTCCAATTACAGAACAAATATTAAAAGAAAGGTTAATGTTTCATAATAAATTAATAAAACTAAAAGTCAAGATAGGTAATAATAAAAACAAAGATTTTCTTAGAGAAAAGTGGTCCTGGTCTTTTTTTTATTTCTCAAAAACGAAAAGACATTTTTGCATCCGGTTTTCTGTTTTCGACTAAAAATTAACAATGGCATTGAATTTTGAAAACAAAATTAGTACTTAATTACATAAAATTTTGAAAAAACTTGGTTCAAAAATGATTTTTTTGTTTTTTTTTTTTGAAAATTTTGAGTTTGAAAATTAATATTTTTTAAACTATTCGTTAAAACAATTTAATTTAAAAACCAAATGAAAGAAGATATTTCTGGCTTTTCAAAAAGGTACAACACGGTGTTGTAACTGAAGCCGTTGATTTTTAATATTTTTTTTTATAAAATAAGTCAATTTTTCAGAAAATTGCCCCTCCCGGCTAAACGGGTGGGAATAGACCCCCCCCTCCCATACGATTTTTTTCTTGTCTCAACTCAACCTACACACTCTAGCTTTTTGGCACAACGCTCGTGAATCACCTTGTATATGTATGTATCAAACTTATTTTTTGAAAATATGAGAACAAAGACTTGCATATAAAATTTAAGTTTTAGAGACTTAATCAAATTAAAATAAAAAAAATTGTGTTTGATTCAAAATCAATTATGTATTTTTGAACTTGTTGAGCTTAGGAGTAAGCATTTTCAACGAGTTGTATAGTGTGTACCTATTCATTTAAAAAAACTATAAATTTAGTTTATAATTTGAAAACCAGAAAATACCTACTTACGCTCGAGTTCGAGTGTTTATATGAATCCGACATAGGGATGCACTTGTTGAGCCCATATGCACATTTATACAGCAATTGCATCCATTCGTGTTTATATTATGTGAAAACGATAAAACAATTTGAGAGCAGACAAGGCTTTCGTTTGCAGAAAGAAAACGTTATTTTCGTTTTGTTTTATTATTTTCAAATAAACAACTAAACATATACATACATCCACATCTGTATGGCGCAAGATACAATTCGACCCATTTTAAGGTCATTGATACTTTTAATATCGGAGAATGCATCAGGCGAAACACAATGTTAAAGAAATACAAGTCAAAACTGTTCGTTCGATTCTGGCTTTTGGATTACATTTATTATTATTGTTCTGTAACATTTATAACATGAAATGTTTATCCTATACTGCCATCGATATTCTGTTCTTTCCGCTTACGGGCAATTGAAGGATGTAACAGTTTACTGCAGTACTAAGTTTGGAGAGAATGAATTTATTTTAATGACCATCACACAAAGCTGTCATTACTCCCATAACTTGATGAAAAAGGTTGTAAGACAGGTTATTTTTTATCAAGGCTGAGGTAGAGCTCAGCGGCTTCCAGGTTTTGGCTAAAGAAATAACAAAACTTAAGCTCTTTGAGAGTTCATACAATTCCTTTATTTTATTTCAACAAGATTAATGATTATAAATATATTTATTATTATGAGTTAAACATTTAACAAGTATACATTAAAACATATATAGCTATAGTTCAGTTCGGACCAGGGCCTCATCCAACAAACGTCTCCAGCCAGCTGGGTCCCTAGCTAGCTGTCTCCAGGTTCGTACGCCAAGTTGGTTCAGGTCCTCTTCACCTGAGCCGCAGACTCTACGTACCGGAGCATTATTTTCCATTCGGTCTTCATGACCCAACCATCTATAAGTCGTTGGACCTTAACTTTTCTGGCTATATCATTGTCGCTGTACAATTTCTCCATTTATGCAGACAGTACCAAAAATCACTTTAAGAATATTTTTCTCTCGAGCCCAAAGCGTTTTCATCGTTGTCATGGTCCATGTATCTGCACCATACATGAGGACCGGAATGATAAGGGTTTTGTAGAGCGTTACTTTAGTTGCTTGGAAGATGACTTCACTACTCAATTGCCTTCTTAGTCCAAAGAAGCAGCGGTTGGCAAGAGTGATTCTTCGTTTGATTTCAGCGCTGGTGTTGTTGTATGAGTTAATTGCGGATCCTAGGTAGACAAACTCTTTTACTACCTCGAAGTTAAATCTGTCTGTGCTGACGTTTGCTCCAAGACGTTGATGTTGGTTGTTCTTTCTTGTTGATAGCATTAACTTGGTCTGGCCCTCGTTAACCGCTAGACCATCTTCCTGGCCTCCGTCTCAAGACCCACAAACGCTCCACTGACAACACGCTGTGTTCTTCCAATTATGTCAATGTCGTCTGCGTATCCTAGTAGCTGGACGGACTTTTGAAAAATTGTGCCTCTGTGTACCTCTCAAATGCGTCGGTTTGGTTTTTTTCCGACCATGATGGAACAGCGTGAGTTTTCCATTGTCACCTTACAAAGACGGAACAGTTTTTCTGGGTTGCCAAAACTAGACATTACTCTATATAATTGGTCCCTATAGACGCTGTCATACGCGGCCTTGAAATCGATGAAAAGGTGGTAGGTATCGATTTGAAGTTCCTGGGTCATCTCGAAGATCTGCTGTAGGGTGAATATTTGATCGATGGTGGATTTCTCCGGTCTGAAGCCACACTGAAAAGGACTTATCAGGACGAAGGGCTTCAACCTGAGGTTCCATTCATCGGGCATACTTTCCTCCGACCAAATTTTGCAGATGAGCTGGTGTATGCTCCTAATCAACTCATCTCCAGCAGCTTTGAACAGTTCGACGGCTAGACCGTCTGCTCTAGCGGCTTTTTTCGAGGTAAATTTAGATATCGCTATCTTCACTTCGTCCATTTCGGGTGGATGGAATTGTTGGAATCGTTCTGCACCCAAATTAAATGGTTGTTCATCGCCATTATACAGCTTGGAAAAGTGGTATTTCCATAACTCAGCACTGACTGTGGTTCCACTACAATGTTCCCATGATGATGGTCTCTACAGGCTTCGTTTCGGGGTGTATAAGCCTTGGAGGTTTGTTTCACCTTTTTGTAAAACTTTCGAACCTCGTTCCTGTTGTGACATCCCTCTATCTCCTCGATCGCGCGCTTCTCATGCTCCCTTTTTTCTTTCTGAGAAGTTTATGCTCCTCCCTCCTTTTCTGCTCGTAGAGCTCACGACCTGCTCGTGTCCATCTTTGAAGCGCCGCCTTGTATGCCTCTTGTTTAGCTACATGTGCTCGCCGGCATTCATCGTCAAACCAGGGGTTTCGTTGTGGTGGCCGTGTAAACCCTAGCACTTCAGAGGCGGCATTTCTGATGGCTGCTTGGCAGTGTTGCCACTGGTTCTCTATATTTTGTGCTGGCAGCAAAGGACTTCTGAGGAGATTTTCGGAGACACGATAGGAAAAGGATCTAGCATTTTCGCGTGTTGGCCTTAATCGGGATATCCGCATTCGTATCTTGGCTACAACAAGGTAGTGGTCCGAGTCGATGTTGGCACCTGAATGTGCGGACATCTTGCATGCTAGAGAAGTGTCGTGCGTCGATTGCAATGTGATCAATCTGGTTGACGGTTGATTGGTCAGGAGATTTCCATGTCCCCTTGTGGATATCCAACTATTCCACCAAAGATTTCTTCTCTACCCAGCTTAGCATTAAAATCTCCAAGGACAATTTTAATGTCATAGCACGGGCATCTTGTGAGCAAAATGTGTAAGTTTTTTTTGTATTGCTCATTAAAAAAAAAAAAAAAAAAAAAAAAGAAATGTTGGAGGATACCCAAAAGAGGTGGCAAATGTTCACACTGGACCTTAATGGTTCGGAAGGAGTCTTCGATCTGTCTACTATCACTATCGGTAAACCATAATTCTATTCCGCTAGTTTTAAATATTTAAATTTAAACCAGAAAAGAGAAGTAATGATTTCAAAAATAAAAAGGTACAACATAGAACTGTCATTGAAATATTCACAATATTTTGTGAGTTAATTTTACGGTTAAAAGAACAAACTTGAAAACCAATCGAACCAAACGAATTCTTCGATTCGATTAAATGATCAACAACGGCAAACGGAGTCACTGATGCACCAAGCTAACTTGGCTCTTATTCATTCTTTCAATAATGGTGACTTTTAACCCAAAGCTCCGAAGTAGTTGTTCTCTCTGAATAAATGTGTTACTTGTCAGTTAATTCGATTATAATACATTGTAAGCTCAATACAGAAAAACCTGACAATTGGTGTTGTTACCGTCACACTTAGATCAATGTAGATCCAATGTGGCACCCCGAAGTATTGTAATTTCCTATGAACCATGTGGTTCGTTTCGCCATTTAGAAGTCTTGACAAAGCTTAGTAAGCTTTTTCCTGGCAGTTCGGATAGTTCCTCTAGTTCATTAAAGAAGAAATTAGCTGGAGTTTTCTTCCTAGTAAGAGAGAAAGAAGGACAGTGGCAGAGAAAATGAGCAGTATCTTCATGCTCGTCCTTACCACCACAACCTCTACAAAGGTCATCGGTACAAAGACCCATATTTATCTTATGGTAGCCAAGTAGGTTGTGTCTTGTAATTATGCTAATAAGGGATCTTAAAGAGGGTTTGTTCAGAGTTAAAGCCCTGTCGGTTCTTTTCTTATCGTATCTAGGCCATAGTTTCTTGGTATTCACCCAGGTTTCTTAGAGATTCCATCTGATGTTGGATTTTTGAAGGACGATTTTACTTACGTCTTGTTTCAGTTCACATAACGGGGTTCCTATATGAGAGAGGGGTTTAATGTAGAGCCTTCTCTTGCATGCTCATCCGCTTTTTCGTTGCCTGACACATCACTGTGGTCAGGAACCCAGCAGAGGCTAACGTTATGCTGTGTGCCAAGAAACTTTAGCTCTTCGCAAGAAACAAGCTTCGACTTGATTTGCTGCTTGGCTATCAATGAAAAAAGTGATGACCGCGTGTGTTTTTGACTGCCAAGATCTCAGCTTGGAAGACGCTGCTTGGCTTAGTCTTAAGTGTAGGGCACACTATTTTCCCAATCTAGTCTATTGGGGAACCTAGTCCTAAAAGATTTGTTGAAATCTAAGTAAGGGGTCATTATAGTCTGTGCAGATATTGCTATCTACGTATTTCGTAAGAATAGCTGCGTGGCCTCTCAATTTCTACCAGAATCTTGTTGCATGAGTAGAGTGCGATCATGGCTTTCTTATATCTTTCTTGTATATTTGGACCCCAGTTTAGTTTTTTGTCCAATATAACTCCGAGGGATCTCGCTCGGTCGGAAACTTTTAGTGTGGTGGTATCTATTTTTGGTAGGTCAAATGGATGTAATTTTCTTCTGTTTGTGAAATGATCCAGTTCTGTTTTAAGGGGTTTTACCTTAAGGTCGCGTTTCTTGGTGCAATTGCTGACTCTTGATAATGCGCTTTCTAATTGTTCGCTTATAGTGGTAAGGTATTTACCCGTCGCCAAAAGCGCTTAATCATCCACGTAAGCTACCACTACTATACCGTAATTCTTAAGTTTTATTAGGATCGCGTTCATCACTAAGATCCATAATAACGGTGAGAGAATTCCACATTGCGGGGTTCCTCGAGATGCGTACATCTCTAACTGTGCGTTACCAAGCTCGCTATGTATTTGTCTGTTTTTCTGCATTCACATGATCCATTTGATAACTACTTCTTCTATACGTTGATCATTAAGTGCTTTCTCGATTGCATAGCTGTGGACGTTATTGAAGGCTCCTTTAATGTCCAGGAATGATGCTTGAGTGTATTCCTTAACGTCAAGTGGTTTTTCTATATAGTTCTAACTACGCAGTGTAGTACCGTTTCTATACTTCTACCTTTTGTATAGGTGTATTGAAAGGGTGATATGTTTGCCGGTTTTAAATTACTGCGGATGTACGTTTCAATAAGTCTTTCACGTGTTTTAAGTACAAAAGACGTAAGATTTATAGGTCTGAAGTCTTTGGGATCAGTGTGGCTGGGTTTTTGCCGGCTTTTGGTTTAAAGACGACTTTTAGCTCACGCCGCGCCATGTCTTGGTAACATACCCCTATTTAATGCTCCTTTGAAAAATGTTTATCAGGTGTGAAGTAATAAATTTAGTGCTCTTTTGCAGCATCATTGGGAAAATGCCGTCTAGGTCCGGGGATTTATAAGGGGAGAAAGAGTTAAGTAGGGATTTCATACTCGAAGGTTATCTGATTCGTGTTCAGGGCTTGGTTTGCTACCTGGGAAGTGTGTTTCAACCAGAAGTTCTAGACTTTCGCGACCTGATTCAGTCCAGCCATTGTCAGGTTTCCTTAGAGAACCTACAGAAGTGGTGGTTTTCGAAAGGATTTTCCTGAGCCTAGCTGAATCGTTGGTGCACTCAATATTGCTACATAAACTTTTCCACGATTTCCGTTTAGCCCGTTGGGTTTCTATTTTGAATTTTCTTTGACTGGTCTTATAACAGTCCCAGTCACTTTCGAGCCTAGTTCTTTTAGCGGCATTGAAAAGCTTTCTAGTGTCCTTTCTTGGAAGCGCGTGTATAAATAAATAAATAGAGTGGCGCGACAGCTCTTGAAGAGCCAAGGCCTAAGTGGCTTATTCTCATCAACAATTCTCTAGGTGCGTGTGAAGAATTGAGGGGACCTACAATTTTACACCGATTCCGAACGGCAAAATTGAGAAGCACTTTTTCATGACAGATGATACTCTTGGAAGTTTTGTCAGTTCTTCGCAAGAGGCAGTGTCCGTGAAAGATGAAATGAGAACTTTGGGCCCGAGTAGGATTCGAACCCACGACGCACAGTTGTCCAAAAAGGGAAAAGTCGTGGCAAAAATACAAAATCTGGTGTTTTATTTTTATTGTTTTGTTTTTTATTTCTAAGAGAAATATAGACAGAGCTTCAAAAACAGCAAACAAAATAATTTTTTGATCACTAGTTTAATTTATAGGGCTCTTCAAAGTTAGTTAATTTTTTTCTAGAGAAAAAAAAAAGAAAAAAAATCAAAATTCCTTATTTTCATTTTTGCGATTATGGCATATTGAATGAAAAATCTTATTTTTTGTTAATAGTTCCTGGTTTAGTTACTTATAAGTAAATTTAAATTTGAAATTGAAAACAAAAAAAAATAATTTTTAAGGTTTTTATAAATGAAACAAAAAAACACCATTTTTTTTTACAATTTATCGAGTTTGAATAGAGCTACAAAAAAATCCATCCAAGTCCATGCATTAAGCCGAATAGGGTATGTGTATCAACCAATTGTTGAGCCAAAAGAAAAATATTTAGCTGCGCATACTTGCGCACTGCCGAGATTTTGTACTTTGAAAAAAAAATAAAGGCTTGAGAAAACGCTTACTTTGGCATACCTTGATCCACGTAAACGCTTAGTTCTCTGTTAATAGTAATGCTAGCAACGATGTTAAGGTTTTAATTTTTAGAAGAAATATTATCCATTTTAACTGCATTTACAGATTTTTTTATTTTTTTTTTTTTTGGTCAGATATTATTTTTTGAAGGATGTTCCGTTGTTCTTGTCCGTGATAATTTTTGACTTTGATGTCAGTTTTTTCGAAAAATGCGTAGTAAACAAAACATTTCCTTACTTTATTTTAATAATAATAATAATAATGAATAAAAAAGTCATTCATAAGGTTGTCGTAAAACCCACAAGTATCATAAAATGTATGATACTTGTAAAAACCAACAACGGGTGAAATTTTATTTTTTTTTTTTTGCATTAGAATAAAAAAAATATTATTTTGGATTTTATTACGAATATCAATTGATATAGGTATATCATATAGGTATAGGATATAGAATTTCTGCAATTGTTTCAGAATCAATACGCAGAAATTAGTGTTAATGAAGAAATTAAAAAGAAACTTCAAAAGTTATATGCTTTATTTAAGCAAAAATGGACACAAAGTAGTAGACACAAAGAAAGATTTCTCACTTTAAGAATTTTTGAATGGAACATTTACTATACAAGAGGTTGAAATGGAAGACAGTGACATGCCAAGTACATCAAGAGGAAGGCCTTCGAAATCCTTGCAGGCATGTTCGGAATACACCAAAAGGAGGAAACTAATGGAAACTACGAGCAATATTTCGACGGAAAATGTGTCAATAGCTCTTTGTATGAAATATAACAAGGATAATAATAAGGCAAAAGCGGACATCACAAAAGCTGTTCTGAGTGCTAGCCCATTACGAGTGCAGCGGATTAAAGCGAGTATTCCTACACCTCAAAGGGATCCAATAAAATATGATGGTCCGACTGCACTTGCCTTGTTCTTGGATATGAAACTTTCTAAGGAAAAATACAAATTGATGCGAAAATCATTGCGAAGCCATAACGTTGATGTATTTCCAAGTTATAATGAGTTAATGGAGACTAAGATAGAGGCCACTCCATCAAACCTTGAAACTTAATTTTTTTTTTTTTTTAATTTTTGGTCCGTTTATTTTTTAACTTTACTGTTTCACATAAAATATGTGACTTAAAAAGGTATAAACCATTATTATTGACCTCTTAAAGCAAAAAAAAAAGTTTCTTTGCCAAATTTTCGCATCCACTGTTGTGATGAATTTTATTTTGGAACACCCTATAAACACTTAGGGGCCATCATTTTGTTTTTATCAACATTTGCAAAACAAAAGACAATTTTTAAGGTTTTACTTCAATTCTTTTTTTCTATAAATTTAGTTTTTTGAGAAAATCTGTTTTCGGCCGATGATTCCGAAACACCCTGTGAAATAATTTTCTTGAAATTCATTGGTGTAACAGCCCT
Source organism: Sphaerophoria rueppellii (assembly GCA_920937365.1). Classification (NCBI taxonomy): domain Eukaryota; kingdom Metazoa; phylum Arthropoda; class Insecta; order Diptera; family Syrphidae; genus Sphaerophoria; species Sphaerophoria rueppellii. Next base: position 45,301,264 of record CAKKXW010000004.1, read on the forward strand.
GGAAATTTCCTTCAAATTAAAAAAAAAATTGTACCGCTACCTCAATCCGTTCAAAAGTTATGATTTTTGCAACGAGATAAGTCATTTTGGACATCTGTGCGACGTTCTGCTTAGCAGCCAACGCACCTAACCACTAAGCTACGGACACTGCGTGTATTACCGTTGAATTGTTTAAGGGGTGGAATGCAACTGGCTATTTCTCTAGAGCACTTACCGTAGAAGTAACGATAAAACAGAGAGACACGAAACGTTACACTGGTGGTTTAAACGAGTGAATGAATCAGTGATGTCTCTATCACCGATCATTCGCACGGCTCTTCTTTGTATACATCCAAGAGGCTTAAGTAAGTTACTGGAGCACCAGCCCAAAGATGGGAATTGTACTCAAGTTTTGGACGGATATAAGTCTTATAGATAACAGCCAGATCAGACGGGGAGAAAAATTTCTTGCTTCGTCTTAAGAAACCCAAACATCTTGCGGAATTTTTGGCTACATCGCGTATGTGCTCGGTCCACAAGAGGTGGTCAGTGATGCACATACCGAGAATCTCGAGATGTTCGGTCTCTTTGATGCAAGTGCCACTCATGGACAGTGGCAAGGGGGGTATATCTCGCTTCAACGATACAAGACAGCATTGAGTTTTCGAAGCATTAAGCATTGGTTTTAATCATTTGCTTAATGTTAGCTGCGTTTTATTATTACGATGATCGGATCCAGATCAGATCAAGAAAATAAAACAGTTTCTATCATCAATTTGTTTTTTCCTTCAAGTTGGGCAGCTGTTTGTAATTTTTTCATTCTGACAACTAGATCGGAGTTGCCCTACGATAATTTTGTTGAACGATTATTATGATGTTTTTTTAGGGGATAAGTTTTTGCTACGTAATTGAAAAATATTTCATTACCGGATAAGGTGGATAGATGAATGTGTGAAAGTGGCAGCACAGTTTTATTGAAAATATACGCCAAGGTTTCAACTTGTGTGCGGAAGAAGAACTAATTTTTGGATCACAAAAATTGATCCATGTGAAAATCAGGATTTCAATTTGTTTTTGTTACACATATAAATCAATGATCTGATCTGGATCATTGTGATGATAAAACGCAGCTGTTATTACTTATTTCCCTATTGAAGACAGTCCAGTCTGTACGCCTGTTATTTCTAAAGGTTTGTTCTGTCTATCGACATTAGAGATTTTGACGCCCAGCAACGATAAACGTTAATACTCATTCGCTATCAAAAGAATATTCAAAGGTTTATGACTGTAAAAGATATTCAATTCCAGCTTTTAGCTTACAAAGATTTCCATTTATTTCTTCATTACAACAAAATTACAAGTCCACCGGTTTAATAGTTATAAATCTAGATAAAACGAAAGCAACAACAACTGTTGCACAAACAAAACAAAAAGCAAAGAAATAAAATGATTCCTCGGTAAAGACATCAGTGAATGCTGGAATATCTTGATAAATCTGTTCGATGACAGCCAAGGTTCCACGATGCTTAACCATTTTGCGACTTGAAGGTTTTTATTTGTTTCACTACTTTCGCTTTACTACCTTTCTTGATGAACCAGCTGCTTTTGAAGACTTTGTTTGCAGAGGTGCTGCTGTTAGGTCTTCTTTAGGAGCTAATGTTGAGACGTGCTTGTTACAGAGCTGCAAAAGTTCTAGTGTAGTCAGATTTTCACTTAAAAATCGAATTTCCTTCAGCTTGGATTGTTCTGAAATGAAAATAAGGCTGTTTAAATCAAAAATTCAATTACAAGCCAAATCGCTATTTGTTACCTTTAGCTGCATCGATTAATGAGAATCTCACTTCTGCTGGTTGTAAATTGCAAATAACTTCTGGCTTAACGACACAATTGGGGTTGGTTTTTATAATTTTGGGTGAGGTCAAATGAACAAGGAGTTCCCTGTAAAAAAAATATAATCATCATCAGTGGCATTTTTTAATTGCAGATTGGATCATCATTCATATATAATAAAGGAGATTGTGTAAAGCCGTCAAACTGACGCCCACTCCGACGAAAATGTCTACGGAGCGTGAGCTGGCTCCTGGTGGGCCAGCTCAGCTCCATTCTTTACCTTCGTATCCCGATATTGGTGCAACAATTCAAATAAATACGGCAGTCAGTATAATCAGCAAGGTTTATGGTAAGTTTGTCTTGCAAATATTACTCAACTCAATTACTTAGGAAAAATGTAGCTCTAGAATCAGAAATTCCTTCCATTGTTTTTTTTTTTTTTTTATATTTTATTACGCTTGCGTGGGATGTTCCGTTTTTGGTCTATATGTAACTTTTGATTTATTAAATTTGCTTCTCCGTTGTAAATGTGAAATATATATTGTGTGAAAGAATTGAGGATGAAGGGCTTACCTGGTCGATTTGGCGTTTTCGTTGAAAGGATTAAAAGAAACTGTGACACGCTTAACAGCCTTTAGATTAACACTCTTCAGTTGCTTGGCAATAGCAGCTACTACTCCATTTGATCTCCGAAGTGCACCACTGTAATGAATAGACATTTTTGTACTTCTTAATTGGTTATTTTTTTCACCGAAAATCAAATGGGTTATATATTTTTCATTCGTATTTTGATTATTGTGACATGCGCGGAAATTCGACGTTCCCTGTTTTTTTGTCTTCTAACACGATGACATTTCATTGTGTGTGAAGTTGGTAATGATTGGACGAATCACAAATGAAAGAAAACTCGATATCTTAAGTGATGCCAATGCTACTGGCAACAAAGATGATAGGTAGCGAAGTTTGAAATTACAACCCATTTCGCAATCCCAGTGTTATGGCGTTTTAAATTGGCAATATGGAATCTGAAAAAAGCATTCTGGTTTTAAAATCAGAAGGGAATTCTCTTCTTTTCGGAATCAGAACGGTCACTTTTGCCCAATTGAACGCATTCGGAATGTTTTTTCTTACTTCCAGATTGCCAATCAAAAACGCCATACATTCGTTTTGTTTTTTGAGGGGTGATGATGGCGAAAAGAGAAATGTCATTCAAAGCAAACTCAAGTGCATCGTAACTCAGACGTGTGCGAATTGGATGAATTGTGGTTAAAAACGGATTAATTTTTAAAGCATTTTATTCAATGCGAAGTGTCAAAATTTAATCAATCAAACCTTAATGTTACATTTTAAAGAAATCGTGTTGAAAGAGTTTTGTTTCAACCACCATTTTACATGCATGTGCCGAAGAACGCAGCTTCTATTAATCCGATTAAATAATCTCATACTACTTAGTTCTGATATCATAATTTTCTTTATTGTTGCAGGAACACCTCGTTTTATTTACTCTCAACATCTACTTAGGCCGTGTGCGAATTCTGTTAAAAAGTGTTTAAAACTTGACGTTTGATTAAATTTTGACATTCCGCATTGAATGACGATGTTAACATTGGACTATTTCCGCCGACTTATTTTGAAGTAAGGCCAATCTGTCGTGTTCACACACAAAACTAGTGTGAACGCCAATAGGCCAGTTCCACCTAACAACATCTCGCTGATGTGAGACTAAGGAGAATTGCTACTGAAATTCAATTTTTTTTGGCGTGTAAGAAATGTGCAAAATCGAATCAATCCCTATTTTGAATGTATTTGTTGTCTGGTCAGCTGTTAAATCGTTTTGTACAGAAAACTCAGAAATATCAAACACGTAGTATATTTGTGTAAAATCCGTGTACACTTGATGTGTAAATCCGTCTCCAAAAAGAGATTCAAGAGAAATCAATCCGAGAATCGAGAAAAAACTTAAATTTCTTTGTGAAAGAAATGCGTTTAAGGGGAAAAAATGCCACTCTTACGTCACGGATCAATTCTTGGGTTATAAGAAAAGCCACATGAGATCTCAGTGTCACTTTGACTAAGGCAAAATCATTTGGTCAATCAACAAATTGTTGCTGTACATTGTCAGTCACGTCGAAAAAGCTGAGTGAGAAATCGAATCCAAAATATTTTCATCTCAGAGATCTCAGAAAAAAATCTCATTTTTTCATTTTTGTTCCACTTAAAAAATCTCTGAGATCTCAGTGAGATGCTGTTAGGTGGAACTGGCCTAATTAATTTGACGGCATATGCCAAATGTCAAAAAAAAATCCATGAATTTTTAGTTTGGTTCGAAAATCCTGCCTCACTTTGTTGCCTTTTTCCTACTAGCAAGTGCAAAAGAGAAAAAACATATAGACGTCAAGATAAGTCGGAGGAAAGAATCCAATGTGAACATCGTCAATAAAATGTGTTAAAATTAGCACACGGCCTTAATCTGTGCTGAGTCTAGTTTAACTAATTTTACTTGGCATCACTTAAAGAATTTTGTCGCGCTATCTTTCAGCGGTTTTTGTTTCTTCATGTTTTCTCACCTTTTCAGCACTTACACTTCCCCATTTTCCTTAATGGTCTCACATACATACTTACAACATAAATCAACAATAATCACACATCTGCTACTAACACCGTACGCTAGAAAGAGATAGTCTCATTGCTTTACCATACCATCTCATTCTTGAAATCATCAAATTCATCCATCGTTCTCGTTTTAACGTCGCCATCGCCACTACTAGCCAACAGCCCAGCAAGCTGAATCGCGCTGAACACGAACAGAAAAAATTCTTTTTTCTCTCATAATGTACGGAATTCAGAGTTAACGAAGAGAAAAAACACGAAACAAAAATTCGAATAGAAAAAAATTATTAAAAAACTCGATAATTTTTACTCATTTGTGATTCAATTAGTTTAACCAAATAATTCTGTGCCTAAATTAAGTGTTCTTTAGTGGAATTTTCCAAAGCTATAATAAAGTGATCCCAACAAAAAGAAGTAGAAAGAAAAGGCTGAATTCATAAAAAAAATTATATATCTAGGGAATATATATCAAAAACGCGACTAGTGACACAAAAAAAATGTATCCAGTCGGACAACGTAAGTGATGAAATCAATTTTTTTCAAATCACGTTTTAAGTATTTACTTTGTGCGTTTGAGGATACGCAACGCATCCAAAAAAAAACGTGAACAGTTACAAAATATTCACCTTTTTTTAATCTAATCTTAAAACGCAATGAACCTTGAGACTCCGCTGTACAAGCCGAGCCAGAAACAACCAACCCAGCTAAACTCGAAAGAAAAACGTCACTCTGTCTCGTTTACTCTAGTGGTTATATGGATCGTTCTAATTCATCGTCACCATTGTCGTCGTTGTCTTCCATTCATTGAGATTGGAGCTTGGGGCTAGTTGGGATTGGGATGGGAGTGTACTGTGCCAAAATCTTGTGTGGATTTTTTGTTTGTCGATGGCGCTTTATTTGTGTAGTGCAGTGCACCTTTGTGGAACAAAGATGAGGGAACAAAAACATCTAGTTTCTAGAATAGTGAAATGGTATGGTAGCCCAACTTCAAACAGCAACCAGACAGGTTTTATAGTTCTTTTATCCGACCCCTCTTAGGGCACATTAGAGAAGCAGTAGCTGCAACGAGGCAAGTCGCATTTTTCTTAGGTCTCTACATTTAGAGGATGGAAAAGTATTTGTCTTGGGTTATTTTTTTTTTTTTATCAATTCGAACCGAGGTAGTTAACAATTGCTTTTGGACGAGTACCTACCTACCGAGAAAGAAGCTCTTCCTTCAAGCTCATAGATTATTATGGAATGCAAAAACTAGGTCAATGACCGTAACTTAATTTTAAATGTCGCATTAAGCGTGTTGTTGCGCAAATAAAATGTTCATTTAAAAGATTCTTACAAGGGCTACCAGGGGATTTCATTTTTGTTTTCTTTCCTTGTTTGTTTTTAATTCTTTAATAAACATATTGAGAGATTGTTGTTTTTTTTTTTTTTTTCTCAGCGAAGCAATTTGAATAAATTTATTTTGTTTCTATTTTTGAGAAAGGTCGGTCTTTGGAAAGGAAAATATCTTTGATCTAAATTTGAGTTACAAACATATGGAAAACGAATGGGGAACGACTTGTTAATATGAAGAGAAAAGCTTACACAGTGTTTTTGTTTAGCTGTTTTGTAAAATGGGCTAACCTTAATTTTTATGCTGAGCGTTTGTGAAAAAAGCTATTAAATTCATAATTTTAATGCAATAATGCTATATAACTAGTTCATGTATTTCTATTTTTGCATAGCATGTGGAAATTGCTATGAAGGTAGGTAGAAACTTCTGAGACACTTATGCAACCGGATTCCCTTGGGTAAACAATTCAAGTAATAAAAGAAGATATAAAAGTTGGCGCTTGTAGCTTTAACTTTAACAGTGTACAGTACAACAATGAGTTGTAGTATTTGTTTGCTTCAACTGAGACTGCAGGCTTTACTATTGCTGTTATCCGCACCTCTATGGACATTTGAAGACCATTTTTGGTTTACACCTCTAATTTGGACTGTTTAGAAATATTGGTGAGATGTTGAAGGCTAGATCGTTAGAACATCGAGCTGAAGATTTTGTAAGTCAAATGGATGTCTACAAGAGGGAGCTAATTAACTGCTGGGATGACTAAGCAGCCCAAAGCGTGCGATATCTCCAATTTATTCAAAAAAGGTTATAAATCACTTTGAAATAGTGACAAAACATTAGAAATGAGAAAACGACTTTTGCAAAATGCAAACAGTTAGTGTCTCGAGAAGTGTTTATTTTAAGCATAAGACAAGTACCACCAGGATTTTGTTGAAAGCACTTCCAGAATACAAACAAGGCCACACTGTTCAATATAATATGTAGATCCTTTTAATACCCTGGAGTAGTATAACGTTCCTGAAAGTAAGAAATGTCTGCCTACGAATTTCCGTCAGTGTTGGGAATGGACTGTCTGTGTCTTCATGCTTTTCCTCATCCCTACATCTCTCATTTGTTTTTCGGAGTATTTTGTTACAAATGATCTACATATACAGTGTTGTAAGATCGACAGAAGAAGGGGTAATCAGGCGCTTTTTGACCTGCATCATCCTAGGCAGGAATAAACTCAAGATGTAGTTTAAGGTACTAACTCATCAGCTAACTAAGGGAACACAATATATCTTTAGGTCGCAGTGTACTTAAACCCATATTTGAATTCCTTAATTCATTTAAGGTCGCCAGCTAATCAGCTTGTTCCTTCAAAAGCTAATCACTGTAGCCTGGCAGTTAGAAGAGTCAAAGAACATTTGTTTCTTGGAAAAAGTAATTTATTTGAATTTATTGTTGTAGTAGAAATCGATGGTGTTGTGCCTTCGGTATATAAGGTACAAAGATAGTTTTCCGAGGAGTATAAACATCTTAAACCTTAAAGTCACAGGTTAGGTTAAAGTGGCTGCGGATACAGAATCCGCACACTTAGGCCAAAAGAAAAGGCCCATTGTGATACCACATGAATCAAGAGAATTACTTCTTACTAGTCGAACCATTTTGAGATTTTTATAAAGCGAAGAAGATATTTGATATCCTTATTAGCTAGTTCACTGGGATTATCATAAAATTATTCTCCCAGATTAAGTTTGCGTCTTAGTGAAAGAGCAGGGCATGTGCAGAGGAGGTGAGAGATTGCCTCCTCGTCCATACAGCTCCTGCAGAAGTCATTTGAGACTACACCAAGTCGTATTGCGCACCTGCCTATAAGACAGGTGTCCTTTACCTATTAGGGAGCTAATATGAAATCTGCTTTGAGATAACAAGTCCTTTTTAGGTCAAGTGACGGCCATATGAGCTTTGTGGTTGTGCACGTAGGTAAATTGTACCACCTAGACCTTGTTATCGTGAAGGCTGTTTCTTTTAGCAAAAATTTGCATGTAGCTATTGGTATACCTACCTATCTTTTCCCTTTCAGGTGAGATAGGGATGACGGTTCCATTTTTAGCGAGTTCGTCGGCTCTACAATTTCCCGTGATGTCTCTGTGGCCCGGCACCCAGCAGAGGTGAATATTAAATTGCTACGCCATCTCCATAAGAGATGATCGACAATCGAGGGTCGTTTTAGAGTTGGTTGAGACATTGTCAAGAGATTTAATAACAGCCTGACTGTCAGAGAAGATGCGGATATTAGAAGTTGATATCGCGTTTTCTCATAGCCAAGGAGAGAACATGAGAGGCTTAGATTAAGCATTTCTGGATGATGAAGGCGTTGGTAGTGGTGTGTACTCACCAGGAATTTTTTGTCTTTGGTATAGAACCGAAGAAGTTCAAAATGATGAAATGTCCCATATTATTGTTGGTCCATTGAGATGAGGCGTTGAGTCTTATAGCTGTACTCGCTGCCACTTGTTTGCTGAAGATGTCGAGGGGGGTCAGATGGAGGAGAGTGTCTAACGCTGCTGAGGGTTTGGTTCTCAATGCCCCGCTTATGCAGAGACATGCAGTGTGTTGGACTCTGCTGAGTCTGAGTAGTAAGTGACTTTCTCCAGTGCAGTCCACCATACTGCAACCCGTACACGAGTATTGGTCGGATGACCGATGTATATAGCCAATAGGTTATACGACGTTTAAAACCCCATTTGTTTCCTATGGCTTTCTTGCAAAAAAACAAAGCTACTGTAGCTTTCTTAACTCTTTCCAGAATATTAGGTTTTCAACTTAATTTTTTGTCTAATATCAGACCAAGATATTTGTCGTCATTGGTAAAACTTAGTGGTACACCTTTTATTGAAGAGGAACAATTACTGGGATTTTGTATTTCCGTGTAAAAAGGACGAGGTCTGTTTTTGAGGATTAATATTAAGTCCACAGTGATCAGCCCATCTAGTGAGCATATTAAGTGCGTTTTGGAGGAGGTCTCTCAGGGTATTAGGATGTTTTCCTGTGACGGAGCAACATCATCGGCATACGCAATCACTCTGAAGCCTACCTTGTCGAGGGATATTAGCAGTTCGTTAACTTCTATGTTCCACAGGAGAGGGGACAGAGAGTGCCTCTGCTGACAGACCTTTTCGTACAAAAATCCCCCATCTTAGATTGATGATCCTGCTTTTTAGCATTAGATTAATCAACTCAAAAAGTGAGTATTCGACGTTTAGGGTCGTCATAGCAGAAGTGATAGCAGATGTGTCAACGTTGTTGAAAGCACCTTGAATATCCAGGAAGACAACCATAGTATATTCCTTTTGCTCTAGGGAGTATTCGATAGTTCTTACCAGAGTATGCAAGGCTGTTTCTACCAATTTCCCTTTGCAGTAAGCATGCTGAGACATCGATAGTCTCATTACAATGCTATTACGTACATGGATATCGTCCAATCGTTCCAGCGTTTTGAGAATGAATGATGATAGGCTAAAAGGTCTTAGATCTTTAGGGTTGACATCCGAGCATTTGGAGGGATGAAGACTACCTTTACTTCTCTCCATCGCTGAGGTATATAGACCAGATCTAGACAACTTTTGAAGATCATCTCAATGATGGGTAAAGTTATATCATTGGTGTGTTGTGGCTCAGCTGGCTTCTACTGTGTTTGATCAATTTAAATAAAAGAATCGTATACTTTAAAAATTTCGGTATGACGCACCGCATTCTTTTTCTTTTTCTAAATGATTAATATGTAAATGATACAACCGTCTGGTTAAGGGCGAGCAAATGAGTTATTTCTTTTTTGGCTTGCTTGAAGGTGGAAATGTGGAATTGCAATAAAAAACAAAAAAACCTATCTTGTATAGTAAAAAGGTTTACACAAAAAATGTATCAAAAAAACAATTTTTTTCCGAAACTAAATAGGTACTGTTGATAATAAGTCTCAATTATTTTTATTAACATTATTGTTTTTTATTTTGATTTTATTTTGTTTATAAAACGTATTATGATTTACACCAATAACTACCAATTGGCTACGGACTTTTTGTTGTATATATGATTTTCTTTTTTTTTTTATTTAATTTTTATAGAATCACAATGGACCTCTTCGCCTCCGAGGCCTCAGAGCCCAACCACTCAGCCGCAGACTAGCTTCGATACACTCACATGTAAAATATAATAAAAACTAAAACCAAATCAAAATTGTATTTCATATTAATATTACTAACTTTTTTTTTTGTTTCAAATTTATTATTATGTTCATGTTTATTTTTAACTACTAATTGGCTTGGTTTGAATGAATGATTGAATGTTTGTGTCTTAACTTAATATTTATTCATTTCTTTGTATTGTATGTAGTTTTGTTTTTATTTGTTTGCATTAACACGTGCACAGTTTATGTTTTTTTATTTAAATATTTTGTTACATTTGGGTGAAATTAAAGTGTGTGTGAAAAATTAACGTATTTTTAAGAAGTACACTACCTAAAGTTAAACATTTTGACTGGCTGTTTTCAATTGATTTATGTAAAGAAAGTTTGCTTTTATATTCAACTACTAGTGCCGTTAATGATTTTCGCTACAACTGAGACAGCCAAACCGAGACTCTTCAAACTCAGTAACAAATCTGTTGGTTATCTCAAAGTTGTGACAAAGTAATCGAGTAGAATATGATTAGGTAGCCACAAATAGAACTAATTTGTCTATTGTATCTTAAGGGGACGCAAATATTTTGCTATAATAGAACGTTACAGACATTAGGTTTACACAGAGAAGAGAGACTTCGTATTCTTTAAAAAAGAAAAAAAAACTTAAAAAGACGGTTTACTTGTGATGTCAAAATTGTTTCCACAATCTAAGAATGCATTATGTCTTTCGGGGGAAGGACCAAATTCTACTACGCGATATCTATCTTCAAGTTAACAGCTGGTTTTCAAAAAGGTTGTGAAAGCGTAAATGTTCTCTTTAAAACGCTCATTCTGAATCTGATGTGATATTTAAGGTCCGTTCTTTTATTGTTTCGGCAGTTTTTGTAAAAACTGGCAAAAAAATCGAGGAGTGAGGATGATATTTTGTGATTTTGTGAAGTAAAAGAACGCTTGACAGCCTAAATCTCCCAAATGCACAAAATTATGTCAAACGTCAACAAAATTCAATGTTTTTCTTATGGTTTGACAGAACTTACAAAAACTGCCACAAGAAATTTGTGTGGCTAAAATCGGCAGATATTTTTCTCCTTCAAAAGCGACAGAACTTACAAAAATTGGAGTAAAAGAACGGAAAAGTGGGAGAATATGGCAGTTTTACGGAGTAAAATAACAGACCTTTAATGTTTCCAAATAAAGCAATAAATCAAAGCCGAAGTATTGCAACCAATGTTGAGTTAAAGTTAAATGTATAAAGGCTAAATCACAAAGACGCTTCAGCTTCGCCTGACATTAACGAGTTCAGCTATAGGAATTCAATGACGCTTCGAACTCACGTTTCGTACGTAACGTGACTCCAAACGGAAGCTCTAGTTCAAATATGCTGAACTTTTGCTTTGTCTATGACAGCTCAACAGCTGCTGAAAAAAGTACACACACAGAATTCATTTGTTTTTCGAGCAGCGTTACCACTTGAAAAAAAAAAAGGAATCGAAGTAGATTTGGGAATAAAGCGAAGTAGAGAAAAAGCGAAGACGATTTTTAAATAGTGTATATTATGCTGGCCATGAATACATTGACGCAAAGAGGGACATACAGTTATTATCAAAAGATCATATAGAATTGTTTCCGAATTGTGTTAAAATGTTGTATTTAATTTTGACACTACATGGTGGATAAAATTCCTTAAATATTAACTAGCAGGCTTAAATATGACACTAGTGGATAAATTCAACCAACATTTTAATGCAAGTCCCGCACGGTCAGAAATATTGAATAATTCAATACAAGAACGTAAATTTAAAACTACTTCGGGTATTTGTATGGGTTGACATATCGTGTTTGTAAGCTGTGTCCGCTTATTGTTCGTGTATAAGGATAGAAACTTTATTGCAGATGTCACTTATCTATTTTCCTGATGAAAATAAGAGAAGTAAAATGAAGACATTTTATTTTTATTATAAACTTTAGGCGCAAAATTATGTATTTAATAAGTTAATCGAAGCGGATTTTGGAAATATCAAGAAAAATCGAATTAAGTTTTTCCGGAGTGAAGTAGATTTTAAAAAATTCTTGATGGTGGTAGTTGATTTTCAAAGTTTTTGAAAAATCGAAGTAGATCTACTTCGAAGACAGTGGCAAAGCTGTTTTGGAGAGAAGATGATGTGAAATGTGATGGATGGAGAACTGTCATTCAAAGCCAACTCGAAGCGGGTGCATTTTGCATCATAAGGCAGACGAAGCCGAAGCAGAAGCGTGTTTGTGATTTAGCCTTAAAATTGAAATTTCGAAAAGGCGAAAGGATTCTTGTTAACTGCTCATAATTGTAAATGTTAATCATTCTGAAATTTGAACATTTATTCTCTAACAAAATTAAACGATATGGGTGGAAGCCCTGGTGCCGACTGGACTTGCTTGAAATTGAAAGTGTTTTGAAGTATTGACTTTTAAATTTCATGTAGGCTATTATCAATGTGGACTACTTGAAGGGTCGAAAAGTAACAGCTAGCTTCTTTTTAATGATTTTTGTTCTCCACACTTATTCATTCCGAATGAAGGAAGAAAAAATAATAATCCACCTTTTATAACCTTTCGAAGATGTGCCACCAGCGAAGCTGCTGCGGTCATATCATTCACAAATCTCATACTACTTATTTTATTCATTATTTAAATCGACCCGCGCTTTATCTGAAGTCTCATATTTTACAGCCAATATTCACTTTTCTAATTCAAAGTTCAAACAATTGTTTTCACAGAAAATATTATTTATTTTATTGTGTCAAAAAATCCGAGACTCGTTCGAAAATCGCAAATTTTGTAGCAAGTAGCTTGGCATTACTAGCATTCTATTCTATTTTCATACATAGTACGATTTGAAAGTAGAATCGCAAAGTAGCCACCATGAGAGTGGAGAAATCCGGAAAAAGGAAACACATTTTGACCCTTCTGTTCGGGATTTCAATCTTCATGTGCCTCAAAGCCTAAAATTACAATGAAACTTAGAAAGTCGAAACTAGACTAATCAAGTTAAATTCAAACCTTTAGTTTCTCATTGATTTCACTGTGCGGCTCTGACTTAAATTCTTTCTTCTATACAAAACAGAGCCATAACAATAATTGTCTGCCCTTGATACGTTTTAGACGCTAGTCCTTTTCCGAGAAAGTAAATGAAATCTATCGATAAATCGGTAGGGGATTAGAATGTTTGTATGCATGCACATTATTTTGTTATGATTACTTCAACATCTTATTATAATAATGTTTCATAGCAACATCAACATATCTCGATTACTGCGAGGACCAACGTACAAGTTTTTTTTTTTTGTTTTTGTTTTTAAAGGTGTATTAATCAATTAATTGACTAAAATATTAGTCGTGTTATTTTAACTACTCAGCTAGCACAGCAAAATTTCTCTTAGCAAACAACAACAATTTGGATGGCAGTCGATAAAAAGGCTAGTAAAAAATGACAGTTGTGCCGCCGATAAGCCTTTCAATCATTGAAATGAAGGCAGCGCGATTGGCGTTAAGAAGAATTGTTTTGCTACGCAAATCTAATGATCTGAGCTTATCTGAGTTATACACTGGTTTAGGTTGAAGTACTTGCTAATTTTGTGCAACCCGAGGCGCAACCCTCTGGTCAATTTTGCGACGTTGTATGTAACAATTGCCATACAAATTGAATTTGACAGATAAAGTGAGTTAGAGCGTTTTATTCGCACTTGATTACTGTGCTGGCTACTGAGTAGTGAAAAAAACACGACTATTGTAACGTTATATAGAGTTGTTGAAATGTTTGTCCAGATATCCAAATACAAAATTACAAACTCGAAGGAAATGTATGAAGCGTAAGATCTTATCCAAACTCCAACGCTTTTTCTTTGTCTTTTTTAACGTGTGTGCATATGTTTCTTCATCATTAGTTAAATTTGTCATTGAATTTTGAACTGCATGTTTCATTAAAATTAATCTTAGATTGGCAACAAATTTCAAAATTTAAAAAAAAACTCTCCGAAGATAGTTTGTGATTTCTTTAAGAATGTGTTTGGCTCTCTTACAATTTGTGTTGAGAATTTAAAAAAAAAAATCTTTTAGCAAAGGTTAACAAATTTTGAAATTTCATACCTAGTGTTTCTCACGTAACTAAATTCCATAGCTAAACATTTGATTTTCTTTCTTTGGTAAATTTTTAATTCGTTGATTCTTCTTCTTACGTAATTGTTTTCCAGACATTTCTTAGGTCCTTTTAGGGAAACAAATTAATTTTGTTTGTATTTTATTTTAAATTTAGCACCACCAGCACCAGGTTCATCAGTGAATCCCACTTCTGTAACCAGCCCCAGTGCCCAAAATGTACCAGGTGTTGCTGCTGGAGCAGTGGCTTCTGCTTTGGGTGCCAGTGTTACTGCAACAACTCCAACACAACCAGAACTGCCAGTATTTACATGCCCACGTCGTCCGAATCTGGGACGCGAAGGTCGGCCAATTGTCTTGCGAGCGAATCATTTCCAAGTGACAATGCCTCGTGGATATGTCCACCACTACGATATCAATATACAACCTGATAAATGTCCGCGTAAAGTCAATCGTGAAATTATTGAGACTATGGTTCATGCGTATAGTAAAATTTTTGGTGTGTTGAAACCCGTATTCGATGGTCGAAATAATTTATATACCCGCGATCCGTTGCCAATTGGCAATGATCGACTCGAATTGGAGGTCACTCTGCCAGGAGAGGGAAAAGATCGAATATTCCGTGTGACAATCAAATGGATGGCACAGGTTTCGTTGTTTAACTTGGAAGAGGCTTTAGAAGGTCGTACTCGTCAGATTCCGTATGACGCGATTTTAGCTCTTGATGTTGTGATGCGTCATCTTCCCAGCATGACTTATACTCCGGTGGGAAGGAGTTTCTTCAGTTCACCGGACGGTTACTATCATCCGTTGGGTGGAGGTCGTGAGGTGTGGTTCGGTTTCCATCAAAGTGTGCGTCCATCGCAATGGAAAATGATGTTGAATATTGATGGTGAGTGAACATTGCATTTGGTTTTCTTAACACACGATCGTAATAATCCTTATTTTCATTTTCATCAAAGTTTCCGCAACGGCATTCTACAAAGCACAACCAGTTATTGACTTTATGTGCGAAGTTCTGGACATAAGGGATATTAACGAGCAACGGAAACCACTCACAGATTCGCAGCGAGTCAAGTTCACCAAGGAAATCAAAGGGCTCAAGATCGAGATCACCCATTGTGGCCAAATGAGGCGCAAATATCGAGTGTGCAATGTCACACGAAGACCAGCTCAAATGCAATCGTAAGTTGAATTTAATTCTTATCATTCTTATCTAACGATTATCTATTTTAGTTTCCCACTTCAACTTGAAAATGGGCAAACTGTTGAATGCACCGTAGCCAAATACTTTTTAGATAAGTATCGCATGAAGCTTCGCTATCCACATTTGCCATGTCTGCAGGTTGGTCAAGAACACAAACACACTTACCTCCCATTGGAGGTTTGCAATATAGTAGCCGGCCAGCGATGTATTAAGAAACTCACTGATATGCAAACATCGACAATGATTAAAGCCACCGCTCGTTCGGCACCAGATCGCGAACGAGAAATTAATAATTTAGTAAAACGTGCTGACTTCAATAACGATTCTTATGTGCAAGAATTTGGCTTGACCATATCAAATTCAATGATGGAAGTTCGCGGACGTGTCCTTCCACCACCAAAACTACAGTATGGCGGCCGCGTTTCGAGCATGAGTGGACAAGTGTGTTTTGCTTTCTGAATGATTGATCATCAAAAAAAATGATTGTTTATTTCCATTACAGCAACTGTTTCCACCCCAGAATAAGGTGAGCTTAGCATCGCCCAATCAAGGTGTTTGGGATATGCGTGGCAAGCAATTTTTCACAGGAGTTGAGATACGAGTGTGGGCCATTGCATGTTTTGCTCCTCAAAGAACAGTGCGAGAAGATGCCTTGCGTAATTTTACTCAGCAACTTCAAAAGATCTCCAATGATGCCGGCATGCCAATAATTGGACAGCCATGCTTTTGTAAATATGCCACCGGACCCGATCAGGTCGAGCCAATGTTTAAGTATCTGAAGAATTCATTCAATAACTTACAACTGGTTGTGGTTGTGTTGCCGGGAAAGACTCCAGTTTATGG